>OX377619.1:160066529-160759597 GCA_947397865.1 Polietes domitor | reverse complement strand
AAGCTAGAGCCTCATGAGTATGCAGTTGTTTATATATATTAACTATATTCAATGGATTTTGTAAAAGAAAAAACTGAGATTTTAAAGATTTTCAGATGGTAAAATATTCGATTTAAAAATGTTTAAAAAAACACATTTTGAAAAATAGAAGCTGTTGGCTCTGCTATACTCGAAGAGTGCCATTTTATGTATCGAATTTTGTTTTTAAATATATTTTTTACAAACCCGCATTATTTTCTGATTTGAGTTTTCATACCAATAAACAAACAAAGAAAATTAAAAAAAGTCGAAATTAAGGGACCATTATGCCAGCCACTCCTGTATCATTAGTTATTAAGCTGCATCTCCTCACTAGTACTGCCGATATTGATGATTAAGCAGTCTTGTAGAAGTTTTCTAATTTGCCATGCGGAGCTGACTCTATGCCGCACAGTGTATTATCAGCGGCAAAAACTCGCAAATTTCATGCGCCCAAATCTCAACTTTAATGATTGAATTTTGCAAAGAACATTCCTATTAAGCATATTCTAAAAGATTTTGCCAATATCGCTGTTAATTTTAGCTGTGGATGCATAAATGCTAAAAAAAGTTGCAAATTTCATCATAAGAGAGGTTACTTTATTGGGATGTATACCGGAAACCATGAGACGTATTGAAATTTCGTTTAGTTCATAGAAAATAGGAGCTCTTGCGGTGTTCTTTTGCATTTAAGAAACTGTAATTACGTTTTTGGTTTCCTTGTCAGACAGAGGTTTACCTGAAGGTTGCATTTATTCAATATTGGCAATTTTCTACAATATAAAACTATATACGCGAGGCCGACCGATGCCTCGGCATTTACAAATATTGTTAAACAATTATCTTATTTATTCATTTTAAAAAGAATATTCTGCTTATAGCTGCCAACATCGATTTAATTACTGAAATGGTAAAACCTTCTAAACCAAAAATGAAGCAATACATTCTTCATTGTTCTCTGTTAATGCATTTAGAAAAAAAATATTTAAAGCATACTTTAGGGGTTTAAGGTTTTATGGCATGCGAGCGCATGTAAATATTGGGTCGATATTAATATTGGTCTTAAGTTAGTATAATGATATAATAGCCTTGTGTCGTCGATTAAAAAATGAAATAATTTTTAGAAAAAATTTCGAAAATCGTAAAAAACCAAAAATTTTATATGGGCGTGCCACTGACCATTTTCATTTAATGGTGAATTCAAATGAAATCACTGGTAATGATTTGCATTCACATACATATTAAAATAAGAAATATATGACGTTTTTCATTTAAACTCACATGGGAGGTGGGCGTGGTTATGGGCGGATTTAAACAGAAAATTGTTTTTGATCTATTCCTTCTAATTTTTGGCGCAGCTTGTATGAAAATATTCCACTGTGTAGTGTAGGTCCCTTTCAGTCAATATAAATTGGTATCTTTCCCAACTCGTTGATTTAGGGAACTTTGTGTCATTAAGGACATTTTTTGAGATTAGTTGTATTAGTCCTGGCTGATTGAAAATTATTTCCCAAGTATACTTTAAGGCTGCTATATTTCGAATTTTTGAAGCATACTTTTGTTTGTTTCTTTTTAAGAAAATCTAAAAGCATTCACTTAATCATGTTTATTTTTTTACATCATCATGCTTATTAACTCAAATTCCAGCCATTTACATGGCTCTTCAGTTTTAAAGCTAATTGAAATTCTAAACTTACCACTAAACGAAGTTGAAAATAAACTGTGTGAAATCCAATAACCCCTTTAGTTTGATAATAAATTTTATTAAATAAAATTTGTTTTGGTTACCCCATACTCTGTGATCCAATATTCTACTATGGCTAGCCCTCTTGGGGGTATTTGTGTGTGTGTGTTTGACTTCATTTTATGTGATTACATCGATGGAAAATTAGCAATTTTCGTTTGGTAGGGCCACATAACAAACCAAAAAACACAAGCTGAAGAAATTTTCGTAACATGACCTTCAACTCTCAACTTAGTTCCGGGGGGAGATATAACGAACGAAAAAGGAAACAAATCGAAAAAATAAACTTTAACACACACACACACATCTCTCATATACATTGATGCAGAAATGATTATGATATAATATATAGCCAAAGGTTATTTGATGCTTTCGTTTTGCCAGCTCGATGGTGAAGCGCAAGGAAGCCCCTGTATCAGGAGTGGCTGGAGTGGAAGCACTTAAAGCATAGAATGCTGGTAAAAAACCAACTCGTTGGGTAAAATTATATTTACGAAGACCAGCACAAGCAGTAGGAAAGAACAGCGACGTATTATGAAGTCGATGATGGTGATCATAATGGAAATCATCATGTGTGATGTATATAAATAATACTAAGCAACAAAAGAGTAAACAATTTGTGTTCGAGAAATAAAATATTTTTTTCAACACAAAACATCTTTTTTTTAAATACCCAAAATTCGCCAAAAACCATATAGAAATGGTAAAGCATGGCTACCATTTTAGGAAAAATACCAATTTTGGAACATATTTACCCTCTTTAGGAATTCTTTTTTTAAATGAAAAATCTCCAAGTCTAGTTTATTTTCATCGTTTCGTGGATGTTCCCCACTTAAATGAATGATTAGTTTGTTTTATGTGTTCTCCCAAAATATTGGGAGTTGTCCTCTATAAATCAGGTTTTTCTTGAATAAATTTCACGGTGAGAATTGTATTTAGAAAAAACATGCTAGAAATTAAAATCTGGAGCCTTATCAAACCATATCAAAAACTTGCATTTTAATCAACATTTTTGTGCAATTTTTGTTGCATTTTTTATAAAAACCGCAATAACTTCCATATTTTTAGTTCGATTTGAGTTTTTGTTGGATCGTTGAAGAGGTATTGATGACCAAATCCAATTTTTAGAACTTCCTAACCCATCTTACTGTTGGTTCTCTGTGGGTTAAATGTGATGTAAAAACTGAAATATGGCGTTATTTGAGTCGTAAACACATTCTAGTCTTACGTGCGACATGATTTCCCTCCCAAGAACGAGTTTATATAGAAGTGAAACTATAGGTCACTAATAGGACAACTCATACTCAGTTTTTTATTTCGTGGTCGTTAGTGTTTTTCACAGGACTTTTAATTTCTAAAGGATGTAAATGTTTCAATAATTTATTTTCCTACTTTTGCGTATCATACAATGGCGATATGGGTATCAAATGAAAGAGAAGAAGATCTGCTAAATATACTTTTAATTTCATGCGTCTATCGATGTTAATTTAGCATTAACAACCATTTCAATTTTTCCCCTTTATAAAGTTTATGTAGATTATTCATGTTTTAATTTTTAAGGGAAACAATTTGAAATGGTTTAATTTCTTTCCAAAAATTAGCTTTATATAATACTAGAATGTGTTTACGATGCAAATAACCCCATATTTCAGTTTTTACTTCACATTTAACCCACTGAGTATTAACAGAAAGAAAAAAATTTGCGGCCCTTAATGGGTTAGCAAATTCTAAAAACATAAATCGAACTAAAAATGAGGTTTTATAAAAAATAATCAGTCCTTTATATAGGGTCATATTGCAAGTTTTTAATAAGATTTGATAAGGCTCGGGTCGGATTTTAATTTCTATATTTCTATTCTTCAATACCATTCTCATCCTGAATTTTATTCAAGAAAAACCTGATTTATTGAGGTTATTTTGAACGCGTCCAGCTCACGAATGGACAATGATAAAAGCAAATTATTTTGGGAGATACATAAAACAAACCAATCTTTCATTTTAGTCGGGAACATCAACAAAATTTTTTTCCTTCCTTGCAAAAGAAGCCACTCTAATATATATATGTATAATATTTACAAGAGTGTCCAAGAATTTTAGAAAATAAAGTGGTGGCCAATTAAAGCTGATTCGCATGCGGAATATTTTTTATCTTGCACTTTCGATCACTCATGTCTCACTAAAACTATTTTTTTTGTTCCGAAAATGATCCATATAAAGGATACGCCCTGTAGGCTATGTAGTTTTTTTCGATTTTTATTTCATTATTTACGGTCTTCTTGGGAACTATGAGAGGAATGCTCACGCCCAATTTCAAATTTCAATACATTCATTCATATATTCACGCTATAAGTTTCAAGAATTGAGGCCCAGTCGTTTGCTTTGCTAGATGGTACTATTTTTATCCCTTCTTAACCAATTTATACCTTATAGCTGTAAGACAATATACGAGTTTACACTGAATTTCATGATCCTAGACTCAGCCATTGGTACCATTTTACCTTTTCCCCATTTAACCTTTAAAAGTACAATTGTATACCTTTTAACACAATTTATCCGAATTGCGAAAAATGCATTGTTATCGGCGAAATCGAATATACACACCAAATTTCATTTAGACAATTTACGTTTCTATGCATTTTGGGAAAAGGGCATATTGAATTTCATGATCCAGCATTTTTATCCCTTTTGCAAAATTTCATCCCCAAAAGTACGAATTTACCAAAAATATTTTTTCTCAAAACCCACACCTTTTGAGGTGTGGAAGAAATAAGTTAATAATAACATTCATACCCGCCATAGTTTTCAGATCTAGCACACTGTCAATCGAACGATTATTCCTCATCAACGACAAGGATTATTCGGAACTCCTCCTACTTATTGATCTACCCTCGTAGGTACATATACGCACATATATATTCATATGTGCATATGCAATAAAGCATCAACTGTTTGTGCTGGTGAACGCTTGATTTAATACATGATGAAGAAGACTACTACAGGCCATGTCTAGAAAGCCCGTCGTAACAAAACAACATCGAAAAATAAATAAATTTCAAGTGATGTGGCAAATACAAATAAAGAAAAGACAACAACGAAAAAGAAAATCTATCGAAAGAAAATTGGAAAATATACGGAAAAAATCATATTTCATGCCGCACACAAAGCGATGACGGTCCATGGTAAACCGAACACAGCTACTAACAACAACGAACGATGGGAGAAAAGAGAAATTATGAATTCCAAATATGAAAGCAACCTTGAAAATATGGAAAATAACATGCACAACAGCAAGAATTCCACAAAAAAAATGTTTAGCAGGACTACGCCACTTAGGCTGTCAAATATGCAGAGTGTTGTTGTTGGCTGAAATGACAAGGGGACTAACAAGGATTATTTTATCGATTTTAATAAAGTAAATAATTCAAGAAAATACACTTTCCAGATAGCTTATTTTAAAATCCCAGAATTTCTAAAACGGGCAAACGAAATTCAAAAAATGGAATTTATTTTTTTAAAAGAAAAATCTTGTTTATTTGGAAAATACACTTTTCAAATAGACCACTTAAAAATCCCAGCAATCCTAAAACGGGGATTTTTTAAATTGTCGCCATTGCTGCATTTAGAATATGAATGGTTTGGATTATTTCTAACAAGATTTTTAAACAAAATACCCAAAATCCCAAAGTGGGGAAAATATGTTCTAAAATTCGGGATTATTTTTAAAGAAATAGCCGTCATGACATTATTTACCACACGAATGTGATAATAAAAAACAAATGTGGAATAAACATTTATAATAGTTTTTTCAATGAAAAACAAAAACAATCAACTTAGAACCACAGATATCGGTATCGACGCTTCCTTTATTATTGAGATATGTATGTTCTAAATTCTAATATAAATTCTCGGAATACTGATGAAATTATTCCATTGAATTTTGTTGTCGATCGCAAGCAGAATATAAAAATATATTTGTTTGCCTACTTCAAAACATTAGCTCCTTTTGCCTTTCAGCTAATCACATACTTGTGATTTTCATTTTCATATTCTACAAATGTATTTGAAGGACTTTAAGCACTTGCAATATATATGTATGCATACATTTATATGCATATATATGTATATATATATATGGAATATATACACTTCAAATATTTCCATATACTCGCACACAAGGGAGGGTATGTTTGAAAACGTGTATTGTCGCTAAACAGAGCACAGCAGCAAAAAAAGTCACTTGAGACTGTCTCGTATGGCATATAGGCTACAAAAAAATCATTGTTGAAATTTTTGTCGTTAAAAGCAATACATGTTAATTTTGGTAAAAGCTTTTTTAAATAATACACTCACAAAAAAGGAGAATACTTGTGTACTCGTCAACACATACAAACCCTCAAAACTCATACTCACAAATACAGCCTCAGAAATGAATTTAAATTCATGGCAAAAAGAAGCATACTTCTCGCTGTGCTTAGAGGTATTGTCAGAGGTTTATTGGCTAATAGAAGGTTATAACACTGGGTTATTGTATGCCGTACAAGAGCAACTTAAATTTGTTGGAAATTTAAAGCATATGGTTTTATTGGAAATGTTTGGTAATGGAAATTAAAATTATATGAGATTTGGAATTTCTGAATTTCGTATAAATTCTTACAAAGAATCTGAACATTGTTCCGTTGTGTATAAAAAACAGTAAAAAGGGCTTTAATTTCGGCCGGGCTGAACCTAATATAAAATCGAGTGCCTTTCACAGTATTACCGGCAATTTAAACGATGTCGACTAGAAGTGCAGTATTGTATATGAAAATTATAAAAAAATTATGCTAATTGATGTCTTTGTTTAGCATTGCAATAATTCCACCTCCAATTATGATTGATGTTTTCAATAAATTGTACCTAAACAATAGAGTGGTGTAAAAAAATATGATAGATTTAAAATTATAAATTTAACCTACCGATTACTTTGACATTGAAAGATAGAATAATATTCATTACACCCTCCACCTCCAGGATGGGGTATACTAACTTTGTCATTCCGTTTGTAAGACCTTGAAATATCGTCATAAAATTCTAGGATGTTCTAGACATGTCCCTCCGTCTGTCCGTCCGTCTGTTGAAAGCACGCTAGCATCTAAACGAAAGGAGCTAGGACGTCCCAATTTGCCATAAATGCGTCTTATAGTCGTATATCGGTTGGGATTGAAAGTGGGCGAAATCGGCCTAAAGGAAAAATTTTTCCCTCACAAGGACTGAAAATACCCATAATAATCCCTTATATTTTACAGTATTTAGGCATGTTTTTTCAGTATATCTGCTTGTACTTACTTGATATTGGGTATGCTCATTCCCCCTATAACAAATAGGCGTACCATAAAGTGCTTCTCATTCGTAGGTGGTGAAATGGGGCAAAAAGGGATAAAAAAAAGTGATTTTTAGTAAGCCGTATATAAGGGGTATATTGGGAAAAAGGGATAAAAATGGTACCAACCAAATGGCCGCAGCTAGAATGACGGAAGTCGGTGTATACATTCGTCTGACTGCATAGACAAGCAAAATAATTTTTTTTCCAAATTCGTATTTTTTATTTATTTTTTTTAATTATGAAGTTATGTTAGGTTCAAAATTTGTAGTTTTGGAATTAAAATGGATGGAAATACAACCAACTGTAATACTTAAGTTTTGTTGAAGATTGCTGTCTTATATTTACTTTTTGAATTGCCTTGAAGTATTATTTCGAATATTATTTCGATATATGTTATAAACGTATTGGTAGTCTTGCCTTATAAGCGTGGTTTGGAATAATAACAATTTTATATTTTTTTCAATATTTGTATTTATTTTGGTCTGGCTATATTAAACAAAATTAACATTGGCCTGTAATGTTACTGCACTTCTACGAAAATTTAAAGCCTCTGTGGAATGCAATCCATGGTGGAGGGTATATAAAGTTCGGCCCGGCCGAACTTAACGCCGTTTTTACTTGTTTTTATTTTCAGGTTTATGTTTGACATTTGTAAAATGGGACGCTATACACTCCAACAAACTTGGGAAATATTATAAACTTATTTCCAAAGTAGTGAGTCTTTAAAGCAAACTGTAAGAAATTTACGAGAGAAAATTTCGAGAAGAGATCGGCCTTCAGTTCAACCTTCATGAAGCTAATTTTCATCTCGGTGGCTATGTCAATAAGCAAAATTGCCAATGCTAAAAAATCAAAATTGGGTTGATCGGATGAAGTACTGCCGAGCCAGTCGTGATAGTCATATGAATGATATTGTGTTCCATTATTAACTTCATATTATCCAATAAAATAATCAGTACTTTTTATATCCGATTCTAATTTAAAGCCCATATTAGTATATTTTACAATAAGAAAATCTGCTTTTGATGGTTGATGATTGATTGATGATTCTAATTACAGTCTTGTTATCAGTTTTATCGCCTTTCCTATTGTTATTATCAAATTACAAATTTGAAAGATCTTTTTATTTTGAATGTTTACGTCATCAGAAGAATGCGCATGATTATAACTGCAACAATTTGGTCGGTACCAATTTTCATACACTCCACGAGAGTATTATGTCTTGGTGCATTTGTTTGTAACATCCAAAATGAAACGAGATAGACCCATTCTTAATTATACCGATCGACTTAGAATCACTTTTTAAGTCGATTTGGAAATGCCCGTCCGTCCGTCTGTCCATCTATTTTTTAATCACTTTGCACAACGACGTTTTTCGGTACAACGACGAACGCTATTTAATGTGAAGAAAATCGGTTCTGATTTAGATATAGTCCCCATACGAATTTCACTCCCGATTTGACTATTTTCACTCTAGATACCACATATTACAACAGATTTACTTCAACATTGGGAAAACATCATATATTTAAACTAGGAACACCTGTGGTGAAAATAGGTCAGATCGGTTCAGATTTTTATATAGCTCCCATACATTTTTCGTTTAGGAAACATACAAAAATTCTTCCCGGTTTCACTTTTTTACCAAATTAAATTGTATTGTGATAGAAAGTGGAGTGTATCATATAGTCGCCCCCGCCCGGCTTTAGCCTTTCCTTACTTGTTAGCCATAATAAGTGTCTTTAATGGAACGTATAATGAGGTGTCATCGCTTCTACGCTGTCGGAGGAATATACACAACGGCAGTCGGTACCAATATTTACCCTTTCCCTATTGTATCCGTTAATACAATTGGATACTAAACAGTCAGTTTATCATCATGTCCATTGAGCCAAAGTGATCCTGAACAGAATATTGCGAACAGTTGATTGCTTATTGACCACATGGAAATGAGCTCATTTGGTAAAGCGTTGCCAGATCGGCTGAATAGTTTCGGAAAATGCTCATTGACCACATGAAATTGTGCTCATCTGGTAAAGCATTGCCAGATCGGTTCAATAGTTATCGGAAAATGGAATAACACGATACGTATTTGATTTTATATTCGTTTATTGGATAATTTTTCTAGGCTCAAACAATTTGTGTTAATCAATTGAGGATTCGATAAATTTGTCATGATTTTATTGGAAAACTATAGTTAAAATAGTTGTGTTGCTTTATTTAAAACATTTACATCTGGAAGTTTTTGTAAATTCATTCATTGAAATCTGAATATTCATGAATAGTGTGTGGAATTTTCAAAATTTAATTCCTTTATGCCAAAGGAATTTAAACTTTTTTCCAGCGATTTTATCACACGTCAGCCATTAGTTACGAAATTTGTTATTTTCCTTGTACTTCAAGCTAAATAAATGATAACGAACACGAAACACAAAAAAAGCCAGCGAAAGAATAAATACACCCGTTTTCAAGCTACTTTGGAATTTTTCACTCATGACAAGAAAGGTAGAAAAAGGTACACAAAAAACACAATTTTAAACAAATTTTAGTGAATTTTTTACACCAACCCGAACAATGAAAAACTTGGACGAGAAGAATTTGGCATATTTAACATTGTGTGTTTTTTAGTTTAAAAGTCTTTTCGTCTCCCGTTACTAGACCTGACTTCCTTTGGCCACTTTTAAAAAGATTTTTTAGATATTCTCGTTTCTTTTTTTGTTGGATTTTGTTGGTGCCTCAATTTTTCCCTCGTTATGTTGTCTACTTTATTGTTCGTTGCAAATTTGAATAGATTTATTTTCTATCTTTAACATCTTCAATGCTTCCCTTTTTCATCTTCTTCATCCTCCTCGTCGTGTTCTGTGTTTGTGTGTGTAACAAAAGCAAGTTTAACAATGGCAAAGAAACTTTTTTGTTGGCTGATGATGGTGGGAGGAGGTGGGGGAAGGATGACGTTTTTTGAGAAAACTTAAAGAAAAGAGAATTGGAAAATTAGTTAAAAAATAGTCATGGCGATTGAATGAAGGCTGCGAACGCCAACGATGTGATGGATTTGGCAAGGAAACATGAGGTGTTCTCTTTTTTTTGAGGAGCCAGGACATGCAGGAGCGAGATTAGATTACGTGGCATGGTAAGAAGGGGAAAAAAGGACTTTACCTTTTGATGCCTTAAATGAAACTATGAATTGAAGTAGTGAATTTTGAGGGAAAAAGGATTTTGTTAAAATGTTGAAGGACTAAAATCCGCAGACATTTATAAACCTACCGACAATAAAAGCTTATTTTCAAAATTAAAACTTATTTTATTGAAGCTCACGGATTTGCTCTTCGTGACATATAGAGTACCGACTTTATTTAGTCTTTCCTTACTTGTCTTTAATGATTTTCTAATTTGTCTAATTTAATTTTTATGACATTAGTTTTGTACAATTCTCCATCTCACGTACTTACTCACGTATGTGCACTAGGGCGTACCTCAAAAAAAAAGTTCGCCGTACACCTTCGAATATGAAGTATTATTGAAAGGTAGTTTCAAAAAAAAATTTTTTATTTTTTTATGCCGAACGTAGGGGTCGCGCTTTTACATTTTTCTATATAACTTGTATTTATAAACGGATTTTAAAGTGTGATACATCGATGTTTTTGTCTCGACGAGGCCGATTTTTTTGTCTTTGAAGTCATTGAGCTCAAGCACCCCCTTCTGGTACTTACCCATCATTTCTCAGTTGCTACTACCCTAATGTACCACTCTAATAATCGAAAATTAAAGCTCGCATAAAATCATGAATCATGTTTGAGCTCAATGACTTCAAAGACAAAAAAATCGGACAAAAACATCGATGTATCACACTTTAAAATCCGTTTATAAATGCAGAAGTTATATAGAAAAATGTAAAAGCGCGACCCCTACGTTCGGCATAAAAAAATAAAAAAAATTTTTTTGAAACTACCTTTCAATAATACTTCATATTCGAAGGTGTACGGCGAACTTTTTTTTTTTACTTGTAACCTGGTACGCTCTAATGTGCACATCACCACCACCACCATTGCTCATTACTTCCGTTTCGAATATCCTTTTCCTCTTGCATTGCCGTAGTTTGAAGCGCTGTTTTGTTTTCCTCCTTTTTTAGTCTTTTAATTTTTTTTGTTTTTCTATGGTCTGCTAGCTAACAGTTGTTTTACAACACATTTGTTGCATGGCCATAACCAATGTTGGCTGGCAGCCAAACATTCGTCAGTTAAGAACTCTTTAGTATTTTTCTAAACTCTTTCACTCTAATAGCTTTCATTTGGGTGGCTTTTTATTAGGTTTTTGTTTTAAAAACAATTTCGAATTTGTGATAGTCCCTAAAAGAAGATGACAGCCATGGATGTGGATGTGGAAATAGTGTCAGTTTACCAAGAAGATAATAAACCTCGTAGACGGATTAAATGAGTTAAATATAATTCCCACTAAGATGTGAACAAAGAACGAAACGAACAGAATGCGGTAAAAAGAGCCTTTGTTTATATATTTTACTTTAGCTAAACTAAGCATACCATGGATTTGTGAATTGATTCAAATTCAGAAAAATCCATTTAGGAAAGGAACACACGGAAGTTTACTAATGAAAGAAAGCAGAGCGATATGTGCGGATTTGTTATTTCAAAGCAGCAAAAATAAAATTAATACAATATATTTTTCCCAAAATTTGATTTGCCTGTCACCTAGTCAGTTTCAGAAGATGTAAAAAATGATCGGGTATGAAGATGCGTTAATAAATTCTATATTTTTATATATATATAATTTTCTTATAAATTTCTCAAATATAAATATAAAATTCGATATGGACATTCAACTGACCACATAGATGAGCAACATAAATGAATTTTTGAAATCTTTACTTTTAAGGGGGAGAGACATAAACAGGGATACAAATTATAGCAACCCATATGGTACCAACCAAACGGCTGTACCTAGAATAATGAAATTCGGTGTATACATTCCTCTAATTGCATAGACAAGTAAAGTACACAGATTTTTCAAAATTCGTACTTTTTGGGGTTCAAATGGAAAAAATGGATAAACATAGTACCAACCAAATGACCGAAGCTATAATCATTAAATTCGGAATATATATTCCTCTGACTGCGTAGACACAAAAAAATAAAGTTTTTTTCCAAAGTCGTACTTTCAAGTGATACAATGGATACAGAGGAATAAAAATAATCCAACTAACCGACTACAGCTAGAATGACGAAATTCGGTGTGTACATCCCTCTAATTGCGTACACTTGTAAAAATGGGATTTTAGAAATTCGTACTCCTAAGGGAATAAAATAGGAAATACCCTATACAAATGGTACCAACCAAATGACCGCAGCTAGAATCATGGAATTCGGTGCAAAATAAAAAGATTTTTCTTTCTACTTTTACGGCAAAAATTGGTTGAATCATTCATTTAGGGTATTTTGCACTATGTACGTGAGATAATGGATTCAAAATTTGTACTTTTGGAATTAAAATATAATGGAAATACAACCAGCTGTAACACCCACTATCTACCAATATTTATGGTATTTAAGCTTTTTGAAAATAGAAATATAAGAATATTCATTTTGTGAATTGACTTGAAGTATTCTTTCGATATGTAAACGTATTAGTATCCTTGCCTTATAAGCGTGGTTTGAAATAATAAAAATATTATACTTATGTTATTAATATTATACACACAGAAAACAGATTCATTACCACAACCGAATTTTAAGCCAACCGAATTTTTGTAGTTCTACGTACTATCACAATATTGCATGGGTGATTCCATCAGTATAACCAACTTTTTGTGGCAACAATAGCATTTTCAGTACTGTGAACTGAAATTATTTGTTGCAGAGACAATAAATCTAGAATGTTTTGGTACATCGAACTATCAAAACGGTATCTGCAACTAAATTGTTATATATATCTGTTGTTATTATCATTTGTTGGTTATATGTTGTTTTTAAATTCGGTAGTCCGGATTACGATCTTTGATTGTTGCGACCATTTGTTTATTGAATACATTTTTTGTATTCGATTATCCTGACCGAAATTCATTACAAAGACATGGTTTTACTTTGAATTTTTTATTTATTACATTTTAAAACACAGTATAAAATAATAACTAATATTTTCATATAACAAATTCCAAATATTTTACATTTATGATTTTTAGTTCAACAATGTCTCCTTAGAGCTAACTCTGTAGGAGGGAAATGTCTATCGAAGTACCATGTTTGTATACTTTTAACACAGAAATTTCACATTTGAGAATAATATACTCAATTAATCCAAAAACAGATGCACTATTTTCAGATGCCTCCAAACAAAACACTACATTTATTTTCAAAAGTAAATTACCAAACACGACGCAAATTTCTTTAGGACAGATTTTTTAATTGCAGTTTTACATTTTAATGTATGAAACAGTTTTGTAGGTAAAGTCATTGTCCAAAAGTATTGTTGCAGTTTTCAATTGATGTTTGATATTTAAAGATTTTAAAATGTTTATTCTCTTGTTCGAATTATAAGCAGTTTTTCATCTTGATGTTTATTTTCATTTTTTTCTATTTAGCTTTTCTAATATTTTACCTTGTAATGCTTGAGTTATTTGGTACTGTATATAAATATACTTTTCTAAAAATTTCGGTTCGGGTTGATATGTAATTTTGAGGGTCATATATATGCAGAAACAAATTTTAATTGTCATCAACAAAATATTTCTTATCACATCAACTTTCTTGAATTTCGAAACTTTAGCCTATTTTCTTTGTGGGTTTCGTACTACCGTCGAAGGAAACATATATGACAGTAATAAGGAAGCTATTACTATTCTAGAATATAAAGTGGAAATCTATTCGAACAAAATTACATTAGCAATGGAAAAAAGCTACCTTCGTTTAATCCTTCAGAACTTCTTAGAATTTTTTTGAGCACTGCCGTCTTTGGTTTTGGAAAACTGTTTGATATAAACGTCCTCAGCAACTGATTCCACAGTAAATTGGGTAAAAAGCATTTATATGTATATGATTTGATGAGTCCGAAGATTGAAACGTTTTTATAATTAATTTAAACTGATTTAAATAATCTTTCTGGAAAGCATTTTCCCATTCCATACTCTTCATTTATGTAGGCGTTACTTTTTATATAAATAAAGTCATTCAGATTCATCTGAAAAGTATGAATTGATATATTAGTATTTTTCTTTTTAATTTGTTGTAAAGCGTCTCATCTCGTATTTCAGCCCCACAATATTTTAGCTTAACCGTAGTCTTTTGGTTTTGTGAGATAAACTTACTTCTTTTGTTTAGTTTCCAAACTTGCACGCTTATTTTGTTAAAAATTTGTAGCCTTCTGTTTTTTCATTACGTTTGTTTATTTATTTTCTTTTTGTGCTTGTGTTTGACAGCCGACTGAAAATTGTGTATTCGTTTATTGTAACAACTAATTATTGTTTGTGTAATGCAAACTTTTGGTAGGGTTATCCAAATTTCGTATATTTATGAAAATGATAACTACAACAAACAATATTGTTATAATATTGTTCCTTCCGATGTTGGGATAATGATCAATAAGTGATGACAAAAAACTAATCCTTTTTGATGCAAATTTCATTGTTAGAAATAAATTATTTGTTGTCATCACTAATTATTGATACTAAAGCATTCATTTGTGTGTAAAAAGTTGTTGTCACAATTGTACGAGCTAATCACAAACTATGTTTATTGTCTTCGATTGATATATCCAATGTTCTCGCTGTGTTTACTTTCTTTTGCTTATGACCATGTTATTATAGTACATTAAACTAGATATCTATGAAGAATATGGAAATATGGTGTTTTCAATAAAAATAGTTGTGGTTATATCATTATTTATTGGCTCTGATGGAATTCTAACAATCTCATTCTCTGTGTGTACTTAATTATTTTTTCAATATTTGTATTGGTTTTAGTTTGGCTATATAAAAAGATATATATTTTCCTGTAATATTACTGCATTTCTACAAAAATCGACAGCCTCTGGGGAATTCAATCTATGGTTGAGGGTACATAAAGTTCGGCCCGGCCGAACACAATGTCGTTTTTACTTGTTTTTTATTTTACTTTTGAAGGGTAAGCGGTGCAAACAGCGATACAAATGCTACCAATTATATAGCTATTATAGCTAGAATCATGAAATTCGGTGTGTACATTCTTCAGACAACATAGTCGCGTAATATAAATAGATTTCCCTAAATACACTAAACAAAGTATTGCAGGTGGAAACGTGAAACGTGTACATTGCTCTGAATATGTAGACGCGCAAGATAAATTGATTTTTTCGAAATTTGTACTTTTAAGGGGAAGACGAAAAAAATGGGATTTAAATGTATACAGTGTTAAAGGTGGAATCTTAAAATTCGGTATGGTCATTCCTCTGATTATGTTCTATATATGTGATTACGTTTCTATATAGCTAAAAAATTCTTCATTGAAATCCCAACCGATCTACGACTATAGGACGCATTGATAAAAATGTGCACCTCATAGCTCCTCTCATTTAAATACTTGCGTGCTTTCAACAGACGGACGGACATGGCTAGATCTTTGGCCAAGAATTTATATATAAGGTTTTCCAATACTAACTTTACAACTGTTTTTAAAATAAAATCGTATAAGGTACGTCGCTTTAAATGGTCCATCAACTTCAATTCTTGATTCTGCTTGATCTTGTATGGGTGTAAACCAAGATCCCTACGCAAAATTCGCCATAAAGTGGTCTTGGCGATGCCCAGTTCTTGACAAAGCCGCGGAATTGGCTGATTTGGATCGTTTGTTACGAACGCCTTAACGACAGCGATATTTTTGTCACTTCGACCAAGCCGTTGTCCCACTGGCACGGCAGCATCACACAATGAATATGTAGACTAGGGCGAGAATAACGACCGAAAATGTAAGTTAATGCTCTTAAAGTGGCGGTCACCGACTCCGAATTTCGGTAAAACATTTTTTTATAATTTGCATACGTTGTTCGTTCGTGTATTTTACCGTGATGAAAATGTTGAGTCACCTACAATTTTTACTGTATCTAGCTTCTGGACAGAGGATGGTTCCTGGATATACTAGGTCATGATATGAAAAAGGGGGTGGTACCTCCCACACAAAAAAATATTTTAAAACTATCAAAAATTACTCATTTTATTTTCCAAAGCATACGAAGTAGGGGAATAGTGAAAAACAAGTAAAAACGGCGTTAAGTTCGGCCGGGCCGAACTTTATATACCCTCCACCATGGATTGCATTCCACAAAGGTTGTCGGTTTTCGTAGAAGTGCAGTAATATTACAGGAAAATATAAATTTTGTAATATAGCCAAACCAAAACAAATACAAATATTAAAAAAAATAATTATATAAATAAATATAATATTTTAATTACATCAAACCATTATCTATTTCATAACAAAAAATAAATATTCTTATATTTATATTTTCAACCATAATTATTGGAAGATAGTGGGTGCTACAGTTCGTTGTACTTCCATTCTATTTTAATTCCAAAAGTACAAATTTTGAAAATCCATTATCAGACATACATGTGCAAAATAACCTAACTTCATGATTCCACCAATTTTTGCCGTAAAAGAAAAAGTACGAATTACATGATTCCATTTTTTCGTTTAGTTGGTACTTTTTTTATCCCCCTGTACAATTGTATCCCTTGTATACTCCGAAATTCGTGACTCTAGCTGCGGTCATTTGATTGGTACTATTTGTATCACATTTTTTCTTTTTAACCACAAAAAGTACGAATTTCGAAAAATCTGTTTATTTAAAGTGTCTACGCAATCAGAGGAATGTATACACCGAATTACATTATTCCAGGTGTAGCCGTTTGCTTGGTACCATTTTTATCCCTCCGTACCCATTTTCATTTTCATTTTAACCCCAAAAAGTACGAATTTAAAAAAACGTGTAGTTTACTTGTTTATGCAATCAGAGGAATGTATACACTGAATTTCATTATTCTAGGTACAGCCGTTTGGTTGGTACCATTTTTATCCCTCTATTCCCATTTTATCCCTTAAAAGTACGAATTTGGAAAAAATTCTTTTATATTATGTATCTACTCAATTAGAGGGATGTACACACCGAATTTCGTGTTTTTAGCTGTTGTCGTTTAATATGTACCATTTTAATCCCTTTTATGCCCCATTTCACCCCCTACAAATATTAATCACTTTATGGTGCACGTTTTTGCTATAAGGGGAATGCGCATACCAAATATCAAGCAAATATAAATAGACATATTCAAAAAACACGCGCTAAAATATTAGGGATTATTATGGGTATTTTTAGTCCTTGTGCGGGAAAAATTTTTTCCTTTGGGCCGATTTCGACCCATTTCAATCCCAACCGATCTACGACTATAAGACGCATTTATGGAAAATTTGAACGTTCTAGCTCCTTTCGTTTAGATGCTAGCGTGCTTGCAACAGACGGACGGACATGGCTAGATCGTCTTAGAATTTTATGACGATCAAGAATATATATACTTTATAGGGTCTCAGGTCGATATTTCAAGGTGTTACAAACGAAAAGACAAAGTTAGTATACCCCCATCCTGGAGGTGGAGGGTATAATGAACCCGTGCAACGCCGTGTACAAAATACTAGTAAGGTTATAAATGGTGATTTCTCTTCTGATCATCTTAGTTCTAGGATTAAGTTTAACATGCCATTTAGACCATATAGATACTATCGTATTCGTCGAATACGTACTATATTTCAATTCATTGTGTCACATCATAGATTTCGGTTTAGGAATCGACATAATAAAGTCGTGGATTTTCTCGTTCTTGCATGTTTAGTTTGATATAAAGACACGGTTTACTTTAGTAATATTTGAACTGTAACCGGTGGCCATCCTCTACTGCTTTGCCATCATGGTTCGGACTGTGGTGTGTACGCTGTCCCTACATTATGGGGACTTGGCCTTCTCAGTCAGCAGGAGCGATAATTAGAGGGTTTGGAATCGTTCAACAAAAAAAAAAGTGAAGCAATGCCATTACATCTAAAGAGCATGTCATTAATGAAGCGTCGTAACTTAGCATGACTTTCAGCTTGTTGGGCTTTTGCGGAAACGCAGTGAATCAGATTCGAATAACTAAAAATGCATTTAATTTGTGAATTGGATGGTAGCACAAATGAATGTGGTGCATAATACGTTTCCGAAAAGGTCCAACATATAATTATTGCACAGATGTGTGTGTGTTGTCTATCTTTCTACAGAATTTCATATCTTTCTACAGAAAATTTTAACATACCTGAAAATAAACAAAAACGATATGATAAATTAGTCACAATGAAGAACATCAAAGCAATAGAGAAATTAAATTAAATTTAATTTAATTAATTAAATAATTAAATTTAATTTAATGCAACCAATATTTTTGAAACAGCGTTTCGATTTAATAGACAAATAAGGAAGGTATAAGTCGGGCGTGTTCGACTATATGATACCCTACACCTAGTCACCCTGTGGTGTAGGTTATAAAAAAGTCGTTACATTTGAATCGGCTGATGTACGATACAGTTATAAGAGGAGAATATACTATAAATTTCATAATTCTATCCATATTTATAAGACAATTTTAACAGAGGCTTTGAATGGGCGCTATATATAAATCTGAACCGATCTGATCCATTTTTAGCATAGCTTTTCTAAGTGAAATATAAATATAATAAATATAAGACGTTTGCCCAAATTAAATAGAAATCTGTTAAATATATGGTTTCTGGAGCGGAAAGAATCAAATCGGGGAGTCATTTATATGGGAGCTATATATAAATCTGACTCGATGTGACCCACTTTCGCCATAGCTGTTTCTATTTGAAATATTAGCTGATGTGCCAAATTAGAAGAAAATCTGTTTAAATATGATATTTTTGTTGTATTGTAGCTATATATATCTGAACCGATCTGACCCATTTTCACCAGAGCTATTTCTAGTTGAAATGTAAGTTTTGTCAAATTTGAAGAAAATCTGTTAAAATATATGATTTCTAGAGCGGGAAGAATCCAATAGGGGGAGACACTTTTATGGAAGCTATATATAAATCTGAACCGATCTGGCCTATTTTTACCAGAGCTGTTTCTAGCTAAAATATACTGTGTGTTGGCAAATTGGAAGAAAATCTATTGATATATGTGGTTTTTAGAGCGGAAAGAGTAAAATCGGGAACAAAATTTGTATGGGAGCTATATCTAAATCTGAACCGATTTTCTTCAAATTAAATAGTGATCGTTCTTATCCCGAAAAACTTCGTTGTGCAGAGTTTCAATTAGTTCCAGAAACAATAGCGACCTGTACTACATCGACTCAGAAATGATTCTAAGTCGATCGATATAATAAACGATGGGTCTTTCTCGTTTCCTTTTTGGTGTTACAAACAAAAGTCAATATACGCTGTGGTGTAGGGTGTAAAAATGTAGAACTCTTTTCGTTGTTTTGGTTCCGGCTACGAACGAATATTTTTAAATTCGAGTAAATATGTTTCTATATATCAATCCATCTTTCAGTTTCGAATAAATAGTTTTGGCTAGCAAGTATATAATAAAATCTTTTCTCCCTGTGCAAGTTGGCAGTGTCTTTAAGACACTTTACTGATGTTCGATAATCAACAGAAACTCGTAATTTGTCGGTCTGTGTAATTGGAAGAAATGCGAACTATACCATAGATTAAGTGTGGCTAAGGAAATCAATCCTTTAGTTGTCCTGTAAGAAGGACACCATACTAGACGAACATTTTTGTTTAAATCAGCAATATTTAAATGCTCCAGAAGAAAGTATCAAAGCCACAAAGAAGTTTAGTTTCTGTCCGACAATTCCGAAATGCATCATCAACTCAAAAACTAAAATGTATGTATGTACATTCGTAAACCACTCGGCGTAACCCTCTCTCTTTCTCCGGCTTGTGAGCCAAATTACCACACAAAAGAACTTTGCATTACTTCAACTATGACGATGGCCCTACCGAAATACTCTCGGTTATGTTAGACAGTCAGACTGTCTGTCTGTCGGTCGGTTGGTCCGTCTGTCCTCATTCTGGCCATGGCCCTGAGTGCTTATTTATACAAACCTGACTGGTAACTATTCAACTCACATGTGGAACAAGAAGACGAAAAAAAGACAGCACCAAATTAAGTCCAACTAGTACTACTGCCTGGCTGCCTGCACTGGGTGGCACATTCCCATAGAAAAAGGGAGACCAAGGTAACTAATTTCAAAGGAGGCTGGTTTTCTATGTGTTTTCACAACTATCCGGAGTAATTTGGACTGTGGTGTGGAATACTATCCTGTTTGCAGTCCTTTACAAATATGGTATTGTTTGTAGAGGGACTGCAGGTTTAAACTCGTGTATTATGGTTTCGTATTCATATATTCACAAAAGTATAAAGTAAATATATGCTAGTCGCACATGCAGTAGGAGTTATAATGGCTGTCTGTATGTGCGAGGGTTAAGTGAAAATTTTGTAGCTAAAATATTTTAATTTTGAATAAGTTTCAATACTTTGAGTTTTGAGGCCAATGAAGATAGAAGAATTTAGATTTTTTTGCAACGAAACTTTTCCTCAAACCAAGTATAATTGTACTCCATCTGAATAAAATTTTAGAGGGGGAAATCAAATAGGGAGCGGAATTTGTATGGGAGCTATATCTAAATCCGAACCGATCTAATTTACTTTCACCAAAGATGTTTCTAGTTAAAATATAAAATTTTGTGCCAAATTGGAAGAAAATTGGATAAAATATGTGGTCTCTAGAACGCAAATAAATAAATGGAGAACGAAATATGTATGTGAGCTATATCTAAATCTGAACCGATTTGGCCCAAATTCTTCATAGATGTTTCTAGTGAAATTATAAGGTACGTGCCAAAGCAAATAGAGAGACATTTGTTTGGGGCTATATCTAAATGTGAACTGATTAAATTCGTTCGTTCGTCCTTGGACCGCAAAACTAACTTGTGCCATGTTTGTTAGGATCGGACGTTAATTGCGAGAATGAATGGATGGAAAGACGGACGGACATGGCTAAATCGATTCAAAAAGCGATTCTTAGTTGATCGGTATATTTAACAATGGGTCTTTTTGATCGATTCCTTTTGGATGTTACAAACAAATGCACAAAGACACCAAGTTGAGGGTGTAATGACGTCATGAAAAATTCTAAAACGTTTCAATTTACTTCCGACCTAAATTGAAATTGAGAAAATGCAAATTGAAATTCCGAAATGAAAATTGAAATTTAGAAAACGAAAATTAAAATTGAAATTGAGAAAATACAATTATTGTTGATCTTGAAAAATTAGAACTACCAAATTTTCTGGTAGTTATTGTGGAATAAAACAGTAATCTATATTCGAAATTTGCCAGACATCCCCGAAATCCTGAGTTACGGGTAACCAGCCGGTTTTTCGTATCTTTGCACATTTATAATTCTGTAACTCAGTTTTTTGTTTATATAGGCTATTTAAGAAAACATAAGAAATATGTGTGTCTTTGTCCAGCAAACACAATTTTTAGCCATTTTTCAACTTCGGCAATGATTTTGGACATTATTTTGTTTGTTCGCCGCTCCACTTGTAAATATATTTAAATAACACATTTAGTGAGGAGTGAAAATGCCGCTTTGTTTTTAAAAATCCCTCAGTAATTGATTGAGTTATTGAAGTTTTCATTAATACAATTTTGTTTTCAAAAATACAAGTTTTGCCATCCTAGTTCACATTTTCATTATTTTATGAATTGAAGTCCAATAAAAATACTTAAAATTCATCAAAAATGATAAAAATGGCAAAAAAAGGTTTAATAAAAATCCCCACACATTTTCCCCACTTTGGGAATTCTGGTATTTTTGAAGAAAAGAAAATATGAAATCCAATAAAAATACATAAAATTCATCAAAACAGATAAAAAACCTAATTTAATAAAAAATCCCCAATTTTGCCACACATTTTCCCCACTTTCCGAATTCGGGTATTTTTGGAAAAAATTAAAAATCCAATAAAAATACATAAATTTCTTCAAAACAGATAAAAATGGTAAAAAAAGTTTAATATAAAATCCCCAATTTTGGAACACATTTTCCCACTTTGGGAATTCGGGTATTTTTGAAAAAAATTAAAAAAACTGAAGTCCAATAGAAATACATAAAATTCATCAAAAAGGGGTGAATGGTAAAAAAAGGTTTAATAAAAATCTCCAATTTTGGAACACATTTTTCCCACTTTGGGAATTCGGGTATTTTTGGGGAAAAATGAAAAATCATAAAATCCATCAAAATGGCTAAAAAAAGTTTAATATAATATCCCCAATTTTGGAACACATTTTCCCCATTTTGGGAATTCGGGTATTTTTGGAAAAAAAATGAAAAATATGAAATCTAATAAAAATACATAAAATTCATCAAAACGGATAAAAAAATGTCAAAAATCTACTTTAATAAAAATCCCCAATTTTGCAACACTTTTCCCCACTTTCCGAATTCGGATATTTTTGGAAAAAATTGAAAATCCAATAAAAATACATAAATTTCATCAAAACAGATAAAAATGGTAAAAAAGTTTAATAAAGGGTGATTTTTTAAGAGCTTGATAACTTTTTTTTTAAAAAAACGCATAAAATTTGCAAAATCTCATCGGTTCTTTATTTGAAACGTTAGATTGGTCCATGACATTTACTTTTTGAAGATAATTTCATTTAAATGTTGACCGCGGCTGCGTCTTAGGTGGTCCATCCGCTTAGTCCAATTTTGGCATTTCCACGTTTTTGAGTAACAGAGACCCAATTGGTGCGAACGGCGACGAATCGAAAATTGGTGGTCATCATTAACACTGGCCGATACAGCTGCGATATTTTCTTCAGTTCGCACTCTACGTAAGCGTGTTGGTGGTTTAATGTCCAACAATGTAAATTTGGTGCGAAATTTAGTCACAATAGCCCGAATAGCCGCTTCAGTGGGTCGATTAAACTGACCATAAAATGGAAGCGCGCAATGAACTTTCTTAACAGAGCACGCATTTTGATAATAAAATTCAATAATTTGCAAGCGTTGTTCGTTTGTAAGACGATTCATGATGAAATGTCAAAGCATACTGAGCATCTTTCTCTTTGACACCATGTCTGAAATCCCACGTGATCTGTCAAATACTAATGCATGAAAATCCTAACCTCAAAAAAATCACTCTTTATAAAATCCCCAATTTTGGAACACATTTTTCCACTTTGGGATTTCGGGTATTTTTGGAAAAACAAATGAAAAAAAACTGAAGTCCAATAGAAATACATAAAATTCATCAAAAAGGGGTGAATGGTAAAAAAAGGTTTAATAAAAATCCCCAATTTTGGAACACATTTTTCCCACTTTGGGAATTCGGGTATTTTTGGGGGAAAATGAAAAATCATAAAATCCATCAAAATGGCTAAAAAAGGTTTAATATAATATCCCCAATTTTGGAACACATTTTCCCCACTTTGAGAATTCGGGTATTTTTGAAAAAAAAAAGAAAAATATGAAATCTAATAAAATACATAAAATTCATCAAAAAAAAATAAAAAATCACCAATTTTGCAACACATTTTCCCCACTTTCCGAATTCGGGTATTTTTGGAAAAAATTAAAAAATCTAATAAAAATACATAAATTTCATCAAAACAGATAAAAATGGTAAAAAAAAGTTGAAAAGTTTGGGAATTCGGGTATTTTTGAAAAAAAACTGAAGTCCAATAAAATTCATCAAAAAGGGAAAATGGTAAAAAAGGTTTAATATAAAATCCCCAATTTTGCTATACATTTTCCCCACTTTGGAAATTCGGGTATTTTTGGAAAAGTGAAAAATCCAATAAAAAATACATAAAATTCATCAAAACTATTAAAAATAGTAAAAAGGCTTAATATATTATGCAATATTATTATATTACCAAAATTAATATATTACCAAAATTAATATATTACCAAAATTAGACTACCACGACTGTCTCGGTAGTCGACCCGATCAACCCAATTTTTACATGGTCCAATATGCCGCCCAATGATGCCGCCAGCCCGTAATCCACACGAGTGACTCGACGTGGATGCATTGGCTTCTCAATCGTCACGTGTGGGTTCTCTGAACCTCATATGCGGCACTTTTGCTTATTGACCTAGCCACCGAGATGAAAATGGACTTCATCTGGAAACGCGAAAAATTTCCACGCAAAGTTTGCGTTAAAGACTCACTACGTAAGGAAGTAAGTTTTTAATATTTCCCAATTTTGTTCGAGCGTATAGCGTCCCATTTTGCAAATGTCAAACATAAACCTGAAAATAAAAAATATGTTATTCTAGCTTTCAAAGTCAAAGTGATTTAAAGTGTTAAATGGCCCTCCCGACATTGAGTAAATTATTGCACGTTTATAGTTTTTTTTTTTATTTTCACAGTGACAACTGACAAATTTTTCGTATTTGGTGTTAGTATTTTTAAAAAATAAATAGCTAATATAATGACTAACCAATATAAATTTTTAAATTTAAAAATTCATCTGTACATGACAATTATATTAAATTGCAATATCGTATCTTGTTATCACAATTCCATCATTTCGAGAAAATTCGATTGAAAACTTCATGAAAGTCATTACACGAATTAAAGCGTCAGCATTCTGAAAACTTTTTGCTATAACTCTTCGATCCTATCCTTCCGCCTCCTTTAGTATCCATAGTATCTAGTCTTCTCTGGGCAGACACGTGCTTTGTTGAATTGTAAGTAATTCCTGAAAATGTTAAATCAAACATTGTCGAAATCCTTTTGTTGAATGAATTCAAGCTGAAATCTTTGCTTAATTTTTTCAACAAATACTCCTGTAACCATCTTCGATACACACACACACGCGCACATACACCTTCACCAACAAACATGTACGAACAACTTACAAGCCACTAGCACTCAGCCTTTGTTACCTTGGCATTTCCGTTTCCGCTAACGTCCACATTGTCAGTCTATGTCTACGTAAGGACTTCGATTGTAGGTGAAAGGATGGCTGTGTGTACATCCATAGGTATGCATACACATACATACATACACACATATTTATGTTCTATGGTAACTTACCAAATTCTTAAATAAATACTTTGTATAGTTTTGCTATTGCCCACACCCATACCCACACCCCCATCCTCATCCTTTGTCGCTGTTTGAATTTCGATGGAGTGCTATTTCCTCTGAAAATTCTTCAAAATGGATACGTTCCGTGGACTGGAAATAAGGCTTATAAGCTGAGATTATTTTTAAAAGCTTTTGGACCATAAGAAGAAAAGGATAAAGGACATGGTAACATGTGTTCACAATGCCCCGGCAACGGTGCTGTAATGGACGGAAGGTAGATGGGAAAAGATAGATTCAATCAAAGGCCACCATTTTTTGCTGTGCTGTGTAAAAATCACCAAGGTATTTAAAGAGTACAGGATTATAGGGGAATTTTATTACCTTTAGTAAATGAAATTCAGGATATGGCTGTGACAGCGAAACAAAAACAGAATTCTCTTATATTTATGATATATCTTAAAGTCTTAGTTTCTTGCAGGAACATAAAAGATTCGTCAAATTGAAGATTGCCGTGTATAGTTGTGGGTTATGGAAGATGGTGATTCGTAAAGCATTACGTTGATATGCTTATATTGAAAATCACCTACAGCAGTTAGTTCTGTCTTTTTCAATTTAAGACAACGCCAGAGGGAAACATTTTTCCTGAACAAGAACTGGAAATAACCGCAAGTATTTAGAAAATTTCTGTCTAATAATCATTCGATATTTGGTGCATATAAAAGGAGTGTGTAGCGCGAATACGCACCAAAAAGTTTTTATACACTCCACTAGAGTATTATGTCTTTGTGCATTTGTTTGTAACTCCCAAAACGAAGCGAGATAGACCCATTGTTAAGTATACCGATCGACTTTCAATCACTTTTTGAACGATTTAGCCATGTCCATCTGTCCGTCCATCTATTCTTGTAATCAATGTACAGGTCACAATTATTATGCCCCCGAATTCGTTGAGGTGAAAATGTGCCTCATCAAATTGACCGAAAATATCATGAAGTTCATGATATGCATTTTGATTTGAACTTCCAGTTTCATAATAAGCCTGAATAACTTTAACGCGTTGCTTGATTGTGTATCTTTCCACGGTTCAAATTGAAAAATGTCAAATGGAATGCAGAAAAAACTTGGCGTTTAGGTGTGGTTCACATTCAACATCGGCCCTTCCCGATACATTATCCACCCTTTACATTAATTAATAAAGTAATACAATAAATTTGTATTTTTTGCGCAAAAAAATCTAAATTGTTAAAATTATAGAAAACTACCAGTAACCGCAGCTTCGCACCCGAAAAACCTAGTTATTTGTTATTAGTTTTATCCGTCTCTGTTTTTGGATATTATTTATTTAATTTTCTCTTGGTGGATATAGATAAATCTAAAATAGTAATGTGCTTGTAGATGTGCACTATTTTAGCTGAACTCCCTTCGTATGTATAATCTTTATCATTTTCTACCCAGTTTTGAACAAAGGAAGGCGTTAAGTTCGACCGGGCCGAATCTTTTATACCCTCCACCACGGTGTGCATTCCATAGTACATAGTACAGAACATACTACTATGCATTGCATAGTACAGAACTATATTACGAAAATTGTGATATGTTTATGCACATTACTATACACTGAAAGAAAAAGCTTCGTAGCATGAACGATTTTTTACGTTGCATCAACGAAATCAAATATATTTGATTACTATTTCAAACTATAATGTCTACTTATGCGCACTGTTTAAAATCGACTACTATATATAAATAAAATGCTGAAATTGTGAAAGTGAACATGCCTAAATATTAGGCGATTGTCAGTAGCCATTAGGGAGAAACATAGATAGATAGGAGATACAGACAAAGTGATTAGAAAAGTATACAATTTATAGATATCTCCATTCGCCTCATTCTCCGCCCAAATGTACAAATTTCGAAAAAAACCCTTTTTCGAGTCTCCATAGCCAGAATGTATACACCGAATTTCAGGATTTCAACTTCAGCGGTTTGGTAGGTTCCATTTTTATCCCTCTTTTTAATTATATCACTTAAAAGTACGAATTTCGAAAAATCCCTCTATTTTACGTGTCTATGCAATTAGAAGGATGTACACACCGAATTTTATGATTCTAGCTTTTGTCGTATCATTGGTACCATATTTTATCCCTTTTTGTCCCATTACGCCCGCTAAAACTTTAATTTTCTTTGTGGTGCTTCCAAGCTACAAGAGGAAAGTCCGCAACAAATTTGAACTGTATGAAAATAAGAAATTTAATTAATAAGCCAAGGCTACCAATATTTGTATACTATATATATAATGGATATAATACTTCAATTCATAAAGTAAATATAAGGGAGCAATCATAAATACCCTAAATATTGGGGGATAGAGAGTGTACTTTCAGCTACAGTCGTTTGGTTGGTTGTATTTCCATCCTATTTTAATTTCAAAAGTATAAATTTTGAAAATACCTCATCTCCCACGTGCGCAGTATAAGACAACTATAGTACGAACTTGGAAAAAAATTTTACGTGGGTATGCAGTCAGAGGAATGTATACACCGAATTCCATGATTCTATCAGCGGCCATTTTTTTGGTAGCAGTTTTATCCCCTTTTTCCAATTTTGCCCCCTCAAGAGTACGACTATATAAACTCTCTTTATTTTACGTATCTATACAATTAGAGGGACGTACTCACTGAATTTCATCATTCTAGCTGTATTCGTTTAGTTGGTACTATTTTTATCCCCTGTAGCCATTGTATTCACTGAAAGTACGAATTTGGAAAAAAAAACGTTTTATTTTTCGTGTCTACGCATTCAGAGGAATGTATACTCCGAATTTCATGATTCTAGCTGCTGTCATTTGGTAGGTACTATTTTTATCCCCTTTTTCCAATTGAACCCCAAAAAGTACGAATTTTGGAAAGTTCTTTTATTTTACGTGTCTATGCAATCAGATGAATGTATATATCGAATTTCATTATTCTAGGCGCAGCCGTTAGGTTGGTACTATTTTTATCCCTCTATCCCCATTTAACCCCTTAAAAGTACGAATTTAGAAAAAATACTTTTATATTATGTATCTACTCTATTAGAGGAATGTACACGCCAAATTTCGTGTTTCTATCTGTAGTCGTTTGATAGGTACCATTTTTATCCATTTTTGTCCCATTTCGCCCCCTACAAATAAAAATCACTCTATGGTGCCCTTTTATGCTATAGAGGGAATGCGTATTGCAAATATCAACTAAATACAAGTTAATATGTTCGAAAAACATGCTGAAATACTCCAAATATTAGGGGTATGTTCAGTCCTTGTGAGGGAAAAATGTTTCCCTCTAGGCCGATTTCGTCCACTTTCAATCCCAACCGATCTACAACCATAAGACACATTTAGGAAAAATTTGAACCTTCTAGCTCATTTCGTTCGGCCACTATCGTGCTTTCAACAGACAGACAGACGGACAGACGGACATGGCTATATCGTCTTAGAATTTTACCACGACCCAGAATGTATATACTTTATGGGGTCTCCGATGAATATTTCAAGGTGTTACAAACGGAATGACAAAGTGAATATACTACCATCCTGGAGGTGGAGGGTATACAAATCCATTTTGATAGCGCTTCTACATGATGAGTTGGTACAATTTATATCCTTTTTTTGTCCCTTAAAAGTACAAATTTCTAAAAAAAAACCATTCATGTTGCAAGTCTACGTTGTCAGAGGAATTTACGCACCAAATTTCACGAATATGGCTGCAATAATTTAGTTGGTTCTATTTGTATCCCGCTCACCCTTTATAAGAACAAATTTCGAAAAATTCATTTAGATTTGCGATTCTACGTTGTCAGAGGAATTTACACATCAAAATTCACGACTATAGCTGCAATACTTTAGTTGGTACTATTTTTATCCCTATCACCCCTTATAAGTACAAATTTTGAAAAAATCCAATTTTAACGCGTAAATTTAAATTAGTACCATTTTCATCCCTCGCAACCCATAAATGTACTAATTTTGATAAATCCAATTTTAATGCTCTTATGCTCATGGTCAGAGGAATTAACATACCAAATTTCACGACTATAGCTGCAATACTTTAGTTGGTACCATTGCTATCCCTCTTTGTTCCGCTCACCCCTTATAAGTACAAATTTCGAAAAATCAATTTATATTGGAAGTCTACGTAGACACGGAAAATAAACTGATTTTTCGAAATTCGTACTTTTTGGGGTCAAAATAGAAAAAGGGGATACAAATAGTACCAACCAAATGACCGGAGCTAGAGTCATGAAATTCGGAGTATACATTCCTCTGACTGCGTAGACACGGAAAATAGACGAATTTTTCGAAATTCGTACTTTTTTGGGTCAAAATAGAAAATGGGGATAAAAATAGTACCAACCAAATGACCGCAGCTAGAGTCATGAAATTCGGAGTATACATTCCTCTGACTGCGTAGACACGGAAAATAGACGATTTTTTCGAAATTCGTACTTTTTTGGGTCAAAATAGAAAATGGGGATAAAAATAGTACCAACCAAATGACCGCAGCTAGAGTCATGAAATTCGGTGTATATATTCCTCTGACTGCATAGACTCGCAACATAAAAAGTTTTTTTTTCCAAATTCGTAGTTTCAAGGGATAAAATGGGAATAGAGGGATAAAAATGGTACCAACCAAACGGCTGTACCTAGAAAAATGAAATTCAGTGCATACATTCCTCTGATTGCATAGACAAGTAAAATACACGGATTTTTCAAAATTCGTACTTTTTGGGGTTAAAATGAAAAAAGGGGATACAAATAGTACCAATCAAATGACCGCAGCTAGAGTCATGCAACTCGGAGTATACATTCCTCTGACTGTGTGGACACGGAAAATAAACTGATTTTTCGAAATTCGTACTTTTTGGGGTTTAAATTGAAAAAGGGGACACAAATAGTACCAACCAAATGACCTCTGACTGCGTAGACACGGAAAATAAACGGATTTTTCGAAATTCGTACTTTCAAGGGATACAATGGTACGGAGGGATACAAATAGTACCAACTAAAGGACTATAGCTAGAATGATGCAATTCTAATTGCGTAGAAACGTCAAGGGGGTAAAAATGGTACCAACCAAATGGGCGCAGCTGGAATCATGGAATTCGTTGTAAACATTCCACTGACGCAAAATAAAAAGTTTTTTCCAAATTCGTAATTTTTCTTTTACGGCAAAAATTGGTTGAATCATGAAGTTAGGTTATTTTGCACTATGTACGTCTGATAATGGATTTTCAAAATTTGTACTTTTGGAATTAAAATAGAATGGAAATACAACCAACTGTAGCACCCACTATCTACCAATATTTATGGTATTTAAGCTTTTGAAAATATAAATATTTATTTTTTGATTTGAAATAAATAATGGTTTGAAATAATTAAAATATAGTATTTATTTATATTTTTTTAATATTTGTATTTGTTTTGGTTTGGCTATATTAAAAAATTTCTATTTTCCTGTAATATTACTGCACTTCTACGTAAACCGACAACCTCTGTGGAATGCAATCCATGGTGGAGGGTATATAAAGTTCGGCCTGGCCGAACTTAACGCCGTTTTAACTTGTTTAAATTAAGATTTTTTGGAATATAAAATACATTTATAGACTCATCACATTTTCTATGCGAATTTATTACCCTCAGACCTACCTATAATCACACGTAATAGCTGACACGTTTTATTTTAAGTATAGTACCAAAATGATAGTACCTTTGGCAAAAATTGGAATATTTATTAATCTGTTATTTTTGGGTTAAAATTATCCATTTAAAAATTTAATATTGTTTCCGAGAGCAGGACACAACAACACAGCAGAAAATGTTATATACTGCCTTTCCACAAAATCCAGGTAAATATGTCTAAGTTATCAGAGTTCAGCGAATAAACCTGAAAAAACTGAAACACATGTGTTTACCCTACTATCTGCTAAACCACTTGTCTAAGTCTATTAAACTTTATACCCTCTATATTAAATATACATTTTGAGACTTTTATCATCCATTGTTTCCTCAGTTTTCCAGCTTTGCGTGTGTGTTCATCTTCTTCGTTTTTTTTTGACAAATAAAAATGATTAGAAACGTGACTAAGAGCTCATCATCACAGACAACCCAGACAAGATACTGTAACAATATTTGCTTATCATCCCATCACCAAAAATTACACTGTTGCTGTGGCAGCTCTCTATTGTGGCAAACGACAGTCGGCGGCGACGCCGAGTATGGCGAGTGTTGGTGGTGTTGCTACCACTTCTGTCACTGCCACTTTTGGTGATAGTTGCTACAACATTCCAGCATTTTTATAGACTTCCGTCTGCCGACCGAACTAAAAAACAACAAAAAGAAGACAGCCAACAAAGTTTTTCCTCATATGTTGCTGCAAAAAAATGACACTTTGGTCTCTGGGACTGGAAAAAAATTTGGCATTTTTTATTGAATTCCAAACAAAAAGAAGCAAATGTGTATAAAATGTATTTGTCGCCTGTGGGTTTGAATTCCAATGTTCTTTTTTCTATGTATGATCCACATGAGTGCTGAGGAGGAAGGGTGGCAGGGAGGAGGGCGACAAAAGATGTGCACATTTTTTGAATGGTTTTTTTTCTAGTCTATCCCTGAAATAAAGGAGCATTATAGCCACCATCAGCAGTTAAGCATATCTTCTTGTTTGCGGATAAATTTTTTCCACCAGTTGTTTGATAGCCATTCATGGCCTGTGGAAGCAATTGCCACTCGATTTGCTATTTGAGGAGGGGTAGGGGAGGGCATTTTTCCAAAAGGGAAAAATCAGGACCTTCCTAAATGTAGTGATGTTAAAAATTCTGTGGAGTAACATCTGTTGCTTTAGTCAGAGATTTTTTCTTTTTCTGAGAAAACATGATTCCATTAATAGACCATCATTACATCCTTGTGCAAGGCCATCGAAATATATTGCAGCAACTCAACTATTACCCTCTCGCATAATGTGGCTGCAGGCCATTAATTTCGCCTTGGCATTTACGGAAAAACCGCCCAGGAGGCTGTTTCCATATTTAAACAGACATGCTTGCTATCTTCTCGTTATTACTTTACATTACCATGAGCAAGAGAAGTAACTAAGTTTAGGCGAAAGGCTTAACACAGAAAAATGAAATAAAACAAATGTTTTTGTTTAACATTTCCTTGAGTGGTGACGTTAACAACGCTGCAATTTGAAGTAGAAGATATGCTGCTGTCTTTACTGTGCTGTTGCTGCTGTTGTGGCACTTGCCGCAGTAAAGTGCTGCACGCATCAACTACTAATAGGGCTTATGAAAATGGACTTTAACGTGCAACAACTGCGCGCACACACACATACACACAGAAAAATGTCAACAACATTTTCCTTCACCCACATTTCTCAACGAATGAAACAAGTAAATTTTCTTGCGAAATGAAGGCATCCATCCGCAGCAATACAAGAGCGTTACGCCAAAAGAAAACGAAGAATTTTAAAGCTAAACCTAGCAGAGCACGATGAAGAAGAAGAATGAAAGTTGTTTTCTAAGAATGTAAAGGTTGAAGGGTTAGTTGGGAAATGCTAGGAAATGTTAAAGGTCTAACTACTGCTAGAATAACGAACATTTCTCTTTTCTCTGGTAGAATGGGGAAATGCATTGAAAATGGAACCATTGTCCGGACCAAAGTGATACAACCAGAATCTTGAATTCAGTACGTAGGATTCAATCATGACGCACAGTGTATTATCCGGTGCAAAAAGACCCAAAATTGTATATGCACCAATCTCTGCTTTTTATACCCTACACCACTTCGTGGTTATAAGTTAGTTTCGCGCCAAATGTTTGTAACACCAAGAAATAATCGAGCTAGACCCACCTTTAAGTATACCGATCGGCTTAGAATCACCAGCTGAGTCGATTTAACGATGTCTGTCTGTCCGTCCGTCCGTCCGTCCGTCTGCTGTCCATCTAAGCTTGTTCGCACTCTACAGGTCGCAATTGTTGTCCGATTGTCATGAAACTTGGCAGAAGTTATTTTTTCTGGCCAAGGACCATCGGTATTGAATTTGGAAGAAATCGGTTCAGATTTAGATATAGCCCCCATACAAATGTCGCTCCCGATTTGACATTTTCCGTTCTAGAAACCACATATTGTACCCGATTTTCGTTAAATTTGGTACAACATCTTATAATCGAACTAGAAACACCTATGCCGAAATTGGGTAAGATCGGTTCAGATTTAGATATAGCCCCCATACAAATGTCGCTCCCGATTTGACATTTTCTGCTCTAGAAACGACATATTGTACCCGATTTTCTTTAAATTTGGCAGAACATCTTATAATCCAACTAGAAACACGTATGCAAAAATTGGGTAAGATCGGTTCAGATTTATATATATCCCCGATACAAATGTCGCTCCCGATTTGACATTTTCCGCTCTAGAAACGACATATTGTACCCGATTTTCTTTAAATTTTGCTGAACATCTTATAATCGAACTAGAAACACGTATGCAAAAATTGGGTAAGATCGGTTCAGATTTAGATATATCCCCGATACAAATGTCGCTCCCGATTTGACATTTTCCGCTCTAGAAACGACATATTGTACCCGATTTTCTTTAAATTTTGCTGAACATCTTATAATCGAACTAGAAACACGTATGCAAAAATTGGGTAAGATCGGTTCAGATTTAGATATATCCCCGATACAAATGTCGCTCCCGATTTGACATTTTCCGGTCTAGAAACGACATATTGTACCCGATTTTCTTTAAATTTGGCAGAACATCTTATAATCCAACTAGAAATACGTATGCAAAAATTGGGTAAGATCGGTTCAGATTTAGATATATCCCCCATACAAATGTCGCCCCCGATTGGGTAAGATCGGTTCAGATTTAGATATAGCCCCAATGCAAATGTCGCTCCCTCCGCTCTAGAAACCACATCTTGCACCCGATGTTCTTTAAATTTGGCACAACATCTTATAATCTAACTAGAAACACCTATGCTGAAAGTGGGTATGATCGGTACAGATTTAGATATAGCCCACATACAAATGTCGCTCCCGATTTGACGTTTTCCGCTCTAAAATCCACATATTGTACCCGTTTTTCTTTAAAATTGGCACAACATCTTATAATCCAACCTATGGTGAAAGTGGGTATGATCGGTTCAGATTTAGATGTCGCCCTCATACAAATGTTGCTCCCGAATGTTCCGATTTTGGCCAAACTTTACATATTATATTTCACCAATAAACATACATGGTGAAAGCGTTCAAATGTCCTTTCCGATTTAACATTTTTTGTCAAACACATACATTTACAGGATGCAAAAATCCTTCCCGATTTCACTTTTTTACCAAATTGAATTGTAATGAGATAGAAAGTCCGTCCGTCTTTAGAATTTCCTTACTTGTTTGGGAGATGCCCATATGTCCATACTTTGGTATAACCCAAATGGGGTCCCATTCTTATCTATTACAGCTCTAGAAACTACATCTTACATCGGATCTTCTTCAAATTTTGCAGATCATGGTACTTTTCAACCAGGAATACCAACCGTGAATGAGAAATATATAGGCCCATGTTTTGGACCAGGCCCAAAATGTAGTTATAGGCCCTCTTTTGAAATGTCGGTCCGATTCATCCTATTACTAGTTGTATTTGATTTGATGGTTTAAGTATGATATTATGAAATGTACACTACTTCTGAAATATTATTATACCCTACACCACTTCGTGGGCTAGGGTATTATAAGTTAGTTTCGCGCCAAATGTTTGTAACACCAAGAAATAATCGACCTAGACCCACCTTTAAGTATACCGATCGGCTTAGAATCACCAGCTGAGTCGATTTAACGATGTCTGTCTGTCCGTCCGTCCGTCTGCTGTCCATCTAAGATTGTTCGCACTCTACAGGTCGCAATTGTTGTCCGATTGTCATGAAACTTGGCAGAAGTTATTTTTTCTGGCCAAGGACCATCGGTATTGAATTTGGAGAAAATCGGTTCAGATTTAGATATAGCCCCCATACAAATGTCGCTCCCGATTTGACTTTTTCCGCCCTATAAAGCACATATAGTACCCGATTTTCTTCAAAATTGGCTTAACACCTTATAATCAAAATAGAAACACATATGCTGAAAATGGGTAAGATCGGTTCAGATTTAGATATAGCCCCCATACAAATGTCGCTCCCGATTTGACATTTTCCACTCTAGAAACCACATATTGTACCCGATTTTCTTTAAATTTGGCACAACATCTTATAATCCAACTAGAAACACCTATGCAAAAATTGGGTAAGATCGGTTCAGATTTAGATATAGCCGCAATACAAATGTCGCTCCCGATTTGACATTTTCCACTCTAGAAACCACAGCTTGTACCCGATTTTCTTTAAATTTGGCACAACATCTTATAATCCAACTAGAAACACCTATGCAAAAATTGGGTAAGATCGGTTCAGATTTAGATATAGACCCCATACAAATGTCGCTCCCGATTTGACATTTTCCACTCTAGAAACCACAGCTTGTACCCGATTTTCTTTAAATTTGGCACATCTTATAATCCAACTAGAAACACGTATGCAAAAATTGGGTAAGATCGGTTCAGATTTAGATATAGCCGCCATACAAATGTCGCTCCCGATTTGACATTTTCCACTCTAGAAACCACAGCTGGTACCCGATTTTCTTTAAAATTGGCACAACATAATAATAATTGGATCAATTACCATATTATTAACCACATTCGTTAAATATGACTAAAGATGAATTTATAGTAACTGTATAATTTATATGAACTACATAAAATTGCTCCCATGAAATAACTGGGTTTAGTAATCAAAGCGAGGTACATATGCAGGGAGTGGTGTAGGGTATTATATAGTCGGCTCCGCCCGACTTTAGCCTTTCCTTACTTGTTTTGAATGAATTCTGTAAAGAACCTTCCTTCCTTGTCCTTCCTCAGTGTGTCTCATTTCTCCTGTATAAAACTATAATTGTGCAGCCGACCGATGCCTTGTCATTTACAAATATTGATGTACTGGGGTCTTAGTTAAGCATTGCAAAAACTCTACTTACAGTTGCAAAATAAATAAAAATGTTAAAAAAATTAAATAATAAATAAATTTAAAATTTTAAAACATGTTTATAAGGCTACCAATATATCGAAATAATACTTCAAGTCAGCTCAAAAAAGTATATATAACTCAACAATCATCAAAAATGGTTATACCCTAAATATTGGGGCATAGTGGGTGTATTTTCAGCTACTGCCGTATGGTTGGTTGTATTTCTATCCCATTTTAATTCAAAAAGTACAAAATTTGAAAATCCATTATCTCTTATATACAGGCTTGGCAGATGTGGGGATTTGTCCCCAGCCATAGTCATAGGGGATTTTTGTGGGGATTTCATAAAATATTTCGGGAATTATTTGATTTTAACTGGGAATGCAATATATCTACAAATGTCCACATATTTATTACTTGACTGCTCACAATCTTTATCATGATTGTGGTCGGTGACGACTATCTTCCGTTGGTCAGAAAAGAAATGAAATGAAACAAGTAAAGAAATGCTAAAATCGGGCGGGGCCGACTATATGATACACTCCACTTTCTATCCGAATTCAATTCCGTAAAACAGTGAAAACGGGATAAAATTTTGTATTTTTCCTAATCATTGGCTAATATTATAATAATGTATCCAATTTGTCAAATCGAAAAGAATATTTGTATCGGGGCTATATCCAAACATGGAATAAAGTGACTAACTTTCACAATAAGTTCTGCCAGTTCAAATATAACGTGTTAAGCTCACTTTGAAGAAATTCGATGAAAATTCGTGGTTTCTGGGGCAGAAAAAGTCTATCCGGGAGCGAAAGTTGTATGGGAGCTATATGTAAATCTGAACCGATCTGACACATTTTCTCCATGGGTGTTTCTGGTTGAAATATAAGATATTTTGAAAGATTTGAAGAGAATCAGTTAAAATATGTTGTTTCCAGAGCAGATCAAGTCAAATCGGGAGCGAAATTATAATGGGAGCTATATATAAATCTGAATCGATCTGACCTATTTTCACCATAGCTGTTCCTAGTTTAAATATAAGATGTTTTGCCAAATTTGAAGACAATCTGATACAATATGTGGTTTCTAGAACGGAAAAGTCAAATCGGGAGCGAAATTTATAAGGGAGCTATATATAAATCTGAACCGATTTAACACATTTTTACCACAGGTGTTTCTAGATGAAATATAAGATGTTTTGCCAATTTTGAAGAAAATCTGTTGTAATATGTGGTATCTAGAGTGAAAAGAGTCAAATCGGGAGTGAAATTCGTATGGGGGCTATATCTAAATCTGAACCGATCTTACCCAATTTCTGCGTATGTGTTTCTTGTTGGATTATAAGATGTTGTGCCAAATTTAAAGAAAATGGAGTATAATATGGGGTTTCTAGAGCGGAAAATGTAAAATCGGGAGCGAGATTTGTATGGGGGCTATTCTAAATCTGAACCGATGTTACCCAGATTTTTCATAGGCGTTTCTAGTTGGATTATAAGATGCTGTGCCAAATTTAAAGAAAATCGGGTGAAATATGTGGTTTCTAGAGCGGAAAATGTCAAATCGAGTGCGACATTTGTATGGGAACCGATTAGCCTTATATTAAATAGTGTTCGTCCTTGATCCATAAAACTTATTTGTGCCAATTTTTGTTAAGATCGTGCTATAATTGCGACCTGTAATTTGATTACAACAATAGATGGACAGACGGACATACAAGCGGACATTGCTAAATCGACTCAGAAAGTGATTCTAATTCGATCGGTATACTTAACAATGTGTCCATCTCGCTTCCTTTTGGGTGTTACAAACAAATGTACAAAGACATAATACTCTCGTGGAGTGTATAATGATGTTCTGACAAATGTGTTTTCAAACCAAATAGTTGCAATAAAATCTCTTTTAAAACACATTTTGATGTACCAAAATATACCAGGATTTTTTTCGATTTCTTCCGAAAATAAAACTGAAATTGTAAGTTTAGCCTTTTTAATTTATTCTCATTTTGTAGTAATCGTTATTATTTGATTTCAAGAAAACAATGAATATTTTATTTGGTAAGTAAATGCAAGTGAACTAACGTATATTTAATTTAAATTTATTAACTGCCGTTTGTTCGTTTTTCTTCCAGTGACAACAGCTTTGGATGGAAGCACAGAGCTAGAGTTTATTACTCAAATACGAAAAGCAATGGAAGCAGCAAAAAAAAACATTTCAAAAGGGTGAAGTCAACAGTAGTCTAAAATTTGTATAGTGTTGTCAAGGAGGAGGTCTCACTAGCAAATCAGTAATACTGACCCGCAGTAGACCCAAGAGGGGAGAAATGTAAGACTGACCCCAATTAATTTTGCCTCCTCAACATTGTCCCTAAACATACCTCCACTTTTCCCCTCTAGGGTCTACTGCGGGGCAGTTGGCGTTTGTCTTAAGTTTTGTGTTTTGGTGTGTTCTGACATATATTGTAAAATATGCCAATATGCTGCAAGAAGAGGTCAGAGTTGGGAAAATTTAATCGTCTATAAAATGAAGTTCCGATGTGATCTGTCAAAACGCCGACATACGTATATTTTTTTAGTCTCCTTTTTTATTGTCAGAACCCCGTAATTTTGGAAAACGTTTGAAATTGTTGTACGGTGTTATTAGGCCAAAACAGTTTCATTTAATATATATTTTTTTAAAATATATTTTTAATAAATTTTTCTTAGCCGTACCATTTTTTCGTGGATTTTATTTCTGAAAAAATTGGTTCTAAATGCTACATTTCAAAAATAAAAAACTTAATTTTTTATTTAAAATCAGAATGAGAATTATTATTGTCATAATACCACCTTTCAATTGCCCTAAAAACCAGTAATGTTTATGAAGTAAAACATATTTATCTCGACGCTGCTATTTTTTCACCTTAGATGTACATAATTCTGTAACTAATTATTTTTGCATATTAATGGCAAAGATGCACTATAACATAACCACAAATTTAAGGAATTAGATCTCGTGCTTCATTCTTTTTCTTCAAAGAAAATTGACGGTGATTAACTTTATAAAGCCATTTTAATTCACTTATATCTAGTAAACTACGTATGAGTCATTCCATGTCGAGTGGTGCGATTTTTTGTCTCGATAGCTGTGGTTGTTTTGAAGGTTTGTGTATGTATTCTTCTCATAAAGATATTGTATAATTATTTAAAAAAAAAATATTTTTTGGATTATGGCCTGTTAAATTGGTGAAAAAATAAGATTTTTCTAAAAAGTGTGTTTATTTAAACGCCAGTAACTCCTGAACTATTTAACCAATTTTAATGTGTTTTACTTTGTTTTGAAGACAATTTCAATTACTTTTGAAATGTTATATTATAGTCGTGCTAGACTTTTTAAAGTGTTTACAATTGAACTGGGATATTGTCCTGGCTCAAGACCATTTTGCATCTATATTTAATAGATGCAAAATGGAATAGAATTAGAATAGATTTACAATTTATTTTGATTTTCGAAATGATTACATTAATCATTTTTTTGAAATTTTTTAGGTCTCTTTTTAAGCGACTGTGTGAGTTTGGAAGTGGTGAAATGATGGGTTCTATTTTTTACGATTTTTTTTGCTCGAAACTAAATTAACTCTCTTTACTTTATATTTTTATTTCGGTTTATAATCAATATTTGATTTGAACTGGGATATCCTCCTCGCTCGAGACCTTTTTACATCTATATTTTATAGAATCCAAATTTATTTAAAATGGCACCCTACATCTATCATGATTTTCGGCCCGTGATGGCCTTAGCATCGACTTTCTCTTGTCAAAAAATCATTAATGGTGGTTGTCTCACAGGATGCATATTTCAGAACCATATTATATATGGTCCTCGGAATTATCTTCATGTGTAGACCTTTTGAGAACACAGTTTGTAACCGACTTAACACACTATCACCGGGTGGTTCTAGGTAGAAATTGGTGGCTAGAGCTAAAGTAATGTAAAGAAGAAGATGAAGAAAAAAATAACAAAACAAAAAACGAGAACACCAACTCTCAAGTAGTACGCAACATTTCTTAAGTAACGAAAATTGCAGACACTAAAATTGCCTTAAGCCACTTGTTTGTAATAACAGCACCAACAGCGTATAACCAACCGAACAACGGCAAACTACAACAACGGCCGCCAACATAAACAACTGCAACTACAACTACAGCTAAAGCACAAACAGCAACAACGTCAACAATGACAGTAACATGCTTAAGCAACAGCAATAATATTTCCTTGAATAACAACATATGAATGTGAGTGAACAATGAACATGAGCATAGCGCCATGCAACCAACGTAAATACATTAGATGGGGTCACTAAAAAAACTAAAATTTACGTTGTCACCACAAACGAATAAAATTTGGATTCTTTAATCAATCTGCAACATAAAGATTACTTTGGAAAATTTTAAAGTCATTTTCAGGAGCGTTTAGCTCACAGATGGCTTGACCTAGGGACGAAATAATTATACACTCCACGAGAGTATTATGTCTTTGTGCATTTGTTTGTAACACCCAAAAGGAAACGAGTTAGACCCATCGTTTATTATACAGATCGGCTTAGAATCACTTTCTGAGTCGATTTAGCAATGTCCGTCTGTCTGTCTGTCCGTCTGTGTGTCCGTCTGTGTGTCCGTCTGTCTGTCCATCTATTGTTGTAATCAAATTACAGGTCGCAATTATAGTCCGATCTTAACAAAAATTGGCACAAGTAAGTTTTGTGGATCAAGGACGAACGCTATTTAATTTGAAGCAAATCGGTTCAGATTTAGATATAGCCCCCATACAAATGTCGCTCCCGATTTGACATTTGCAGCTCTAGAAACCACATATTTCACTCGATTTGCTGCAAATTTGGCACAGTACCCTATAATTGAACTGGAAATAGCTATGGTGAAAATCGGTCAGATCGGTTCAGATTTAGATATAGCCCCCATACAAATGTCGCTCCCGATTTGACTTTTTGAGCTCTAGAAACCACATATTTCACTCGATTTGCTTCAAATTTGGCAAAGGACCATATAATTGAACTGGAAACAGCTGTGGTGAAAATCGGTCAGATCGGTTCAGATTTAGATATAGCCCCATATTAATGTCGCTCCCGATTTGACTTTTTCTGCTCTAGAAACCACATATTTCAACATATTTTCTTCAAATTTAGCAAAACGTCATATATTTTAACTAGAAATTGCTCTGGTAAAAGTAGGCCAGATTGGTTCAGATATTTATATAGCTCCCTCACAATTGTCTTCCCAGATTTGATTATTTCCGCTCTATAAATCACATAATTTAACAGATTTTCTTAAAATTCGGCAAACCAGCTCATATTTCAACTATAAACATCTATGCCGAAAGTGGGTCATATCGATTCAGATTTATATATCGCTCCCACACAAATGTCTCCCCCGATTTGATTATTTATTTCTAGATTTTGATTCTAGAAACCACATATTTTAACAGATTTTCTTAAAATTTGGCAAAAGAAATTATATTTCAACTGGAAACAGCTCTGGTAAAAATGGGCCAGATCGGTTCAGATATATATATATATTTAGCTCCAATACAAATTTCGCCACTGAATTGATTATTTCCGCTCTAGAAATAACATTTGCAAACCAGCTCATATTTCAACTACAAACATCCATGGCGAAAGTGGGTCAAATCTGTTCAGATTTATATATAGCTCCCATATAAATGACTCCCCCGATCTAATTCTTTCCGCTCTAGAAACCACATATTTAACAGATTTCCATCAAATTTGTCTTATATTTCAGAAAACCTATGCTAAAAATGTGTCAAATCGGTTCAGATTTATATATAGCTCTCATTCAAAGTTTGTGTTCAATTTTTTTTACAAATACAGATAGAAGTATGAATTTTGTATCCCGTTCAAATGTAACGACCTTTGTATACCCTACACCACAGGGTATATTGCACCTAGTCTTAACTAGGATTTAACTTCCTTTAAACTTCCTTACTTGTTTTATTTGTATATTTCACGACCCATCCTACTAAACGCATATATATTTATAAACATCTGCACTCATACAGGCGCGCTGACGCATCAACATGGCCATATCCTTGCAACATCCTTTTCTTTGTATAGCTATGTAGTCTCACTGGCAGCACGGATTGTTGCTGTGGCTGCTGCTGTTGTTGAAAGCGAAACGTATGAAGCTGTGTTGTAACAACAACAACAGCAGCAATTGCTGCTACTACTACTACACTTACATGCATTTAATTTCGAAATCCCTTTTCATTTTCAAGTACACTGTAGCGTGCGTTAGCTGGCTATGTGTGTGAAGGTTTCTTTTCTCCAGTTAGTTGGCTGTTGTTAGTGTAGTAGTGGTAAACAGTGGTTAACGTATGTGTGCTGTGGTGCTATTATCATGCACAGTGTCTTGGAAAAGATGGAAGTAATTAGAAGATGAAGGGAATTAAATCTTTTTTTTAAATTTGTGGGTATTTGTCCAGCAAACATATTTCTTCAATTTATTTGCCATTTTTCGTTTATTTTTCTGAGTTTCTTTTAAAAATTCGTTTAGTAAGTAAGTAAAATGTCATTTTGTTTTTAAAAATCCTTCTGTAATTGATTGCGATTTTTTTTGCAAAAATTTAAGTTTTGGTCATTTCACTTCAAATCCTTCAGTTTTAAATTTGTTGACCTTTGTATGACTTTTGACCACTGTGCTTCATATGCATCCCTGTGTTGGTGTTTGTTTCTTGTTGTTGTGCTTGTGCCCGTGTGCTTACATTTCATGTTGTATATGCGAAATTTCAGAAGAGCTACAAATTTTCAAGTATTTAACAAGCTCTAAACCACCATGGCACTCAGGAAAACATAATGTTTAATGTTTAGCACATTTTATTGCCAACCAACGCTTACACATAAACACACGCGTACCCGTAAATATCTATGTACACAATTACCAGGGCACACATGCTTAGCGATGTATGTGTGTGTGTGTATGTACGCACACGCTAGGATAATAAATTAGGGGGCATTGTACGTGTAAAGTCTTAAATTGAAATGGGTGTAAAGCCAAGGTAACCGCTCTGAACAACATTCAACAGGGGTTGTTTTTTATATAGTAACAAAAAAGGACTAAATGGAGGGCGCAAAAGTTATTAAATATTTTTTAAGATCTGCAATATCAAGCCGGAATGACTGAGATATCTGATAAGATCACCTAAATCAATTTCATATAACTCAATTAGATCGTTCGTAGTTCCCTGTGATTTAGTAGTGCTGGTTAGTCGACTCTCTTTCTGTTTTGTTCCACAGCTACGACAGTGATCGTTGATATATAGCGCATAAAAATAAAAAAATCCAAACAAAATATTATGTTCCATTTTTTAGTAGCTAACATTCTAGCGCAGAACGCAATGTCTACATATAAAAGGTCTTGGATAAATATAGAAGTTATGACACACCAAATGATTAAAAAAATTACGATTTTTTATAATAAAATAAATCTTTAAAAATCAGTTAACATAGTATTTTACATTATTTTGTAATAGCTGGTATTTTAGCGTAGACCTAGGGTACGTATGATTTATATTAATTATAAGTACAATCAATGCGTATGTTTAATATAATGTTGCAAAAATAAATAATCATACGCATCAGTGGAATAGAATTTTGGATAAAGTAAGCGCCAACTACAATATTACAAAACATAAGTCGACTTTTCGACTGTTTACCTGCAAATTATTAAACTAATCCTTTTTATGTTCATAACATATTCATTTTTTATATGACAAGATTAAATGTTAAACATGAAAAATAGAATTGCTTTAAAGTGACACATACTAATATACTATTTTGAATTTGAGCGCCCCGGTAGTCGAGTTGGTAGCGTACTCGGCTATCAGTGTCGGGGTTGTGGGTTAGATTCCCACCAGAGGCTCTGCTCTATCGCTGCAATAACTAGCTACAATGGTCTTAGTCACCCCGGCTCAATCCCTGGACCCAAAATTAGAATATAAATTTACTTTGTATTTTAATTCACAAAAAATAAATATTCACGCACCATACAATTATATTGTACATTAGAGTGGCTTCAAAATAAAAGTAGTGGATGTTCTCGACTAAAATGAAAGATTGGTTTGTTTTATGTGTTCTCCCAAAATATTTCGATTTTATCATTGTCCGTTCGTGAGCTGGACGCGTTCAAAATAACGTCTATAAATCAGGTTTTTCTTGAATAAAATTCATGATGAGAATGGTATTTAGAAAAAACCTACTAGAAAATAAAATCTGGTCCGATCCTTATCAAACCGTATTAAAAACTTGCATTTTAACCCAGAATAGAGGTTAGAATTTTAACATTTTTATGCAATTTTTGTTGCATTTTTTATAAATACCGCAATAACTTCCATATTTTTAATTCGATTTGTGTTTCTGTTGATCCTTGAAGAGGTATTGATCACCAATAAGGACCGAAAGGACCTATTTTTTTACTGGTGGTTCTCAGTGGGTTAAATGTAATGTAGAAACTGAAATATGGGATTATTTGCATCGTAAACACATTCTAGTCTTTAAAAGATATTGTTTGGGTCTTCCAATGGATAAATTGGGATGAAAAGTTCATATAAGATGCTACAATAAAACCGTGCGACATGTTCTCCCTCCCAAGAACGAGATTATATAGAAGTGAATCTATAGGTAACTAATAGGAAAACTCAAACTCAGTTTTTTATTTCGTGACCGTTTACAGCACTTTTAATTTCCAAAGGATGTAAATGTTTCATTGATTTAGTTTCGTACTTTTGGGTGTCATACAAATGGTATCAAATGAAAGAGAAGAACATCTGTTAAATATACTTTAAATTTCATACGTTTATCTATGTTAATTTAACATTAACAAACATTTCAAATGTTTTTCCCTTTAAAAAGTTTATGTAGATTATTCATGTTCTAATTTTTAAGGGGGAAAATTTTAAATGGTTGAATTTCTTTCCAAAAATTGGCTTTATATAAGACTACAATGTGTTTACGAGGCAAATAACCACATATTTCAGTTTTTACTTCACATTTAATCCACTGAGTATTAACAGCATGAAACAAATTTGCGGCCCTTAATGGGTTACAAAATTCTAAAAATTGCAATTGGTTATCAATACCTCTCCTACGAGCCCCTAAAAACATAAATCGTACTAAAGATGTGTAAGTTATTGCGGATATTATAAAAAATGCATCAAAAATTCCACTAAAATAGTATAAATCTACCCATTATAATGACCCAGTATTGCAAGTTTTTAATATGGTTTGATAAAGCTCGGGACGGATTTTAATTGATAGCTGTTTTTTCTCAATGCCATTCTCATCGTGAATTCTTTTCAAGAAAAACCTGATTTATGAAGGTTATTTTGAACGCGTTTAGCTCACGAACGGACAATGATAAAAGCGAAATATTTTGGGAGAACTTATTCAAGCAATGAAGAAAAACTATCACTATACCATTTTCTGTATTCAATAGAACAATGAAATTCCAACATATATAAATATGTTGGTAATATCTGCTTCGTAATTGATTTCTAATAAGTCATGTGTGAGGTATATTTATGTTTCTCACACAAAGCATAATTATAATCTCAATTAGCAGACCATTTTTTAATCTTAGGCCTCCTAACATATGGTAAGATTTATTATTTTTGTAATATTGTTGATTATTAATCGTCACATGACGTTATATTTTGCTTAGGAAAATTTGAAGTAAAGGTGGACCACATCGGTTCCTAATTTATACAACTGCAACGCAAATTGCCCTCATTAGTTGAATCTTGCCGCACTTACAACCAATTCAAGTGAAATTTGTTAAATAATGTTATATTCAAGCTAGGAAAATTTACACTGAAAATGGATGCACATTTAATAAATGTCATCATGCCGCATGTGACATTCAATAAAATATAGATGCAAAAATGGGAGAAACGAGAATCATTATTAATACTATTCCGGTAAAATGTATTAATAATTTTACGCTCATCGAAACATTTATTGATATTAAAAAAATTGTAATGTAAGAAACTCAAAAATAGCCGAATATTTGACTTTATGAGCGCTCAAAAAGTCGAAAGGTCGTCTTTACTTTTTTACACGTAAAAGTTGTTAAGTCGAATTTTTGAAAGTCGACTTATAGAACCCTATACTATGTAACTAATTATGCAGAGAAATGTAATACAAATTTAATATTTAAAGTGCTATTTATAAAATTTTCTTATGTATTTTGGCTTTCTAAACTCGAAAACGATATTAGAAAAAAATTACGGTTATTTTTTTTAACTAAAATTACAATTTTCGCCTATTACAATTTATACTCTCACTTTGGAAATATAAGTCCATATAAGTTATACGTTCACTTAAAGGTACACATGATGACAAAAAATATACAAATTTAATAGAAACAGTGGTTTAGGAACAGTCTGCAAAAATTTTAGAAAAAAAAGATTTTTTCGGCAATAAATATTTGTCTGGCATGAAAAATAGAAGACAAAAGTGTCTGTATGTAAATTATAGTTTTATTTTGTAATATTTTGAAGCAAATCTATGGATATATGTAGAACTCATGTCCTATTTTTGTAGAGTAGACGCTCAAATCAATTTAAGCAAAAACTTCTTAAAAATGAAGCGCATTTTTTTTTCAATTTGTTTCATTCATTTAGATCACAGCTTTTAGAAAATAAAACATAATATTCGGTTATCTAATTTGTAAAGAGAGTTTTGGCTTTTTTTTAATCAACAATTTAAAAAATTATGATTTTATTTTTGAATCCTCTTGTGTCTCCAAAGAGACACAAATATTTTATATAATATTCCACATACATAATGTGATTACATTCTATTCTAAGAGATTTTTTATTTATTGATTTATTACAATTTAAAATTATAATAAACTACAAAAAATCACTAGCAATTAAAGCTATCGGTTTACAACTAATCTACATACATAGTATATAGATTCTAAAAGATTTTATACAAATAATAAAGGAAATATCACGTTTTTGTTAAATATTGACATTTGTTGCACTGTCGTTTTGGTGAAGTGTAAGAAATCAAGTAAGAATTAAGGCAATTAAGGTCCGTAGGACAACTTTTAATAGTCAGAAAATTTGATTAAACAATCTCATTTTTGTATTAACAGCTGACTTTCAGTTAGAGTGATCAAAACCCGGTGTTATGTAATGTATGTTTTTTAAGGGATTTCCGAAAACAGTGATTTCAAGAAACCTCTTTCTTTTTATTGTTTTCCTTGAAACAGTAAAAAATGGGGAAAATTCATTTTAGTGTAATTCCACAAAATGTTGACCCAATGTGCATACTCGTTCTTCGGGATAGGACAATTCTCATGTCATAAGCTACTAATTACCATATTCTGCAATTCTAATATCTTTTAGAGAATAAAATAGACTAAAATTCATAAAAAATAAGAAAATAATCATATGTTTCCCACGAAATTCAAGGATTATGCTTATTTTTGGACTATATGAAATACAAGGACATTTGATCTTCTCTTATATTCGCAAAGTGTAGTTTATCAACTATTCAGACGATACCATTAACGAAGCTATCTCCTCACAAAACGTCCAAGAGTGCCAGTAAAAAAACTAAAACCACGTAAACGTCATATTACCAACAAGGACGAGTAAAATAAACGTATAAGGCTGGGTCGCGAAAAAACTTTCTTAGAAATGAATACTGGGTTGTTTAATGAAGATCTGAAAAATAATTCTTCCTTGGGTCAAACCGTCTATGAGCTCAACGCTCCTCCAAGCACCTCCAAAAAGTAATCAATTGGACAATTTTCCTTACTAATACGCTGGTGGATCATATATATTCTTGTGTGTATCACTGGTCGTCATCCGCAGCGGCAAATGGTCAACGGCGATGATTTTTCTTCTGCCCATAACAAGTGCATATGAAACCTAGGGCGAACTTCGCTTTTTAGATTCACAGTTTTGCTGTGTTCGTAAAGTAAACATATTTGCATCAGTTTAGACCCCGGGTTTCCCGGTTTTTCAAAAAGCGTGACTTAAAAAAGCACGACGGACATTCTCAGGAGAAATGACCGGTTGATCCGTTTCGGTCTCGGGTTTTATCACTCTACTTTTGTTGGTCTAAAATAATAATGAAAAAATAATGTTCTAGTCAGCAAATGCCAGAAAAATCGATTAAACTATCTCAATTTTGGCATTTGCAGCTCACTAAAATATAAAATATAATATAAACAATTTCTATGTTACTGATCTGCTTATAATTAATACTGAATGATACTGAAGTGTCTGTACGTGACACATAAATCGAAAGAAGAATACTGCAATTTGTAAAGGGTGACTTTTTAAAAGCTATAGGAAAGTTTAAAATAAAACACATAAAATTCAGAAAAATGTATGAAATCTTTATTTGAATCGATAGTACGGTCCATATAATTTAATGTTTGAAGATTATTTCATGCAAATGTTGACCTTGACAGCGCCTCAAATGGTCCATCCGCTTAGTCCAATTTTGGCATTTCCACGTTTTCGAGAAACAGAGGTCCAATTGCTACGAACGGCGACGAATCGATAATTGATGGTCATCATTAACACTGGCCGATACAGCTGCGATATTTTCTTCAGTTCGCACTATACGTAAGCGTGTTGGTGGTTTAATGTCCAACAATGTAAATTTGGTGCGAAATTTAGTCACAATAGCCCGAATAGCCGCTTCTGTGGGTCGATTAAACTGACCATAAAATGGAAGCGCGCGATGAACTTTCTTAACAGAGCACGCATTTTGATAATAAAATTCAATAATTTGCAAGCGTTGTTCGTTTGTAAGACGATTCATGGTTAACTGAAGATGTTTGACAGTGAAACAAAACACGAAACGTGCTTCAGCTGTTTAAATCAATGTTGCCAAAAAGATAATAGCTAAAAAATCACCCTTTATATGCAAATTGAAAAGTCTGAAACAAATCTGCGCATTTCTGTTATTGGTATATTATAAAGCTTTTATAAGCACTTTAAGCGTGCAAGGTTTTATATACTTGAAGTATGGGCGATATTGCCACACCCCTTCTAGTACCTCGCACACAAAGTCGCATAAGCCTGGTTTAAATAAAACCGATATAACTTCCATACGGGTCAAAATAAGTTGCAATATCATATTTGAAAATATTTTTATAATCGCATTAAACCTAAAACTTTTTTATGCTTTAGCCACTAAAATTAAACCCTTTATAACTCATATACCGGTGCCTGAAATCCATTATGACATCATATTTGATGATGATTTTACAATTATTTAAGATTGTGGAAGCTGGGTCCAATTATCACAAACTTTCAGCACACATAATCGGGCACTAAGTAAAATTTAAGTCCTCCCATACAGATATTCTCCGAGAGTGAGGATATATATAAGTTGGTTTAATCGACTGAATCTTACTTACTTGTTTCACATTATTTTGGAATGTAATCATGCTATTAGTGAACTTACTGAAAAGGACTTATTACTCCTTTCAAAAATCCCATGGTAATTGACTGAGTTGTTAAAGTTTTCGCCTCTCTCAAAATTTTCCGAATTTGAGGTCGTAAAAATATCGTAAAATACCTAAAATTCATCAGAACAGAAAAAATTACTAGATGTATATATTTCCCTTTGTTCAGAAAATAGCGGAATTCGCTCAGGGGGGAAACGCTCTTAATGGTATTTTACACCGACACGTTAAAACAGCTAAATATCACCCATCTGCAAATATTTTAAATTTTATTCGTAGGTCTTTTTTTAGAATACATTTCTAATCAGAACATAACCCGTGAAATGCCCGTTTGCCCGTTTCCCAGAGGTTTCAAATACATTATATTTTACGTAAATCCATTATGTTGTGCACTCGAAATGTGTGGTGTGGTACCTCTTCAACATGTGCACGCAGGGATCTAAGCTTTGTTAGCACAACACATTGTATGGCATTTATTTACAATAGAGCTTTTGGGAAAAGCGTTGACAGTGTTCATCAGCGTCTGCGTCATCATCATCATCGCCATCCTCATAATTTCCGTCACCATCAACGCGTCACTGTCACCAGTTCTCTGCCGCATCAAGTGAAGTGGCAAATCTTCCTCTCCTTAAATACTCAGGCAGACACTAACAGCTTACGCTTGTACTTTGCTTGACATGTGTAGCAGCAGCTACTTTGCGTCTTATTATGCAGATATGCATATTATGAAATGCTTGGATGGGTGGAAGGGTGTTACGACTTACAGCTAAATGTGAGGTCTGAGTGTTAAGTTGTAGGTATGTGCAATTTGTGAGAGGCGGAACTGGATTTTTCATTTGAGAAGACATAGCCAAGTCGGAAAACTTTTGCCTATAGCCTCCCATGAATACTCATATGCAAGTTTTGGTTATTTTTCCGCGGTATTTTTAGTTAAATATTTACCATTGAATCTAATATTTTCACATACGCGCTACTGAAGTAATAACTGATGTGGCACAGTGGGGGAATTGTTGCAATAATTTTTTTAAATATATTTTGGGTCGATTTTTGGAACCTTCATATTGATAAAATTGGTAAATGATACTATTTTTCTGAAGGTTTTTTTTTTCGAGTAAAACATTAATTCGTATTTGAAATATCCCAACTTTCCTAGAATCTTGACCTACGGGAAAGTACTGTTTTTTGTACTATATGTTTGGAACATCACTGGTCCCAACTTTTTCGAAAGCAATGTTATTTTCTTGCTTTATTCTGTTTAAACAACGAAACGCTATGATTGGAAAATGACGAGCTCTAGATTTCAAGCAGTTGCACATAACTCTTGTAGGCAGTAATTAGTTCGAAAAAATACCCCATCTCCTAGTGTGATTTACTACTGCAGCAGTATCTACCAGTGCTAATAAAGAGTGATTTTTTTGAGGTTAGGATTTTCATGCATTAGTATTTGACAGATCACGTGGGATTTCAGACATGGTGTCAAAGAGAAAGATGCTCAGTATGCTTTGACATTTCATCATGAATAGACTTACTAACGAGCAACGCTTGCAAATCATTGAATTTTATTATCAAAATGCGTGCTCTGTTAAGAAAGTTCAGAAAGAAAGAAATTGTGTTCAGCGACGAAGCTCATTTTTGGCTCAATGGGTACGTAAATAGGCAGAATTGTCGATTTTGGAGTGAATATCAGCCAGAAGCATTGCAAGAGCTACCAATGCATCCAGAAAAAGTCACAGTTTGGTGCGGTTTATGGGCTGGTGGCATCATTGGACCGTACTTCTTCAAAGATGATGCGAATCGTAACGTAACTGTGAATGGTGAGCGCTACCGTGAGATGATATCCAACTTTTTTTTGCCCAAAATGGAAGAACTGAACTTGGTTGACATGTGGTTTCAACAAGATGGCGCTACATGCCACACAGCTCGCGATTCTATGGCCATTTTGAGGGAAAACTTCGGAGAACAATTCATCTCAAGAAATGGACCGGTAAGTTGGCCACAAAGATCAAGCGATTTGACGCCTTTAGACTATTTTTTGTGGGGCTACGTCAAGTCTAAAGTCTACAGAAATAAGCCAGCAACTATTCCAGCTTTGGAAGACAACATTTCCGAAGAAATTCGGGCTATTCCGGCCGAAATGCTCGAAAAAGTTGCCCAAAATTGGACTTTCCGAATGGACCACCTAAGACGCAGCCGCGGTCAACATTTAAATGAAATTATCTTCAAAAAGTAAATGTCATGGACCAATCTAACGTTTCAAATAAAGAACCGATGAGATTTTGCAAATTTTATGCGTTTTTTTTTTAAAAAAAAGTTATCAAGCTCTTAAAAAATCACCCTTTATAAGTATGTTCTTCGTGTACATAAGTGTAATTGCACTAGTATGTATAGATGCAATATTGTGTACACAAGAGTGGGTCACAGCAATTACTAGTTAATTGCTGCCACGCAAAATGAAAACTTAAATACAAATACAAACCTGCATAGTTTTAAGGGCAATTTTACAATGATAATGACTGGACTGGAGTCAATTTGAAGAATAATGCGATGGCTGAATAGTTATTTTTTAAATAAAACAATTGGGGTTGCACCCTTCATATACATATGTACAATAGGGTTAGTCATTTTTTCATTTTTTTCGAATATCAAAAATCTGTGGAAATGGCATGTAGGGCAGGCAAAAATAATAAGAATTGCGTTTTTACTTTTTCGAAATTGTAAAAAAACCTTCCGCACAAAATGCAATTACTTTAGCTAAAAACAAACTTTTTTAGTTTACTTTTTTTTTAATTTTTAAATTTGAGAAATTTTTTTCTGCAATAGTTGTTCTTGGAAATAATTTTTTTAGTTGGTTTTAGTGCATCGATTTCAAATATGCAATTTGATCAAAAATCTGTCATTTAGTTTTTAAGCTACATCGATTTTATAATTTGCAACTCGGTTTCATTTCCCAGTTTTAAAAACTTTAAACGAGTTCCTCTAATAAAAGTTTGACAATACAGAAGAAATGACATAATACATAATTTATATCGTTTTTAGTTTTAAATTATTTTTTCATAGTTTGTGTTCACATCGCCATATTATCAAATTTTAAAAATCACAAAAAAAAATCAAATAAAAAAGTTGGTTTTGAGCTAAAGTAATTGCAATTTGTGCGGAACGTTTTTTCACAATTTCGAAAAAGTAAAACGCAATTCTGCTTGTTTTTGCCTGCCCTATATGCTATTTCCACAGATTTTGAATCTAAAAAAAAATGACTAACCCTAATGTACAATGTATTGTGTTAGGGATGAAGAAGGCTGTAGGGAATAGGGTTTGCATTTTCCCGTACTTTTTATTTCCCGGGAAACGGGAATTATTTTTTCGATTTCCCGGGATCCCGGGACAGGACGGGAAATCGTAAAAATAGTGTTTGCTATATAAAATCTTATTTTTTCTTTTTTCCCGAATAAAACATTCGAATTATAATAAAGTAAATTATTATATTACGCGTAAAAAACCATCATCCAATTTGTAGACAAATGCTCATGGTTCAAAAGAATCTATACAGACTAGAATATGAGATAACCCCACCTTTTCCTTCACTCAACATCATTCATTCCTACACCCTACCTCATAAATCCTTTTCTCCTATACTACATATGGGAATCACAATGGCCCTAATTTAGTTGGCCACGAGTGAACTCAATGGTTGTGCCCACAACGTACGGGCAACCCCTACAACCTAACCTAACCCATAAAAGAAAAAAATTAAATCAACTTTTTCCAAGGATGAAAAAAATATTAAACTAATTAAGTATGCATATTTTTTTAATTTAGAGTTTTTTTTAAATATAAGAACTTTTTAAAACAGACGACGCGTCAGATAGTCTATTTATAATTTTATTGGAGAAAGTAAGTGCGATAGAGAATGATATTACACACTCCAGAGATGTATTATTAATTGTTAACAAATCTTAAATTATCAGTTCCCTTTCCTGTAGCTTCCAAAAGCTAAATTTATATTTTGAGGCAACAATATTGTAATTTTTTTCAATGCATAGTTGTTACTTTAGATTGTATGCATAATTTTTAATATATATTATTAAAGTTGTATTTAACCCCTGCAGATATTAGCATAACAGGAGAACAGTTTATCGGACTTTATTCATAGATATCAAAAACTCTGAAATTGAATTATCTTACAAGTAAAAACGGCGTTAAGTTCGGCCGGGTCGAACTTTATATACCCTCCACCATTGATTGCATTCCACAGAGAATGTTGATTTTCATAGAAGTGCAGTGATATTACAGGAAAATATATTTTTTTTATAGCCAAATGAAAACAAATACAAATATTAAAAAAATAATTTTATAAATAAAAATAATATTTTAATTATAATAAGAAAAGGCTACCATATCGTTAATTCAAAAAATAAATATTCTTCTATTTATATTTTCAAAAAGCTTAAATACCATAAATATTGGTAGATAGTGGGTGCTACAGTTGGTTGTATTTCCATTCTATTTTAATTCCAAAAGTACAAATTTTGAAAATCCATTATCAGACGTACATAGTGCAAAATAACCTAACTTCATGATTCAACCAATTTTTGCCGTAAAAGAAAAATTACGAATTTGGAAAAAACTTTTTATTTTGCGTGTCTATGCAGTCAGAGGAATGTATACACCGAATTCCATTTGGTTGGTACCATGTTTACCCCCTCAAGAGTACGACTATCTAAAATCTCTTTATTTGACGTTTCTACCCAATCAGAATTTCATCATTCTGGCTGTAGTCGTTTAGATAGTACTATTTTTATCCCTCTGTACCATTGCAACCCTTGAAGGTACGAATTTCGAAAAATCCGTTTATTTTCTGTGTCTACGCAGCCAGAGGAATGTTTGCATTAATCGGTGAATAAATTTGAAATTTTATTATGTGGACAGAACATTTATTGGACATTTTCGAGTTTATGCAAAAAAATAAACACACACACTCACAACACATAAATGTATAGTATACTCAGAATTTCATGACTCTAGCTGCGGTCAATTGGTTGGTACTATTTGTACCCCATTTTTCATTTTAACCCCAAGAAGTACGAATATCGAAAAATCCGTTTATTTTATGTGTCTACGCAATCAGAGCCGTTTGGTTGGTGCCATTTTTATCCCTCTGTACCCATTGTATCACTTGAAAGTACGAATTTGGAAAAAAACCTTTTATTTTCCATGTCTACGTAGTCAAAGGATTGTATACTCCGAATTTCATGACTCTAGCTGCGGTCATTTGGTTGGTACTATTTTATCCCCTTTTTCCATTTTGACCCCAAAAAGTACGAATTTCAAAAAATCCGTTTATTTTCCGTGTCTATACAGTCAGAGGAATGTATACTCCAAATTTCATGACTCTAGCTGCGGTCATTTGATTGGTACTATTTTTATCCCCTTTTTTCATTCTAACCCCAAAAAGTACGAATTTTGAAAAATCCGTGTATTTTACGTGTCTATGCAATCAGAGGAATGTATACACCGAATTTTATTATTCTAGGGGCAGCCGTTTGGTTGGTACCATTTTTATCCCTCTATTCCCATTTTACCCCTTAAAAGTACTAATTTGGAAAAAGTACTTTTATATTATGTATCTACTCTATTATGGGAATGTACACACCGAATTTCGTGTTTCTAGCTGTTGTCGTTTAATATGTACCATTTTTATCTCTTTTTTGTCCCATTTTACCCCCTACAAATAAGAATCACTTTATGGTGCACGTTTTTGCTATAAGAGGAGTGTGCATACCAAATATCAAGCAAATATAAACAGACATATTCAAAAAACATGCTTAAATACGCTAAAATATTAGGGATTATTATAGGTATTTAAAGCCCTTGTGAGGGAAAAATTTTGCCGATTTCGCCCCATTTCAATCCCAACCGATCTACGACTGTAAGACGCATTTATGGAAAATTTTAACGTTCTAGCTCCTTTCCCTTAGATGCTAGCGTGCTTTCAACAGACGGACGGACGGACATGGCTAGATCGTCTTAGAATTTTATGACGATCAAGAATATATATACTTTATAGGGTCTCAGGTCGATATTTCAAGCGGAATGACAAAGTTAGTATTCCCCCATCCTGGAGGTGGAGGGAATAAAAATGCTTAAATAGTCTAAATATTAGGGGATATTTTCAGTCTTTGTTAGGGATTTTTTCCTTCTGGGCCGATGTCGCCCACTTTTAATCCCAACCGATCCGCTAGACACATTTATGGAAAATTTGAACGTGCTTTCAACAGACAGACGGACATGACTAGATCGTCTTAGAATTTTACCATGACCCGGAATATATATATATTTTATGGAGTCTCCGATGAATATTTCAAGGTGTTACATACGCAATGACAAAATTATGCCCATATCCTTAGGTGAAGGGTACAAAAATAGACGAAGAAGACCGCTGCGGCTGATGACTCGCTACAGGCGCAGGAAAAAATGCATGCAAATCCGGCCTCAACTCTAAAAGTTTTATATGTTATTTTGTTGGCTCTATCTCGGAAACCATGTATCGTATTGGAATTTGGTTTAGTTCATAGTGCTCTTGAAAAAATATATTACTATTTTTCATTGTATGTTACAATGGAAGTAGGCATGGTTGTAGGCGAATTTAAACAAAAAACTTTGTTGATATAATTTCGCAATACAAGGACTATGTGCGACATTAAAAGGTCCTAGCACTATTCGCGTTGCCAATTTCCTGTCTTGTTTTTAGACTCTAATTAGATCTTCCTATTACAATTTTGGTATGCACTGAAAGGGACGTTCTAGTGGCTAAATCCTGTTTTATAGAAGCTTTAGCTGGCGACTTGCTCTGATACAAAAGTTGAATATAGTCAGAGATTGTCTTAGCCAAGTTAAAAGAAAATTTACTTTTTTCGTTTATACTTTCTGCGTATATTCTACAGTTTTCTCTTTACAAGTTTAACATCAAATCATGGAAAGAAAAACATTTTCGTAGAGTGATAAGTGATGTAATTTCCTACTTATAAAAACTCAATAATATTGCATTTAAAATTGTAATATATGTATAATATTTATTCGAGTAGTAAAATGAAATTGATTGAAAAAACCACAGAGGATTTTTTGTAATTGTATATAAGGGTCTTATATAATGTAACTACATACCCATAGGGTATTGTGGGCATTATGAGTATGAGTATTGTTAGAAAATGTCTTTCGATTATTACCCAATAGTTTCTACACCCATTGTTCCAATTCATATGAGACCCATTCTTGTAAACACAAATACATATATGTATCTGTGTTAAAGTTCACTATCATTTGCACAAACATTTTGAAAAATTGCCTGAGTGTTGGTTGCCTCGTTGGTTGTTAGAGCACTTGTAAGTGAACAAGTGTGTTTTTTCTGTATAAATTAGATGGTATTTCTCAAATCCCTTCCCACCCTCTCCACGCCCACTCACTATTCCGGTACTTTGCAGCGTTGCGTTTTCACTGAAGTGTTGTTTAAATTGAATTTTTGCAATGTTTGCGGATTTTTTTATTTCCCGTCGTGGTTGTCGACAACAAGCGTTAGCTGCTGGCAGCTAGATAATTAGTTTGTGATCCACGAAAAACTATGAAAACGGAATGTAAATATACGAAAATTTGCGAATGTTTGTGCCCATCAAGTGATCAATTAAACGTAAAGTTGAGAATACTTTTGAATTTGGTTAACCTGAATTTTTAAAATGATTCTTAATTTATGCATACTGTGAATATTAGAGTGTCTCGAAGGAGGAAAAGTTGCGCAAATAAAGTTTGGTTGATGAGAATGAATACATTTATGGTTAGGAAAAGATTTTTTAAAAACAAAGGATTGTGTCTCAAAAATTGGGGTTATATAGTCTCGCTTATATGAAGCTACTAGCAAATAGCCGATACTATGCATGTGGGAAATTCCCACGTCCTCTCTATCTCTACAGAGTTGGATCATTTGGGACAGAGAAAAAGTGAAACGCGTTGAAGGTGTGACTTAAGACCCTAAGTATGTTTGGACGAGATCCGTTTTACGACATTTTAATGTGTTTGAGCCATGTCCGTCTGTCGTCTGGCTGGTGTACACGACAACACTTGAAAGAAGTTAAGAAATCGATTCAAACTTTGCACATGATAATATTTTTCCCAAACTTGGTTTAAGCTCGAAGATGGCCGAAAAAAATAGCCCATATTCCAATGTTTAATTAAAGTCCATATATTCGAAATCAGCTATATTTTGGTATTTGATCATTTTTATACCCTCCACCTCCAGGAAGGCGGTGTACTAACTTTGTCATTCCGTTTGTAACACCTTAAAATATCGACCTGAGACCCTATAAAGTATATATATTCTTGATCGTCATAAAATTCTAATACGATCTAGCCATGCCCGTCCGTCCGTCTTTTGAAAGCACGCTAGCATCTAAACGAAAGGAGCTATGAGGTCCAAATTTTCCATAAATGCGTCTTATAGTCGTAGATCGGTTGGGATTGAAACTGGGTGAAATCGGCCCAAAGAGAAACAAATTTCCCTCACAAGGACTGAAAAAACCCATAATAACCCCTAATATTTTAGAGTACTTAAGCATATTTTTTTCAATATATCTGCTTATAAAGGGTGATTTTTTTAGCTATTATCTTTTTGGCAACACTGGTTTAAACAGCTGACGCAAGTTTCGTGTTTTGTTTCACAGTCAAACATCTTCAGTTTGGTCTATAATTTAACCATGAATCGTCTTACAAACGAACAACGCTTGCAAATTATTGATTTTTATTATCAAAATGCGTGCTCTGTTAAGAAAATTCATCGCGCGCTTCCTTTTATGGTCAGTTTAATCGACCCACTGAAGCGGCTATTCGGGCTATTGTGACTTAATTTCGCACCAAATTTACATTGTTGGACATTAAACCACCAACACGCTTACGTAGAGTGCGAACTGAAGAAAACATGGCAGCTGTATCGGCCAGTGTTAATGATGACCATCAATTTTCGATTCGTCGCCGTTCGCAGCAATTGGGCCTCTGTTACTCAAAAACGTGGAAATGCCAAAATTGGACTAAGTGGATGGACCATTTGAGGCGCAGTCAAGGTCAAAATTTGCATGAAATAATCTTCAAACATTAAATTATATGAACCGTACTATCGATTCAAATAAAGATTTCATTAATTTTTCTGAACTTTTTGTGTTTTTTTTTGAAAAACTTTCCTATAGCTTTTAAAAAATCACCCTTTATACAATACAATATACAAATGGGCGGGATTTGAAAGATGGGGAATTTTTTATTAGAATTTTGTAAAATTACACGTTTTCTTTTTTTAGCACAATAAAAAAGGTAATATTCATTCGTCAAAAGCCGACTTAAGTCAACAAATGGAGATTATATTAATTTTTTAGTTTGTGTGTTGTTTGATTAGTGAACAATTTGATTGAGTTTTTATGTGTGTTTGAATGTTGTACATTCTAATTCCAGGTATTCCGTATTCCAGTAAGTTCTTCTTACGTAGAATTTTTTTTGTTTTGGTAATGGAAAGGAGGAGAATCACATTCAACCTAAAATCAATTTTATTTTTGACAATTCTTCCTTTATTCGCCGCAAACTAAAGTTCTGTTCTTCAAAATTCTCCATGGAACATATCCATTCTTTTAGTATCTCAGGGAAGTACCTTGATTATAAGTGGTACATATATTACCGATCACAAGAAAAACAATATAAAACTTGATTTTAATTTCCGTTTGTTCTTTTGCCTGGCGAAGCGGGCGGGGGTTCAGCTAGTATATATATAAACATTAATACCTCGCTTTGCGTTTTTTTCGAAGTTGCGTCGCTGCTGAATTAGTACTAATTTTCACTGTGCGTCGTTAGATTTTCGAAGTTGCGTTGTTTTGGGTTCGAGTCTTTATTTTTTTTTAGTTTTTTCGTTTGAATTTTTTCTAACTGAAAATCAACGCAAATCAAGCAATTTCGCTGTTATTAAACATTGTTGTTGATCTGTGTTTTAAATGCTGTTATCACAACACACACAATTTTCGGGTTGTTTCTGGTTACAAAAAGGTAAATATTTGTTCAATTTATTTATTGGCAGAGATAAATGAGTGGAAAGGGCGCTGCTGGTAGAATTACCAAAAATAAAAAAAGTATAAGCTTGGCGACAAAAATTCTGAAACGAGAGAGAATAATATAGAATAGAGAAGAATATATATATATATTAGACCGGTCCTTATTTCTTTTTTTTTGAATTCGTATGACGGCAAGCACTAAAACTACTCTATTTGAACCTAAAAATACACAAAAAAAAATTGAGCTTGATTGGACAATTTTTAGGCGTGCCCCCGCCAACAATTGTTTGTCATTAAAGTTAGTTACTATCATATAGGGGAAATTATCACCTTTGGTGCTCTTTTTTTGACATAACTCGAGAACCACTAGTCCGATTTTGTTTAAATAAATTGAAAAATAATTAAGAATTAGAATTCCTTTAAAATGTGTATATATAGCGTTTTTCTATATAATCAACAGTTTAGCCGGTAAAAATAAATGTATGAAGAAAATAAATATTTTTTGCCTAAAATATTAATATTTTTTATTTTTTAAATTCATAGAAAATCCAAAACGAACAAATACATTTTAAAATTAAAAATCTAAAGCGATGACAACCAAAAGACTTCGATCGGATGATGACATTATGTAAATTGGCGTAATGGACCACCAAATTACTGGAGCTAAATTACCAGGAAGAAAACAAGTGCTACAAGTTTTATTTTATAATTTAAGAATAGTTGGCTTAAATTTAAGAGAAAGTTCAAGATTAGTTGTTGCTGAGGTCAGCACGTTTTGGCAAAAAGCACGAATTCCAACACACCATGAAAAACACTGCATTGAGAAGCTGGAAAAATTATACAACAAGTGGAGAGATATTACAAAGCATCATGGTCGAAAAACAGAATGTCAAAACAGGAAAGAAACTGAATTTCAAGATAAATTAGATGATTTATTCGATATCGCACATGCAAACGCGTTTGAATTAATTAAAATACAAGAAGACAAAGAGTTCTTAAAAAAGCAACGAGAAAAAGGAAGACCAGGTTGTATGCTAGGAACGGATAAAATTGTAATGCAGAAAGAAAAGCGAAAGGCAGTCCAGAAAGAACAAGAAAACCAGCGTCGAATAAAAGAAGATGAACGAAAAGAGTTATATGAACAACAGATTCAAAGAGGTGTACAATTAAATATTCTATATTTTAAGCAAATCAGAATTATTGTTGTAAAACAGGTATGATTGACATTGACGACGAAAACGATATTGAAGTTGTAGCATCAACATCAACATCTGTATCAAATCCAAATCCAGGTATATCAGGTATCTCCAGAGGTAAAACAATTTTTTTACACCAAGACTGCTTTCAACTTTGGATAAGTGGAAAATCACTGATGGTGCTGCAGTCCATATCCTAAGCGCAACTGCTGACGCGTTGGGCTATGATATCGAAGATCTTATACTAAATAGATCATCAATTCGTCGAATGCGTCAGAAGCATCGTGCAACAACAGCACAAAACATTGCAGCAAACTTTGATGTAAGTACTGTAATGTGGGTTTTCCCTATGCTTCTTTTTTTATGTTTTGAGTATAAATTAAGAAACTTGAGTTTTTATTTCCAGATTCCACGTAGTTTTGTTTTGCACTGGGATGGTACAATGTTACCAGAAATTAGTGGCAGGGAAAAAGTTGACCGCTTGCCAATCATAGAGACTATGATTGGTATCGATAAACTACTTGGCATTCCAAAGTTAAAATCTTCGAGTGGAAAAGAAATATCAGATGCCGTGTTTAATTCAATAAATGAATATGAAATGCTTGATCTAGTTCAAATAATCTGCTTCGACACAACTGCTCATAATACAGGAGTTCAAAGCGATGCTGCTGCTCTGCTTGAAGGAAAACTAGGTCGCGATTTATTATATTTTCCCTGCAGACACCATATTTACGAGTTGTTGATCCGTAAAGTGTTTGAAATTAGAGTGGCTACTACAGCCGGTCCAGAAGTGCTAATTTTTAATCGCTTTAGCAAATACTGGATTAATATTGACAAATTAAATTACAAGAGTTGTTTAGAAGATGAACACATTATTACAGTATTGACTACTGAAGAACGTGGAACAATTTTAAATTACTGTCTAGATAACTTAAAACAAGCTCATAGCAGACGCGACTACAAAGAATTATTGCAATTAGTTGTCACTTTTCTTGGTGGTACGGTGCCGAATTTTAACACCTTTCGTATACCTGGTGCAACTTCTCATGCTCGATGGATGTCAAAATGTATTTATGCACTTAAAATGTATTTGTTTCGTAATGAATTCAATATGACCAACCAAGAGTTAAACGGTATATGTAGTGTCTGTCTGTTCGTAGTTCGTATTTATGTAAAAGCCTGGTTTGGATGCACTAAAGCAATTGAAGCACCAAATCAAGACTTAAATTTAATTAAAAATATTATGGCTTATCCTGAAAGGGATATAGCTCTTGCTTTGCTACAAAAAATCAGCAATCATTTGTGGTATTTGTCGGAAGAAGCAGTCGGTCTTTCATTCTTCGATCCTAATGTAAGTGTTGCAATTAAAAAAAAAAGGTTCAGGCAATTAATGTTGAAGCAAATACAGAAAAATGCAAGCGAATAATAACTAATCCAACAAATATCGGCACATTTGCGCAAAAAGATTTAAGCGATTTTGTAAATTCCAATACACACGCATTCTTTGATCGTTTAGAAATTTCAAAAGAATTTTTGCAAGTCGATCCATCGGATTGGAATGAAAGATTTGACTACGCTCACGGATCACAAATTTGTAAAAACCTATCTGTAGTGAATGATGCAGCTGAAAGAGGCGCCAAATTCATTACAGATTATAATAATAAATTAACCCACAACGAAGAGGAGAAACAATTCCTTTTTCAGGTGGTTAAAAATATAACATGAATTATCCCACTTTTAAAAAGACTTCACTATTAAATTAAAATAATATTAATGTTACTATGAGTATGTAATTAATAAAAATATTTAAGTTTATTCTTAATTTTCAAATAAATGTAAATAAAATAAAAAATATATATATTTTTGCCTTATTTCTCATAATAAAAACAAAAAGGTGCTTGGGGCACGGCTAAAAATTATCCAATCGTTGTCAAATTTTTTTTTATGCTTTTTGGGACTAAAACGTAACATATATTCGAGAAAATAAATTTATCCATATAAATAAGGACCGGTCTAATGTATATACATATATAAAGTGTGATTTTTTAGGTATTATCTTTTTGGCAACACTGGTTTAAACAGCTGACGCACGTTTCGGGCTATTGTGACTAAATTTCCCACCAAATTTACATTGTTGGACATTAAACCACCAACACGCTTACGTAGAGTGCGAACTGAAGAAAATATCACAGCTGTATCGGCCAGTGTTAATGATGACCATCAATTATCGATTCGTCGCCGTTCGCAGCAATTTGGCCTCTGTTACCCAAAAAACGTGGAAATGCCAAAATTGGACTAAGCGGATGGAACATTTGAGGCGTAGTCAAGGTCAACATTTGCATGAAATAATCTTCAAATATTAAATTATATGGACCGTACTATCGATTCAAATACAAATTTCATGCATTTTTCAGAATTTTATGTGATTTTTTTTTGAAAAATTTTCCTATAGCTTTTAAAAAATCACTCTATATATTTAAACTGCAATTGTAATCAAAAAGTGAACATCTTCAAAAATTTACTCTAAATATCAGTCGTCATTACAGAGACAAATATTTTCCCCAGGGCCGATTTCAGTTTGATAAGAAAAGTACAAATTTCGCAGATCTGTTATGATCGCGTCCATAATGGAATGAACGCATTTAATTTCATGATTTCATCTGTTTTCTTGGTACCTATTTATCATTTTTTAAAATATTGACCCTACAAGTACGATTTTGGAGAAATACTCATATTGTACGTGTCTAACAAAATATAAGATATTATTTATTTGTCTACGCAGTCACAGCAATGTATACACCGATTTTCACTATTCTAACTGCAACCGTTTGATTGGTATCATTTTTATCCCTTTCGCCCCATTTTCCGCCTAAAAGTACAAATTACGAAAAAATCCTTTATGTTTCGCGTCTACACAGTCAGATAAAAGCATACACCGAATTTCCAGATTTTATCTTCAGCGGTTTGATTGGTGCCATTTTTATCCCTCTTTTCCAATTGTATCCCTTAAAAGTACAAATTTCGAAAAATCTCTCTTTTTCACGTTTCTACGTAATTATAGGGACGTACATAAAGAATTTTTAGTTTCTAGCTGTTGTCGTATCATTGGTGCCATTTTATCCCTTTTGTCCCATTTCACACGCTAAATCTTTTTTTATACTTTTTGATGATTACACGTTACTATAGGAAGGTACGAAACAGATTTCATGTATATAAAAATCGGAAATTGGTAAATAGCCTAAATATTAGGGGTATTTTCAGTCCTTGTTAGGGAACATTTTTCCCTCCGGGCCGATTTCGGCAGCTTTCAATCCCAACCGATCTGCAACCACAAGACACATTTAGGGAAAATTTGAACCTCCTAGCTCATTTCGTTCGGCCTCTATCGTGCTTTCAACAGACGGACAGACGATCATGGCTAAATCGTCTTTGAATTTTACCACGACCCAGAATATATATACTTTATGAGGTCTCCGTTGAATATTTTAAGGTGTTACAAACGGAATGAATAAGTGAATATACCCTCATCCTGGAGGTGGAGGGTATAAAAATGGTATCAAACAAACGGCTGCACCTAGAATAATGAAATTCGGTGTATACATTCCTCTGATTGCGTAGACACGGAAAATAAAGAGATTTTTCGAAATTCGTAATTTTTGGTGTTAAAACGGAAAAAGGGGATAACAATTGTGCCAACCAAAAGAGCGCAGCCAGAGTCATGAAATTCGGAGTACAAATTTGGGCGCTTGAAATTTGGAAGTTTTTGTCTCCCTACTCTGTTGAGAAAAAATGATTTTTATACCCTCCACCTTCAGGATGGGGGTATATTCACTTTGTCATTCCGTTTGTAACACCTTAAAATATTTATCGGAGACCCCATAAAGTATATATATTCTGGGTCGTGGTAAAATTCTAAGACGATATAGCCATGTCCGTCTGTCCGTCTGTCCGTCTGTCTGTCTGTTGAAAGCACGATATCGGCCGAACGAAATGAGCTAGGAGGTTCAAATTTTTCCTAAATGTGTCTTATGGTTGCAGATCGGTTGGGATTGAAAGTGGGCGAAATCGGCCCAGAGGGAAAAAATTTTCCCTCACAAGGACTGAAACTACCCCTAATATTTAGAGTATTTCAGCATATTTTTTGAACATAATAGCTTGTATTTACTTGATATTTGCAGTTCGCATTCCCTTTATAGCGTAAAAGGGCACCATAGAGTGATTTTTACGTTTAGGGTGCGAAATGGGACGAAAAGGGATAAAAATAGTACCTATCAAACGACAACAGATAGAAACACGAAATTTGGCGTGTACATTCCGCTAATAGAGTAGATACATAATACAAAATTATTTTTTCTAAATTCGTACTTTTAAGGTGTTAAATGGGGATAGAGGGATAAAAATAGTACCACCCTAACGGCTGCACCCAGAATAATGAAATTCGATATATACATTCCTCTGATTGCGTAGACACGTAAAATAAAGGAACTTTCTAAAATTCGTACTTTTTGGGGTTCAAATGGAAAAAGGGGATACAAAAAGTACCTACCAAATGACAGCAGCTAGAATCATGAAATTCGGAGTATACATTCCTCTGACTGCGTGGACACGAAAAATAAAACGTTTTTTTCCAAAATTCGTACTTTCAAGGGATACAATGGTTACAGGGGATAAAAATAGTACTAACTATACAGCTGGAATGATGAAATTCAGTGTGTACATCCTTCTAATTGTGTAGATACGTAAAATAAAGTGATTTTAGATAGTCGTACTCTTGAGGGGGCAAATTGGAAAAAGGGGATAAAAATGGTACCAACAAAATGGCCGCTGATAAAATCATGGAATTCGGTGTATACATTCCTCTGACTGCATAGCCACGTAAAATATTTTTTCTTCCAAATTCGAACTTTATTTTGCTGCTTTTACGACAAAAAATGGTAGAATCATGAAGTTGTCTTATACTGCGTACGTGAAAGATAAGGTATTTTCAAAATGTATACTTTTGAAATTAAAATAGGATGGAAATACAACCAACCAAACGACTGTAGCTGAAAATCCCCCAATATTTAGGGTATTTATGAATTATCATATCCATTACATATATATAATACAAATATTGGTAGCGTTGGCTTATTAATTAAATTTCTTATTTTCATACAGTTAAAATTTGTTGTAGCTTGGAAGCACCACAAAGAAAATAAATGGGACAAAAAGGGATAAAATATGGTACCAATGATACGACAACAGCTAGAATAATGAAATTCGGTGTATACATTCTGACTATGAAGACTCGAAAAAGTGTTTTTTTCGAAATTTGTACATTTGGGCGGAGAATGGGGCGAATGGCGATTTCTTTAAAATTTATACTTTTCTTATCACTTTGTCTGTATCTGAAAATGCTTCTTTCTAATGGCGACTGACAATCGCCTAATATTTAGGCATGTTCACTTTCACAATTTCAGCATTTTATTTATATATAGTAGTCGATTTTGAACAGTACGCATAAGTATACATTATAGTTTGAAATACTAAACAAATATAGTAATGTGCATACAAATATCACAATTTTCTTAATATGGTACTGTGCTTCTTTGTAAAGTCGACATCTTTTAATTTGCTGGTAATACTGTGGAATGCACTCCGTGGTGGAGGGTATATAAGATTCGGCCCGGCCGAACTTAACGCCTTCTTACTTGTTGTTATTAAAAAAAAATATTTTTTGTTGTCACGAAAACCCCGCACATTGTTTAAACACTGTAAGTGCCAAGATGAAATCTTCAAAACTAGTTTGAATATATGTATGTGTACTCTGTTTCTATCCAAATATGTATGCTGAGGGTTTAATTTCAATTTGTTTCAAACACAACATAGTTTGAAGCATCATAGCTACAGCTTACTGATATTTGGAATTTTACGAAAGCACAAATCCATATACGGATACAAGGATACTCTTCTCACAGCAGGAAAAAAGTCTCAAATCATAGTCAAAAATCGCAGGCTTAACATTGAAATGTTATCAGTATGGGAACAGGCTGCCGAGAGAGCTCAACCGTTGAGTTGAGTTTCGAAAAAAGCCCTTGAATGATTAAGTGTTAAACAAGAGACAAGTGTTTGGTCGGAAAGTCCCAACAACAACAACAACAACAACACTCACCTCATGTTGCTGCTGAAAGAATAGAAAGCTAACCCTGCCTGATGCATGATGCATCAACCAAAATGTCAACAAAAACAAACAAAGCTAGTGCTACAAGGTGACAGAGGTGATGGTGGATGTGGTGGGTGGTGGTGAGTGTTGGAGAAAAAAACGTTAAAGGCATTTATGAAAATTGAGTGAATGGGATCAACAAACAGTGACATGTATCAAAACACATACCAGCGCACATCCGGACACACGCACACACACACCGTTACACACACTTAGGCAACATCTCACACATGAACGAATAGTGACGTTTATGTAAAGAACACATTATGTTTCAGATGGAAAGAGTAAGGCTTTTGGGCGGACGAGTGGCAAAATCATAATGGAAATATTTGCATGCGTATGCGGAGGGTGGTATGAAAAGTTGGGAAGATATTGCTAGAAAATTATTCCTGATCAAATGCAATGGCAATCACAAAGATCCAGACCCTTCAAAGGATAGGAACCTTGTAGGCCATCGAAGCGAAGTTCCAGACACTACAGACACCGCCAGCACCAAGGAATACCCGGACGCTGGGAAAATACATCAGTCTAACGACTCTCAGACTCCGGAAGGCAAGTGGATCAAAAAATCTACCAGCCTAACCCGAAGCACCCGAACTCCAAGTGACGATTCTGGACCGCAACAATCCAGAATGCAGCATTTCCACCGAAAAATGATGAGCAGCCCTAGAAACGGACGTGCATGACTCGTTTACTGAGTTCGATGGGACCAAATGGATCTTGATTCCTTGTCGGATTTCGTCCATAGGTTCAACTGGCTCTGGTCTGGCATGAGGACCAACTGCACAACTGTGAAGGTATGGGTCCCATCTCTAATCCTGGATGACAAGGCAATTCTTATAAAAAGGCAGAATAAAGGTCTAGGGACTGAGGACTGGAAGACCGCCCGAGAACGCTATAACAAACTTTCGAAATATTTTCTTTAAAACTTGTATATGAAATTTGACCATAGATTTATGTAAAGCTGTATTTTTATATTGTTAAATTAAACACATTGCAATTATATTTTTCGGAATGAATTGATATATTTCTCAAATTCAATTTGCTCTTAATCACATTTGCACACATGAACCAAATAACATCCAACTCCAAAATATTTATCTTCCAAAATAGTCTTCGGCAAATACTGCCCAAATGACTGACGTGCTGAATGTATTATTTTATTTATGTCTGGATATATTTGTCTTTTTTGTTTATGTCTGTGGCTGGAAGAATGATAATAATGTCAAGAGCTTATATGTCATTAACTGTGGCACATACGCATCCCTATATTATGTTTATGTAATAAAATCCGAAGTCACTTGGTATAATGTCCAAATAAAATAGTACTCTATAGTAATAGATCAACATGAGATGATGGAAATATGAACAATTTAAGGAAAACCTTACCAAACCAAGTGTAACATTGGGAGAAATTGTGAATTTTATTCGATAAGAATTCTCTTCGAATAATGAAAAAATAATGATTTTAGAGCAAAGAGTTATTCGAATAAATTATTCCAAATAATCAGTTAGTCAATATTAAATAAAATAATTATTAGTCAATATTTGCTTTATATTATTAGAGATTCAGAATAAAATTTGGACAAACTAGTTGGGGTATGTCCATCCGTGATATAACCAAAAATATAAATTTGAATTATATTAATATACGCTCGAATTATTATCAATAAATTCGACTTTTGTTGGAAAGACTGGACTTACTGAACCCTGGTGTTTTAGTATCGTCTGGGCGGTGAGAATCTTTAGAGAAATTTGATGTGGAAAATATTACCAAGATTATTATGATAGTATGATTAGCCAGTTAGTATGATAGTGCTCTAAGTCAGTTTTGATATATGCAATGTTTTATGTTGACGATCCATAATATGATCAGTCAGCGCCGCCTACAACTCGAAATAAGAACACATGACTGGTGTTGATGGTAACGCCATCACTGCCATTCTTGGGTTTCTTTAGTTGTCAACTCACATTGTACTGAAACAGAAGGCAGTCCCTGCCAAATAAATAAATTATTAAAAAATGCAATTTGTTTTGATTTTTAAATTGTCTCCTCTAGACTCCGTCTAGGGGAGACCAACAGGGCCACCAAACTGGTAGGATTCTGTTCAGTTTATGTTAATTAAAAAATATTTTTCCACCGAAGCACAAATTTTTTTTCTTAGAATATCCTACTACTAAAGAGTAATTTTTTTGAGGTTAGGATTTTCATGCATTAGTATTTGACAGATCACGTGGGATTTCAGACATGGTGTCAAAGAGAAAGATGCTCAGTATGCTTTGACATTTCATCATGAATCGTCTTACAAACGAACAACGCTTGCAAATTATTGAATTTTATTATCAAAATGCGTGCTCTGTTAAGAAAGTTCATTGCGCGCTTCCATTTTATGGTCAGTTTAATCGACCCACTGAAGCGGCTATTCGGGCTATTGTGACTAAATTTCGCACCAAATTTACATTGTTGGACATTAAACCACCAACACGCTTACGTAGAGTGCGAACTGAAGAAAATATCGCAGCTGTATCGGCCAGTGTTAATGATGACCACCAATTTTCGATTCGTCGCCGTTCGCACCAATTGGGTCTCTGTTACTCAAAAACGTGGAAATGCCAAAATTGGACTAAGCGGATGGACCACCTAAGACGCAGCCGCGGTCAACATTTAAATGAAATTATCTTCAAAAAGTAAATGTCATGGACCAATCTAACGTTTCAAATAAAGAACCGATGAGATTTTGCAAATTTTATGCGTTTTTTTTTTTTAAAAAAAGTTATCAAGCTCTTAAAAAATCACCCTTTATATCGAACTTAAAAAACGGCAACGTTGGAATATCCAAAGGAACCACTACTTTCAAAGGAACCACACTGGCTTGCACCACTTTCATTTTTCTCAAAATTTAAAAAATTAAACATAAAAGTTTTATTTTAATTCGAAATAGTAATGTTTGCTTACCAAAAATGAAAAAAAAAACAAAATATTTTATTTGAAAAGAATTAAAAAATATAGAAATAATTACAGGTTGTTCGTCTAGAAACTTTATATTGAAATTATTATTTACTTTTCAAATAATTTCATTTCATATGTTATTCACATTATCTGAATCACTTAAAGTGGACATTATAATTAAAAAGCATGTTTGTCACCACACATCAATGTCGGTGGATATAGTGCGACTAACACTAAAGACAATTTTGGTGTGCAAAAAATGAGAAATGTCATTGTATTGGTACATTTTTTATAAATGTCAAAAATAAAAGTTCTTAAATTAGAGATCTGATAAAAGTAAAGAAAAAAAATGAGACATATCATTTTTTTTTATTTTTGACCGCTATCATACTAATTGACACATATGTGGCTTCTAGAACAGTGTTAGAGAAAATTGTTGGGTTATATGTATGGGAGCTATATATAAATTGCTCATATTCCGTTTCATTCATATTGCACCTTACAGATTTTACGGCGATCTGATAATATTCATTACCAGACAGCGGATTTTAAAAAACAAAGAAGGTTTAACTTTTTATACCCTCCACCTCCAGGATGGGGGTATACTAACTTTGTTATTCCGTTTGTAACACCTTGAAATATCGACCTGAGACCCTATAAAGTATATATATTCTTGATCGTCATAAAATTCAAAGACGATGTAGCCATGTCCGTCCGTCCGTTCGTCTGTTGAAAGCACGCTAGCATCTAAACGAAAGGAGCTAGAACGTTCAAATTTTCCATAAATTATATTATAGTCGTAGATCGGTTGGGATTGAAATGGGCCGAAATCGGCCCAAAGGGAAAAATTTTTCCCTCACAAGGACTAAAAATACCCATAATAATCCCTAATATTTTAGCGTATTTAAGCATGTTTTTTGAATATGCCTGTTTATATTTGTTTGATATTTCGTATGCGCATTCCCCTTTTTGCAAAAACGTGCACCATAAAGTGATTATTATTTGTAGGGGGTGAAATGCGGCAAAAAAAGGATACAAATGGTACATATTAAACGACAACAACTAGAAACACGAAATTCGATGTGTACATTCCTCTAATTGAGTAGATACATAATAGAAAAGTATTTTTTCCAAATTCGTAGTTTTAAGGGGTAAAGGGAATAGAGGGATAAAAATGGTACCAACCAAACGGCTGTACCTAGAATAATGAAATTCGGTGTATACATTCCTCTGATTGCATAGATTAGTAAAATGTACCGATTTTTCAAAATTCGTACTTTTTTGGGATAAAATGAAAAAAGGGGATACAAATAGTACCAATCTAATGACCGCAGCTAGAGTCATGAAATTCGTAGTATACATTCCTCTGAGTGTGTAGACACGGAAAATAAACTGATTTTTCGAAATTCGTACTTTTTGGGGTTACAATGAAAAAAGGGGATACAAATAGTAACAATCTAATGACCGCAGCTAGAGCCATGAAATTCGGAGTATACATTCCTCTGACTGCGTAGACACGGAAAATAGACGAATTTTTCGAAATTAGTACTTTCAAGGGATACAATGGTACAGAGGGATAAAAATAGTACCAACTAAACGACCACAGCTAGAATGATAAAAATCTAATTGCGTAGAAACGTCAAGGGGGTAAAAATGATACCAACCAAAGGGGCGCAGCTGGAATCATGGAATTCGGTGTATACATTTCTCTGACTGCATAGACACTCAAAATAAAAAGTTTTTTTTTTCCAAATTCGTACTTTTTCTTTTACGGCAAAAATTGGTTGAATCATGAAGTTAGGTTATTTTGCACTATGTACGTCTGATAATGGATTTTCAAAATTTGTACTTTTGGAATTCAAATAGAATAGAAATACAACCCACTGTAGCACCCACTATCTACCAATAATTATGGCTTTGAAAATATTTTTGAAAATATAAATATAAAATCATTTATTTTTTGAATTGACGTATTGGTAGCATTACCTTATAAGCGTGGTTTGAAATAATTAAAATATTATATTTATTTATAAAATTAATTTTTCAATACTGTATTTGTTTTGGTTTGGCTATTTTAAAAAAATTATATTTTCCTGTAATATTACTGCACTTCTACGAAAACCGACAACCTCTGTGGAATGCAATCCATGGTGGAGGGTATATAAAGTTCGGCCCGGCCGAACTTAACGCCGTTTTTACTTGTTTCTAATAAATTAAAGTTCTTATGAAAAAAATTCACCGAATGATGATATTTTTTTCTTGGCCATAAATAATTGGATTTTTTTAATATTCATTAAATTTTAAATATATAAAAATTAATAACAATAATATACTTATGATTTACGAAAAATAAAAATTCGTGTACTCCTCAGCTCGACTCCAGCTCAGAATCCAGCATTTTGTTTCGACTCCGGACTAGGAGTCGTCCGGAGTCGACTCCGGATATACAATCAATAATATTTAGTGGCGTATTTTTAATAATTATAATAATGTCTACTTTTTAAAGGAAACCCATTTTATTTTATAAAACAAACAAAAAAGGTATCCACCTACATAAACACATTTCTAAGTAATACTGATATTGTAAAGTATTTTTTAAAGTAAACTATTTTTTAATTCATTATACAAAATACTATGGAAACAAAACAGAAAGATATTCTATAACTACTAATAGAATAATAATAATACTAAATAAAAAACTATTATATACTTATTTAAATGTTCTTAAAAACAGAAGTACATTTGACAAATCCTCATTCATTGGGGCATGAATATCACTTTTATAAGCTTTATATATTTTATAAGTGTATCGCACAATTGTGAACCATCTGGACTATAGGTTTTTTGCATTATTTCTGCCAGTTTATATAATCCTTGTCGTGCCACTAAAAACTTCCCGACGATAGCATAGAATTCTTCTTTACTTCAGTCTCTCTTCTAGTCATTGAAGAACGAATTCAGATTTCCAATTTCTTCAATTTAAATACTAGTTCTTCCGTTCCCATTAGAAACCACCTGGTGTCAAATTCTCGGCAAAACTCGTCATAAGTAATTCAAAAGGCTCCATTTGAAATTCAAAAGCTTTCATTTGAAATTCAAAAATTATTCCATTTGCAATTCAAAAATTATTCCATTTGAATTACAAATGACGAGTTTTGAATTTCAAACGATGAGTTTTGAATTTCAAATGATATTTTTTTGAATTTCAATTGATATTTTTTAAATTTCAAATGGAATTTTTGAATTTCAAATGGTGTCTTTTGAATTACACTTGAAAATGGTGTAGAAACATGAGATCGATGATCAAAAAACTTACAACCACAACAGGGTAGAAAATGATAAAAATAACACAACCGCAATCAGGTAGAAAATGATTTGATTTGATGAATTGATTAAAAATAGAGCGATTCGATAAGAACATTCATTTGACTGTGTATGAGTGCTATCTTATACAGGGTGGACCATTTAAATGTTTAACTTTGAACTACTGATTACTTTGACTTTGAAAGGTAGAATAACATTAATTTTTATTTTCAGATTCTCGCTCGAACAAAATTGGGAAATATTAAAAACTTACTTCCAAAGTAGTGAGTCTTTAACGAGAATATATCGGCCTTCAGTTCAGTTTGTGCGTCAATTTGTTAAGCGAGTTAATAAAAATGGATCGTTACATCGATCGAGTCATCCATCAACATAAACTCAGGAACTGAACATTTCTCGCACTTCTTTGAGAAGAATTTTGCATAAAAACCTAGGTATGAAGGCTTACAAAGTTCAATTGGTTCAAAAACTGAAGCCTCATGACCGTCCGATGCTTTTTGTTTCGCCAAATGGATTATTTGGCAAGGATAAGGGGATCATGTTTTCAGATCGTGTTTTCATTTTCATCTCGGTGGCTATGTCAATAAGCAAAATTGCGCTATATGGGGTTCAGCGAATCCACACGTGACTATTGAGAAGCCAAAGCATCCACAATGAGTCACTATTTGGTGTCGATTTTGGGCTGGCGGCATCATTGCCTTGTATATTATGAAATGACAAAGTTCAACATTTCCAATAAAACCAGAAATTTGAAAAAATAATCAGTACTTTTTTAAAACAAATTTTAATTTAAAATTTTTAATGTCCCACCCTGTAGTTGCATGCATCGGCTCCGCTTTCCGCAATGTCGTCGACACGTTGGAGAGCTATTTTTCGAACGCCTATATATTGTGTTAATTATTTCAAGAATGAGTTATCCACAGAACATGACATACACAATCCCAAAAAATTATCGATCACTGCTACTAAGGAACACCGGCTTAGCCGTATATCTTTCAAGTCCTGTTTTATAGAAATTACATGCGATTGGTTCAAAACTTTTGAAAATAATCTTCACATGCCTAGGTGTGATGTGTCGGGCATAGTCGAATACGACCTTTTCTTATTTGCTCTGTTAATATTTATTTAAAATTTTTTTTTTTTGTAAGACATGCTAAAAAGAATTTGTATATTTTCTACTATAGTCTATATTCAGCTGTGGTTTCAGCGAAATGCCTCATAATTTCACTTGAGATTACACGTCAATATTTGGATGAACTCATATACGCATTAACATATATGCGTACATTACGACTCAGATAGATTTTGAAGAGCATTCAAATATTTGCATTATCCATAAATAAGAGTGGCAATCTGTTTCTTTTTTCTCTGCCCAAATGCAACTCTGTTGTACAAGTCATTTGATTTTTACATGAACCTGCCACACTCAAGCCTCCGCACAAATTCAAATAAAGCAACGACCGCCACCTTCCACCCACGTAAGCACACGTTTACTCACAACTGTGGCTTTGTGCGAAGTGTAAAGAAGCTCGTTGCAATTGCATACCCTTACACATGCATACGATAATGTTGTCCTTACAAACCCACAAGGCTTGGCTAACAGACGTTGGTAAGACACACACACACACCCGCACCATGTATGCTACGAGTACAACAATGTGTGTTGCGAGAACAAGTGAAGCTGTCAGTGTCAAAGTAACTGTCAACATGTCATTCAAAATGTAAATTAATAACACAACTCATAGACTCGCTTACTCTCCTCTCGAACCCATGAGCACACACACATATATACAGGCATTAACATTTATTCACTGACACTCATGCACTCTCTCTCAGACGCACACACACCCAAAGTCATACGCATCAGTGTGTAAACACAACACCGAATAGTATGCAACATTTTAACAAAACGACACAATTTCAAGTGCGACAATGCCTCCAGTGTTGATAAACACAGTGGCTCAAAACAAGAAAATTAAAAAGTTATTCATTGAACAGGTGGGAATAATGTGTATGTAGAGCTTGTCGATAAGAAGTCACCAGATATATTATAAAGCTTCGAAGCAACGTTTTCAAATGGGAACAGCATTAAAATAGAATTAAAAAAATAATTTCAATATATTTTTGCATGAAAATAAAGCAATAAAAAATCTTGAAATCGCCAGCTTAATTCTAAAAGTACGCAACTAACAAGTTTGTTGAAATCGCGTTTTTTACATAATCCGCTATGCCGAAGAATATAAAACTGTTGCGTGACTGGGTAACTTATTAAACAGGGTCTTCCCTCTGGTATTAGTTCATAAAATAAATATGTTATTTTTTATCGTCAAAACAAATATTTTTAAAATTAAATTTGTTTTTATAAATCCACAAGAAAGTACGTTTCTGCCGCATATACTCTTGTAAAAATAAAGGGTCCGCCATCTAACGTTTCTTTAACTATTCAACCGTTGGACTATTATTTGTGGGGTGCCCGAGGCAGCCATTTGAATGAAATTATTTTCCATTATTAACCGGAAGGATTGTACATTCAAATAAAAAAAGAAATTTGAGAAAATATGCAGTAGTTTTGTTTTTGTCGGACCCTTTATATTCACTATTTCATAAGCATGAGTCCCAGTTGTCCATCAATAAGGTAAGACTGAATTTTCCAGAGAAATATTATACTTAACATATTTTATTTAGAAATACGTAGATAATTACGTATTTGCTATTAGTGAAGTGGTGAATTCATAAATCCTTAGGAAATTACATTTACCGCCTTTTTCATGTAGCTCCGTTAACTTAACATTAGGACTAACCTTGAGTTGTAGATGTCAGTTTGTGTGAACATTAACATCATAACTGTTGGTTAACTCTAACGGAGCTGCATGAAAAGCAAGAATCATCACTAAGTAGAAATTACAAATATAGGGTCCGCCAAATAACTTTTTTTTAAATGCTATAAAAAAACTGCTGAATATTTTCTCAAATTCCTTTTTTTATTTGAAAGGATTTTCCGGATAATAATGGAAAATAATTTCATTTAAATAGCTGCTGAGGGCACCCCACAAATAATAGTCCAACAGTTGAAAAAAAGCACGCTAACATATACACCAAAGGAGCTAGGACGTCCAAATTTCCCATAAATGCGTCTCAGAGACGTAGGTATTGTAACTGGGCGAAATCGGTCCAGAGGGAACAATTTTTCCCTCACAAGGACTGAAAATACCCAAAACAACCCCAAATATTTTAGAGTATTTAAGCATGTTTTTCCAATATGTCTGCCTGTACATATAGGGTGTTTTTTATTGAGGTATAGAACTTCGAATTGAAATAAAACACAAGAAAATCGTTTTAATGTCCATCAATTTGGCTTTATTGGAAGGATAATTTTATGCCATTAATGTTTAAATATGATTTCGGGCATGTGGCCGCCGCGGCTGGCTCGAATATAGCCAATTCTACAGGTCCAATTTTCAACCACTCCAATTGCTGTGCACGGTGGCGAATCGATTCATTCGGGTCCTCTTCAACACTTTGCTCTACAGCGGCAATTGTTTCTTCGGTGCGCACTGTTCGACGTCTCTGCGGATGCGTATTATCACATAGAGTAAACGTAGTGCGAAAACGATCCATGGTTAACCGAATTAATTGCTATGATGGACGATTATGTCGACCATAAAATGGACGGAGCGGAGCGGTGAACTTCGCAAACTGAACCATTACTTTCGAAATAAATTTCCACGATTTGCAAGCGTTGTTCTTTTGTCAACCTGTTCATGATGAAATGGTAAACCAAACTAAATATTAATCACTTGACAGCTGACAAAATGGCCGCCAGTTAAAAAAGTGATGCCAACTTAAAGTTCTATACCCCAATAAAAAACACCCTTTATAACAATTATACGTGTCTTAGGAAATTTGTTGGACACGTAGGTGTTGTTTCAATTATTTCTGCTAGAATTTCTTTTAAAATGCATATTGAATATCCATCATATCATTTTTAGGGAACTATGAAAATAAATCTAGAATGATTTTAGTGATTGAGGAAAAAAAATTCTTAAAATCGAGACCAAAATTCAAAATATAGGATTTTTTAAAGAACCCCTCTCAACAAACCGGGTAATAAACTTTAAAACGTCTACACTTTTTTAAACGTACTATTTCGAAGATGTAATCTAAATGACATATGACCAATAAATTAGGATAAGTATATGGTAAGTATATTTCGTCTATTACATGTGTCATATTGAGATAATTGTGAAGGATGTACTCCTTACAACCAAATCGGCTTAAATAAAGATTTTTATATTAGAACTTTATTTTCCACAATCAATTCAGATTTTGGTCCATATAGCCAGTAGAGGTTTTCGAATTTTAGGGCTAATCGTGTTTTTAATACACCCAAAAATATTAGGTCTCAAAGAGAAAATTTTTATTTTTTTCGTACCTTGTATTATTGGTCAATATTTTTCTTCATTTGGATCAATTTTCATGAGGTAATTTTGCCTATTGGCAAATATAGAATAAACAATTAGGTGTAGCTATTTATTATTAATTATTTTGAGTCTTTAAACCATCATGTTTTACAATTCCAATAAATAAATAAAACAGCTACGAACTTAAGTTGCTGTAGCTAATCGCTCTTCTACGAATTATTTAATTTTCATCACATCTTTTAATGTCTGCATAATTTTTAACAAATAATTTCTTAGCCTTCGAACCACTGTGACCCATGTGCTTATGGGCAAAGTGTGCGTCCGTGTTAGTGAATGAATGCTAATACATACATACATACATGTGTGTCTTATGCATAATGCAAACATATGATGCAGGTGCATGTATGCATGTGTACCTCTGTGTGAGTGCTATTGTTGCCTATTTGGACGTTGAACGAAAGTGTGTGTGTGAGTGTTGCGGTACATGTCCTTGCACTGGCCAATCGTCGGAAGGTCTCTAATGGCCAAAAAGTGTTGTTAATATGCAAAGGTGTTTTTCTCGCTTTCTCTGTGCACATACATATATAGGCGAGTGTGTGTGTGTTTGGCAAAAATCTAGGATATGTTGGCTTAGTTTTGTTTGCGTGCAAGTGTGTGCGCTGGTGTTGGCAAGCATATGCATGTGTTTGTTTGTTGGCATTTCTACTAAATCTTTGCCACTTTATCTTAATGGCAACACTTTTTCAGTTTTTAAATCTCTGGTGTGTTAATTTATTATTGTTACCTAGAAATGTTTTGAGTGACATTTCGAAAGAGTCTTTAGTTGTCCAGAGGAAAGTATCGAGAGATTTTCTATCATGACATGAGGCATTATTAATCAATGGTTGTGGAAGGATGTTGTTACAAGTCAGAACCAACATCAAAGCAAAAATACCAAGGAGTGTTGGAGTACAAATTAAAATTTCAAAGGCATGCTATAGTAGGGGTAAAATCAAGTCAGTTCATAACTCACTGTAATATCAAGAATATCGCAATGAACAACTGTGAAAAAAAAAACGATATGGAACCACTGTGCTACGTTTAATGTTGAAAAACTAAGGTTGTATAAAATTAAATACAACAAGTAAGGAAAGGCTAAAGTCGGGCGGGGCCGACTATATGATACACTCCACTTTCCAACCGAATACAGTCCAACTCGGTAAAAAAGTGAAAACGGGAAGAATTTTTGTATGTTTCCTAATCATAGGCTAATACGACCTGGTTCGATTTGTCAAATCGATAAGAATATTGTATCGGGGCTATATCCAAACATGGAAAAATGTGACTAACTTTCACAATAAGTTCTTCCAGTTCAAATATAAGGTGTTATGCTCACTTTGAAGAAATTCGGTGAAAATTCGTGGTTTCTGGGGCGGAAAAAGTTAAATCGGGTGCGATATATAAATCTGAACCGATCTAACACATTTTTACCACAGGTGTTTCTAGTTGAAATATAAGATGTTTTGTCAATTTTGAAGAAAATCTCTTGTAATATATGGTAACTAGAGTGAAGAGATTAAAATCGTGAGTGAAATTCGTATGGGAGCTACATCTAAATTTGAACCGATTTGACCCATTTTCACTATGGGTGTTTCTAGGACAAATAAAGGGTGTTTTTTATTGGGGTATAGAACTTTAAGTTGGCATCACTTTTTTAACTGGCGGCTATTTTGTCAGCTGTCAAGTGATTAATATTTAGTTTGGTTTGCCATTTCATCATGAACAGGTTGACAAAAGAACAACGCTTGCAAATCGTGCAAATTTATTTCGAAAGTAATGGTTCAGTTCGCGAAGTTCACCATTTTATGGTCGACATAATCGTCCATCAGAGCAATTAATTCGGTTAACCATGGATCGTTTTCGCACTACATTTACTCTATGTGATAATACGCATCCGCAGAGACGTCGAACAGTGCGCACCGAAGAAACAATTGCCGCTGTAGAGCAAAGTGTTGAAGAGGACCCGAATGAATCGATTCGCCACAGCAATTGGAGAAAGTGGTTGAAAATTGGACCTGTAGAATTGGCTATATTCGAGCCAGCCGCGGCGGCCACATGCCCGAAATCATATTTAAACATTAATGGCATAAAATTATCCTTCCAATAAAGCCAAATTGATGGACATTAAAACGATTTTCTTGTGTTTTATTTCAATTCGAAGTTCTATACCTCAATAAAAAACACCCTATATAATATATTTCGCCTAATTTGAAGAGGATCTGTTAAAATATGTGGTTTCTAGAGCGAAAAAAGTCAAATCGGGAGCGAAATTTGTATGGGAGCTATATATAAATCTGAACCGATCTAACACATTTTTACCACAGGCGTTTCTGGTTGAAATATAAGATGTTTCGCCAAATCTGAAGACAATCTGATATAATATGTGGTTTCTAGAGCGGAAAAAATCAAATCGGGAGCGAAATTTGTATGGGAGCTATATATAAATCTGAACCGATCACAGACAGACAGACGGACATTGCTAAATCGATTCAAAAAGTGATTCTAAGTCGATCGGTATAATTAACAATGGGTCTATCTCTCTTCCTTTTGGGTGTTACAAACAAATGCACAAAGACATAATACACTCGTGGAGTGTATAAATACTTAAACTTAAAAGAATTATAAAAAAACAGAAATTCTTCAAACTAACTCTGCTTCTTAGAACCATAGAAGAATTAAAAAATATTGGAGTAATTTGGTCCTGATGCTGTTATTTTTTATCGATTATATCACAGAATTTTAATAAACATCTTTATTAATTGCAATACTTGCATACGTCAACGGTTGTGAATTGTCTGCCATATGAGTCATTCCATGTGAAAGTGACGAAAATATTTTCACATGGATATGAATATAATATTCTGAAGTGATCGGCCTTCTTGTAAAGGGTGGTTAATTGTAAGGACTGGTGTTTAGTGTGAACCACACCTAAACGTCAAGTTTTTTTCTACATTTTACTTGACATTTCTCAATTTCAGACTCACTCAATTAGAACCATGGAAAGATACAAAATCGAGCAACGCGTTAAATTTATTCAGGCTTATTATGAAAATGGGCGTTCAAATCAAAATGCATATCGTGCACTTCGTGATTTTTTCGGTCAATTTAATCGTCCACATGTGCGTACAATTGGAAAAATCGTGCAAAAATTTGAGCAAATCGGGTCTGTAGGAGATGTGAAAACACAAGTGCATGCTTGTACATCTCGTACTGCAGAACATATTGCTGCTGTTCGGGATAGTGTGGCTGAAGAGCCGTCCATCTCAACTCTTCGTCGTGCTCAACAATTGCACCTCTCACGCTCGTCGTTGATGAACATTATGCATAAAGACTAGGGTTTGGGGTCCGGGAATTCCCGAATCGTTTTTCCCGGGAATTCCCGTGCAATTTTTTCCGGGAATTCCCGGGAAAAAATTTTAAATTTCCCGGGAATACGGGAAATATTAAGAAATATTTTATTGATTATTTTGAGCACTAATTTAGTTTTACTGTACAATTGGGAAATTATTTTTTATATATTTAATTATATTTTATATATTTAATTATATTTTAAATTCATATATTTACATTATTGACAATAGTAATGAACATTTCTTTACATCATATTACTGCAAAAATCTTTTTAAATTCGCTAAGTCGCTATTTTTTAGGGGAATACACACTTTTTATTAGGATATTTGCAGGATTTTTAATAAAGGGTAATTTTTTAAAAGCTATAGGAAAGTTTTTCAAAAAAAACACATAAAATTCAGAAAAATGCATGAAATCTTTATTTGAATCGATAGTACGGTCCATATAATTTAATGTTTGAAGATTATTTCATGCAAATGTTGACCTTGACTGCGCCTCAAATGGTCCATCCGCTTAGTCCAATTTTGGCATTTCCACGTTTTTGAGTAACAGAGGCCCAATTGCTGCGAATTGATGGCCATCATTATCACTGGCCGATACAGCTGCGATGATTTCTTCAGTTCGCATTCTACGTAAGCGTGTTGGTGGTTTAATGTCCAACAATGTAAATTTGGTGCGAAATTTAGTCACAATAGCCCGAATAGCCGCTTCAGTGGGTCGATTAAACTGACCATAAAATGGAAGCGCGGGATGAACTTTCCTAACAGAGCTCGCATTTTGAATATAATAACGATAATAACGTGCATCAGCTGTTTAAACCAGTGTTGCCAAAAAGATAATAGCTAACAAATCACCCTTTATAAATCGAAAATATCATACTGACAATACTATGGCTGACATAGTAACCCCTCGTGCTATCTGTTTTTACTTTAAATATCTTGTTTTACCAGAAGAATCTACGAGATAAAAGGTGAAAATATTCTTAATGAAGAATTTATTTTACATATGAAGCCAGTAAGAAATGGTATAAAAATAGGGAAAACATTAAAATTGTTCACCTGGAAACTTTCGAGAGAAATCTAATAGGAATAGAAATATGTATATCCTACGGTATATTATTATGACCTTCTGTAAGAACTAATGACTGGACTATTTCAATGTTTTAATTTTTTATGAATTTATTTAATTAATATTAATTTTTTATAATGTTTCTATTGCGTTTACAGTTTAGAATATTTCCCCCCGATGCTGTTAAATATTTTCGTATCTAGACGAATGAATCTTCTAAATTAAAGACGTTCTCAGCCATACGAGTTATTGTTGTCAGGCACTTGTGCCTATGATTTAAATGTCCAATTTTATGACGACAATTAGTCTAGAATAAAATATTTGTAAAATGTAAAATATTTTGACAAACACATTCGCTTTTAATTTGTAATATGCCAGTATTTTTAAAAAGCACATCCGTTACTAAATATTGTTGTTTTAAACCATATTGGACATACCTAAAATAAATTACTTTTTTCCCGGGGATTCCCGGGAATGAAACTTTTCATTCCCGTTTTCCGGGAAACCCCAAACCCTAATAAAGACTTGCATTTACACGCTTACAATTTCCAATTGACTCAATAACTAAAGCCTTTTGCAATTCCAAACGTCGGCAATGGTCAGAATGATGGCAAGAAATGGCAACAGTGGACGATCAATTTTCGAAGAAAATGAGGCACATTTTCACCTCAGTCAATAAGCAGAATTGCCTCATTTGGGCGAATGATAATCCAAGAATGATTATCGGAAAACCAATGCACGCACAAAGAGTGACGGTTTGGTGCGGTTTATGGGCTGGCAGTACACAGTGGAATAGAACTAGGTCCTTGAAATTTCGCACACATCCCTTATATCGTCAAATTAGATCAAAAACAATTTTTTGTTTAAATAAATAAGTTAAAATGAAAAACGTCATAAATTTCTTATTTTAATATTTATGTGAATACAAATCATTTTCAGTGATTTCGTTTGAGATTCCCGGTAGTTCCTCACCAAATTACCTATTTTTCGATACAAAAAATATTGACAAAAACTTGTGAAAGTGGAAGGAAGGATCGTTTTGTTTTTTAAATTGTAACGCCCCGGAGGATGATCGACGAAGTCGTTCGAAATATCGGGAACAAAATTGAAAAATAAAATAATAAACAGACAACATCTTGTTTTTATTTACTTGAGACCTTAAGCCGGACAATAATACAAAACATTTTCAAGAATTTTCAAATTGCAAAGCACCGATTGAAAAATGCTTAGTATAATTTTTAGCTTCATATGTTGATTTTTAGAAATTATTACCAACAACCTGCAGTTAATGAAAAAATTGCGCCGATTTTAGCCAAAAATCTGATATTTTGGAACATATTTCACTCATTTTGGGAATTTGGACAAAAATATAAGAATCCATTGTTTTCGGAAACATTTTTACTATATAGTAACGTATATTTAGTATATTTCACGTTTTGTAGATCTTCCGCAATATTACATCTGAAATTGTTTCTATAAAAAAGATACGTTTTTTCTTTGACATTTTTAGTTTCACGTTTGAAGATCGACATTTGCAAATGGGACGCGAACAAAATAAGGAAATGTTAAAAAGTTACTTTCAAAGTAGTGAGTCTTTAACGCAATGTAAGAAATTTACATGGAAAATGTTCGTGTTTTCAGATGAAGCTCATTTTCATCTCGATGGCTATGTCAATAAGCAACATCGTCGCATATGGGGTTCAGAGAACCCACTTGTGAGTATTGAGAAGCCAATGCATCCACAACGAGTCACTGTTTGGAGTGGATTTTTGGCTGACGTCATCATTGGGCCATGTACTGAAAAATTGGGTTGATCGGATGAGGTACTACTTAGCCATTCGTGGTAGTCATATGAATGATATTGTAATCCATTATTAAATGACAATGTTCTACCTTTCCAATAAAACCAGAAATTTGAAAAAAAAACGATCAGTACTTTTTTATAGCCGATTCTAATTTATAATTTTAAATGACCAACCCTATACTTAACTACCTTCAAAATCATATATATAATATAAATGTATTTATATTATATAAATATATATAATATAAATGTAAATAAGCGCAAAAGAAACCAGCCAATAGATAACTATAATAATTCGTTCAGCCAGTTCACTGTAGAAAAAAAAAAACAATTTTCAAATAAAATAATATATTTACACAATTAATATAGCCACTAACAACAAAATTTATTTCTTCTGATCAGCGAACGAATGTAAGGAATGGTTGTCATTGTCTAAAAATTTAAATTTAAAATCACATTTTTTGATTTTATATTTCCTGTTTTAGGAATTGTGGGATTTCTTAGTGAGCATCACCAATGCGATTAAAAAATTATCTAAAAGTATTCAAAAATATTCTATAAAAATTCCATTATTAATATTGAAAATTGCAATTTTCCTTTTAGAGTTCATAAGATTTATGGTATGGATTTTTGAAAATTTTTTATGTGTTTTGAATGTAATACATTCGAATTCCAACTAATCAAACAACACAAAAACTAATAACATATTATTATTTGCCCCATAATAGTCCTATTAGTGCTTCAGAAAACATGTATATCAACTTTCATCAAAATTCGAAAAATATTTAGATTACAACTGAAATGCCCAATATTTAAGTGTTCTTTAAACAAAACCATAACCATATAGCCCAAACGTGTCTAAACATTATTATTTCGAACTTTTAATAAATATTTAATATGCGGCAAACTTCCTAGCCATTTCAATATTAAATAATCCCACTTTGATTTCTCAGACGTATGATTAATATTAATTCGCCAATAACACTGTGTGGCCACCATGGCGTATAATTTTTATGAATTCTGTTCAAACTTTTTCCGTGTTCATCACTCGGGCGTATGAGTTACATAGTATTTCATTAATTTTTTGCTTCCCCACCTCACTCACACACACACACATACACTTCAAAGCGAAACTTTTTCTACCATCCTGAGTGGATCAAAACAAAAAAAACAACAACAACAAATAATATCAAAAACAAAAGTTTCATAACCATACTAATTGATTACATTTACACATAATAAACTACGTAAATAAATTTAATAAAACAACTTTTTTCGCCTGTATGGAAAAGTTGTTAAAACTCGTGAGGGGAAAAAATAACAACGACAACGGGTGGAAAAAAAGCCATGCACAAAAACACCTGAGTTTGGGGTGAGATGATGGGTGGTAAACGGCTCTAATGGGACAGAGAAGGGTGTTAGTCTAACACAGTGTAACGAATTGTTAAAAATAATATATTTATCAAATAACATCCAAATCTTTGGAGTTTATTTCATTTCTATTTTTTATTTGTCATCTATTTGGGAATTAATATTTAATTTTTCTTTTTTGGGCGTTTTTTCGTTTTATTTTGGGGCTTATTTCATTGGGGATTATCTCATTGCATCGTTTGGCTGTCATTTCATGTGATGTTTCTTTCATTTCCTTGTGGATTTTTTCATTGGGAGATAATTCATTTTAACTTTGAAGGTAATTTCATTATGAAATAACATACAGATCATTGACTTTTCTTTCATTTCTATTTTTTATTTTGGAATTTATTTCGTTTTTTTCTTTGTTTCGTTTGATTTTGGGGCTTATTTCATTGGGAACTATATCATTTCTTCATTTCATTGGAGGTTATTTCGAGGCGCCCACTTATTTTCTTTGACACGAAGCACTGTGCGTCTCTGCTTTGGGAAAACATTGCTCTATGAAATTTGTTTTTTTTTCTTTGAATTTTTAACATGACTTTTCATATTAAAAATATATGCAAAATCATATACACTTTTACATATTCCCCCTTGCAAATATACACACACCCACCCACATACACACTTACCAACACTTTCCAACAACTATTCCCAATTTGCTGTCAATTCATGAATGATGGCTACATTGGCTTACTGCTGCACAGCATGAGACCATGGGGTGGTGGCAGAGGAGCTGCTGATGCTTGGCTAACAAGTTGAGAATTAAATGTGGCAAAAATTGGCAAAAACCATAAACATGAAAAGCCAACAACATGGGCGAGAGTCCTGCAACAGTTACAAATTAACAAACTGCTAACAACAGGAGCAGCCCGTAAGGATTTCTTTTTGCTGCAGTGATGCCATGGTTCGATGATGTGGTGTTGCATTTACTACATAAAACATGTTGTTCGTGCAGTATGTAAATAACAACAGTATCAACAAAAATACAACAAAAAAGTACATGTCATAGTCGTTTATATATACGAGTACAAGGTAGAACAAACTCAACAAATCTACAAATTCTGTTAAGATAAATTTGACTATGTAGAGTATGTCTGGATTGTGTCCCTGGGTAAGAATGTGGAATGAAGCCACAACATTCTCTGGAATTTTGGGAGTTGACAGTACCTGCATATATCCCAATAGAGTATTTCGCTGTCTCTCTCTCTCTTCTCGGAATGAAAAATTGCCACAAAAAGTTGCATGTTCACTTTCGAAAGTGTGTTCACTCATAAATATTTTCACAGCCATCCAACGATTTACATGCATTGTAGACACACACATTTTTGTATAGCATACTTTCAGGAGTTGGGTAATGAAAGTATATGTTCTGGAGCAATGCAATTTGTCCGATTTGAATTGTTTTCAGAAGTGATTGAAGCTATTTAAACGTGATATTCTTATTGAATTGTTAATCAGTAGATTTCGGGAAAATTTAAAAACATGACCAACTGAACTTGGTTGACTCAGAAAAAGTAAGACACATAGGTTTTTTGTCATTTTTTAGTGTTGTTTGAGTACCCAGTAAAAAAGACCATCCTAAGAAGTGAAATATACCACCATCTTGTGATTCGGAATTAGTGATAATTGGTATCTTTACCAATGAATTTAACATGTACTTTTCATAGGAGGGATGACCTTTATTTTGGAAAGACTTAAACGTTATTTTAAAGTAGTTTTTAACTATTTTTCATTTCTGTTTTAAAAAAATCCGCTGCTACCGGTGGTAGAACAGCGGACCTTCTGGTTGCTACTAGTGCACTCTAACCATCTCCAGTACCCTCTGTTGTGAGTGGTGAACAACTAAAACAAACCATTTTGTAGAACTGACAATAAGAATCTTAATTTTTATACCCTCCACCTCCAGCATGGGGATATACTAACTTTGTCATTCCGTTTGTAACACCTTAAAATATCGACCTGAGACCCTATCAAGTATATATAAAATTCTAAGACGATCTAGCCAAGTTCGTCCGTCCGTCTGTTGAAAGCACGCTAGCATCTAAACGAAAAGAGCTAGAACGTAAAAATTTTCCATAAATGCGAAATCGGCCCAAAGGGAAAAAGGGAAATGTTTCCCTCACAAGGACTAAAAATACCCATATTAATCCCTAATATTTTAGCGAAAATAGAAAAAAGGGATACAAATAGTACCAACCAAATGACCGCTGCTAGAGTCATGAAATTCGGAGTATACATTCCTTTGACTAGTAGACATGAAAAATTCGTACTTTCAAGGGATACAATGGGTACGGAGCGATAAAAATGGTACCAACCGAACGGCTACACCTGGAATCATGAAATTCGGTGTATATATTCCTCTGATTGGGTAGACACTTAAAATAAACAGATTTTTCGAAATTCGTACTTTTTGGGGTTAAAATGAAAAAAGGGGACAAAAATAGTACCAATCAAATAACCGCAACTCTGACTGCGTAGACACGGAATTTTTCGAAATTCGTACTTTTGGGGTTAAAATGGAAAAAGGGGATACAAATAGTACCAATCAAATGACCGCAGCTAGAATCATGCAATTCGGAGTCATGTCATGAAGTCATGAGTTGTATATTTCTACGTTATATGAAAATCACAACTGCGTATTATATGTATACACCCGAAAATCTCACCGCAAAGCGTTTTGAAGAGCATTATTCTACCTAAAACCTTTTCTCATTACCATTATGCTGTAGACTGACGTATTTTCAACACGATACAGCTTTTTCCCCACGAACTTATTAGACAACCACAACAACAATGAGTGGTGAAAATTCTATGGAGATGAGTTTTTGTTGAAGCTGTTGCATCCCTTTTAATCTCATGTGTCCTTCTTAAGAAGAAATTACTTGATCGAATTAACTAATACTCGAATTTATTACATTCAAAACTCATAGAAAATCAATCAATCGATCACTAATCAACAACACAAAAAATATTATATTATTAATAAAATTATTTTGTCAATATTTGTGTTTGTTTTGGTTCGGCTATATTAAAAAAATTATATTTTCCTGTAATATTAGTGCACTTCTACGAAAATCGACATTCTCTGTGGAATGCAATCCATGGTGGAGGGTATATAAAGTAATCCTCTGTAGATAAATAATTAAAATTACTCTTAAAATGTAGGATGCAATCAGTGATTTTATGGAACAGTTTTGACTTTGTAGATTCTAAAACGTGCTTCACATCAACCTGAAAATCAGCGTTGCAGATACGATTCCGACTTAATGTAACTATTTGATATAATTTCTTTTCCAATGAATTTCATTCCAATTAGATATACTGCTCTAACACTTGTCCAAAGTTTGACTCTCTTCAACTAGAAACACCTGTGGTGAAAATGTGTTAGATCGGTTCAGATTTATATATAGCTCTCATACAAATTTCGCGCCCGATTTGACTTTTTCCGCTCTAGAAACCACATATTATATCAGATTGTCTTCAGATTTGGCAAAACGTCTTATGTTTCAACTAGAAACACTTGTGGTAAATATGTGCAAGATCGGTTCAGATTTATATATAGCTCCCATGCAAATTTCGCTCCCGATTTGACTTTTTCCGCTCCAGAAACCACATATTATATCAGTTTTCAGATTTGACAAAACATCTTATATTTCAAATAGAAACACCTGTGGTGAAAATATGTTAGATCGGTTCAGATTTATATATAGCTCCCATTCAAATTTCGCTCCCTTCTTCTGTTCTAGAAACCACAAATTTTACCAGATCTTCTTCAAATTAGGCGAATTATCTTATATTTGTAGTAGAAACAGCCATGGTGCAAATGGATCAGATCGGTTCAGATTTATATATAGCTACCACACAAATTTTACTCCCAATTTCACTTTTTCCACTCTAAAAACCACATATTTTAACAGATCTTTTTCAAATCTTGCAAAGTATCTTATATTTTAACTAGAAATACTCATGGTGAAAATGGATCGGATCGGTTCAGATTTATATATAGCTCCCATACAAATTTCGCTCCCGCATTGACTTTTTCCGCCCAGAAACCACGTATTTTCACCGAATTTCTTTAAAGTTAGCATAATACGTTATACTTGAACTAGAAGAACTTATTGTGAACATACAAATATTCTTCTGGAATATTTGTAAATTGGACCAGGTCATATTAGCCTATGATTAGGAAACATACCCGTTTTCAATTTTTTACCGAATTGAATTGTATTCGGATAGAAAGTGGAGTGTATCATATAGTCGGCCCCGTCCGACTTTTGCCTTTCCTTACTTGTTTAAATGATGCCTTATTTTAAATTTTTTTTTAAAATTTCACGGGGTCCATGAACAAGTATTTACCAAAAATACAATACCTACAACTACAACTCTTAACACAGGCATGTAGCTTTAGTATATGTGCCAACGGGTCCGTAGTGAAGAGAGAACGGACGGCACATACCTTATCACCACAGAGTCCACTAGTCATTCGCACACTGTCAATAAACTCCATAAAATATGCAACGTTTTTCGACTTTACGTTTTTCATTCGAATAGTTCGCATGTTGAATTTCAGTGAGATGTTTTTGTAATTGTTGGATGTATTGTTGTTTTTGTCGATCTCTCTCTCTCTTTTCGGGTTGTTAACATTATGCTGTTGTAGTTTCACATGATGCAGGGGGATCCAATGTACACTGTAAACATTACCTGCATCAGATATATTTACTTTTGCTTTAAAAATCTATGCACCTACTTACATAGGCACTCACACGCCCCTACCGAAATGCAATTTTGGGTAGTGTGTGTACATCGGTTGTTATGCAGGAACACGAACATTGTTTCGCCACAACGAAATACCCCAAAGGAAATTAGCCTGACAGGAAATTCCACAACGTTGACATTTCATACTTTTGAATTAAGCTTAAAATGACAAATGTATATATACACACTCACACACGCGCACTCACATAACTACATAGTTGTCTATTTTGTACATACACCCTTAGCTTTACATACGGTGCACTTAAATATTGAGCCAGAATGTGGAGGCGATTTGTTCGGCATCTTCAGAGCTGAAGTGTTGGTATCAGAAAGGGGCCTTGCATTGTATTCGTTCGGTCAGGGCGATGGCACTTTTTTTACCCTCACTCTACAGAACAGGATGGTATATATAATTTGAGACAGAACAAAGTGCAACGAATTGAAGGATTGACCAAATCCGTTTCACGACTTTTTAAGCTGTTTAAGCCATGTCCGTCCGTCTGGCTGGTGTACACGATATCTCTCGAAAGTAATTAAGGCAATTAAAACTTTGCAAACGGTAATATTTTCCCCAAACTTAGTTTAAGTCCGAAAATAGGATAAATTGCTACCTCCTTCTGGTACCTCCCACACAAATGGTCCATATTTCTATGTTAAATTAAAACCAACGGATATTTGGAATCAGCTATATTTGATAAAGCTTTCGTAATCACTTTAAATGTACAATATATAGCTGGTTTTCCAGCTATATTAGCAAAGTTAAAGCTGTTATAACTTCTATACGGATGATCGGAATACTGCGAAGTTTGGTACATTACAATTCTTTTATAGACGTTTCATACACTTTGAATATGGGCGATGTTTCCACACCCCTTCTGGTACCTCCCATAGAAAGTGGCAAAAGCTCTTGTTGTAATAAACCCGATATAACTTCCATACGGGTAGTCAAAATCAGTAGCAATCTGATATTTAAAATATATAAATTTATAAATTTTTATAATCACATTAAACCTAAAAAATATTTAGGCTCCTTCCTGTGCCTCCAACACAATTGTCTCTATCCAGATAAAATTAAATGCTTTATAACTCCTATACCGGTGCCTGAAATCCATTATGACATCATAAAGAGTGATTTTTTTGAGGTTAGGATTTTCATGCATTAGTATTTGACAGATCACGTGGGATTTCAGACATGGTGTCAAAGAGAAAGATGCTCAGTATGCTTTGACATTTCATCATGAATCGTCTTACAAACGAACAACGCTTGCAAGTTATTGAATTTTATTATCAAAATGCGTGCTCTGTTAAGAAAGTTCATTGCGCGCTTCCATTTTATGGTCAGTTTAATCGACCCACTGAAGCGGCTATTCGGGCTATTGTGACTAAATTTCGCACCAAATTTACATTGTTGGACATTAAACCACCAACACGCTTACGTAGAGTGGGAACTGAAGAAAATATCGCAGCTGTATCGGCCAGTGTTAATGATGACCACCAATTTTCGATTCGTCGCCGTTCGCACCAATTGGGTCTCTGTTACTCAAAAACGTGGAAATGCCAAAATTGGACTAAGCGGATGGACCACCTAAGACGCAGCCGCGGTCAACATTTAAATGAAATTATCTTCAAAAAGTAAATGTCATGGACCAATCTAACGTTTCAAATAAAGAACCGATGAGATTTTGCAAATTTTATGCGTTTTTTTTTAAAAAAGTTATCAAGCTCTTAAAAAATCACCCTTTATTTGATCATGTCGTTACTATTATTTACAAATGTTTTATTATTTACAAATGCCTCTCACACATATAATTCGGTGCTAAGTAAGATTTAAGTCCTTTCATACACATCTTTCATCTGAGGATGAGGGCATATATAAGTCGGTTTAAACGACTGGAACTTACTTACTTGTTTTACTTTAAATATGGAAAATATCTGTGGGAGCTACATTTAAAAATTAAACGATTTTCTTAGAGCACATTGACCAAATTTCGTGGTCCAAACGATAATTTTTGGAAATGTCGACGAAATAAGTCGGTCACAACCGTAAAATTAATTAATTTTCATTTCTTTGTCACACACTTCGTTTCATGTTTCCTGCGTCTCTAAGAACGATGCTATTTCACACGTTACGATAGTATATAAATGGAGAGACAGGAAAAAAAAAACAAAATGCGCGGAGTCAAAGTGCGTGGCAAAAAAATCGTTTTTGTGACGGAAAATTTATCAAGGCAACGGCTTACTTGTATCATGGAAATCCGTGGATAATTTTAGGTGTGAAAATCTAAACAATTTTTTTATTCCTCATCATCGGATTCAACATATACATATTTATTAGACTGGGTCGCGGTCCATACAAATTTGAACAAGTAAAAAAGGCGTTAAGTTCGGCCGGGCCGAACTTTATATACCCTCCACCATGCATTGCATTCCACAGAGGTTGTCGGTTTTCGTAGAAGTGCAGTAATATTGCAGGAAAATATAATTTTTTAATATACCCAAACCAAAACAAATACAAATATTGAAAAATTTAATTTATAAATAAATATAATATTTTAATTATTTCAAACAAATATAATTATATTTATATTTTCAAAAATATTTTCAAAGCCAAAAATATTGGTAGATAGTGGGTACTACAGTTGGTTGTATTTCCATTCTATTTTAATTCGAAAAGTACACATTTTGAAAATCCATTATCAGACGTACGTAGTGCAAAATAGCCTCACTTCATGATTCAACCAATTTTTGCCGTAAAAGAAAAAGTACGAATTTGGAAAACAATTTTTTATTTTGCGTGTCTATGCAGTCAGAGGAATGTATACACCGAATTCCATGATTCCAGCTGTGCCCATTTGGTTGGTACCATTTTTACCCCCTTGACGTTTCATCATTCTAGCTATAGTCGTTTAGTTGGTACTATTTTTATCCCTCTGTACCATTGTATCCCTTGAAAGTACTAATTTCAAAAAATTCGGGTATTTTCCGTGTCTACGCAGTCAGGGGAATGTATACTCCGAATTGCATGACTCTAGCTGCGGTCATTAGATTGGTACTATTTTTATCCCCTTTTTTCATTTTAACCCCAAAAAGTACGAATTTTGAAAAATCCGTATATTTTACTTATCTATGCAATCAGAGGAATGTATACACCGAATTTCATTATTCTAGGTGCAGCCGTTTGGTAGGTACCATTTTTATCCCTCTATTCCTATTTTACCCCTTAAAAGTACGAATTTGGAAAAAAATACTTTTATATTATGTATCTACTCAATTAGAGGAATATACACACCGAATTTCGTGTTTCTAGCGTTTAATATGTACCATTTTTATCCCTTTTTTTGCCCCATTTCATCCCCTACAAATAAGAATCACTTTATGGTGCACTTTTTTGCTATAAGGGGAATGCGCATACCAAATATCAAGCAGATATGGGCCGATTTCGCCCCATTTCAAACCCAACCGATCTACGACTATAAGACGCATTTATGGAAAATTTAAACGTTCTAGCTCCTTTCGTTTAGATGGTAGCGTGCTTTCAACAGACGGACATGGCTAGATCGTCTTAGAATTTTATGACGATCAACAATATATAATAGGGTCTCAGGTCGATATTTCAATGTGTTACAAACGGAATGACAAAGTTAGTATACCCCCATCCTGGAGGTGGAGGGTATAAAAACGTTAGATGTCGGATCCTTTAGTTTGAAATAATTTCTGTAGTATTTTTTTTTGGGCTGAAAGTGCCGATTTCCGAATTTTCCTAGGGCTTTTATGATATCACAGTGTTGACTGACTTCTATGTTATCTGTGCCTAGTTGCTGCTGTAAGAAATTTATTAAAAATTGTATCAGGCTAAGTGCTATCAAAATGAGAATCAAACCCCATTTAAAATGTCTATTAAGTTCTTATGACAAAACAGAAATCAAAAATAAATTTTCCAAGAAAAAATTCAGGGAAGCTCACAGAACTCAGCTCAGAGTGTCAATGTTCCTGAATCGTCGGCAGTTATCAACTTCGCATATGCATTGTCTCACTGCAGTTGATTAGAAATGATGTTTTTAAATAGATGATGGATATTAAATTGCTATTCCTTGTGAAATTCTGAAAATAACGTGATAATAACGCTGGGATATTAACTGCACCAAATATCTTTTGTTTTTGTTCTAGTGCTCACACATATATTGCTCTTATAACTAAAAATATAATTAATTAAGTCAAATGTTTATCATTTCAAAAGCAGAATTCGAATTCGCGAGGCCTTCTGAGACATTGGCATTGGAGTGTCATTTAATCATTGCAAAATCAAATTCTGGACATAGTTGCAAACAACGATTTAGTTTCAAACAAGTAAAAACGGCGTTAAGTTCGGCCGGGCCGAACTTTATATAACCTTCACCATGGATGGCATTCCACAGAGGTTGTCGGTTTTCGTAGAAGTGCAGTAATATTACAGGAAAATAAATTTTTTAATATAGCCAAACCAAAACAAATATTGAAAAATTAATTTTATAAATAAATATAATATTTTAATTATTTCAAACCACGCTTATAATGCAGGGCTACCAATACATCAATTCAAAAAATAAATATTCTTATATTTATATTTTCAAAAAGCTTAAATGCTATAAATATTGGTAGATAGTGGGTGCTACAGTTAGTTGTATTTTCATTCTATTTTAATTCCAAAAGTACAAATTTTGAAAATCCATTATCAGACATACATAGTGCAATATAACCTAACTTTATGATTCGACCAATTATTTCGTAAAAGAAAAAGTACGAATTTGGAAAAAAACTTTTTATTTTGCTTGTCTATGCAGTCAGAGGAATGTATACACCGAATTCCATGATTCCAGCTGCGCCCATTTGGTTGGTACCATTTTTACCCCTGACGTTTTTACGCAATCAGAATTTCAACATTCTAGCTGTAGTCGATTAGTTGGTACTATTTTTATCCCTTTGTACCACTATATCCCCTGAAAGTACGAATTTCGAAAAATCCGTTTATTTTCCGTGTCTACACAGTCAGCGGAATGTATACTCCGAATTTCATGACTCTAGCTGCGGTGATTGGTACTATTTTTATCCCTTTTTTCATTTTAGCCCCAAAAAGTACGAATTTAAAAAAATCCGTGTATTTTACTTGTTTATGCAATCAGAAGAATGTATACACTGAATTTCATTATTCGAGCTACAGCCGTTTGGTTGGTACCATTTTTATCCCTCTATTCCTAGTTTACCCCTTAAAAGTACGAATTTGGCAAAAATACTTTTAGATTATGTATATACTCAATTAGAGGAATGTATACTCCGAATTTTATGACTCTAGTTGCGGTCATTTGTTTGGTACTATTTTTATCCCCTTTTTCTATTTTGACCCCAAAAAGTACGAATTTCGAAAAATCAGAACATTTTCCGTGTCTACACAGTCAGAGGAATGTATACTCCGAATTTCCTGACATTAGCTGCGGTCATTCGATTGGTACTATCTATTCTAGGTACAGCCGTTTGGTTGGTACCATTTTTATCTCTCTATTCCCATTTTACCCCTTAAAAGTGCGAATTTGGAAAAATTACTTTTATATTATGTATCTACTCAATTAGAGGAATGTACACACCGAATTTCGTGTTTCTAGTTGTTGTCGTTTAATATGTACTATTTTTATCCCTTTTTTGCCCCATTTCACCCTCTGAAAATAAGAATCACTTTATGGTGCACGTTTTTGCTATAAGGGGAATGCGCATACCAAATATCAAGCAATTATAAAAAGACATATTCAAAAAACATGCTTAAATACGCTAAAATATTAGGGATTATTATGGGTATTTTTAGTCCTTGTGAGGGAAAAATGTTTCCCTTTTGGCCGATTTCGCCCCGTTTCAATCCCAACCGATCTACGACTATAAGACTCATTTTAGCGTGCTTTCAACAGACGGACGGACGGACATGGCTAGATCGTCTTAGAATTTTATGAAGATCAAGAATATATAACTTTATAAGGTCTCAAGTCGATATTTCGAGGTGTTACAAACGGAATGACAAAGTTATACCCCCATTCTGGAGGTGGAGGGTATAAAAATGATGCAAAAAAAAAATACAAAATCCACCTAGAAATAAATTCTGTTTGCTACAGCAACCAGCAGTGTTTTTTTAAGGTCAACAATAAAAAATAATTCAATAACAAATTTTCTATAACCCTAAAATGCTTCAAACAATTGATTATTTTAATTAACAGCAAACGGTAACAAACTTGATAAATTTATTTTGCATACATTCAATTCGGCATGTGTATAGATAGCACAAAAAAGATTCTAAACAACACTACCATACTGCCCACTTAAACCGGACTAAAGATGAAACCATTACCTTCACCGTATAAGGATCCTAAAATTTCTGACAATTTGTCCTAACAAAAGCCAGAAAAGAATATGTCACGCAATCCCTTAAAAGTACAAATTTCGAAAAATCCCCTTATTTTACGCAACTATGTGGTCCGACGAATGTACACACCTAATTTCATGATTCTAGCTGCAATACTTTTGTTGGCACCATTTTTATTCCGTCTCATAAAATTATTCATTTGCATCAACAATTTTCTTTCCACAATTACCTTCCACAAAATCATCAGTTGGCAACTATATCTCACACATTGGGGGATAAAGATGTCAACGCTTTGGATATTTCCTTCAGGCCCTTGGAAAGATATTACCTTAAGCCTTCCGGCTTTGACGCTCTCTAGAACACCTCTCAACATTGACACAACATATTGCTGAGGCTTAAACACGAAACCTTGGTTAAGTGCAGCAGTAGTAGTAGTAGTGTGACACCGTATATAGGTGAACAATGCCGGCAAGGATGTTTGTTGTTTGTGTGTGCATGTGTGAGTTTATCCTAAGGGGAGCATAAGGTACAATTTGGAAAAATATTCGTATGGACTGTGCTGGGGATAGGTAACATGTGCAGATATTGTTAAACAAAATTTTGCTACTTTTTTCGGGAGGGTTACAAATATGGTTGATATTGGGGGGGCGATGTGTGTGTGTGTGGATATTGAGTACAGAGATAGGCAAATCCTTACACTATAGATTGTTACTTAAATATTTGCTGTTAACATTACAACAGCAGCCGGAGTAGCTCTGTGGCAGTAGTAGTTGTGTTCTTGTCGGCGTTGTTGTTGCTGCTGATGTTGTACTAAATGTCTCTGCCATAGTTGTGGTAGTTGTTCTTGTTGTTGCTGTTGCTCTTGTTGTGGTAGATTGCCTGAGTACTTTTTAAATAAAACAAAAACATTGTGACACACTTGTATGTGTCACATAGAAGACCCCCACCCAACATGTTCATATGGGCAATTGCACAAAAAGTTGACCAACAATTACACATTAGGCACATGATCCACTTCGATTTAAATGAATTTTGTTAGATTAAAATTTCTATTTTCTAAATCGTTCATAGGACAATGAAGTTTGAGAAACGTAGCGAGGAGACTATTTTGAAAAATAGAATTTGGTTTGGAAAAATGTTTTTTTCATATTTGGACATTTATTCCTTCAATTTATCCTTTCAACGACTTCTTCGAGTTTATATATATTTTGAGTTGTTCGTATCTGCCTGTTTAGTAGGTTTTTTTCTTTTTGGACTTGCCCATATATTCCAGCTTTGGTACACACAGACTACCCCTTAATTTCACATCATCCGGAGAAAAATTGTTTTAGATGGTGTTAAATGAATTTAATTTTTTTGCTGTCATGTGACGGCTTTCATGCACTATGTGTATGTGTAACTAGTGACTGTTGGCAAGCACAAAGAATTTGTGTCATCGTCAGCAGAATGATAACAAGAATTTTTGATTAAAAACCATTTTTTTGGGATGGGGTGGGGGGTATGGTTAGTTGAGGTGCATGTTTCAAAATGTTTATCGTAAAGTACAAGTACAAATATCGCAATTTCCAATGGAATCTGTAATAGATTCAAGAGCATTTTTAAGCTTGGATGGCTTATGAAGATAAAGTAAAAGTTTTCGGAAATTTTCCAAAATGTACACATATTAAACAAGTAAGGAAAGGCTAAAGTCGGGCGGGGCCGACTATGCGATACACTCCACTTTCTATCCGAATACAATTCAATTCGTTAAAAAATTGAAAACAGGAAGGATTTTTGTATGCATAGGCTAATATGACATGACCCAATTTGTCAAATCGAGAAGAATATTTGTATCGGGGCTATATCCAAACATGGATGATGTGACCCACGTACACAATAGGTATAACGTTGTTCCAGTTCAAGTATAACGTGTTATGCTCAATATGAAGAAATTCTCTGAAAATGCGTGGTTTCTGGGGGGAAAAGTCAAGCTGGGAGCGAATATAAAGCTATATATAAATCTGAACCGATCTGGCCCATTTTCACCATGGGTGTTTCTAGTGCAAACATTAGATATTTTGCCAAAGTTGAAGAATATGTGGTTATAGAGCAGAAAAAGTGAAATCGGGAACAAAATTGGAATGGGAGATATATATAAATCTGAACCGATCTGACCTATTTTCACCAGAGGTGTTCCTAGTTTAAATATAAGATGTTTTGCCAAATTTAAAAACAATCTGATAAAATATATTGTTTCTATAGCAGAAAAAGTCAAATCGGGATCGAAATTTGAATGGGAGATATATATAAATATTAACCGATCTAACACATTTTCACCACAGGTGTTTATAGATGAAATGTAATATGTTTTGCCAATTTTGAAAACAATCTGATCAGATATGTGGTTTCTAGAACGGAAAAGGTGATATTGGGAGCCAAATTTGTATTGTAGCTATATATATATATATCTGAACCGATCTGACCCATTTTCAACACAGGTGTTTCTAGTGGAAACATAAGATATTTTGTCAGTTTTGAAGAAAATCTGTTAAATATGTGGTATTTAGAGCGGAAAAAGTCAAATTGGGAGCGAAATTTGTATGGGGGCTATATATAAATCAGAACCGATCTGACCCATTTTTATCATGTTAGAACCAAATTTGAACCAAATTTATTAAAATGTGTGGTAGCCAGCGTGAAAAGAGTCAAATCGGGAGTGAAATTCGTATGGGGGCTATATCTAAATCTGAACCGATTTTCTTCAAATTAAATATCCCGAAAAACTTCGTTGTGCAAAGTTTCGTTTGGTTCTGGCTATAATTGCGACCTTTATCGTGATTACAAGAATAGATGGACAGACAGACGGACGGGCGGACAGACGGACATTGCTAAATCGATTCAAAAAGTGATTCTAAGTCGATCGGTATACTTAATACATGGGTCTACCCCGCTTCCTTTTGGGTGTTACAAAAAATGCACAAAGACATAAAGACTCTCGTGGAGTGTATAAAAATTTTAATTATTTTTTTTTAATTTTTATTAATTTTCTAATTTGCATCAAAGGTATCTTTAACATTTGTTCTTTCATTTTGGAAATATAAATCCTATAAGAAACTCGTATATGTCCAATTAAAGCTCCATATGATGGGTAAAAATTTTTAGAGTTTCGCTTTTACATAGAAATAGTGGCAAAGTGTAGACGCAAAAGATTAAAAAATACCGTTTTCCTAAATTTGTGGATAAATAGTGTAAAAGAGCCCTTTGTAAATTAAATGAGAGAGGAAAAGAATACCAAAGTTAGAAAATCTGTAGATAGATGTAGATGCTCTTCTTGTAGAATTATATGTCGTCTTTACATATGACTAAATCAATTCAAACAAAAAACTTCGTACAAATGTGTAAACATTTTTGGAAAATCCTTTACTCATCCAATAAGGGTTATAATTTCCACATTTATTCATAGTCCTAGTTTTCTTCGTTAAAATCCCAGCTATTATAAATTATAACTAAATATTCTGTTATTTAATTTACGAAAAGCCTTTTCGCCCTATTTAATAACAAGTTTAGAAAATCAATGGCCATAACTTCTACATTTATTTATAGATCTTTTACAAGTAAACCAAATGTGCTTTTCCCAAGGTTTATGGGGTTTTCGTGCCAACAAAAAAATAATTTCGAAAAATATCAATTATTTCTCAAATTTTGGAGACTGTTCCGGATCCATTGTTTCTATGTGAAAGCGAATTTCACAACATTTGTAGCCATCAAAATTACCATTAAATGTTTATGTAAATGTGATGTGATCGGGCCTGTATTTCCAAAATGAGAGTAATATTAACGGTACATCATTATATCATTTTGCATCTATATTTTATAGAATACAAATTTATTTACAAATGACATTTATTACTTGCGTGCACTATCATGATTTATCTCCCATGACGAACTTCTTCATTAAATAACAAGTAAGGAAAGGCTAACGTAGGCCGGGGCCGACCACTTTCAACCCCATTGCAAGTCGAGTAAGTGAAAAAAGTGAAATCGGGTTGATCTTTTATATGGATCCCATGTCATGGGCCGATGTTGCTGCTAGAGCAAAAAAGTCAAATCGGGCCCGGTTTTTGTATGATATATATATATATATATTTGTATGATATATATATATATATATATAAATCTGAACCAATTTGGCAAATTTTCACCATAGATTGAAGTTGAAGAATAAAATGTTATGCAAATTTGAGAAAAAAATGGAAAACGCAAATTGATTTTTGTATGGGAGCTATCAAAAAATTTAGGGCCGTTGTAACCCACTTTCTCCACACATTATAATGTCCTGTACTAAATTTGAATCAAATCGTACCAAAGATTTGGGTCTTAAAGCGAAAAAGTCAAATAGTAGACGATTTTTTGTATGGGAGCCATTTATAAATCTGAATCGATCTGACCCATTTTCACCATAGATGTTTTTAGTTGAAATGTAAGTAATCTTACCAAATTTGAAGAAAATCGGGAGCGAAATTTGTATGGGAGCTATATACAAATCAGTACCGACAAACTCACTTCCAAAATAGGAAATATAGGAAATTAACGTGGGAATTTTTCGAGAAGTGATCGGTCTTCAGTTCAGCCTTCATGATGCTCATTTTCATCTCGGCCAATAAGTAAAATTGCCACATGTGGGGTTCAAATAACCCACACGTGAATTTTGAGAAGCCAATGTATCCACAACGAGTCACTGTTTGGTGTTGATTTTGGGATGTACCGAAAAATGGGGTTAATCGGATGAGGTACTGCTGAGCGGGTCGTTGTAGTCATATGGATGATATTGTGTTCCATTATTAAATGACAAAGTTCAACCTTTCCAATAAAACCAGAAATTTGGAAAAAATAATCTGATTTTATAATCTATATTTTATAGCCGATTCTAGATTCTAAAATTGTAAATGACCAACTCTATAAATAAAATACGGGACAAATTTTAATCCATCAAACTTGAATTATTTTTAACAGAAATTTTGTTCTTTCATTTGATGTACATATCGCCTTAATATGACTGGCAAAAGTACGAAAATAAATTATTGAAACATATGTATCCTAAAATTAAAAGTCCTGTAAAAAGAAGAAAGGATCACCAAATGGAAACTGAGTATAAAGATTTTGTACACACGATCATATGTATATGGTCTTGCACAAGGTCCAATAGAAACAAGTAAGGAAAGGCTAAAGTCGGGCGGGCCGACTCTATGATACACTCCACTTTCCATCCGAATACAATTCAATTCAGTGAAAAAGTGAAAACGGGAAGGTTTTTTGTATCCTTTAAATGTATGTGTTTGACAAAAAATGTTAAATCGGAAAGGACATATTGAAACCTGGAATGAAATAGGTGAAATGTAAAATGTATAGTTTGGCCAAAATCGGTTAACCTTTTGGGAGCAACATTTGTATTTGGGCTATATTTAAATCTGAACCGATCTTACCCACTTTCACCATAGTTTTGTTCAGTTAGATTATAAGACGTTGTGCCAAATTTAAAGAAAATCGAGCACAATATGTGGATTTTAAAGCGGCAAATGTCAAATCGGGAGCGACATTTGTATGGGGGCTATATCTAAATCTCAACCGATCTCACCGAATTTCTGTATATTGGTTTCTAGTTGGATTGTAAGATGTTGCGTCAAATTTAAAGAAAATCGGGTACAATATGTCGATTCTAGAGCGGTAAATGCCAATTCAGGAGCGACATTTGTATGGGGGCTATATCTAAATCTGAACCGATCTTACTCACTTTCTGCGTAGGTGTTTCTAGTAGGATTATAAGATGTTGTGCCAAATTTAAAGAAAATCGGGTACAATATGTGGTTTCTAGAGCGGAAAATGTCAAATCGGGAGCGACATTTGTATGGGGGCTATATCTAAATCTGAACCGATCTTACCCAATTTTTGCATTGGTTTTTATAGTTGGATTATAAGATGTTGTGCCAAATTTAAAGAAAATCGGGTACAATATGTGGTTTCTAGAGCGGAAAAAGTCAAATCGGGAACGACATTTGTATGGGGACTAAATCTAAATCTGAACCGATTTCCTCCAAATTCAATATTGATCGTCCTTGGCCAAAAAAAGTAACTTCTGCCAAATTTCATGATAAAAAAATGAATAAACTGGCGCGAAACATAATTGATCCTCAGTATAAGTAATTTTCGTATCAAAATTATACAGACAAATGTTTGGTCTGTAGCTGGTATCAAGAATTTGCAGCTTGAGGAAATCGACCCTGATGGAATGAATGACTAATGAAGCATCACAATTTATTTTCCTAATGTGGTTCCGCAATTCTCTGTAAAGTCGAAAGAATCTAATCTGCCGGTAATACTGTGGAATGCTCTCCGTGGTGGAGGGTATATAAGATTCGGCACGGCCGAACTTAACGCCCATTTTAGATGTTTTAAATTGAAGTGATATTTCTTAACTTTTTTATAAATTTGATGACTTTTTGATGAACAATTTTTTCCAAAAAATTCTCCGGCAGCACTGTTTGTAAAGGGTGTCCCAAGAAGAACGCAATTTTTAAATCTGGCAACATTCGAAGTGTCATTGTTTGACATTTTTATTGTTTGTTAGTAGAAGGTACGAGGTTAGTAAAAATGAACAACGCATTCTCATTGTGAAATTGTTTTACCAAAATGGTGAAAGTTTTGCGGCTACAGTTCGCAAATTGCGATCAATTTGGGGTCACAATAATGCTCCAAAAGAGTCAACTGTAAAGAGATTAATGGATAAATTTGCCGAAACTGGGTCTGTTAGTGATGTAAAGACAACAACGCGCCATCGACCAGGTCGATCGACCGAAAATGTCGCAGCTGTTACGTGATGATGTCGCTCAAACTCCATCCACCTCAATTCGACACCGAGCTCAGCAAATTGGTGTCTCTAAATCCACTTTGCAGCGAATTTTGACGAAAGATTTGCATCTTTATGCATACAAAGTTCAATTGACTCAGGAACTGAAGCCAACTGACCATGGACAGCGAAGGGAGTTCGTTAATTGGGTATTGGAGAGACAACATGAAAATGCTGATTTTGCCGATAAAATCATCTTCAGTGACGAGGCCCATTTTCATCTTGATGGCTTCGTCAATAGGCAGAATTGTCGCATTTGGGGTGCGGAAAATCCTCGAGTGATTCACGAGAAGCAAATGCATCCTCAACGTGTCACTGTGTGGTGTGGTTTTTGGGCTGGAGGAATCATTGGACCTTTTTTTTATGAAAATGAGGCAGGTCAAGCGCAAACAGTCAATGGATTTCGGTATCGTGAAATGATAACCAGTTTTTTCTTGCCTAGAATTGAAGAAATGAATGTGGAGGGCATGTGGTTCCAACAAGACGGCGCCATATGTCATACAGCCAGAGAAACAATTCAATTGCTGCATCAGTCATTTCCCGGTCGTGTTATTTCGCGTTTTGGAGATCAGAATTGGCCGCCTAGATCGTGCGATTTAACATCATTAGATTTTTTTCTTTGGGGTTTTTTGAAGTCGATGGTTTACGCGAATAAGCCGACGACGACTCAAGCCTTAAAAGACGAAATTGGACGCTGCATTAATGAAATACCGCAGCATTCATGCAACACGGTCATTGAAAATTTCATTAAAAGATAATATATAATAATATATATATAATATATATAATAAACTAAATAAATAAAGGTGGAAATTGAGATGGTTGTCAGTACTAAACCAATACAGTTAGAAGCATTTAATTTGAAATGTTTTTAACAGATATTCTTCTCTTTCATTAGATACTCATACTACGACCGGTGTAATTATTTGAAATTTGAATTTATAAATGTTTGGGGTTTGAAAAATCCATGACAAATAAATTCGCATTTGAATTTAGATATCCATATCAACAAACCCATATCCGTGCATGGAAGAAGGAGGTTCTACGCTACATCACTGAAAAAACAGATAGTCTAGGTACCAACGAAACTGTACGTCATTTGTTCGAAGTGCTATAGCATTCCCTATAACCCTATGTACTTTATATACAACGCACTTCCAAAACATTTCTATGCTTCAGATTGTAAAACAAAACCATTCGTATATGAGGCTAATGAAGATATCATTTAATTTAATCAATCTTATGAATCTGATGAACTTATTATTCAAAATAAACTCGGTCATCATTAGCATTTACTTTTCTTAAATTTCCTCTTTTTTGAAATTCAAAACATACCCTTAAAGTTTTCAACATTTCCTGCAATTGCAATTTGTTATCGTTTTCCTTTATCATGATTAGATTGTTGTGTTTTTGTGTACAAATTTATTTATCTAAGTTTTTCTTCAATTTTGTAACGTATTACATCATATTCCCAAATTTATTGACGTTTCTGGTTCATCAATATTTTGTAAAGTTCAGTTTTGCATGCACAGAACAGAACAGGGCAGGGAAACAAAGTACACCGAGGAGGGGAAGGTGCGCGGAGAGAACCTACAGATGTGGATTTCATTTCTTGCGAACTCATGAGCAACGGCTACGAACGGTTGACATTTTTCTGTTCATCACGAGAAGACAAGACAAGGCACGGCATGGCATGGCGCTTTTCCCACGCCTCTGCCTTCAGCCAGTTTGTTTGTTTATTTATTTTTCTGTATTTTCGTTAACATACTTTTTCTTCCTTTCAGAATTTGCATGATTTTGCTTTTCTGTGTTTTTTTCTGAGAGTTGAGCGTTGAGAGTTTTTCTGGATTTGTTGTGCGCTTCGCTTCGATATTTTGTGCTTTGAGTTTTTCTTTTTATTGAAAATGTTTGTGAACAATTTTTTATTGCATACTTTTAGGAGCGACAACATTGCACTGCTGCTCACAGATAAATGAAGAAGGGAAGTAAGAATAGACCAGGCTAACATGGTGCTGCTGCTGCTGTGGCACTACATGCATGTATGTGTATGTATGCATGCATGCATTGATTTGTTTTGAAGTATTTTGTTTGTTGGATTTATTGCTTTAGAGAAATGTCGAAAGATAAATAAAATCATAACAAAACTATAGACGAACAAAACACGAACAACAACACTGGCAGCACCAGCAGCAACATTCAAATGAAATTGCTGTTGCCCCAGACAGATGCACACAAACATGAAGCATTGATTTCGTTGGAGATTTGTAAACGAATTGTTTTGTTGTTGATGAGAGCAAACAAGCAAGAAAAAAAAAACAAAAACAATATTGCAATATGTGCATTATTACTATTTTGAACGTTTGTGCAGCAAGCCTAGAAGTAGGCAGTAGTGTGCACACTTTAAGCAAAAGCCTTTAAATATGCTTTAGTTCTGATTTAACTTGGCATTTTACATACATTTAATTGTAAGTTTTTATGTATTTATTTCTTGTTTTGGTTAAAGACCAAGGCCATGTGCTTTACTTTTTGAATATTTATAAATATAGAAAAAATTAAAACTAAGATTGTGCAGAAAAATTAAAATTGACCCAAAACTAAACAAGTAAGGAAAGGCTAAAGTCGGGCGGGGCCGACTATATAATACCCTACACCACTACCTGCGTATCGTTTTGATTACTAAACCCAGGTATTTCATGGGAGCAATTTTATGTAGTTCATACAAATTATTCAAATCATCTTCAGTCAAATTTAACGAGTATGGTAAATAATATGGTAATTGATATATAATATTATATATATTATATTATACAGCAGTATACCAAAGTCATTTCAAAGTATGGACATATGGACATCACCCAAACAATTATCATTGCAATTCAATTCGGTAAAAAAGTGAAATCGGGAAGGATTTTTGCATCCTGTAAATTTGGCCAAAATCGGTTAAACATTCGGGAGCAACATTTGTATGAGGGCTATATCTAAATCTGAACCTATCTTACATACTTTCACCATAGATGTTTCTAGTTCGATTATAAGATGTTGTGCCAATTTTAAAGAAAAACAGGTACAATGTGTGGATTTTAGAGCGGAAAATGTCAAATCGGGGGCTATATCTAAATCTGAACCGATCTTACCCAATTTTTGCATACGTGTTTCTAGTTGGATTATAAGATATTCTGCCAAATTTACAGAAAATCGGGTACAATATGTCGTTTCTAGAGCGGAAAATGACAAATCGGGAGCGACATTTGTATGGGGGCTATATCTAAATCTGAACCGATCTTACCCAATTTTTGCACACGTATTTCTAGTTGGATTATAAGATGTTCTGCAAAATTTAAAGAAAATCGGGTACAATATGTCGTTTCTAGAGCGGAAAATGTCAAATCGGGAGCGACATTTGTATGGGGGCTATATCTAAATCTGAACCGATCTTACCCAATTTTTGCATACGTGTTTCTAGTTGGATTATAAGATGTTGTGCGAAATTTAAAGAAAATCGGGTACAATATGTCTTTCCTAGAGCGGAAAATATCAAATCGGGAGCGACATTTGTATGGGGGCTATATCTAAATCTGAACCGATCTTACCCAGTTTTTGCACACGTATTTCTAGTTAGATTATAAGATGTTCTGCAAAATTTAAAGAAAATCGGGTACAATATGTCGTTTCTAGAGCGGAAAATGTCAAATCGGGAGCGACATTTGTATCGGGGCTATATCTAAATCCGAACCGATCTTACCCAATTTTTGCATAGGTGTTTCTAGTTGGATTATAAGATGTTGTGCGAAATTTAAAGAAAATCGGTTACTATATGTGCTTTATAGGGCGGAAAAAGTCAAATCGGGAGCGACATTTGTATGGGGGCTTTATCTAAATCTGAACCGATTTCCTCCAAATTCAATACGTATGGTCGTTGGCCAGAAAAAATAACTTCTGCCAAGTGTCATGACAATCGGACAACAATTGCGACCTGTAGAGTGCGAACAAGCTTAGATGGAGAGCAGACGGACAGACGGACGGACAGACAGACATCGTTAAATCGACTCAGCTGGTGATTCTAAGCCGATCGGTATACTTAAAGGTGGGTCTAGCTCGATTATTTCTTGGTGTTACAAACATTTGGGGCGAAACTAACTTATAATACCCTAGCCCACGAAGTGGTGTAGGGTATAAACTAGTAAATCAAAAAAAAAAAATTTTTTCAAATCCATGCTTTATGCAAGCAGAATTCTATTGGGCCTAGAAATTCTTTTTTAGTTATCTTTTGTAGAAGGAAAAATTACTGCGTTATCAGGAGCAGAAATAATAGATTTTTAATTTGTGGTTTGTATTGGAGGTACCACGCCCCTTTGTCCATTCCCGCTCATATTTGCAGCAGCACTTAAAAAATGCACACCAAACCGACGTACCAAATTTTGTTCAAATACCGTTATCAGGAGCAGAAATAATAGATTTTTAATTTGTGGTTTGTATGGGAGGTACCACACCCCTTTGTACAATCCCGCCCATATTTGCAGCAGCACTTACAACATGCACACCAAACCGACGTACCAAATTTTGTTTAAATACCGTTATCAGGAGCAGAAATAATAGATTTTTAATTTGTGGTTTGTATGGGAGGTACCACGCCCCTTTGTCCAATTGGTCAAATTTTTCCATTTCCTTGTATTGTCATCGAAAATGATTAAGTGTGCAAAATTTGAGCAAAATTGGTTGAGAAAAAAGCTTTCAAAAATTGATTTCAAATTTTGTGGCACACAAACATATATAGAAAGTAACCTTATATAAAGCATGGAAAAAACGAAAAATTAACCCCAAAAGTAAATGAAAAATCACACAAATCAAAAATGATCACCCTCCAAAAAATGATTAATTTATAATTGAAAAAATCGGACAAAAATATATTATCTGGGCTATTTCCAAAGTCGGCTTTCACATTAACTATTTTGGCTCTTAAAGGTTGTTCTAAAGATTATCGAAATAGTCTTTCAGCTTTTATGGCAGCTTATCAGTGTCATTTGCTTCTACTTGAACATTGAACAATGTTATTTCTTTTTCGGATGCCGCATGGAATAGAGTAAGTTCAGAAACTTTAGTTAATTGCTAAATTGGAGATATGGCCGAAAAAAATTTGAATGCGGAAATGAGGTCTGTGATGGTTGATCTGCTTCATAACTTCAATCCTCAGATTTACATATTATCAACTGTTCAAGACTGGAATTAAGATATACAGATGACTTGACTACGATTCATGTAATTGAGCACGAGAAAGTCTCTTTTCGTAATAAATGGCTAATTCCATTAGAAAACTAACCAAAAACCATTTGTTTGGATATTCACCCCGAATGGAATGATGCAAATAATTGGTCTTTAAGGTGACGTGATATTTCGCGTCTCGCAATATAACCACAAATATGACTAAAAATCCAGATTTTTTTAAATTTCAGTTATTATATCTCAAAACTCCAATTGCTGGGGCAATTTTGATGTCATATTCAGTGCACTGAGGTCTAAACTGATTCCAAATTTTCCTGTCTATCAATTGTCTTGCATGTGTGCATGTATTTTGGACCAATATAAAAACTTAATTAGAGATTTTTTTGAAAATATTTTTTTAGAGCTTAATCCAGTTTAAAACTTCAGTTTAATTTAATTCCAGTATAATTTTCTTCCTACATCTATCACTCCCAAAATCACAGGTATGAATACTATACTTTTGAAAAACACTTTAATTTTTGAACTTATGGCTACCCCTCTCTGAATTTTTGATATTTTGTATACAATATTCTAAAATACAGAAAAAAAGAAAAATTTGCAGGATATTCAAGAATTAAGTTTATTTTTAATTTCCATCTTTTATTGTCTTTCCAGATTCGGATAGAATCGAAAGATTATGCTAATATCGTTAGAATCTGATGATGTGATCCAAAGCTATGATATCGTAAAACTGTACTATATAAATGCTATATTACTCGCAACCACTAGTAGTATTTACGTGCCAAATCGGACAACCGGATATAGTTTACAGATCGGCCCAAAGTTGGCTAATTATCGGTTTTAAAGAAAATTAAAATTTTTATTTTTTGTTTTTATGTTTTTAACATATTTTAAGGTATATGTTCATAATGCGAAGAAATTTTTATTTTTTTGTAAAGAGTGATTTTTTTGAGGTTAGGATTTTCATGCATTAGTATTTGACAGATCACGTGGGATTTCAGACATGGTGTCAAAGAGAAAGATGCTCAGTATGCTTTGACATTTCATCATGAATCGTCTTACAAACGAACAACGCTTGCAAATTATTGAATTTTATTATCAAAATGCGTGCTCTGTTAAGAAAGTTCATTGCGCGCTTCCATTTTATGGTCAGTTTAATCGACCCACTGAAGCGGCTATTCGGGCTATTGTGACTAAATTTCGCACCAAATTTACATTGTTGGACATTAAACCACCAACACGCTTACGTAGAGTGCGAACTGAAGAAAATATCGCAGCTGTATCGGCCAGTGTTAATGATGACCACCAATTTTCGATTCGTCGCCGTTCGCACCAATTGGGTCTCTGTTACTCAAAAACGTGGAAATGCCAAAATTGGACTAAGCGGATGGACCACCTAAGACGCAGCCGCGGTCAACATTTAAATGAAATTATCTTCAAAAAGTAAATGTCATGGACCAATCTAACGTTTCAAATAAAGAACCGATGAGATTTTGCAAATTTTATGCGTTTTTTTTAAAAAAAAAGTTATCAAGCTCTTAAAAAATCACCCTTTATTACAGATTATCACTTTTTCATATTTTGAAAAAAAAAACGTTTTTTTTTACTTTGTCGCTCTGTTTCTCACACATTTTAAGATATTTTGCACTCAATTTTTTTTATTAGAAATTGTGATTTCTTGTGGAAATAAATTTCCAGGTCTCGGGAAACGCCCTTGACCGTCCCAAGATCAAGGGCGTCCTTGACAGTCCCTGGAGCAATGGGACTATTTATGTATGTAATTATAATCAACATTAAAATGTAAAAAGCAGGCGCTACATATATTATTAGAGTACATTGGGATAATATATTATTAGTCCTAAGAAATTTATTTTGTCATAGTGTAGCTTTTCTCCTAGTCAGTATTCACATATGGGCATCTCGCCAAAAAAAGGTCTACCAGAAAAATGAAATAAGACCACCTAATAGCTATTAACTTTCCACCTTTCAACCCTCCACCTCTAGGATGGGGGTATACTAACTTTGTCATTACGTTTGTAACACCTTGAAATATCGACCTGAGACCCTATAAAGTATATATTTTTGATCGTCATAAAATCGTCCGTCCGCATCTAAATGAAAGGAGCTAGGAGGTCCAACTTTTGCGCAAATACGTCTTATAGTCGTTGATCGGTTGGGATTGCAACTGGACGAAATCGGCCAAAAGTGAAAAATTTTTCCCTCACAAGGGCTGAAAAAAGCCATAATACCCCTAATATTTTAGAGTATTTAAGCATAATTTTTTTCAATATGTCTGCTTGTACTTACTTGATATTGGTTATGCGCATTCCCCCAATAACAAAAACATGCACCATAAAAAGATTTTTATTTGTAGGGGGTGAAATGGGGCAAACAGGGATAAAAATGGTACATATCAAACGACAACAGCCAGAAACACGAAATTCGTTGTGTACAATCCTCGGCTACAGCTAGAATGATGAAATTCATATAATGGCGTGGACACGTAAAATAAAGTGTTTTTAGAGAGTTGTACTCTTAAGGGGGTAAAACAGGAAAAAGTGTAAATATAGTTTGTATGGGCTGTGCCACGCCTCTTTTTCGTATAATGACCTAGTATATCCTGCAACCATCCCTTGCCCAGAAGTTAGCTGCAGTAAAATTATAGAGCGAATCCACCCATCGGTATGCTTGTTGTGATAGTTTTAAAATATTTTTTGTGTGGAAGGTACCACCCCCCCTTTGTCCTATCGTGACCTAGACTATCCAGGAACCATCCTCTGTCCAAAAGATAGATACAGTAAAATTTTCAGGCGAATCGGTCCACAGATTTGGCGTCCTATACGCAACATACAGACATACAGACACACATTGATTTTTATATATATAGATATATTTATATTTTCCTGTAATTGCACTTCTACGAAAATCGACAGCCTCTATGAAATGCAATCTATGGTGGAGGGAGTTCGGCCCGGCCGAACTTAGCGCCGTTTTTACTTGTTTTTATTATGAAACTTGAAGTTAACTTGTTCTCTTTTATTTTTATTAAAAGCTAACGAAAATTACTATTTTTTTTTGCTACGAGTGGAAATTGTTTTCCCGTCCGTTTGTCGCGTCCGTATTTCTGCTGTACCTAAGTAACAAAATTTAAGAGATAATTCTCATATTTCATAAATCTACGAACAAAATATATCCTCTGACCTTCATTTACATGTATATAAGGAAAAACAAAGTTCTCAAAAAATCGCTGAACTTTGTATATTTCTATAAGACCTTCAAAAGTACATATGTAAAATTGTTTATAATTTTGTACTAATTTGTACTAAATCCTGATGATATATGTTTGAAATGTAATACTCTTTAAGCGCTTTAGAACACTAAAAAGGCTGATCGAAGTAATCTAGCAGGAGAAGAAAAATATAACCTACAACTCTACAGATCAATTTACATAAAAATATAACCGATTTTTTTAACAAGTTTTTCCAAATGTATAAGTTTACATCTATTTTCAGCATATTTAATAAATCTTTTTTGTACCTTATTATTTGATACATACTCTAACTTAGATCTAACAAACGTTATATATATTTTTTCGCATACCGATTAGTGAAATCATTGCTATTGCTTCTGATGAAAGCACGTTCCGAATAGGCCTTAGGCCTTAACAACACCTAAGGCCAAAATTGTGACTAACTTTTGAATCAACATGAAATTAATATAGTATCTGCAATCTGCAATCTACAATATTTAAAACCTATCCATATCTGAGATAGCAGCATTTAGCAATATTCAACAGTAACCTATTTAGTTCTGACCACATAAATATGCGATTAATATCCCTTTGAATATTCTGCATGTCATGGACACTACAGACTTTCGAAAAAATCTTAAGATCAGCACCATAAATTAAACAATTTGAAAACTGAAAGCACGTAATAATATCATTTATGAATAAGATGGAAAATCACTGTTTGACTTTTTCAACCTTATAAATTGCTATAATGACTTTGGATTATTATTTAACTTGCTTTCCAAACTCAAAATATACTGATTATAGAGAAACTGATTAAGAAACTAAAATTCTCTATTAAAGTACTCATATTTTTGTTTAATCATAAGAGAATTATTAGATCTATCGAGTTTGCGAAATTTATTCCTTAAATTCTTCAACTTCTTCAATCCGGGGGTATACCATGACAATTTGTAAATAATAGGTTTTATTCGAGCGATATTATTAATTCAAATAAAATTTATATTTTTAATAAATTCATTATAACTATTTCTAAAGATTTGTCTTAAAAGATTTTTAACCGTCGTTTTTTTAACTCATTAATCAAAAATTATAATTAAAACTCATATTTTTTGCTTATATATCTCGTATATCTCTTTTTTTTAAATAGCCCAATACAAATATAAATATTTACATTTGAATTTACGTGAGGCCACCACTTGGATATCGGCAATTTATTGGTATTGTGTATTATCAGTGACAAAAAATGCTGCAATCCAATCTCTACATTTGCACCAAAAAAAACATTCCTAAATTTGATTAAAATCCATACTCCAATTTAGTTCAACAATTTTACTCTAGTTTAGTAAAAAATTCCTTGAAAATAGGAAAATTAACTAAGTATGAGCAAAGCTTCCTTATTTCAAAGTCATTGCAAATAGTTCATTTACTAGAAACAGGGTAGTAAATTTACTTAAAAACATTTCATTAGATCTAATAAAAATGCTTACAATTGACTAAATGCATACTTGTGTGGAAGAAAATTTCCAAGGTTTTAAGTTAGAAAAATATTAAGATTTTTTTGTATGGATGAAATTTCATGTAGGATATTTTAACTAAAAAATTTGTTTTTTCTTAAAATTAAGTTAATGTGTTTACTGAAATTTATGACGAGTTCTTCATACATTTAAGTATTAATGAACTTATAAAAAATCACTTCAATTTGTTTAGAAAATTCTTGAATATTAATCTAAGAAGCAATGCTCATTCGTTTGCAGAGACTTATTTCTTAAATATTTCAACTATTATTCTAAACAACCACTGCGAAGGCGCCTATCTTGCCTTCGCAGCAATCATGGAGTAATAGCTCGACTCTTTATGGCAGAGGTATAATGTATTTTTTGAGAAATATTTCATGTTGCCAATTTTTGTATCAGTTTTGCATACTCTCAAGCAAAATCATTTGTTTGAATTATTTTTAGATAAGTTGAACTTATTTTAAGTTCATTTTTTCTTGTATCAAGTAAAATTTTCATCAGTTTAAGTAAAAATTTACTCGTTTTGAGCAAAAAAGTAAGTGAAATTGTCCTCAGTTTAAGGAAATATTTACTTGGTTTTAGTGAAATTTCAGCAAAATTGTACATAGATTTAGTAAAAATTTACTTGGTTTGAGGAAAAACTTACTAGAATTTTCGTTAGTTTGAGTAAATATTTACTTGGTTTGAAGAAATTTGAGCCAGAATCAAGTTCAAAGCATGTACTACTTTCAAGGAAAGTCTGAACTTGATATGCGGAAATATTGCTTTAGTGCTATACGAAATTCAATTTTCCTAAAGTTTAGTTCATTTTAACTCGTTATAGGGTTCATATTTTTCTGAGTGGATGGAATTCCGCAATTCCGTATTGTAAAAGATTTGGGTGATATTGCATCGGATAGATTTAAAATTCATAAATGTTTGGCAATTAAAATATTGGCACATTGGTTCGCAGTTAATCATTGCAAAAAGAAATTTCAGATTGTAGTTGAAAGCATATATTAAATTACAAAAAAGTTAAACAAAATGCAAAAGCCAGACAAATTACTTGTTTATGCTACAACAGCAGTTGAATTAGTTGTAAAGCATACCTTTAGGGAAAATATTTTTTTTGGTATTAAATATGTGTATTAATTTGTACATGTAAAAGTAAATTTATTATAACCCTAACCAATCAGTCCATAATTTTATTTTTGGTTTTATTTATTAATATTTAAAAAATGCCAAGCGATTATCCCCTGATTTTTTGGAAGACTTGAGCCGATGTATTAAGCCTTAGTTTTTTTATAAGTGTTGGTTGGTTAGTGTTGGTGGTAAAAATTGCATATGCACTATTGGCGCGGCATTCGCGATTTTCATTTAATTGTAGACTCACATGAAATGATTTGTATTACTTATTTTTTAAATAAGAACGATTTGTCATTTTATGTTACATAGACGGAGGTAGGAGTGCTTGTGGGAGGATTTGACAAAATAGAAGATGTGTATGAAATTCTAAGGTCATATCTCTATTCAGAGATCGCGAAAAACGGGGTAGTCTTGGACAAAAAAAGCTTTGCAAAAATATGATAATATCAAATTTTAAGACTGAAGTTAATGTATTTGGATGTTCTTTAAGAACAGTTTCGATTTCGACGATTCTGCATTGGTTTTTTTTCGAAAATATCTCGAAAACCTAAGTAATATTTCCATTTTAAATTACTGCCGAAAGATATTAAACAAATATCTACTCAACCGTTTGGTCTAAAGTCGTTCGCCAATCTTTTTATTCTGACGACCAAAGATTTCCTTTCTTCAACTTCAACTAAAGTGCATACTTTTAGGTGGGGGTTAATTTGCCAGCAAAAGTCTTTTGCATACATTTTGGCCATTATTACGCCAAAAAGTAGAAAAGATTTTGTTCTTAGTGAATTTTAAAACTGAATTCATTTCGTTTACAGGAAACATGGCTAAAAGCTAAATGGGGAAAAATGAAATGAAACAAAACATGGCAGCAAACTTTCGCCAAAACGTTCGAGGCGTGGCAGCAGAAAGCAAACTGATGTTCGTTCAGTAGTTGTAGTGAAGGCACAAGTGGCAGCAACAACATTCTCTGCAGTTTTCTAAGGAAATTTTCAAGTTAAAACTTTTTGGTAGGACACCGGGAGAGAGACAGGGCGGTGTACATTTTACAAGCAGGAGACTTGTGATTTTGGCTGATGTTGTTGCTGTTGTCGTAGTCGTTTTAAGTTTGACGCTTTTATGCAATTTTAATTTGACCGCGTCTGCTAGAAAGATTCAACCGCTATCTTTCGTTCTTTCCCCTCCCCTTGGACTTTTATTTTGTCGGGTAAAAAAAGTTTAATTTTATTGTTTTCAAACTTCATTTTGTTGTGGCAACATTTTTCCTAAAGTAAAATGTCTTCTTTTGCATACTTTGTGGCATGCTACGTACGTAAGTACGTACGTACAGCTGCAAAATTGCGGGAAAGCGAAACTTTTCTCACTCATTTCAAAATCTATTTGTTGCTTCAATGGCGGCCGGAGTTCGAGTTCTTCAGCTACTACAGCTACTTCATTTAAGATTGCTGTCGTTTTTCCATAATATTCCTTGCAGCGTTGCCATGACTTAATACAATTCTCGAAATGGTCCTTTTTTGCGCTGTTTGTGTTCGCCTGACAATATGCAATACAATTTCTTGTGTTGAGTTGTGTTCCGTTGACAGGCATTGGGGGCCGTAGCGAGTGCGAGTTTTGTATTTTTCTCTGTTTCGTTCATTCATTCTGGACATGTCGTCGCTTTTTCGCTTGTGTTTTGTCACGCAATTTTGTGTTACAAATATAAATTTCATTTCGTTTTTCGCCATTTTTTCCTTCTTGGCTGTTCGTCCTGTTGGGTCGTCTGCTGGCTGCGAACATGTGGAATATTTTATTTAGTAGCTGTAGAATTGTATCTATCGTCGTAGTCGTGGTTGTGGAGTGGTGGGGATCCTTGCTTACCTCCCAAAGTCCTGCTGCAAATATCTTGTGTTTGTGTTCCTTAAGCCTCAGGTCCTTCGTTTTTTCCTGGCTGTTTTTCCTTTTGTTAGTGTGAGTGTGTAAATAATGCCCGTCTCGTTGTTTTAAAAAGGAACTAGAACTGTTTTTAATGCTTCTCCGACTATTTCATGCGAACGTTGTTTTTTCTCCTAACTTGTCCTTTTTCCTGCTCTCTTTCCATTTGCCCCAGCAATGGTGTCCTTGGGGTAAATTATTTTAGTTTCCCTCCCTCCATAAATATATATATATATATATATATATATATATATATATATATATATATATATATGTATTTTTTCCATTTGTTCTAGAGAAATGAGAAATAAATTTTCTTGCAATCTTTTTTTGTTTCTTTTCTTCGTACTTATCTCATGTCTCACGTCTTTGGGGAAATTATTAAATTTCAACATGAATTCGAATGTTAATGCTAAGATTGAAAAAAATAAACCAAAATACTTTTGTTTACTTCTCGCTAAACACAAGGAAAATTAGAAAACTAAATGAAAATGTTACAGTTCGGTGTACCTTAAGGCCGAAAGAATTGAGAAAGCATAAAGCATACTTTTAGGTTCAAATTGAAAAATATAAACTGAAGTATTCCTTGAGATTGCAAGAGAAGCCAAATTATAAAGTCTACTTCACAAGGGCCTTTTATCTGTCGGAAATCTTCACTTTCTGTCAAGTGGTTCGTAGAAAGTGAAAATGGCATTTACATATAAAAATATACTTGCAAATTTAATTGAAAGAAAATAAAATATATATGTTTATCCTTTTGATTTTTATACCCTTCACCTCCAGGTATACTAACATTGTCATTCCATTTGTAACACCTTGAAATATCAACCCGATAGTCGTAAAATTCTAAGCCGATCTAGTCATGTCTGTACGTCCGTCTGTTGAAAACATTGAAATTTTTCCATAAATACGTCTTATAGTCGTAGATCGGTGGGGATTGCCATCGGTCCAGAGGGAAAAATGTTTCCCTCACAATGACTGAAAATACCCATAATAATCCCTAATAATTTAAAGTAAAGTAGTTAGATAAAGTATTTAAGTATGTTTTTTCAATATGTATTGGGTATGTGCATTCCCCTATAACAAAAACGTGCACAACAACAGCTAGAAACACAAAATTCGGGGTGTACATTCCTCTAATTGAGTAGAGCGAGTATTTTGCCAATTTCGTACTTTTAGGGGGTAAAATGGGAATAGAGGGATGGAAATGGTAACAACCAAACGGCTGCACCTAAAATAATGAAATTCGGTGTATATATGCCTCTGATTGCGTAGACACGTAAAATAAAGAGATTTTTCGAATTTCATACCTTTTTGGGGTTAAAATGGAAAAAGCGGATAATAATATTACCAACCACATAGTCGAAGGTAGAATCATGTAAGTCGGAGTATATATTCCACTGATTGCATAGACAAGCAAAATCAAAAGATTTTTCCAAATTCGTGCTTTTTTACTTTTACAAAAAAATTGGTTGAATCATGAAGTTGCACTTGTACGTGGTAGATAATGGATTTTTCAAAATGTGTACTTTTGGTATTAAAATAAGATGGAAATACAACCACCTGTAGCACTATCTGCCATATGCGTGGTTTGATATAATAAACATTTTATATTTATTTATAAAGTCATTGTTTTAATATTTATATACTCAACGAGAGTATTATGTTTTTGGGCATTTGCTTGTAACACCCAAAAGGAAGGGAGATAGACCCATTGGTAATTATACCGATCGACTCGAATCACTTTTTGAATCGGTTAAGCAATGTCCGTCTGTCTGTCCATCTATTCTTGTAATAACGATACAGGTCGCAATTGTAGAGATAGCTAAATGAAACTATGCACAACGAAGTTTTTCGGGACAAGGACAAACGCTATTTAATTTTAAGAAAATCGGTTCAGATTTAGATATAGCTCCCATACGAATTTCACTCCCGATTTGACTCTTTTCACTCTAAATACCACATATCACAACAGTTTTTTTCAGAATTGGCGAAACATCTTATATTTCAACTAGAAACAAAAATGTGTTAGATCGGTTCAGATCTATATATAGCTCCCATACAAAGTTCGCACCCGATTTGACTTATTCCGCTCTAGAAACCACATATTTTCTCAGATTGTCGTCAAATTTGACAAAACATCTTATATTTAAACTAGGAACATCTGAGATGAAAATATGTAAAATCAGTTCAGATTTATATATAGCTCCCATTCAAATTTTGCTCCCGAATTGACTTTTTCCTCTCTAGAAAGCACATATTTTATCAGATTCGGCAAAACATCTTATATTTCAACTAGAAACACCTGTGGTAAAAATGTGTTCGATCGGTTCAGATTTACATATAGCTCCCATACAAATTTCGCTCCCGGATAGACTTTTTCCGCCCCAGAATTCAGGAATTCTCACCGAATTTCTTCAAAGTGTTATGCTCACTTTGATTTGAACTGGAAGAACTTATTGTGAAAGTCAGTCACTTTATTCCATGTTTGGATATAGCCCCGATACAAATAGTCTTATCGATTTGGCAAATCGGGCCAGGTCATATTAGCGTATGATTAGGAAACATACAAAAATTATTTCCTTTTTCACTTTTTTACCGAATTGGATTGTATTCGGATAGAAAGTGGAGTGTATCATATAGTCGGCCCCACCCGACCTTAGCCGTTCCTTACTTGTTTAAGTCATGGAAAAATAACCACATACGGACACCACTACGTGATAAAAGACCAAAAAAGATCAGTGTCTTTTTATTTCTTTACTATTTTTTGTAATAGATAGCAGAGTATCTTAAAATTTCAAACGGAATTTGATCAGTTTTTAGCAAAAATGACACCGAGGCCCCAAATCTTTGGGGCCCATAAAAAAGTGTATGATTTTATGCAAAACTGCGAGACACGGGTCGTTTTTGTTCTTTTATCACATAACCGTATATGGTTATTTTTTGTGTTGCTTTGTGTCATCTAAGACCCCAGTGTATCAATAATATGTAATGCCGATACATCGGTCCGACTCGCGATTATAGTTTTATTCTGCGGAAAGTGAAACATACTGAGCAAGAACAACCTTCAGGTAAACCACTGTTAGAAAATTAAAACTAAATTACACTTTTTAACGCAATAGAACACTGCAGGAGCATTTGCATTACTCGAACTAAATGAAATTCCCATACAATACATGGCTTCAGAGCTATAGATCAATAACCTCCAACCTTTAAAATATTGAATTTTTCAACTATTAATTTGTATATTTATGATCTTTAAATACATTAACGGCTGTATTTTCTCACTCTATCACCAAAATCCTTAAGAATACGCTTGATTGGAATGTTCTTTATAGACAAGGATTTTTGTTGGGAGCGAACGAAAAGACGAGTTAGCGACGATTAATTACTCTATATCTCTATGGAGTTGGTCGCAGCTCCGATTGGGTCCATTACAATTGGTATTTTCATCCACTACTTAGACTGAGTTAGTTTCAATGGGCAAATTTTAAGACTCGCTGTGCTGCGTAACAAATAAATAAAGCAGCAAGCAACAGAAACAGCTGGCCAGAATAATATGAGGAAACTACACCAGACAAATCGAAAAAGTAAGAGGAACCAAGCACTCGCTGATGGTAGTGGAACACTGCCAACGAACAATGAAGTACAGACACAGAGATGGGGAGAACATTTCGAAGAAATCAGCAACGTCACAGACGCCGTTGAGGACAAGGAAATAAACAGCGCCGGATATCGTGCAACTCTCTCAGTTTGAATGAAATAAAAGAGGCCGTAGACAAATTTAAGAATAATAGAGAGCAGACGAAAATCGATCACCGGCGGAAACCCTACAGGTTGAAACCGAAACTGCGGCTGAACTACTTCGTCCACATATCACATTAACATGGGAGAGAGAATAGCTGCCGACTGCAATATGGAGATCATTGAAAAGAAAATAATCCGAATATTAGGAGCGAAATCTCAGTTCGTCACAACGGGATCATCGGTAAACCATTCCACACTAACTCTTGGAGTAAATCACTTTCACTTCTGCTATTCAGCATTGTGCAGGATGAGATCACGTCTTTCACGACATTTCGAGAATCTGGATAACGCGGATGATATTCGTCTACTCTTGCAGTCAAAATTGGAAGACCTAGAAAGATTGGCTCGCAATGTTGAGAAAAATATCAAGAAAACCAAAGCCCCGGGAATAAAGAACAGTAGCACATAAAACATGTTGACACCGTTTTTAATGGACCACGCCACTCGAAATGGTCTGTTATTTACTTTCATATTACTGACCACGATAAAGATCAATTTGATGCGGAAATATGGATTTTTCGTTTTGTGGGATTTGGGGCGTGGCAGAAGTGTTTTTGAGAGATAGAAGACTGAAAATTGGTACATGTATATTACTGACCACTAGAATGATAAATATGATGCCGAAATTTGGATTTTCGTTTAGTGGGCTTGGCAATAGTGTTTTTTAAGCTAGAAGGCTGAAAATTGGAACATATATATTACTGACCACAAGAAAGATATGATGCCGGATTTTGAATTTTCGTTTCGTGGGTGGTGGGGACGTGGCAATAGTGTTTATGAGAGGTAGTAGGCTGAAAATTGGTACATATATATATTACTGACCACGATAAAGATCAATATGATTCCGAAATTTGGATTTTCGTTTTGTGGGCGGAGTGGGCGTGCCAATAGTGTTATATTTTTATACAGGAAATTATTTATTAAATTTTCTATTGGCTCTTGGAAATTCTATGCCTTTTCATATGGTTCCACAGTGTTGAATTAAATGGTAAGTACGTATTCGATTTTTTATTTCTTTGTTGGAAATCTTTCTATATTATACCAGGGAAATTGCTAGTACAATTCGGTATTTCATTAATGGATTTCTTCATAATGCTAACCAAATTAGTGTCGGAGTTGGAACAAAAGAACGATGCATATTTTAAGGAGCACCAAATTGTGACTCCGATTTCAAATCTAACCATGATGACAATGGAATGGTGAACACCTTAATATATGCAAAACAAGAAAAATAAAGGACACGTACTAATGTATACCCAATTCCCAGCAACTCCAGTAAAGGGAAAGTTTGCATACGCGACGATAAGCCCTCGAACAAAGTTATTGATATCACTGAATGTGTTGGGATGGGGCAAGATGAAAATTGAAGCTGGAAAACTCCCATTTCGATCCTTATTTGCTGCAAAAAAATATATATGCAAGAGTATCAGTAACAATTTGAAACTTACCTTGTTGCTAAATCCCTATGCACGAAGTTCATTTGTTCCAAATATTTCATGCCCGATGCAATTTGTGTGGCAATGTAAACTAAACAGCCATAGCTGCACATGTTGCAAGTTGGTGGCAAGGTGGATGTAGCACATGTAAGGAATGGTTTTGGATGTAGTCGAGGATACCGAAGAGGATAATAAAATACCATATGGATGTTGGGTGATTTCAGTTTGTTGTAGTTGTTGTTGCATGCAACAAAACAACGACAGTATAAACGGCCACATAAAGATGCCGTGGAAGAGAGGCAGCCATACGAAAAATCACAAGTTGAAGTTGAAGCACCATCGGCAATGGCAGGCCAGCCAACGGCAACAACATTAGCAGCGTATCATTGTATTGGTTGGAAGGCCATGTTGCAATGGTAGTAGTGGTGAAATTTAACAAAGTTTGTACTTCCGGTTTCGGAAGTGTACCAGTGTGCGTGCAGTATAATCAAGGGATATATGGCCAAGTACACGTGTGTGTGAGAGGGTGAATTTGTAGAGACAAGAGTTATCGAAGGTTTTTTTTTGTCGTGGTGGGGGGTAAAGTTGTAGCAACCAAATCGTACAGTTGTTCAGGGTTCGGTTGGTAGCAAATGAAATCAACACGAGACCGGAAATTTAGCACAAAAACCGAACCGAACCGCCAACGACACCAGCAGCAGCCATAATATGCAGCCGGTTGGCGTCACCAAGAGGCGACGTCATCAGCAACAACGCCAATGCCACAAATAGCGACCAACACAACATCAGCAGCAGCAACACGACCACCGCGACGAGGAATCAGCACCAGCAACGGCAACATCATCATCGCCATCACCATCATTATGGACGACAAAGTCATTTTGTAGACGGCACCGGAAACAAGATAAAGCGTGTTGAAAACCCGAACAAGAAAGACAAGAAAAAAGAGAAAAGGAAGAAGAAATGGAAAAAACACAGCATGAATGAAAGGAAACACATAAAATGAAATGAAAAGTTTTGCGTTTTTCGTCTAATAAACTGCAGTGATAAAATGTAATGTAATGCGTTTATTGCCCCTCACCCCACCTCCTCCAAGTCCTAAAGCAAAACTTTTCAAGTTTCAATATCATCTATGTATTTTGTTGTTTTTGGTGGTGGTGCGCACAAAATTTTTTGATAATGACTTCGCCACCGCTACCCACCTTAGCATGTTGTTCTTGTTCATCATCATGGCCGCCGGCGGCGTCGCCTTCGTCGTCGTCGTTGACGTCGTCGTTGTCTGATGCAGTCCCACGCCCGCCGCTGTCTCGGCTATGTGCTCCTGCAGGAATTGATTTAAATCGCCCAGACAATCACTGTAGTCCAGGACCATGCATATCGGCTCATCGCGCAGACAGGCGCCCACCAGAGGCGCCACATTTGTATCCTTTAGACGTGATAATTGCTTGGCTTTCAGGCGAAACTCTTTGCGCATGTGATCGGGTGCACCGGGTCGCAGGGTGGCCACAGCAACTAAATTAGTGCTGTAAGAGAGGAGAAAGAAGAAAAATTACTTTTTTATTATCCTTTTAATATCAAGTAAATAGGGGAAACCCCCGAAAATATGCTACATATTTTGGAATGAAAACAAATAAGGAAAAACTAAAGTCGGACGAGACCGACTATATGATACTTTCCACTTTCTACCCTATTTCAATTGAATACGGGGAAAAATGTAAAATCGGAAATGATTTTTGTATGGACATGAATCATGAACCGATTTGACCTACTTTAATAACACTGTGCAACATTTTTGAAGTCATTTCAAAATAACCATATACGGACACCGCTACATGATAAAAGACAAAAAAAAAAAAGACCCGTGTTTTTTTTCCCCCCCAAAGTCATGCACTTTTTTTTTATGGGCCCCCAGAGATTTGAGGCCTCGGTGTAATTTTTGGAAAAAAGTGATCATATTCTCAGGCTCATATCTTGCAAACCGTTCGGAATTTTGATTTACTCTCTGAGGCAAAGTTCTAGCTCTTGTCATAAAGAACAAAAATTGTGAACATATAAAATCAAAAAAACTTCATCTTCAAGGTCAAAATCGCAAAAAACTTAACTAAACTAAACTGATTTCCCCTGTTCAGGTCCATAGGTAGCAAACCGCTGAAAATCAACTACAAAAATGTACCTAAGATCTCAATAAACAACTTTCTAGAACATATGAACTTCCTAGGAATTATTCTTAACACCGTTTAGGTAGCGCTTAGGTAGCCGCAAAAGTGAAGTGACCTTGTGAGAAGTTCTTTTGATTTTATATGTTCACAATTTTTGTTCTTTATGACAAGAGCTAGAACTTTGCCTCAGAGAGTAAATCAAAATTCCGAACGGTTTGCAAGATATGAGCCTGAGAATATGATCACTTTTTTCCAAAAATTACACCGAGGCCTCAAATCTCTGGGGGCCCATAAAAAAAAGTGCATGACTTTGGGGGAAAAAAACACGGGTCTTTTTTTTGGGTCTTTTATCATGTAGCGGTGTCCGTATATGGTTATTTTTTTTCGTGTTGCACTGTGTAATGTATGAAATATAACGCGTCAAACCCCGTTTAACAAAAGAGTGTGTTCTGATGAGATGTAATTTAAATTAACTTGTTTTGGTATGCAATAACGATTAATTCCTGACTGGAACAAGTCTTTGAAAACTGCCACTTGTAGCTACATAATGATATCGCAGTTATTTGGTTCAAGATTAAGGGGGGATCTCAAATCGAATGTGAATTCTAAATAGCATTTGAAACTGTTTATTGCAGAAGACAAATCAACAATCATTTTCCTAGGTGAAAATAGAAATATCTGAATTTTCTCAATTTCAATAAAAATATTCTCAATTTCAAATGAATATTTCACAATTTTCAATTGGAATTTTCTCTATTGGAAATTCTTAATTTCAATTGGATTTGTCTCAATATGAATTGGAAATTCTCAATTTCAATTGGAATTTTCTCAAATATAAATGGAAATTCTCAATTTCAATTGGAATTTTCACATTATGAAATTGAAATTCTTAATTTCGATAGGAATATTCTCAATTTCAAATGGAAAATCTCAATTTCAATTAGAATTTCCAATTTCAATTGGAAATGGTGTAGAGATTGTATGTAGAAATACTGTGTACTCAATTTTTCATTTGGTGATCCTTTCTCCTTCTGACAGGACTTTTAATTTCCAAAGGATATAAAAGATTAAATAATTTATTTTCATACTTTAACGAGTGGTATAAATATGGAGTGGATAATATGGATTTCAAATGAAAGAGAAGAATATCTGGTAAAAATATTTTAAACATAATGCTATTATCTGTATTAGTTTAGTATTAACAACTATTTCAAAATTTCCCCCTTACTTATTTAGGTTATTAATCTTTTATTATTTAAGGGGGACATTTTATTATTATTTTTAATGCTAAACTGGTATATATAAAGGCGTGATAAGTTTAGCATTTTTAACAGAGTTTCTTCTCTTTCTTTTGATACCCATATAACCTGTGTATGGCTCCCGAAAGTATAAAAATAAGCGAACACCGTGGCTTGATTCAGTATTTTGAAGAATATTTAAAGAGAGAGAATGTGTATTTGTTTGCTGCATGTCAATGACTTAGCCCTTCGGCATGGCTTGCTCTTTGGGTCCTACAAAATATTCTGGGCACATTGGAAAATACTGCTTGTGAATAAAAACATGATGGATTTTTGTGCGGTGGCTTGTAGAACTATGCAACAAAAAATAAAAATTTTGTGTCCAAGACTTAAAAACTTATTGTTTGTTTGTATTAATGTAATTTTCACTCTTATTTTTGGAATAAAAGTTCGATAAAACCCGCGTATATGTTCAATTAAAGGTACTTATGGTGACTAAAAATGTTGCTAATTTCACTAAGCTTTCGCAAAAAATGTGCCCTTGACTTAAATCGGGGTTCACAATTTTTTAGATTAGATTAGACATAGTAAAATCTACAAATTCACAAATAGTATTATAAAGTTTCATCGATTTAATTAAGGATTCATTTGAAGCATAATTAGAAAAATATCTATCGATATGAAAACGGTAGTAATGTCTCAAAGATCGGGACGGCGCACTAAACTGAATGAGAAATAGTAACTCTGGACAATCCACAGTGGCGTTTATAATACCATGCATTAACACCTGCGAAGCTATATCTCTTCTAGAATCAAAAGATTTTAAAGATAGAAGTAAATATCTACTTATTGGTGCAGAAAAGTGTAAATCAAACTTCATAAACGTTTTCTGAACTTTCTCAACACGATTAATATGTACTGAAGCATTTGGGCTATAAATAAAAGCATAATATTTAATTTTGATCGAAAAAGAGCAATAGAAAACCTTTTTCGCATAATAATCTGAGAATTCAGCAGTGTTTCTACGTATGAAATGGAAAAATACGTATGAAATGGATAAACCTTAGGTATAATATAATTTAGATGACTGATGAAAGTTAAACTGTAGCCAAAACAACTAAATCGAGATTTTCCAACACAATATCCAAATTATGGCTTGAAATATTGTATTGAGAAACTATTGGGTTACGGCATCTGTGGAAAGTCATTTGTAGACATTTAGAATGGTTTAATGGTAAACCATTATACGTAGACCAAAGGGATAATCTATCAATATCACCCTGCAATAATTTTATGTCACTAAAAGATCGAACATCCCTGAAAATATTTAGATCATCAGCATATATATGGTGCCTAGAATTAAAAAAACAACAAAGAATATCTTTAACAAAAATATTGAAAAAATCGAACAAAAATATATTTTCTTGTGGGATACCAGAAGTTGGAATATAAGTATCTGAATAGATACCATCTAAAAATACCGAACAATGTAAATTTATTAAATATGTTTGAAACCAATAAATAATTTCTGCACGAAAGCCAGTTTTCATTAATTTATACAATAAGATATTATGAAAAACTCTGTCGAAAGCTTTCCAGAAATCAACAAGTAAGAAAACGTCTGTCGGCTTAACCGACTTATATATACCCTCACTCTCAGAGAACATGTGTATGGAAGGACTTCATGTTTGTAAGAGGTACTAGAAGTTTATGCCACACATTTGGTAATAATTGTTAAAGCATGAACAAATATGAAATCATAATGGATTTCAGGCACCGGTAATGGAGTTATAAAGCATTTAATTATACCTAGGATAGAGACATTTGTGTGGGAGGTATAAGAATGGGTGTGACTAAAGCGTAAATAGTTGTTATGTTTAAAATGATTATAAACATATTTTCAAATATAAAATTGCAACTGATTTTGACTACCCGTATATAAGTTATATCGGTTTTGTTTTAACCAAGGCGTATGCCACTTAGTGTGGGATGTACCGCAAGTGTATGGAACGTCTATAAAAGCATTGTCAAAGGCCAAATTTAGGAGTATTCTGATTATCCATATATAAGTTATAACAGCTATGTGGGTTAAAGTGATTATAAAAACTTTAATAAATGCCAAAATATAGTTGATTTTGAACTCATATAGGGTTTTAATTTAGCATGGCAAATGGGCTATTTGTGTGGGAAGTACCAGAAGGGGCGTGACAATTTCGCCCATCTTCGAATATAACCTAAGTTTGGGAAAAATATTACCATGTGCAAATTTTGAATTTATTCCTTAAATCCTTTCGAAAGTTCGTTCGGAAACGGATTTGGTCCGAAAATATTAGGGTCCTAAGTCACTCCTTCAATGCGTCAAACTTTATTCTTTCCCAAATGATATATACCCTCTTAGTCTGTTGAGTGAGGGTATACATATAACAATGTCTCTAATCTGTCGGTAATACTGTGGAATGCACTCCATGATATAGGGTATATAAGAATACCTACTTTGAAAGCGATCTATATGGGCCCACTTTTTAATGTAGCGCCCTTATAAATATATATATTATTACCGCTCTAGGACCCACAATTTACATCGGAAGTTTATCAAATTTTGCATTTTGTATTATAAGAAGACATATTATGAAAGTCAAATATATGGACCCAAATGAGGTTATTCTAATACAGCTCTAGAAACTACGTCTTACATCGGATCATGATATATTTCAACTATGAATACCTACCGTGAATGAGAAATATATGGACCCATGTTTTGAACCAGTGTTGTTATGTGCCTCCTTTCAAATGTCGGTCCGATTCATCCTATTACTACTGTATAATTTGTATTTCTTTGCCGGAAAATTGGATCACTTATTTACCATATTTGTTAAATATGACTAAAGATGAATTTATAAAATCACTCACATGAAACACTTGGGTTTAGTAATCAAAGCGAGGTATATACGCAGGGAGTGGTGTATGGTATTATATAGTCGGCCCGCCCGACTTTAGCCTTTCCTTACTTGTTTAAATTAAAATTAAGATAATTTTGGAAACACCATATTTCGAAGAATATGTAAGTTTTATTCACTTTATACCCAGTGCTTTATATATGACTAATAATGGCCTTCAACAAATGCACATTTAAATGTTTTGATTCAATTTATAAATATGTATATTACAGACATATGTATATTTTAAATAAACTTAATAGCTGCCCGGGCGACACATTTGGGCTGCAACAACAACAACAACAGATTGCCCACTATCACAAATAATTGTTTGTGGTTTTGTTGTTTGTTTGCGCCAACCGTCCATAACGAAATGATGTTTCAATTAATTGCATTCATTTTTATTAAAACTAACCAAACTCCAATTAAAGCAATATCGCAACGCCCCAATCCGCCCCGCCCCACAACATGAAAACTAAATTCCATTATACGAGTACGTGGACATACATAGAGGTATGAAGGAGTATATTGAAAAATTGTGGTTGAAAAATTAAAATAACACAACAACAGTGTCAGAGGTAGTGGTAGTGGTAGCGGCAGCAGCAGACGGTGGCAGCCACAGCCACAGCACCGGCAATAAAACTAAAATTTTAATGGAATTTTTGATTACTAGCAGACAGTTGAAAAAATTGCAAAGTTTTTCACTTCGTCCTTTTCGGCACATATACACCGGCACTTCAAACACACTCTTCAAATATTTATCACATCGGTGTGGGTTTATGGCGAGGAAACTTTAACAACAATTGTTTCCGCCTCCGCCCCCACCACATCCACTAAAAACCGGATACTTGTGTTATGTGCTCCGCAGGCAGGCATGTAGGGTATAGTTTAGGTAGGTAGCTGTCTTATGTGAGGAGTAAGTTTTCGATGGCACAAACTTCTTAATTGTTTTAAGGTATTGTGGCTTTTCATCAGCACCCCCATCATCATCATAATCATCTCATCGAGCTCCTCCTCATCATCATCATCATCAGCTTCGGTGATTTTGGTTGATTTTTCTACAAAATTTATTTGAAAATTCTTTGCTCGTTTTTATGACATATTATAGTTTTTGAAATTTGTTAGTCGGAATTGAGGTTCCATTGGTTTGGTGGGGTGGGATTTTTATGCATTTGTTTTGGTTTTTATTTTGCCCTCATCTTTTTGTAGTATCAGTCATCTGGAGGAGGTTTAAGTTTAAGTAGATTTGTAGATTTGCAACCAACCATACATACATATAAATGTATGGTTGGTTGCTTAGCTTTGCTTCCCGAATTTAAATAGTTTTCTTAAAAGTTTTCGATATTTAGATTTGTTTTTCTTGTCATTTAAGTTATTTCATTTCATCTTTTTCCGTTTGGTTTATTGCCAAAGTTTTGTGGTTGCAATAAAAGTTTTCTTTTTTACAGGTTTTGCCATAAACATACGAAAAGTTGATGATTTTGGTGAATGGTGGTAAAGGGCGGTGGTGGAGGGACGGACGCACCCCCCCCCCCTCACATTTCCCATAATCGTAAAAATTTTGCTTTATTGATTCCAACTGAAATGTGAATTTTATAACTTTGTTTATTATGAAAAGGGAGTGATTTGTGTTAACCTTAATGTCCATAGTCATTTAAAAACAGAAAAACGAAACGAAATAAATTTGATTGATATTTGTTTAGCTCCTAAAAATATGCTACACAATTTTTTAACTCGGTCAGCACTAAAGTATACTTTTATATCGACAAAGTTTTATTTAGATTGCTTTTACACTTAAACGCAGTATAACGACACTATAACCTATACTCGGCATTTGAAACCCTAAAAACACAAAAGAAGGCCTTCGTTCAAATTGGTTAACTTAACGGCACGTGCTACGTCTACATCTAGGCTGTCCATAGTGTACATGTTAATATTTAATTAATACCGGAAGCTATCTATTTCCTGCCCACATCGACCATTTCAATTTAAATTATTTATTCATCACAAAATTCACATGAATATGAAATGTAAACATATACATACATACATATTGTATGTGTGAGCAAGGACTATACAATGCCTTTGGGTGTGCAGAATTCCAGGGAAACATTTAAGTGAACTCTATTTCCCATACGTGTGGTCTTCTGTTCATTAGTCCGTGTGGCAGTAGGGAGGTTAAAGTCTTATAGGACATTGCTGGTGTAAAATATGCTTAAGAAATCTGGAAAGAATGTTATCGTAGCCTGTAGTATTTGACGTTGTCATTCATTTTGATCGACAACATATTCTGCAACATTTGAATACTCAAAAGTTTCAAATCTATAATTCCATTGTAAGTGGTCTACTGGCAGATACATCCCTACAAACATTTGGAGGATATATCACCAAGAAGATATTGCGGCAATATCTTCCATTTATCATTTTGATGAAATTCATCAAAATAATTTTTTTCTTATCACTCTTGTATCATTTTGAAGAAATGTTAGGGATATTGATTTTGTTGTCATTTTTCGTATGGATGTTTCGGAAATAATAGGAGAAAATATATGTTTCATTAGAAATCCGTGTTTCTATTCATATTTTATTGGAGCATTGCAAAATGGACTAGCACGCAATAAGTAAAAGAGAAGCAACAAGTTGAAGTTCTAAATGAAATCAGTAGCAAGTGATGAAAAGCCAACTGGTAAGTTGATTATTGGTTACAAAATTTTATCAGACATTAAGATTTATTTGCATTTCACAGAGGCAATGTTTTCAAAAAGAATTATATGATTGGCAAGCAGTTTTGATAAGACACGCTCTCAAAAATCTTTTAACTGACCGCTTGGTCAACAAATATACTTGGATGGGAACCAAGGAGAAGCCGTCGACTCAAAATTATAACATTTCTGCATTAAAGCGGAATTTTGAATAATATAGCTTGTATTATATGCATTTTATTAGTTTTCTTTTCAGGCATATGCTTTGGTCCACTTGATAAACCAGAAACATGCGAAAGACCGAAATAATAAAGAACAGCAATGATATCCATCTATTTAATTTCTAACTCTTAGTTGTTTTGTGTTTAATTATCATTTATGAGGTTATTGTATTTCTTTATTCACCACTTTATGCAATTATTAATTTTGAAATATGAAAAACATAAAAATATGTAAAATTGCGTTTTTGTCATCTAGGTGGTTATCTGGCGATATCCCATTTTTATCTTCCTGGTGATATTATAGCGATATCATCCAGATTTCTTGCGGGTAATAATCTAGCAATATCGCCGATTTATCATCCGGATGTATTGCTTTCGTATTGCCTTGGCGTATCGCCCTGGCCGCACAAACTTCTCCAATTGAGGTAATTTCCGCAATACGAATATGATAGTTGCCGCAATATTAGTTTTCTTCTAGACGATACGATTTCGAATCGTTTTCGTATTGCTTTGCTTGTTGGAATTGTTTTTCTTATTCAAAGCAAACCAGGATGGATTATCTGGAGGATAATTCTAAATCAGTATTTCAAAATTGACAATTATTTCATATTCAGTAGGCCTGTTCGATAGGAATTTACTCGCTTAGCAAAAAAGTAGCTTACTACTCTCTTAGTTACCGATTAAGGTGGTGCCAGATTTGTATCTCTGATTTGTTAAAACCTATGGATAAAAATGTTGCCGCCTTATCAAGTCTCTTAATTGTAATCTAGTAAGCCCAATTGAACAGTCCTCATATATTGACAAGAACACAGCATTAGCACAGTGGCTGGAAATCGATTTATTATGGAAATAAGTGTGTAATGATTTTGTCCGCTTGAGCCAGTGCCTTGAATTTTCACACAGGCATTTATAGTTTCGAGTTAACCTAGATTGTTCATCTAACAAATTTGAATGCTTGACATATTATCCGATTTGGATAGGAAGTGCCAGTCAGTACTTACGTTCTAACATATTTTTATACACTGAAAGAAAATTCGTTCGTTGCATCAACGAATCAGATTCGTTATTGCCATTTCGTTGCATCAACGAAATATTTCGTTCCCATAACAATCCGACACGTTGCTGCAACGATGTGAACGTTTATGGTATGAAACCGATTTTTCGTACTTTTCGTAGTTTCATTCCTGCAACAATTCAATATTCGTTGATACAACGAAAATATTCTCTTTCATTTTTTACATGGCAAAACATTAGTTAATACAAAAAATCTACAAATTTCTGATTATAATCAATGTTTTTATACAAATCCATATTATTTTGTCAATAATTATTAAAATTAATTGAGTTGGGATGGAACACTTTGCCTCAACAACTCATTCGTTGCTGCAACGAAACTGATATAGTTGCAGCCGCAATTTATTCGTTGGTGCAACAATCGGAGTCACACAAATTATGTGTTTTTCTAGTGTGTGTTGTTGGGATATATTCGATAGTAATTTTCATTCACGTTGTTGGAGTTCTGCCTTAAGTAGTTGAGCTGCTGCTGTTGCGAATAATCACTTCGATGACCACCGGCAGTGGACCCTGGTTGTCATGGAACTAAATTATCTATACCGAAAAAAAAACGTTCGAGGTCGGGTCGAATTTTGTTTTTGAAAATCAACTAACGTCAGCATTCATTGTTGCAACGATAAAGTTTCGTTGCTGCAACGAAAATGTTCAATTTATTTTCGAAACCACATTGTCTCAACAAGGAAACCGCGTTGTTGTAGCAACGAAACAAAGTTGTTGCAGAAACGAATCAGAGTTGTTGCACCAATGAATTAGAGTTGTTGCAGCAACGAAACAACATTGTTGCAGCAACGAAACAACATTGTTGCAGCAACGAAAAAACATTGTTGCAGCAACGAAAGAGTTGTTGCAGCAACTTTAGAACTATAATTTCCATTAAATGAAGATTCGTTGCTGCAACGAACAAAGTTTCGCTGATGCCGACGTTGGTTGACTATCAATGAACAAATTCGTTGACGCAACGTACAATTTCGTTCCGGTTACGTACGTTTTTCTTTCAGTGTACTCACCAACTTTAGGATTTATTTTCTCATTAAATTTTCAATATGTGTTGTTTGCAGATCGGCGAGATTGTAAGTGGACGAAATCGTTCCAGAGGGAAATTTTTTTCCCTAACAAGAACTGCAATTTTCGGCTTTATATGCAAATTTGGTAAATATGTACATTAGGAAGGGTCGCTAAAATAAATCGAGGCGCTCATAATGAAAATTAGGTTGTTTAATGATGATTTGCAACACATTTTGTCTCTAGGTCCGGCCAACTGTAAACTAAACGCTTCTTCTGGAAACTCCACTTTGCACTTTCGTCCAATTTTTTTCCGAATTAATAGACACTTGGAAACACTTTAAATTTTATTCTTGTCTTAGTGTAACTTATTGGTCAAATTAATTTTCTGTGGGTTTTCAATGTGACTTTTATTTCTTGGAAATATTTTGTAGAATGTGTTATGAAAAATAAATAAATAAATATATATATATATATTGTGCGTTAGAATATTTGTTATTGAAAATAGAAACAAAAAATAGAACAATTTTTTTTCTCTTTTTTCAATGATTTTTTTTCGTGCCAGCAAAAATATAATTTTTTGGAGACTGTTCCTAAATCATCTACGTTGATGTATAGGTGGGTATTACCGGACTTATATTTACAATATGAGTGTGCAAATACTAAATGTGAAAATTGGAATTTTAGTAAAATAAACAAGTAAGAAAAGGCTAAAGTCGGGCGGGGCCGATTATATGATACACTCCATTTTCTATCGGAATACAATTCAATTCAGTAAAAAAGTGAAAACGGGATAATTTTTTGTATGTTTCCTAATCAGAGGTCCAATTGTCAAATCGAGAATAATAGCTGTTCCTAGTTTAAATATAGGATGTTTTGCCAATTTTGAAGAAAATCTGTTAAAATATGTTGATTCTGGAGCGGAAAAATTCAAATTGGGAGCGAAATTTGTATTGGAGCTATATATAAATCTGAACCGATCTAACACATTTTTACAACAGGTGTTTCCAGTTGAAATATAAGGATTTTTTGCGAATTTAGAAGAAAATCTGTTAAAATATGTGGATTCTGGAGCGGAAAATTTCAAATTGGGAACGAAATTTGTATGGGAGCTGTATATAAATCTGAACCGATCTAACACATTTTTACGACAGGTTAAAATATGTGGATTCTAAAGCGGAAAAATTCAAATTGGGAACGAAATTTGTATGGGAGCTATATATAAATTTGAACCGTTCTAACACATTTTAACCGTAGAGGTTCCCATTTGAAATATAAGGCGTTTTGCGAATTTTGAAGAAAATCTGTTAAAATATGTGGATTCTAGAGCCGAAAAATTCAAATTGGGAACGAAATTTGTATGGGAGATATATATAAGTCTGAACCGATCTAACATATTTTTAGCGCAGGTGTTTCCAGTTGAAATATAAGGCGTTTTGGCAATTTTGAAGAAAATCTGTTGAAATATGTGGATTCTAGAGTGGAAAAATTCAATTTGTGAGCGAATTTTTTATGGGAGCTATATATAAAACTGAACCGATCTAACACATTTTTACCACAAGTGTTTCCATTTGAAATATAAGTTGTTTTGCAAATTTTGAAGAAAATATGTTGAAATATGTGGTATCTAGAGTGAAAAGGGTCAAATCGGGAGTGAATTTCGTATGGGGGCTATATCTAAATCTGAACCGATTTTCTTCAAATTAAATAACGTTCGTTCTTGTCCCGAAAAACTTCGTTGTACAAAGCTTCGTTTGGTTCTGGCTACAATTGCGACCTATATCGTGATTACAACAGTAGAAGGACGGACGGACAGACGGGCATTGTTTAATAGACTCAGAAAGTGATTAAAGCCGATCGGTATAATTAACAATGGGTCTATCTTGCTTCCTTTTGGTTGTTACAAACAAATGCACAAAGACATAATAATCTCGTGGAGTGTATAAATATTTTTTTCATAATTCGATTCAAATATTTATATTACAGTTGGGTACAATGTGAACAAACAATTTTTTATTTCGATCAAAAAATTAAATTTTTATTAACGTTTTTGTTATCGCAGCTTGTTATCCCGGCATAAAAAACATAAAAACAGCACTAATGTATCCATAATTTTCTTATTATTGTTTCCGCGTTTAGAAAGCCAAAACACATCAGAACGCTTTAAACGCAACGTTTCGTTCTTGGGTTTACAACGAAAACCATGTTTTCTGAAAGATTTCGATCACCCGGTTCACTCGAATATGACCAATTTAAAAAGAAATAGTATTTATTTCGATAATTATTTCTGGAAACACAAATTTAAAACCGATGTTATGTATTAATACGCTCCAAGATCGAAAAAAGTGGCTGCCATTTTTTTGATTTCTTTTTGGGGATTTATAGGAATTTTAGTTTTTATAGGTATCTCAAAAATGTTTTTCAAAACAATTAAAGATTTTATAATCGCGCAGCTGTTGAAAAATATTTTTGAGAGGCATCATATAAAGATTCCACAATTCCTAAAATGGGGAAAATATATCACATATCATATATATCATCTGTCTGCTGTCCGTCCTTCGATATACGATTATTTGCTGAATCGATTTAACGATGTCTGCCTATCCGTGTATTGTCTCTCTGTATGTCCGTCCGACTTACCGTCCGGCTATTTGTCTGTTGAAACATGGGAAAGATGTTTAAAATGTTCCAGATATATGTCAATTGTTTCATATGAAAAAATCCCCTCACAAGGTGGTCTTTCTGTCGAATTCAAGGAAGTCTAACGACCTACAACAGTAGTTTTTATTGTATACTAGCTGAACCCCCGCCCGCTTCGCTAGGCAATAAAACAAACAGTAAAATTAAATTTTTTCTCGTGATCGGTAATATTCCAATTACAATCAATGTATTTTCCTGAGATACTAAAGAATTGGATATGTTCCATGGAGAGCATTGAAGAACAGAACGTTCATTAAATTGATTTTTTGTTGAATGTGATTCTCCTCCTTTCCATTACCAAAAAACTTCATTCGTAAGTAGACATTACTTAATCAGCAATTCGAATGTACTACATTCAAAACACATAGAAAATCAATAAAAACGTTCAAATCAAACAACACACGCCACGCCCACTTTTCCAATACCGCCCATTTTTGGCACAACTACGCATATTGGTGCTAGATGCACTTACACTAAGTGTCATAGAACTAACAATATTCAATAAAAGGTCTTAACTTCGTATGGGAGGTGCCACGCCCACTTTTCCAATACCGCCCATTTTTGGCACAAATACCCACATTGATGTTAGATGAACTTACACAAAATTTCAGCACTCTAGTTGTCATAGAACAGAAAATATTCAATAATAGGTTTTAACTTCGTATGGGAGGTGCCCCGCCCACTTTTCCAATACCGTCCATTTTTGGAACAACTACGCATATTGATGCTAGATGCACTTACACAACATTTCAGCATTCTAGTTGTCATAGAACAGACAATATTCAATAATAGGTTTTAACCTTGTATGGGAGGTGCCCGCCCACTTTTCCAATACCGCCCATTTTTGGAACAACTACCCATATTGATGCTAGATGCACTTACACAAAATTTCAGCACTCTAGGTGGCATAGAACTGACAATATTCAATAATAGGTTTTAACTTCATATGGGAGGTGCAGCGCCCACTTTTCTAATACCGCCCATTTTTGGCACAAATACCCACATTGATGTTAGATGAACTTACACAACATTTAAGCACTCTAGTTGTCATAGAACAGACAATATTCAATAATAGGTTTTAACTTCGTATGGGAGGTGCCACGCCCACTTTTCCAATACTGCCCCTTTTTGGCACAACTGTGCAGACTAACAATTAATGAACTTTCACAAAAATTCAAGACTCTAGCTGCAACAGTACTCCGAATATGTTAATTGATAAAAAAAGAATAAATCCCCAATTTGTGTGGGAGGTGCCACGCCCACTGAAAATATCAAAAATTTATATAGCCTATTTTCACCACTGTGAAAATTTCAGGAAGATCAGTCCAGTAGTTTAGGCTGCTATAAAGAACAAACAAACCCACAAACTTACAAACACAGATTCATTCTTATATATAAAAATTTAGCTCTTGGGTTTCCACCTTAGACTTCCGACAGTCCATATTACACTTGAATCAGATGATATATATCTGAAACTATAGGTGAAATAGAGTTAATTGGCGTTTTTATTTTCTCATCCTGTAGCCCATAAGGATACAATTTTTTGATACAAATCAGAGAAAAGGCTAAAAACACTTAAAAATCCAAGCTTCTATTATTATTAGTTTAGTATTAAGAACCATTTAAAGTATTGTCTCTTAAAAGCAAGATAGGAAGAAACTAGAAAAATTTTTTTTATTTTTTCTTATTTTATTCTATCACATCTATCTGATACATAATTTGGACTTTTTAAATTAAAGATTCCGGCGGCAATAATTTCAATTCTCCTCTGCATAAGATTAATAAAAAATCGCCTTCAATATATTAACCGCCTAGAAAATCAATGTTGTTTTGCCCGACTTCTCAGCAAATGTTTCACTGTGCGCCGACCACACACAGCATACCCATACATACATAGCTGTCATACGAATTTTGAATTGAAGTACGTCAATGGGAAAAACTTCAAATAACCACAATTATAACACACGTGTTTTTTCTATACCCTCCGGAGACTTTATCTAGACAACGCCAACGCTAAGGCCAAACGTCGTTCTGAGTGAATTTCGCATAAATACCAGGAGAAATTGCGGTTCCGCACAGCAAACACCCGGACTGCAGAAAAAAAACGTACCCATACGAACTATAACCAAAGACAGGCGGACAGGACAGACAAGACCATTCATAGACATGTTGTCCTGGGGACAACAATGGACATGGACAAACAAAAGCGACAGCAAAAAGTAATAATTAACATGATTATACAGCGACAACGCCTCCCCTTTAAGTTAATGGCAGGAGGCGTTCGAGGAGGAGGAGGAGGTGTACCGGGAGGAGGACCGGGTACAAACTACAGCAAATGACTTTTACATTTCGAAACTGTCACATTTGAGTTTAAGTGAAAAGTACCACCTTTCCGAAGTTAACTTTGTGTGCTGCTACGGCTACTACTGTTGCTACTGCTGCTATTGCTGTTGCTGCCTGTAGTGGCTGGTCGTGTGCGTTGTGTTGCCAGTATGGCTGTTGAGAATAATCAAAAGTCATTTGCATATTGAGTTGTATTTTTATTGAAAATAATAGTAATTGACAAACAGACAGTGACAATCGACATATCCAGACGCAGACACCGAGCCAAATAGACAAGCAGGCGGACCGAAGGATGGTCGGTAATAAACAACTACAGACACATCACCACAAGGACATGCATGCTCGCACAGTGGATTCAATATTTGTAGCGGATATAAATTGAAATTATTTTATTCGAAGATAGAGATGAAAAAGTCATGCTGAAAATATTATAAAACTAAATTATTCCAGGTGGAAGTCCGGGTCCGAGTCAAGCTCTATCTATCTATTATATCTATCAGCCAGTCGGCATCACATTAGGCCCACTGTGAGCGGACAACTTTGTCGCTGTCGAAGTTGGAATCTTAATGAATGAGAGTGCGAGTGGCTTTGAGAGAGGGGTAAAGTAAAGTAAAGTTTTTGTCATGCTCGTATGACAGCACCAGGAAACGGATATAGAAATGACAGTGTTGCACAACACACACATACAGAAAAATCATGACCGTATTGTGTCCGTGAGTTCTGTTCTGCAGTCAATTGCGGGTATTATTATATGATTTCTCACAACTTTTTCGGTTCATTTCAAACCATAAAATTTGAACAAAAAATATTAATTAATTTTATACCATTTGCAGTGGATGGACTACAATCCCTTCCCCCCATTGAACACTGTAATGCATTTCTACTGTATGGACATCACACTCATTGTATGCAAGTGTGTGAGTGGGTGTGCGTGCGTGTGAAAAATGTCATACAATGTCCTGTGTTGCTTCCACTGATGTTCATTGGTTCGTTGGTGTTTGTTCTATCCGTTCGTAGAGTGAATGTATTAAAGTTCTTGCTTGTATTGGAGTGTGTAAGAGTGTGTGTGTGTGTGCGTTGTAGTCCTGCACATCGTTTAGTTATGAGAATATAAAATGCGACAGTGTCTGATAAAACATTAATAGACATTTGGATAGACAGTTATCAGACAACAGATGGACTTTATTGTTAGACCACAGATGAAAATTATAATAGACAAAATGTGTGTGTGTGTGTGCATATGTGTGGGAATGTATGTATGTATAGGTATGTTTGTCTCGTATAACCACATTCATTCATTCAGTCATTTACTTTTATACCAGCACAGAGTTGGACAATCTGATTGCTGTAGGGGCAGATGTTATTTTTCCCAAACGAATAAATACATTTTCATTTCATAATAAATTTCCGGAAAGTTTCCCGGTTGCTAAAACTTAGCAAAAAAAAAACAAGCCAGGAAATTTGATTATAAACAAATCGGTAAGACATTTGTATGGGAGTTATATCTAAATCTGATCCGATGTAACCCACATTCACCATATTTATTTCAAGTTGAGATATAAAATTTTGTAACACTTTCGAAAAAATTCTGGCCATTAAAATTTTAAATTTGAACTATGATTACTTCGACTTTGAAAGGTAGACATTTTTATGTTTGACATTTGCAAAATGGAGCGAAATTGGAAAATATTAAAAACTTACTTCCAAAGTAGTGAGTCTTTAACGCAAAATCTAATAAATTTATGTAGAAAATTTTCGAGAAGAGATCTGCTTTCAGTTCAGCCTTCATGAATCTCATTTTCATCTCGGTGGCTATATCAATATGCAAAATTGCCATATATGGGGTTCAGAGAACCAACACGTGACTATGGAGCTGCCACAGCAACCACATAGAATCACTGCTTGTTGTGGACTTTGGGCTGTACTGAAAAATTTCGTTGATTGGATGAGGTACTGCCGAGCCAGTGAGCCAGTTCAACCTTTCAATAAAAACCAGAAATTTGAAATTCTGGAGCGGAAATAGCAAAATCAGGAGCGACGCACTTACACATAAATGTTTCTAGTTGATATATAACTAACAACACCGCACAGTGGAATATTTTCATACAAGCTGCGGCAAAAATTATAAGGAATTAAACTAGGACCTTGGAATTTCGCACACTTCCCTTATATCGTCAAATTGGATCATAAACAATTTTTTTGTTTAAATCCGCCCACAACCACCTCCCATGTAAGTTAAAATGAAAAAAAAAAAACGTTCATAAATTTCTTATTTTAATATATATGTGAATAAAAATAATTACCAGTGTTTTCATTTGAGTCCTCAATTAAATGAAAATTGCCAGTGCCACGCCCAACGTCCAAATAAAATTGTTGTTTTTTTTTTGCGATTTTCGAAATTTTTTATAAAAATTATTTTATGTTTTAATCGATGACACACGGCTATTATAGTTTTATAGTTAACTGAAGATTAATATCGACCCAATATTTACATGCGCTCGCATGTCATAAAACCTTACATCCCTAAAGTATGCTTTAAATAATGTTGCCTAAATACAGAGAACAACGAAGAAAGTATTGCTTCGTTGTTGGCCTAGAAGGTTTTACCATTTCAGTAATTAAATCGATGTCGGCAGTTATAAGCAGATTATTCTTTTTAAAATTAATAAATAAGAAGAATAAATAAGAATAAGATAGTTTAAAAATATTTGTATATGCCGAGGCATCGGTCGGCCTCGCGAATATAGTTTTATTCTGTAGAAAATTAACAATACTAAATAAATACAAAAATGATGCAAAAACATAATTTCACTTTTTTAAATGCAAAAGAACACCTCAAGAGCTCCTATTTTCTACGAACTAAACGAAGTTTCAATACGATACATGGTTTCCGAGATACATCCAAATAAAATAACCTATCTTTTGATGAACTATTTTAGCATTTATGAACTTTAAATGCATCCACAGCTGAAATTAACCGCTATATTGGCGAAATCTTTTATGCTTAATAGGAATGTTCTTTGCAAAATTCAATCAGTAAAGTTGAGATTTGGGTGCATGGGATTTGGGAGCTTTTGTCGCTGCTAATACACTGTGCATGCGCAGTGCGATGCTTATTTTGGGTCATGAAAATATCTATACAATTTTGAAAGTTTTTCATTTTCTGGTCAAGTTCGCATTTAAAAGGACTCGACATTTTGAAGGATATAATTATTCAATATTTTTTGTAATTTGTATACCCTCCACCTTAGGATGGGGGTATATTTACCTTTTCATTCCGTTTTTAACACCTTGAAATATTGAACGGAGACCCCACAAAGAATATATCATTGTAAAATTCTAATCATGTCCGTCTGTCTGTTGAAAACGGCTAGGTGCCGACCGATATTCAAATTTTCCATAAATGTGTCTTCGGTTGGGATTGAATGTGGGCGAAATCGGCCCAGAGAGGGAAAAGGTTTTCCCTAACAAGAACTGAAAATACCCCCCAATATTTAGATTAATTTAGCAATTTTTTGAAAAATTCTGCTTTGAAATTTTTTTCGTACATTCATCTTGTAGCGAGAAAACACCAAAAAGTACAGTATTTATCGAGTGAAATGGTACAACAATGGGATAAGAATGGTACTATTGATACGACAACACCTAGAAAAATGAATATTCCTAAAATTGCGTAGACACGTAAAATAAAGGGTACAATTTGAAAAGAGGGATGAAAATTGTACCAACCAAACTGCTGACGTTGAATTTTTGAAATCATGAATCATTGGTGTATGCATTCATCTGAATGTGTAGACGCAAAACATAAAGGATTTTTTCGAAAATTATTCTTTTAGGAAGAAAGTGAAGTAAAGGGGGTTAAAAATTGTACCAACCAAACTGCTGAAAATGAAACCATGTTTAAGCAGAAATGAGGGATAAAATGGTACCAACAGACAGCTGCAGTTAGAATAGTGAAATATGCACAAATATGCTCTGATTGCGTAGACACGATTAGTAAAGACATCTTTTGACATTCGTACCGTGTTTACACTCGCCTGGTTGCGGAGACGCGCAAATCAACATAATTTTTCCAAATTCATACTTTTAGGGTCAAAATGAAACAAGTAAGGAAAGGCTAAAGTCGGGCGGGGCCGACTATATAATATCCTACACCACTCCCTGCGTATGTACCTCGCTTTGATTACTAAACCCAAGTATTTCATGGGAGCAATTTTATGTAGTTCATACAAATTATATAAATTATATTCATATAATTTATATGCTATAAATTCATCTTTAGTCACATTTAACGAATATGGTAAATAATATGGTAATTGATCCAATTGTCCGACAGACAAATACAAATTATACAGTAGTTAACCAAAGTCATACCAAAGTATGGACATATGGGCATCACCCAAACAATTCTCATTGCAATTCAATTCGGTAAAAAATTGAAATCGGGAAGGATTTTTGCATCCTGTAAATGTATGTGTTTGACAAAAAATGTTAAATCGGAAAGGACATTTGTATGGGGGTATATTGAAACCTAGAACGTTTATGGCTGAAATATAATATGTAAAATTTGGCCAAAATCGGTTAAATATTCGGGAGCAACATTTGTATGAGGGCTATATCTAAATCTGAACCGATCTTACTCACTTTCACCATAGGTTTTTAGTTGGATTATAAGATGTTGTACCAATTTTAAAGAAAAACGGATGTGGATTTTAGAGCGAAAAAAGTCAAATCGGGAGCGACATTTGTATGGGGGCTATATCTAAATCTGAGCCGATCTTACCCAATTTTTGCATAGGTGTTTCTAGTTGGACTATAAGATGTTCTGCAAAATTTAAAGAAAATCGGGTACAATATGTGGTTTCTAAAGCGGAAAAAGTGAAATCGGGAGCGACATTTGTTTGGGGTCTATATCTAAATCTGAACCGATCTTACCCACTTTCAACATAGGTGTTTCTAGTTCGATTATAAAATGTTGTGCCAATTGTAAAGAAAATCGGGTACAATATGTGGTTTCTGAAGCGGAAAAAGTGAAATAGGGAGCGACATTTGTATGGGGGCTATATCTAAATCTGAACCGATCTTACCCAATTTTTGCATACGTGTTTCTAGTTTGTTTATAAGATGTTCTGCCAAATTTAAAGAAAATCGGGTACAATATGTCGTTTCTAGAGCGGAAAATGTCAAATCGGGAGCGACATTTGTATGGGGGCTATATCTAAATCTGGACCGATCTTACCCAATTTTTGCATACGTGTTTCTAGTTGGATTATAAGATGATGTGCCAATTAAAAAAAAAATCGGGTACAATATGTGGTTTCTAAAGCGGAAAAGGTGAAATAGGGAGCGACATTTGTATTGGGGCTATATCTAAATCTGAACAGATTTCCTCAAAATTCAATACCGATGGTCCTAAATTCTGCCAAGTTTCATGACAATCGGACAACAATTGCGACCTGTAGAGTGCGAACAAGCTTAGATGGACAGCAGACGGACAGACGGACGGACAGACAGACATCGTTAAATCGACTCAGCTGGTGATTCTAAGCCGATCGGTATACTTAAAGTGGACGTGAAACATAATGGATCTTAGTATTAGTACCTTTGGCATCAAAATCTGTCTGTAGAAATTACAGCTGGATGAAATCGGCCCTGAGGTTATGAATGGATAATGAAGCATCACAATTTATTTAAAACGATGCACTTAAGTATGTCTTATAGTTTAAAATAATAAACAAATAACGTAATGTTCATAAAAATATTATTATTAAATGCGGGCAATACTGTGGAAAGCACTCTGTCGTGGAGAGTATATAATAGCTGAACATAACGTTTATTTGCTTGTTATATTCTCAATATTGTTATGTGTTTATGTTTGTTTTTAGACGCCCACACATATATGTATCTATTTACTCACACGCCTTTTCTGTTTCTATATTTTCACTCGAAAATATGACATTTTCACCACATTACACGATAAATTTTTAAAATGGCAAAACAAAATACAAATTGAATACTAATGTGTTAAATAACTACTTGGAGAAATATTGGCAATATTGAAAGAATTGATTTTGTTGTCATATTTCGTATGACTGTTTGGTAAACAATAATGGGAAATAGTCTTTTTATAGGAAGTCCGTGCATATTTCATTGTTAAGAGCTGAAAAATGATAAATGGCGACAGGCAAGTAGAATATTTTCTTCAGGACTAATAAATTCGATAGTTGGTAAGTTTATATTATAACATTTTATCATACATTAATTTGCTATTCGCAAATACAATGTTTTCTAAAGCGAATTTGAAGGGATGTCACGCTCTTAAATGGATGTTAACTGAACGGTTCAAAACCAAATTTACTAGGATGTGAACCAAGGAAAAGTTATCGATTAAACGTGTGCCAGGAAAATAAATGAAAATTGTTCAATATTTGTATATTGCTTTCGTATTGTCTTGGGGTATCGCCCTGGTCGCACAAACACCTCCAATTGAGGTAAATTCCGCAATACGAATATGGTTCAACCATGCGATTTCGAATCGTTTCAAGCATATTACGTTGCTTGTTACGAATAATCCGCTTGACATGGAATGACTCATATTGTGAATAGCTATATCAAGGCATAGTTCTCAGCATCGCAATAAATTCCAAGATTTGTGAGTTCTATGGAAGAAGTTAAACTATTTTAAGGAAAATCTCAAGAAATATGCCTCTTAAAAATATTTTACATGACGAGGGCTTATATTCATAAGTGGCTATGAACAAAAACACAACTTTTCGAGGGGAGCGAAAAAACTGATTTTCTCCTTAATTTTAAGAATAATTATGAATCATTCTTCTACAGTTTAATCTAAAGAGGATTACTAATTGCTACTATTAAAACGTTTTCGAAATTTTCTTTAATTCGCGGTTTTATGGTTCATAGCCACTTTTGCACGTTTAAAATTGAGCACTATGAATTTTGAATTAAGCACATATCCATTAATATTCAAATATATAAATAAGACTTATTGTAAACTCGATAACGTTTTTTATGAAATGTTCGCAATGTTGTGTAGAAAACGCATTTTCTGGGATGTACATAGCGAATTTAAAGATTCCAGCTTCATCCGTCAGATTGGTACCATTTTTATCCCTTTTTCCAAATTTTTTACAAAAAGTGGATATTGCGGTAGGGCATGGTAAACAAAAAAACAAATTGGATATTTTTGGAAAATTTTCATTTTCGCGGCAAATGTGGCTAAAATGATTTTCACACATGACATTTTTGTTTAATGATTTCCTCGTAATCTAGCCAACGGATCCGACTGAATTTTTGTTTCTGTATTAAGAACCAATGTCGCAACATATATGTAGCCAGTCGCAAAAATCGCTGCAATTGTTGAAAAATCCAAAATTCGCTGTTGCACTTGATTATATTTAAACTGTTTCGGATTCTGAAACTTATCTGACACAAATATTCCGAATGAAGTCAGCAATCATAAGCCATAAAAATTGTTTGGTATTCTCAATATGATAAAAAGTTACGCGGGTTTTTCTAAAGATACTTTTCACAATTTTTGACTTTACAGCCACCATTTATCCTATTTTAGCCTGATAACTTGGGAACCAAAATGCTATTAACCGCGTAATGGTGGAATTTGATAGTACGATATGCCCTAAATTTAGAAACATGTTTTAAACAAAATCGTTGTCGAATCGAATTACAACCTTCGGTTATATGCTGCTCCATTTTTAACTATATTATTTTTATGTTCATAGCCACTAACCACATTAACGTGTGAGTAGATAGCCAAATCAGAAAAAATTTAAAAAATGGCTTTAGAAAAAAATTTCTACCCCAAATTTATATGACAGATAACATCCAAATCTGAGAATAGTTTGGCATCTAAAACTCATTTTCGAGAAAATGGTTCATAGCCACTTATGTATATAAGTGCCCAGAGTTGTAGGCATTTGAATTAAAAAAAATAAAGTTCTAAATGTTGTCTGAGAGATAGTCAGCAGTACTTTAGTTCCAGTGAGCCCTTCATCGGACAAAAATGTGGAATTTTTTCCGGATTTTTTTTTAATGCATCAAAATATCACTAAAATCGTAAATTTATCATATCACAAATTTCCACTGTATATTCGTGAACCGAAATAATTTGGGACAATACATACAACAACAAATTCTTTTGAAGCCAGCTTAAAGTATGTTGTTTTAATTAATTTTATTATATATTTTTTATAAGGTTATGTAGACTGTTTTGTTAAACATAGACCATCTAGACCATACATTTTTCAGAGAACATACAAATATATATTTGGGGAATAAATGATGTAATCAATTGCGAAATACAAGGAATAGACTATAAACTTGCCAGCAGGATTTTAATTTTATGATTAGAATCCACAAATAAAATTTAATATTTTTTTCCTACGACACATATAAATCATTTTTTGAAGAAGAATGTATCTTGATATGTTTGGAATGATCGGATGATCGAATGTGATTTTTTTTTGTCCGGTTTGCAATGGAAATTTCATCAATATTGGAGTGACTTATTCCCATCTTTCTTAGCTTCCACAACGAGCAGTTGCGTAAATTAAACAATTTGCACTATAATATAATCCGCAGCGTGCCATAGTCTGGCCCACACAGTTCCAGACAACACAATTGCAATTTTATAAATAAAAGGACCAGAGAGAAAAACAGAGGCAGTAGCAACAACCTAACTGACACGCAGACAGACAGACATGTTTTAGACAAACAGTCTAAATAAACTACATACACATGCACGTAACTACTACAGAATGAATACATACATACAGAAATACATAGTATAAAGAAAGTCATTTATATGTAGTAAAAGTTATTATACAACTGGATTGTCTTTTCGAAAAACAATAACAACTGGCAACAACATCAAACATGACTAAAAGAATCATTGAATGCAGCCTTGAATGCAGCATTTAGACCACAGAACGATTTGCTGTAGACATTTTCCCCAAGAAAAGCAACAAATTTCATTTCGTTTTGGGAATATGTTTCATGCAACAACGACGAGACGATGTGGCCATGCCATAGACAAAAATACCAGAAGTTAATGAAGTAAACACAAAATCGTACAGATTTTTATAGATTTTTATGTTGAAATCCAAAGATCTCGGTTAGCCTGAGGTAAGAGAAAGGAAGGGAAAGAAATTAATTAAAACAATATGAGGCCGATTTGAACAAATACTGAAGGATAGATCGTAAGGTATTGAGTAATGGATGATTTCTCGTACCTGGAGATTATTTGAATATTGATTGTTGGTGGGGGAGGGGGAGCGGGGATTTTCAGTGAAACCCACATTGACAAATGTGGAGAACTATGGGGAAATTCAAGGTATCACAAACGGAATCACAAACTTAGAAAGCACCTGACATCTGGTGGTTGGTTTAGGAAGTCAAAGCAACACAGAATTTTATCTTACGATGCCTAAAACCATGCTACACTTTTTCTGCAGACTGTCTCCATTATGTATGCTTTAAAAATAATACTTTCTTTTGTCTTTTGTTTGGCTTGAGGTCAGTTTTTTTTTTCAAATAATAAAACAAAAACTACTATTTTATTATTTTCTTGTTTTTTATTTCCCAATATTTCGACCAACTTTTCAGGGGTCTAGTACAAAAAACACATATTATTCAATTACAAGTTACAAGCATTAACAATCAAAAGATATCACAATATTTATATTTACATTTTTAAAAAAAGTTTTTCACAATAGAAAATTCCCATGCCACTCTCTGCAAGCTTTTGTCAACTACTGTCTAATTTGTCGTCTATGTTTTTCCACCGTGTTCCTATATATTTGAGTACAACCGTCTGTGTCTCTCTTATAATTAAGCCTTTTTCCAGGGGAGACGTCAATTATATTTAGCATTTCCAATGTGTATCTCCTTGTATAATTATTCTCTTCCGCTAATATTTCGACGTCACTAAAGTTTGGTTTGTGCCCTGTCAAGTTACAGTGGGCTGCAAGGGCAGTTTTTTGCTCAATGGGTTTGTCAAGAGATTTGTGTTCGGTTTTATGTGATGAAAGTCTGGTTTTCAACTTATTTTTCGTAGTGCCGACATATACCTTCTGACATATGCAGGACTTGTCAACATTGCATTTTATCTTGTACACGACGTTTGGTTTCTCCTCTTTCTTGATTTTTGATTTTGTCCTACTAAATAGTTGGTTGACGGTCCTGTGTGTTTTATATGCCAACTTTTCCTTGTCGTAAATATTAGAATGTTTTAGCCTTTCGGATAGTCCTGGAATGTATGTTGTGAATTTATAAATTTAGCTTGGTCTTTCATCATTTTTGTTAAGTTTTCCTTCCGTCGTTCACTTGATTAGATTATTTATTAATTTTTCGGGAAAGTCGTTCATTCGCAGTATATTTCTAATTTTGGACTTGTTTGTTTCGTGAAATTCCTTATCACTGGTTTGTAGGACCCTGTTTATAAAATTCGTCGCGGTATTTATGATTGTTCGTCTTGGGTGCTTAGAATAAAAATTAATTAGACGTCCGGACGCCGTTTGCTTTTGATACCAGTCAACTTTCAGCAGATTCCCTTGTCTAATTATCACCGAATCCAAATATGGTAGTTTATTGTCCAATTCTTTTTCCATCGTAAATTGTATTTGTCGGTTGAAAGAGTTTAATGTGTTAAGTGTGGCTTCTACTTCCCTACACTTTACAATAGCGAATAAGTCGTCTACATATTTGGTCATTACTGTTGGTTTTTCTTTTATTTTGTCCATCGAGGCGTCCAGCAGTGCTTCCATAACGATGTCAGCAATTACAGGTGAGGATGGTGACCCCATTGGCATCCCCTTTTCTGTTCATATACCTTGTCTTCGTACTTGAAATAGCATGTCTCTTTAATACAGAAGGTCAATAATTCTATGAAGAGGTCCCGAGATATTCTTGTATGTTGTTCAATGTGATTCCATTTCTTTTCTATTGTCATTATGGCTAAGTTTATAGGAATACTTGGGAACAAAGAAACCACGTCAAATGAAATCAATATTTCGTCATTATTTATCGTCATGTTGCTTATCCTGGCTTTGAAGTCTCTAACGTCTTTGACATTGTACTGTGATCCGGTCGTCAAGTTTTTCAAAATGTCAAGTAGATATTTGCAGAGTCCATACACAGGTGCATTTATTGATGAGCAGATGGGCCATAATGGCGTTCCCACCTTGTGGATTTTGGGTAATCCGTATATTCTAGGGGCTGTGGCGATTTTGTTTGTCAAGTTATTATTTTCCATTAAGTCAATAAGATTTTTGTTAAATAAAACTAAACGGTTGTTTTTAATTTGTAGACTTGACGTTGGGTCTCTTTTTATTCGTCTATATGTAATCATGTCCCGTAGAATTATGCCCATTTTCTGTTTATAATCTTCTTTGTCCATAGCTACAGCCGTTGTCCGCACTTAATATTAGTATGTCATCATTGTCCTTCAAATATTTTCTCGTTTCTCGCACTGTGTCCAGTAATGGTTTATCTCTTTGGCTTAGTTTGCATTTGTATAAGTGGTCGTCGATTAATGAGACTAGCTTTGCTCTTGAGATCTCTTGCTCTTCCCTACTTGCAATCGTCTGTATACAATCCTCTCCTTCGGCAATACATTATATACTTTCCTAAACTACGATAACCCAATTTTGGCTTAGGAAAGTATGCCTAAAAGTATGCACTACTTCATTTTGAATGAACCGCCTTAATGTATACAATATTTCTTCTTCATAGCATTTGCTTCAACCACTCACCTCGTTTCACACAAATGATATTACGACTTAAAAAATTCTTAAACTACGATAAACCAATTTAGGCTTAGGGAAATATGCCTAAAAGTATGTACCACTTCTTTTTCAATTGACCACCTGCAACATTTTCTCTTCATCGCATTTGCTTCAGAAACTCACCTAAATCCCCTCGTTTCGCACAAATTATATTCTCCTTGATTTATGACTTAAAAATAATAATTTCTTAAACTACAACAACCCAATTTTGTCTTAGGAAATTGTGCCTAAAAGCATACACCACTTCTTCTTCAATTTACCGCCTTAATATATACAACATTTCATTTTCATAACATTCAGTAACTCACCTCAATCCCCTCGTTTCGCACAAATGATATTCGCCGAAGACACCGCAGCCTAATTTTTCCACAATAACTAATGAATGTCTTGGAAATTCCTGCAACTGACAATTGGCCAACTCCTCGGCATCAACGCCGCTCATGAAATCACTCAATTCGGTTACATTGTAATGATGTGGTTTTGTCAATGTGACATTAACGCCCGGACCCATATTCATGCCTACGACAGCATTGGGGCCAGTAACAGTGCCAGCAGCAGCACCGAGGACACCGCAACCACCACCAGCTACGTCGAGGCCATTACCACTGGGAGACTTATCAAAATTTTGAGTTCTGTTTGAAGGTAATGTTTGGGCAGTTTGAAAATTTCCAGCTAAAAAACCACTTTTGCCATTTGGCAATGTTCCGGTGGGTGCTGTTGTTGCCTGCTGCTGCTGCTGCATGGTTGTTGGTGTTGCTGTTGTGGCACAATTCATTTGCTGCTCTAGTGCTGCACTATTGGTAGCCAATGTTGACGACATATTGGCTTTACAAATTGCCATTGCAGCATAATATTTCTCTGAGGGTGACATTGTTGTTGCTGTTGCCGTTGCTATTGCTGCTGTTGCAGCTGATGATGGCGAAGCCTGTTGTAGTTGTGCTGGTAATGTTTGCGGTTGCTGTAGTGTATAATGCGATGATGAGAGTGTCGACGAAGGGCCAGTGCCAGTCGCACCACCAACACCAATACTAGCACCCATCGGTGGAGGCGGCGGTGGGGGTATTTTCATATGAAACATATTGTTGAGAGTGTTGCGGTTGCTCGTTAATGTTGTACTGTAATTACTGTTACTTCCATTAAGACTATTTGTAGCAATGCCACCGCCAGCGCCACCCAACATACTTCCTGCCCCACTGTATAGTGAATTTGACTTTTGGGTGGGTATTAGGTCTTGCATATGCGGTACAGCATAATCCTGGCAGACAATGTCGGGTACATCTGAAAGAGAATATCGAAAATGGTTGGTTATAGTGAATGTAGTGTAAATTGTATAGAGATTCAAAAGATTAAATCTTAAACTGGGATAGCGACAAACGGGTTTTTAAACTGGCCTAGGTGTTATGCTATACAGTTTTCATAATCTCGAACTCCTACAAGTAGGCAATAATTTAGCAAACAATGTAGGACCTTAGATAATTACATGAATATCCATATAGTTAAAATCAATCAAAGAGATCACTCTTGCGGATTTGGGCTAGATATCAAATGCTTCTGTCGATACAATTTTCCTTCAATATGAACAAGAAGAAAATATTTACAAATTTTAAAAATTACCATTTGGTTAGTTTTATTAGACTTTAAATTATCGTAGACAGATGAATGTATCAGAAAGTATTCAGGCAGATGGCATGATCCGATCCATTGTTTAATGTTGTAAAATACAAAATATTTAGAGATTTAGGACGCTTGATCAGAATATTATTTGCAGAATTCAAATAAAGAAGTTGAGATTGCAGCGTATCAAATTTGGGATGCAAATCTTATGACAATTATGAAATACACACATACACTTTTTATAAGAAGTAGTTTGGAAAATGAAGATGGACCTATGCTTCATTACAGGAAAAAATAAAAATTTCATAAATCTTAATTTGAATGTGGATTTGTGGAAAATCCTTATAGTAGAACAAAATTGTGCAGAAAAAATATACAAGAAAACAATGGCAACCAAAGTGTAGCATTTTTTGCAACAAAATACCTAAATTCCCAAAGTGGGGAAAAATTGTTTCAAAATTTGGGATTTTCTCTAAAACGATCGTCAAGTCATTTATTTACTACAGGAATGAGGTAATGCGTTTTGAATAAAGAGTAAAGATAAGGGCTTAAAAAGTATACTAAACATTTTCTATTCGGTGCTTTGCGATTTGGAAATTTTGGCAAATAAAAATTTTTTGTATTGACAATTTGACAATCTTGATAGTTTATAAACTATATCTTCTTTACGATAATAATGGAAACTTGTACCTGCGGGAAGGAGCGAAAAAATTACAAGCGAAATAATGTTGTCGCCAATTTGAAAAAAAAAAACAAGTAAAAACGGCGTTAAGTTCGGCCGGGTCGAACTTTATATACCCTCCACCATGGATTGCATTCCACAGAGGATGTCGATTTTGGTAGAAGTGCAGTAATATTACAGGAAAATATAATTATTTTATATAGACAAATCAAAACAAATACAAATATTAAAAAAATAATTTTATAAATAAATATAATATTTTAATTATTTCAAACCACGCTTATAAGGCAATACGTCAATAAAAAAATAAATATTCTTCTATTTATATTTTCACTAAGCTTAAATAACATAAATATTAGTATATAGTGGGTGCTACAGTTGGTTGTATTCCTATTCTGTTTTAATTCCAAAAGTGCAATATAATAGTGCAATATAACCTAACTTCATGATTAAACCAATTTTTGCCGTAAAAGAAAAATTACGAATTTGGAAAAAAACGTTTTATTTTGCGTGTTTATGCAGTCAGAGGAATGTATACACCGAATTCCATGATTCCAGCTGCGGTCATTTGGTTTGTACCATTTTTACCCCCTTAAGAATACGACTATCTAAAATCTCTTTATTTGATGTTTCTACCCAATAAGAATTTCATCATTCCAGCTGTAGTCGTTTAGTTGGTACTATTTTTATCCCTCTGTACCATTGTATCGAATTTCAAAAATATCGTCTATTTTCTGTTTCAACTCAGTCAGAGGAATGTATACTCCGAATTTCATGACTCTAGCTGCGGTCATTTGGTTGGTACTATTTGTACCCCCTTTTTCATTTCAACCCAAAAAGTACGAATTTCGAAAAAGCCGTTTATTTTCCGTGTCTACGCAGTCAGAGGAATGAATACTCCGAATTTCAGGACTCTAGCTGCGGTCATTTGAAAAGTACGAATTTCGAAAATTCGTTTATTTTCTGTGTCTACACTGTCAGAGGAATGTATACTCCTAATTTCACGACTCTAGATGCGATCATTCGACTGGTAATATTTTTGTCCCCTCTTTTCGTTTTAACCCCAAAAATGTATACACCGAATTTGATTATTCTAGGGGCAGCCGTTTGGTTGGTACCATTTCTATCCCTCTATTCCCAGTTTACCCCTTAAAAGTAAAAATTTGGAAAAAATACTTTTATATTATGTATCTACTCTATTACAGGAATGTACACACCGAATTTCGTGTTTCTAGTTGTTGACGTTTAATATGTACCATTTTTATCCCTTTTTTGTCCCATTTCACCCCCTACAAATAAGAATCACTTTATGGTGCACGTTTTTGCTATAAGGGGAATGCGCATACCAAATATCAAGCAAATATAAACAGACATATTCAAAAAACATGCTTAAATACGCTAAAATATTAGGGATTATTATGGGTACTTTTTGATCCTTGAAAAGGAAAAAAAATTCCCTTTGGGCCGATTTCGCCCCGTTTCAATCCCAACCGATCTACGACTATAAGACGCATTTATGGACAATTTGAACGTTCTATCTCATTTCGTTTAGATGCTAGCGTGCTTTCAACAGACGGACGGACGGACGGACATGGCTAGATCGTCTTAGAATTTTATGACGATCAAGAAAATATATTCTTTATATGGTCTCAGTTTGATATTTCAAGGTTTTACAGAGGGAATGAAAAAGTTAGTATACCCCCATCCTGGAGGTGGAGGGTATAAAAAGAATCGGAATAGATTTTTTCTTTTTTGCTAATAGATTAAAGTCCAAATTAATTATTATGAAAATTTGGCAATTTTTCAAATATTCATCGTTAAATTTTAATTAATTAAACTAAGTTAAAAATTATATTTTTAGAAAGAGTCCAAATCCGTACCACACCTCAGCTATTAAAAAAAAAATATTTTTGAACAATATTTTCCTTCAACTACTCATGAGCGAAACTACAAAATCAGTTAATTTTAAATAAATATCGCACAAGAAACTATTTGTATGGAAAAATCTTAAAAAAATGGTATCGAAATAAATTAAATTCGAAGCAATTTTTTGATTTTCTTTCATGACAACGGGTGTATTCTTGCGGCAGAATTTAACTATAACTACAACAACTGTAAATTTACTAGGCTAGGTACTACACATGCCTTTAGCATAAGCTGTGAGTAGGAGGATGAGATTGAGAGCGTCGAACAGCTTCTCAATCTCCGTCCGGCCATCTGTAGAAGCCATTTCGTGACACTGCATTCAGCATTCTATGGGTTTAGGCTTGGGCGAATTGGCCAATATAGACGTCAGCAAGATAAGTAAGTCGCACAGGTTGATTTCGATGATGGTACGGTTTCACAGCGGGCCTCCTCTGGTCTTAGTCAAGCAGATGCTTTCATTCTGACTGTCAATACAACCTAATCTAACTCATTTAACAACCTGACATTGAGTTGTAAACTTTGGTTTGTTGAGAATCTAAAAGTAGGAACTGCTTTTGTCGCAATCAAACTCCTTTAGGTATGCAATGTTTTCAGTCATCTCACCCCCTTAAAGTAGGCTAAATTCTTTCCAGGTTACTTTGACAACCATAATTCATCATCTGTTTAAACCGTATTCCGCATAAAAATCATTTAAATCAAAAAAGAATAAAAGTTATTTTCCTTTAGCCACAATTTTCAAACTTTCTGTGGTTTGTTTTAGCCGGATTCATTTTCATACTTGAAAATTCAAACATCTCTAACTTCTTCTTCTTCGTCTTCTTTAATGCCCATTGTGGGTGATGTTGTTTAGAGTTTTATTTAAAGTCATTTATTTTATTTTCCAACGTTTGTTTTTTGAAGTTTCCCCCCGAAAACTCGTATATGTTTGTTTTGGCTGGCTGTTGTGGTTGCTGTTCCTCAGACACTTAAGCATGAGGTTTTAAATAAAGTTTTCCCTGTTTAGGTTTTCTTACGGTTGCTCTCCTTGTGCATTTCTTGTGCCAGAAAATATTTCAGTATTTATTGTTTGTTTGTTTGTATTTCATTCAGGGCCACCACTACAATCTTACAGAGAGTGAGAGAAGACAGAGAACAAAACAAAACGAAGCAGATGAAAGATGAAGACTAAAAAAAACAAAACAGCAACAAATGTTAATGACTAAAGTTTTGACATGGCATGTATACAATTTATTTTTATGTTTATTTTTCTTATATTAAAAATCCAAAGTAGGGAATTTTTGGGAACAACAAGAAAAACTAAATAATTTTGATACAAATAAATAAATCTCAAAAAGGTATGTATGACACAAAAAGTAGAGCATGAAAGGAATTTTGGACTGAATTTATGCATCTTTTGTGAAGGACAGTTTGTATTTTAAGGATAACTGATGTTTGATGTTGTCGTTCAAATATAAGTCATAAAATTAAACATGAGCTCAATCAAATCGGAAACGGCACTAGCATGAGAACTTTTCGAAAACATGTATGGTCCACTTTCGCTACAGCTGTTATTGAAAGTATGGTGGTCAATATTCCCCCCTTGAACCACAAGGACATCCATATTTTCATACAGATTCGGAAAGAGTGGGTGTAAATCTTTCAGATGATATCAATATCGTTACAATCTGATGACGCGATCCAAAGTTATGATATCGATAAGGAAGCCATCTCTTCAAAAAGAACCCCGAGATTACCAACTTTGGACCACTGTAAAACTAAAACCACACACTACTTTGAGCTATGGTAAACGGTATATTACCCGCAACCACTAGTAGAATGTATATACCAAATTTCATCAAAATCGATGAGGATCGAAATCCATGTTGGGTCGAAATCTTGTGGAATTACCCATATATAAAAGAGTTGCATTACTGACAGCGGCCAGACCAAACGGCTGAAGCCAGCAGTTCAGCAAATTTGCAGGATAGTTCCCAAATATGACGTAGACGCCGACTAAGAAAGGATTTAACGAAATTCGTACCTTTGGTGGTAAAAAGGGATAAAAAAACTGAACCATCGTCCTTACTAAACGACAGTAGCTAGAAACATGAAATTCGTTGTGTGCCTTGCTCTAACCATACAGACAAGCTACAAACAGGGATTTTTCGAAACTTGTACTTCTAAAGGAGGAAAAAGACAAAAAGGGATAAAAATGGTACCAATTTAAGAATTGCAGCTAGAATCGTGGAAATCGGTATTTATATTTCTCTGACAACGTAGACTTGCAACATACACTGATTTTTCGAAATTTGTACTTTCAAGGGTTGCAAGGGACAAAAAGGGATAAAAATGGTACCAACTAAAGTATTACAGCTAGAGTCGTGAAATTTGGTATGTAAATTCCTCTGACCATATAGAAGAGAAGTCAAATTGGATTTTTCGAAATTTGTACTTTAAAGAGGCGAGCTGGACAAAAAAGGTATAAAAATGGTACCAATTTAAGTAATGCAGCTATATTCTTGAAAATCTATATTTACATTTCTCTTACTACGTAGACTTGCAACGTAAATGGATTTTTCGAAATTTGTACTTATAAGGGGTGAGCGGGACAAAAAGGGATAAAAATGGTACCAACTAAAGTATTGTAGCTAGAATCGTTAAATTCGGCGTGTACATTCCTCCGACCACGTAGATGGGCAAAATAAATTGATTATTTGGAATTTGAAATTTTAAGGGGAGCGCGGGAAAAAAAGTTATAACAATGGTACCAACTTTAGTATTACAGCTAGAATCGTGAAATTTAGTATGTAAATTCCTTTGACCCTTTAGAAGCGCAGTAAAAGTATATTTTTCGAAATTTGTCTTTTAAGGCATGAACGGGAAAAAAAGGATAAAAGTCGTACCAAGTTAAGTACTGCAGCTATATTCGTGTAAATCGAATTTCTCTGACTACGTAGTCTTGCAACATAAATGGATTTTTCGAAATTCGTACTTTTAATGGGGCGAGCGGGGCAAAAAGGGGTAAAAATGGTACCAACAAAATTATTGAAGGTAAAATCATGCTTTTATCATGTATTTAGAAGCGCAGTAAAATAAGATTTTATGAAATTTGTGCTTTAGGGAGTGCGCGGTACAAAATGGTATAAAAATAGTACCAACTATAGTATTGCAGCTATAGTCGTGAAATTTGGTGTGTAAATTCCTGTGCAATATAAATGGATTTTTCGAAATTTGCACTTATAAGGGATGAGCGAGACAAAAAGGGATACAAATAGTACCAATTTAAGTATTGCAGCTACAATCGTGAAATTTTGTATGTAAATTCCTCTGACCACGTAGAAGTGCAGTAAAATTGGATTTTTCGAACTTTGTACTTTTAAGGGGAGCGCGGGACAAAGGAATAAAAATTGTCTACAGGAACGAGGAACTTAAATGGATATTTCAAAATTTGTTATTTGTCTAAGGAGAATGCGGGACGAAAAGGGATAAACGTGGTTCATGCATTTAGGGGAGAAGTGAGAGCACATGTTACCTATAGTGATTTTTCAAAGTGTGTACTTTTTGGGAAAGAAGTGCAAAAAGTTATAAAATGACCGGCTGCATCTGGAAACATGAGATCAAGGATATTAACGGTTGTAATTTTTTGTACCAAACTGGGTAGGAAATGATAAAAATTATAATTTCTTCAAGCACATTCCTTTGACTGTGTATGAGTGCTATCCAAAGTACTATTGTAGATTTATCTATATTCACCAGAGAGATGGATAAAACTGACAACAAGTAAAAACGGCGTTAAGTTCGGCCGGACCGAACTTTATATACCCTCCACCATTGATTGCATTCCACAGAGGTAGTCGATTTTCGTAGAAGTGCAGTAATATTACAGGGAAATATAACTTTTTAATATAGCCAAAACCAAAACAAATAAAAATATTAAAAAAATAATTTTATAAATAAATATACTATTTTAATTATTTCAAACCACGCTTATAAGGCAAGGCTACAAACACGTCAATTCAAAAAATAATTATTCTTGTATTTATATTTTCAAAAAGCTTAAATACCATAAATATTGGTAGATAGTGGGTGCTACAGTTGGTTGTATTTCCATTCTATTTTAGTTCCAAAAGTACAAATTTTGAAAATCCATTATCAGACGTACATAGTGCAAAATAACCTAACTTCATGATTCAACCAATTTTTGCCGTAAACGAAAAAGTACGAAAAATCTCTTTGTTTGACTTTTCTACCCAATTAGATTTACATCATTCTAGCTGTAGTCATTCAGTTAGTACTATTTTTATCCCTCTGTGCTATTTGTATCCCTTGAAAGTAAGAATTTCGAATTTCTTTTTTCCATTTTGACCCCAATAAGTACCAATATCGAAAAATCCGTTTATTTTACGTGTCTACGCAATCAGAGGAATGTATACACCGAATTTCATTATTGTAGGTGTAGCCGTTTGGTTGGTACCATTTTTATCCCTCTGTACCCATTGTATCCCTTTAGAGTACGAAATTGGAAAAAACATTTTATTTTCCATATCTACGTAGTCAAAGAAATGTATACTACGAATTTCATGACTCTAGCTGCGGTCATTTGGTTGGTACTATTTTTATCCCCTTTTTCCATTTTGACCCCAAAAAGTACTAATTTGGAAAAATCCTTGCATTTTACGTGTCTATGCAATCAGGGGAATGTATACACCGAATTTGAGTATTCTAGCTGCCCCTAGAATACTCGTTTGGTTGGTACCATTTTTATCCCTCTATCCACATTTTACCTCTTAAAAGTACTAATTTGGAAAAAATACTTTTATATTTTGTATCTACTCTATTGGTGGAATGTACACACCGAATTTCGTGTTTCTAGCTGTTGTCGTTTAATATGTACCATTTTTATCCCTTTTTTGCCCCATTTCACCCCCTACAAATAAAAATCACTTTATGGTGCACGATTTTGCTATAAGGGGAATATCAAATATAAACAGACATATTCAAAAAAACATACTTAAATACGCTAAAATATTAGGGATTATTATGGGTATTTTTAGTCCTTGTGAGGGAAATTTTTTTCCCTTGCTGCCAATTTCGCCCCGTTTCAATCCCAACCGATCTACGACTATAAGACGCATTTATGGAAAATTTGAACGTTCTAGCTCTTTTCGTTTATATGCTAGCGTGCTTTCAACAGACGGACGGACGGACGGACATGGCTACATCGTCTTTGAATTTTATGACGATCAAGAATATATATACTTTATAGGGTCGCAAGTCGATATTTCAAGGTGTTACAAACGGAATGACAAAGTTAGTATACCCCCATCCTGGAGGTGGAGGGTATAATAAATGACTGGCTTTTTCGTGTGTGAAGTAGCGAGCACTGCTAGTTCTTCTATAAATTTCTGAATAAATCAAAACTCATCTTAAATGGCAGAAATGAGTTTAAACATAAAATTCTTTTTATACCCTCACTCTACAAAATAGGATGATATATATCATTTGGGATAGAAAATAAATTTCTTTTACATTTATGTAACACATTGAAGGAGTGACTTAAGACCCTAAGTATATTTGGACCAAATATACGCTTCACGACTTTTTAAGGCGTTTGAGCCATATTTGATCATGTTTTTATACCCTCCACCTCCAGGATGGTCATTCCGTTTGTAACACCTTGAAATATCGACCTGAGACCCTATAAAGTATATATATTCTTGATCGTCATAAAATTCTAAGACGATCTAGCCATGTCCGTCCGTCCGTCCGTCTGTCCGTCTGTTGAAAGCACGCTAGCATCTAAACGAAAGGAGCTAGGACGTCCAAATTTTCCACAAATGCGTCTTATAGTAGTAGATCGGTTGGGATTGAAATGGGTCGAAATCGGCCCAAAGGGAAAAATTTTTCCCTCACAAGGACTAAAAATACCCATAATAATCCTCAATATTTTAACGTATTTAAACATGTTTTTTGAATATGTCTGTTTATATTTGCTTGATATTTGGTATGTGCAATCCCCTTATAGCAAAAACGTGCTCCATAAAGTGATTCTTATTTGTAAGGGGTGAAATGGGGCAAAAAAGGGATAAAAATGGTACATATTAAACGACAACAGCTAGAAACACGAAATTCGGTGTGTACATTCCTCTAATTGAGTAGATACATAATATAAAAGTATTTTTTTTCAAATTCGTACTTTTAAGGGGTAAAATGGGAATAGAGGGATAAAAATGGTACCAACCAAACGGCTGTACCTAGAATAATGAAATTCGGTGTATACATTCCTCTGATTGCATAGACAAGTAAAATACACGGATTTTTCAAAATTCGTACTTTTTGGGGTTAAAATGAAAAAAGGGGATAAAAACAGTACCAATCAAATGACCGCAGCTAGAGTCATGATATTCGGTGTATGCATTCCTCTGATTGCGTAGACACTTAAAATAAACAGGTTTTTCGAAATTCGTACTTTTTGGGGTTAAAATGAAAAAAGGGGATAAAAATTGTACCAATTAAATGACCGCAGCTAGAGTCAAGAAATTCGGAGTATACATTCCTCTGACTCTGTAGACATGGAAAATAGACGAATTTTTCGAAATTCGTACATTTTTGAGTTAAAATTGAAGAAGGGGATACAAATAGTATCAACCAAATGACCTCAGCTAGAGTCATGCAATTCGGAGTATACATTCCTCTGATTGCGTAGAAACGGAAAATAAACGGATTTTTCGAAATTCGTACTTTCAAGGGATACAATGGTACAGAGAGATAAAAATAGTACCAACTAAACGACTACAGCTAGAATGTTGAAATTCTAATTGCGTAGAAACGTAAAGGGGGTAAAAATGGTACCAACCACATGGTCGCAGCTTGAATTATGGAATTCGGTGTATACATTCCTCTGCATGCATAGACTCGCAAAATAAAAAGTTTTTTTTCCAAATTTGTACCTTTTCTATTATGGCAAAAATCGGTTAAATCATGAAGTTAGTTTTTTGGCACTATGTACGTCTGATAATGGATTTTCAAAATTTGTACTTTTGGAATTAAAATATAATGGAAATACAACCAACTGTAGCACCCACTATTTACCAATATATATATATATATAATATAGTATTTAAGCTTTTTGAAAATATAAATATAAGAATATTTATTTTTTGATTTGAAATAAATAATGGTTTGCAATAATTAAAATATTATATTTATTTATAAAATTATTTTTTCAATAGTTGTATTTGTTCTGGTTTGGCTGTATTAATAAAATTATATTTTCCTGTAATATTACTGCACTTCTACGAAAACCGACAACCTCTGTGGAATGCAATCCATGGTGGAGGGTATATAAAGTTCGGCCCGGCCGAACTTAACGCCGTTTTTACTTGTTTTTATTTTATAAATGTGGACATTAACCTTCGAGTACCTTCCACACAAATCACATCCGGCCCTAAGTAATTTCCATAGATATGTTCTCTGAGAGTGAGGGTATATATAAGTCGGTTTAGCCGACTGGCGTTTTTACTTGCTTCATATGGACATGGTTTTCTTACTTAGAATGTTAGCTACTAGAAACCAAAACTATATTTTCACATTTTTTTTTAATTTTTAAAATTTTAAATTCCGTTGAATCAGTTGCAAAATATAATGAGTCGAGTATACACATGTTATCAGCATATTTAAGGTTTTAGTGAGGAAATTCAAATGTCAATATATCTCCTAAATTTTCCAATCTTATTGCCTGCTACTATTTGTCACTAATAAGCATTTTAAATACCAGCATCTATTCCCTTTGAGGATTGCCAATACACCTAAATACCATCAGGATTTTCTCCAAACCCAATTCCTCAATATATTGTACAGAGTAAATTCACTATTAGCATTCTGATGCTTTCAAATGACACATACTTTCCGCAAAATTCTCATTTTATATTCTGCACCATTATTTGCGTTTCGTTTTCAATTGATTCATTGCCTCTAAGCTGCCCATCATATTTCATGATACTGATGTCATAAATTGACCTAAATATTTTGTCCAGTGTCCACTGCCCAATGATGACGGCTAAACCACACAACCAACGTATAAGTACTTTCTGAGCTTTAATGATATTTGACAACTCTATAGACTGACTGACTGACAGTGTGTACACTGTACACATATATATTTTGTGGCGTTTGTTTGTGTTTGTACATAACGTGACAACATAAAACACATCATATTTTTAGATGAAAGTGAACTGTTTTGTCGCTTCAATCGAAAAGATCATTAAAAATGACATAACCCAGCAAAATGTTGTGGGTGATTATGAATTTGTACGTAATATTTTGATATATTTCTAAATAATGAACTATTCCACATGGTTGAGAACGTATGTACGTGACCGACTATATGAGGCACTGTGTATGCGGAATACTCGTAAAAATAATGACTAATTCCATGAGAAACGAAAGAAAAAAATTCCTTGTGTTATCTGATTTTAATAAAAGTGTATAAAATTGTATTTTTGTATCAGGCGAATAAAGCTGAATTTTACGATTTTCTAAAAATATGAAAGTGTGGACACTAGGGTGGATCGAAAAATAGGAATTCTGTCAGAAGGTTTGTACGAAATACAAATATGGGTATTTTCACGGAAATATCAGCCAAAGTCGAATACGAAGTTTTTGGCAATTAATGACTAAAAACACTAAAGACTGTAAAACAGTCCGTCCGTCCGTCTGTTGAAAGCACGCTAGCATCTAAACAAAAGAAGCTAGAACGTTCAAATTTTCAATAAATGCGTCTTATAGTAGATCGGTTGGGATTGCAATGTGGCAAAATCGGCCCAAAGGGAAAAATTTTTCCCTCACAAGGACTAAAAATACCCATAATAATCCCTAATATTTTAGCGTATTTAAGCATGTCTTTTGAATATGTCTGTTTATATTTGCTTGATATTTGGTATGCGCATTCCCCCTACAGCAAAAACGTGAACCATATAGTGATTCTTATTTGTAGGGGGTGAAATGGGGCAAAAAAGGGATAAAAATAGTACATATTAAACGTCAACAGCTAGAAACACGAAATTCGTTGTGTACATTCCTCTAATTGAGTAGATACGTAACATAAAAGAATTTTTTCCAAATTCGTACTTTTAAGGGGTAAAATGGGAATAGAGGGATAAAAATGGTACCAACCAAACGGCTGTACCTGGAATAATGAAATTCGGTGTATACATTCCTCTGATTGCATAGACAAGTAAAATACACGGATTTTTTAAAAATCTTACTTTTTGGGGTTAAACTGAAAAAAGGGGATAAAAATAGTACCAATCAAATGGCCGTAGCTAGAGTTATGAAATTCGGAGTATACATTCCTCTGACTGTGTAGACACGGAAAATAAACTGATTCTTCGAAATTCGTACTTTTTGGGGTCAAAATAGAAAAAGGGGATAAAAATAGTACCAATCAAATGACCGCAGCTATAGTCATGAAATTCGGAGTATACATTCCTTTGACTACGTAGACATGAAAAATAAAAGGTTTTTTCCAAATTCGTACTTTCAAGGGAAGGATACAATGGGTACGAAGGGATAAAAATGGTACCAACCAAACGGCTATACCTGGAATAAAGAAATTCGGTGTATACATTCCTCTGATTGCGTAGACACTTAAAATAAACTGATTTTTCGAAATTCGTACTTTTTAGGGTTAAAAAGAAAAAAGGGGATAAAAATAGTACCAATCAAATGACCGCAGCTAGAGTCATGCAATTCGGAGTATACATTCCTCTGACTGCGTAGACACGAAAAATAAACGGATTTTTCGAAATTCGTACTTTCAAGGGATACAATGGTACAGGGGGATAAAAAAGTAACAACTAAACGACTACAGCTAGAATGATGAAATTCTAATTGCGTAGAAATGTCAAGGGGGTAAAAATGATACCAACCAAATGGGCGCAGCTGGAATCATGGAATTCGGTGTATACATTCCTCTGACTACATAGACACGCAAAATAAAAAGTTTTTTTCCAAATTCGTACTTTTTCTTTTACGGCAAAAATTGGTTGAATCATGATGTTAGGTTATTTTGCACTTTGCACATGTACGTCTGATAATGGATTTTCAAAATTTGTACTTGTGGAATTAAAATAGAATGGAAGTACAAACAACTGTAGCACCCACTATATTCCAATATTTATGGTATTTAGGCTTTTTGAAAATATAAGTATAAGAATTTTTATTTTGTGATTTGAAATAGACAATGGTTTGATATAATTAAGTATTATATTTATTTATATAATTATTTTTTCAATATTTGTATTTGGTTTAGCTATATAACAAAATTTATATTTTCCTGCAATATTGCTGCACTTCTACGAAAACCGACAACATCTGTGGAATGATTTCCATGGTGGAGGGTATATAAAGCTCGGCCCGGCCGAACTTAACGCCGTTTTTACTTGTTTTTTATAAAATATGCATTTGTGTTTTTAAAAGCTCGTTGTAAGTGCAGCTAATAGTATCTTTTGAAATTTCTTAACCCATTAAGGACCGCACATTTGTACTTGGCAATCCCAACCCCGTCGACATGCAAGCTTCAGTTCATTTAGAAGATTCTAGTGCTTGCGAACAGGAAGTGACACGTGCTGAATCGTGAAGATGGTCTGGTCAAATGTTGATTTATGTCTTGAAAGATTTCAACAGTCTACGCTGATTTCAGTACTGATGGCGCACAGCATAACAGATACACATGCCCAGAGCCAGGACGAGGAGAAAGTGAGAGTGTTGAACACCATCTCTCTGTCTCTGTCCAGCTATGAATAATATTTATGTATATTGATCGAACTTTCTTTTTTTAACTATTAACGATTACCTTTTGAAGCTCTAGGTAAGTTTTTTATTTATTAAATTCTGATATTTCGTAATTTGCGCTATCACAGCCGACGATGGCAGTTAAATTACATTGGAGTTAATTCACTATTAGAATTTTTGATATTTTTGTGAATAAAATCGGACAAACTGTTATGTTAATATCTGTGGAGAAATCGCATAGGTATCGTTAAAATCTAAAGTAACAACGCTATACTAAACAAGTAAAAACGGCGTTACGTACGGCCGGGCCGAACTTTATACACCCTCCACCATGGATTGCATTCTACAGAGGCTGTCGATTTTCGTAGAAGTTTAGTAATATTACATGAAAATATAAATTTTTTAATATAGCCAAACCAAAACAAATACAAATATTGAACAAATAATTTTATAAATAAATATAATATTTTTATTATTTCAAATCACGCTTATAAGGCAAGGCTACCAATACGTTTACATATCCACATAATAATTCAAGTCAATTTAAAAAATAAATATTCTTATATTTATGCTTTCAAAAAGCTTATATACCATAAATATTGGTAGTTAGTGGGTACTACAGTTGGGAGTTTTTCCACTCTATTTTAATGCCAAAAGTACAAATTTTGAAAATCCTTTATATGACATACACAGGGCAAGATAACCTAACTTCATTATTCAACCAATTTTGGAATTTGGAAAAATACTTTTATATTATGTCTCTACTCAGTTAGAGGAATGTACACATCAAATTTCGTGTTTCTAGCTGTTGCCGTTTGAAAGGTACCATTTTTATCTCTTTATGCCCCATTTCACCCCCTACGAATAAAAATCAATTTATGGTGCACGCTTTTGTTATAGGAGGAATGTGCATACCCGATATCAGGTAAGTACAAGCAGACATATTGAAAAAAATATGCTTAAATACTCTAAAATAGTAGAGGTTATTATGAGTACTTTTAGACCTTGTGAGGGAGAAACTTTTTCCGTTGGGCCGATTTCGCCAAGTTTCAAGCCCAACCGATCTACGACTATAAGACGCATTTATGGCAAATTTGGACGTCCTAGCTCCTTTCGTTTAGATGCTAGCGCGCTTTCAACAGACGGACGGACATGGCTAGATCATCTTAGAATTTTATGATGATCAAGAATATATATACTTTATAGGGTCTCTAGTAGATATTTCATGGTGTTATAAACGGAATGACAAAGTTAATATACCCCCTTCCGGGGTATAAAAATTGGCAAAATTTTAATTTATTGTTGCTAAGCTACAGAAAGTGAATTATCAAAAATTAACATTCTCCAATAAAAATTGAAATATATTATTAATTTATGACTGCAAAAGTGGCTATGAACATAAATAAATAAAATAGTTCAAAATTGGAGCAGCATATATCCGAAGTTTGTAATTCCCTACAACGATTTTGTTTAAAACATTTTTCTAGACTTAGGGCATATCACATTCAATCATTTAATAGCGTTATGCTTCCCAAGTTAGTAGTCTAAAATAGGATAAATAGTGGCTGTAAAGTCAAAAATTGTGAAAAGTATTATTAGAAAAAAACCGCTTAAATTTTTACACACTCCACGAGAGTATTATGTCTTTGTGCATTTGTTTGTAACACCCAAAAGGAAGCGAGATAGACCCATTGTTAAGTACTTAGACTCACTTTTTTTTAGAATCACTTTTTGAGTCGATTTAGCAATGTTCGTCTGTCTGTCCGTCTGTCCATATATTATTGTAATAAAATTACAGGTCACAATTATAGTCTGATCTTAACAAAAAAAATGGCACATATAAGTTTTGTGGATGAAGGACGAACGCTATTTAATTTGAGGCAAATCGGTTCAGATTTAGATATAGCCCCAATACAAATGTCGCTCCCGATTTGACATTTTCCGCTCTAGAAACCACATATTGTACCTGATTTTGTTTAAATTTGGCACACCATCTTATAATCCAACTAGAAAAACCTATGCAAATTGGGTAAGATCGGTTCAGATTTATATATAGCACCCATACAAATGTCGCTCCCGATTTTACATTTTCCGCTCTAGAAACCACATATTGTATCCCATTTTCTATAAATTTGACACAACATCACATAATCCAATTAGAAACACCTATGCAGAAATTAGGTAAGGTCGGTTCAGATTTAGATATAGCCCCCATACAAATGTCGCTACCGATTTGACTTTTGCCGCTTTAGAAGCCACATATTGTACTCGATTTTCTTTACATGTGGCACAACATCTTATAATCGAACTAAAAACATCTGTGCAGAAATTGGGTAAGATCGGTTCAGATTTAGATATAACCCCCATAGAAATGTGGCTCCAGATTTGACTTTTGCCGCTCTAGAAACCACATATTGTACCCGATTTTCTTTCAAATTGGCACAACATCTTATAATCCAACTAAAACCACCTATGGTGAAAGTGGGTAAGATCGGTTCAGACTCAGATATAGCCCCAATACAAATGTTGCTCCCAAATGTTTACCCGATTTTGGCTACACTATACATATTATATTTCACATATTTCCAGGTTTCAATATTCCCTCATACAAATGTCCTTTCCGATTTAAAATATTTTTTGTCCTTCCCGTTTTCACTTTATTACTGAATTGAATTGTATTCGGATAGAAAGTGGAGTGTATCATACATAAGTTTTATTTTTTGTCTTTAAATTAATCAAATGTTAAATCTAAAGAAATATAGGGTGATTTTTTAAGAGCTTGATAACTTTTTTTTAAAAAAAACGCATAAAATTTGCAAAATCTCATCGGTTCTTTATTTGAAACGTTAGATTGGTCCATGACATTTACTTTTTGAAGATAATTTCATTTAAATGTTGACCGCGGCTGCGTCTTAGGTGGTCCATTCGGAAAGTCCAATTTTGGGCAACTTTTTCGAGCATTTCGGCCGGAATAGCCCGAATTTCTTCGGAAATGTTGTCTTCCAAAGCTGGAATAGTTGCTGGCTTATTTCTGTAGACTTTAGACTTGACGTAGCCCCACAAAAAATAGTCTAAAGGCGTCAAATCGCATGATCTTGGTGGCCAACTTACCGGTCCATTTCTTGAGATGAATTGTTCTCCGAAGTTTTCCCTCAAAATGGCCATAGAATCGCGAGCTGTGTGGCATGTAGCGCCATCTTGTTGAAACCACATGTCAACCAAGTTCAGTTCTTCCATTTTGGGCAAAAAAAAGTTGGATATCATCTCACGGTAGCGCTCACCATTCACAGTTACGTTACGATTCGCATCATCTTTGAAGAAGTACGGTCCAATGATGCCACCAGCCCATAAACCGCACCAAACTGTGACTTTTTCTGGATGCATTGGTAGCTCTTGCAATGCTTCTGGCTGATATTCACTCCAAAATCGACAATTCTGCCTATTTACGTACCCATTGAGCCAAAAATGAGCTTCGTCGCTGAACACAATTTCTTTCTTTCTGAACTTTCTTAACAGAGCACGCATTTTGATAATAAAATTCAATGATTTGCAAGCGTTGCTCGTTAGTAAGTCTATTCATGATGAAATGTCAAAGCATACTGAGCATCTTTCTCTTTGACACCATGTCTGAAATCCCACGTGATCTGTCAAATACTAATGCATGAAAATCCTAACCTCAAAAAAATCACTCTTTATTAAAAACCTAAAGAAAACAAGTAAGGAAAGGCTAAAGTCGGACGGGGCCGACTATATAATACCCTACACCACTCCCTGTGTATGTACCTCGCTTTGATTACTAAACCCAGGTTTTTCATGGGAGCAATTTTATGTAGTTCATATAAATTATGCAGTTACTATAAATTCATCTTTAGTCATATTTAACGAATATGGTTAATAATATGGTAATTGATCCAATTATCCGACAGACAAATATAAATTATACAGCAGTAATAGGACCGACATTTCAAACAACATTCTGGGCCTGGTCCAAAACATGGGCCTATATATTTCTCATTCACCGAAGGTATTCCTAGTTTAAAACAATATAATGATGATGAAGATCCGATGATGTAGTTTCTAGAGCTGTAATAGCTCAGAAAGGGCCCCATTTGGGTTATACCAAAGTATGGACATATGGGCATTACCCAAACAATTCTCATTACAATTCAATTCGGCAAAAAAATGAAATCGGGAAGGATTTTTGCATCCTGTAAATGTATGTGTTTGACAAAAAATGTTAAATCGGAAAGGACATTTGTATGGGGGTATATTGAAACCTGGAACGATATGACCCGCTTTCAACATGTATATTTATTGGTGAAATATAATATGTAAAGTTTGGCCAAAATCGGTTAAACATTCGGGAGCAACATTTGTATGAGGGCTCTATCTAAATCTGAACCTATCTTACCCACTTTCACCATAGATGTTTCTAGTTCGATTATAAGATGCTGGGCCAATTTTAAAGAAAAACAGGTACAATGTGTGGATTTTAGAGCGAAAAAAGTGAAATCGGGAGCGACATTTGTATTTTTGCATACGTGTTTCTAGTTGGATTATAAGATGTTCTGCAAAATTTAAAGAAAATCGGGTACAATATGTCTTTTCTAGAGCGGAAAATGTCAAATCGGGAGCGACATTTGCATGGGGGCTATACCTAAATCTGAACCGATCTTACCCAATTTTTGCACACGTATTTCTAGTTGGATTATAAGATGTTCTGCAAAATTTAAAGAAAATCGGGTACAATATGTCGTTTCTAGAGCGGAAAATATCAAATCGGGAGCGACATTTGTTTGGGGGCTATATCTAACTCTGAACCGATCTTACCCAATTTTTGCATACGTGTTTCTAGTTGGATTATAAGATATTCTGCAAAATTTAAAGAAAATCGGGTACAATATGTCTTTTCTAGAGCGGAAAATGTCAAATCGGGGGCGACATTTGTATGGGGGCTATATCTAAATCTGAACCGATCTTACCCAATTTTTGCACACGTATTTCTAGTTGGATTATAAGATGTTCTGCAAAATTTAAAGAAAATCGGGTACAATATGTCGTTTCTAGAGCGAAAAATGGCAAATCGGGAGCGACATTTGTATGGGGGCTATATCTAAATCTGAACCGATCTTACCCAATTTTTGCACACGTATTTCTAGTTGGATTATAAGATATTCTGCAAAATTTAAAGAAAATCGGGTACAATATGTCTTTTCGAGAGCGGAAAATGTCAAATCGGAGGCGACATTTGTATGGGGGCTATATCTAAATCTGAACCGATCTTACCCAATTTTTGCACACGTATTTCTAGTTGGATTATAAGATATTCTGCAAAATTTAAAGAAAATCGGGTACAATATGTCTTTTCTAGAGCGGAAAATGTCAAATCGGGGGCGACATTTGTATGAGGGCTATATCTAAATCTGAACCGATCTTACCCAATTTTTGCATACGTGTTTCTAGTTGGATTATAAGATATTCTGCAAAATTTAAAGAAAATCGGGTACAATATGTCTTTTCTAGAGCGGAAAATGTCAAATCGGCGGCGACATTTGTATGGGGGCTATATCTAATTCTGTACCGATCTTACCCAATTTTTGTATAGGTGTTTCTAGTTGGATTATAAGATGTTGTGCCAACTTTAAAGAAAATCGGGTACTATATGTGCTTTATAGGGCGGAAAAAGTCAAATCGGGAGCGACATTTGTATGGGGGCTATATCTAAATCTGAACGGATTTCCTCCAAATTCAATACCAATGGTCACTGGCCAGAAAAAATAACTTCTGCCAAGTTTCATGACAATCGGACAACAATTGCGACCTGTAGAGTGCGAACAAGCTTAGATGGACAGCAGACGGACAGACGGACAGACGGACAGACGGACAGACGGACGGACAGACAGACATCGTTAAATCGACTCAGCTGGTGATTCTAAGCCGATCGGTATACTTAAAGGTGGGTCTAGCTCGATTATTTCTTGGTGTTACAAACATTTGGGGCGAAACTAACTTATAATACCCTAGCCCACGAAGTGGTGTAGGGTATAATTATGACCAAAAAAGAAATATTAAATCTGTTCAGAAACAAACGAACGCTAATAGTGAATATGTAGAAAAGTTGCGATAAACAAGACAAATAGTTGGGCTTGTTGCAAATGTTTTGTTTGTTGCAAACAACGAACAGTAATAATGAAACATCTGATTTTATTTAAAACATTAAACATAAATGGCCTTGGTAGTTTGCAAATGTATATAAAGTCGACAGCATCTAATCTGCCTATAAATCTATGTAATGCACTCTATGGTGGAGGAGTTACAAGATTTGGCTCTGCCGAACTTAACGCCTTTTTTACTTGCCTTTATTTAGTGAAAGCATTTCCGTTTCTTTCTTTCCGCTAGTTTAGGGTCTTCAACTTGCTAAAATGAATGGTTACTTGTCAAGGTTTTTCAAAATTATGTCAAAATCCTTCCATCGCTCAACCAAAGTCCTAAAAATCAAGTGTACCTGAGAATTTTCATGGGGCTGTGCTTAACACTTCATCCCAATCGTTGTCAATTCATTTCGGCCACCACAGCGTATACGTAATAAAAGTTCGTTACGTATACGTTTAGTGTGACAACTACATGCGATTGTGCTCGCTGGCCAGCTCGCTATGGCTACAGCACATGACACATTCGCAACATGGTATTCATTACTCAATAAACTCCTGGAGGGGCTTTATTTCACACACAAACACACACGTACACGACAGTGGCACCAGCCAAACGCAATACACTTGCATGGCGAAATATGAAAAACACTGGCACAACATTAGAATTCATTACAAATTGTCCATGTCCAATTTAAATTGAAAGTTTTCGCACACTCGTTGGGTGGGTTGTTTTTTGCTGCTGCAGTTTCTGTGCGACAAACATGTTGCACAAAACAAATGGGAAAAATTCCACGAACCACAAAAAAAAAGAAACGAGAGAAATAACAGTGCAAATGTTATGAAATCATAAATGTACGTATGGACAGGCAACAATTGCTGGCAAACTTACATATATTTGGCTCTGTGTTTTTGTGTCAATTTTGTTGTTGTAGTACGAGCATTTGGAGCATTCGGTTTGTGACTTTTGAGTTTTGTTTTGAATTCAGTTTGACATGTCGCCCAATTAAATTTTTACATTGACACATCATGTCATTTATGAATTTCAGGTGTATTTGCCTGTTGGCCTGCGGCGTAACATCGAACTCAGGGGAAATAGTGAAACATTTGTTTCGGTTCATTCTCATTCATATTGTTTTCGTTTTTTTTTTTTTTGGAGCAGTTTTGTATTTTCCGTTATGTATTAGATCATATTAATTATTTTTCCATTTGCTGTAACAATCAAATATTGGAGGCTGAAGCCAATTTCTCTAACAAGAAAATTTTTTAAATAACTATGGATTGTCCAAGGACGATGCAGTAAAATTTCCTCAATTTTCATACTTGTAATTGTAACTTGTAATTCCATGATTTTTCCAAAGTCCAAAAACTCTGGGAAGTGAGCTTATTTTTATACCCTCCTTGTCATTCCGTTTGTAACACCTTGAAATATCGACCTGAGACCCTATAAAGTATATATATTCTTGATCGTCATAAAATTCTAAGACGATCTAGCCGTGTCCGACCGTCCGTCTGTTGAAAGCACGCTAGCATCTAAACGAAAGGAGCTAGAACGTTCAAATTTTCCATAAATGCGTCTTATAGTCGTATATCGGTTGGGATTGAAACAGGGTGAAATCGACCTAAAGGAAAAATTTTTCCCTCACAGGGACTAAAAATACCCATAATAATCCCTAATATTTTAGCGTATTTAAGCATGTTTTTTGAATATGTCTGTTTATATTTGCTTGATATTTGTTATGCGCATTCCCCTTATAGCAAAAACGTGCACCATAAAGTGATTCTTATTTGTAGGGGGTGAAATGGGGCCAAAAAGGGATAAAATGGTACATATTAAACGACAACAGCTAGAAACTCGAAATTCGGTGTGTACATTCCTCTAATTGAGTAGATACATAATATAAAAGTATTTTTTTCCAAATTCGTACTTTTAAGGGGTAAGGAGGGATAAAAATGGTACCAACCAAACGGATGTACCGAGAATAATGAAAGTCAGTGCATACAGTCCTCTGATTGCATAGACAAGTAATCCGTGTAGGATTTTTAAAAATTCGTACTTTTTGGGGTTAAAATGAAAAAAGGGTAAAACTAGTACCAATCAAATGACCGCAGCTAGAGTCATGATATTCGGAGTATACATTCCTCTGACTGTGTAGACACGCAAAATAAACTGGTTTTTCGAAATTCTTACTTTTTGGGTCAAAATAGAAAAAGGGGATAAAAATAGTACCAACCAAATGACCGCAACTAGAGTCATGATATTCGGAGTATGCATTCATTTGACTACGTAGACATGAAAAATAAAAGGTTTTTTTGTACCAAATTTGTACTTTCAAGGGATACAATGGGTACGGAGGGATAAAAATTGTACCAACCAAACGGTTATATCTGGAATAATTAAATTCGGTATATAGATTCATCTGATTGCGTAGACACTTATAATAAACAGATTTTTCGAAATTCGTACTTTTTGGGGTTAAAATGAATAAGGGGATAAAAATATTCCGAATTTCATGACTGTAGCTGCGAATTTTTCGAAATACGTACTTTTTGGGGTTAAAATGGAAAAAGGGGATACAAATAGTACCAACCAAATGACCGCAGCTAGAGTCAAGCAATTCGGAGTATACATTCCTCTGACTGCGTAGACACGGAAAATAAACAGATTTTTCGAAATTCGTACTTTCAAGGGATACAATGGTACAGAGGGATCAAAATAGGACCAACTAAACGACTACAGCTAGAATGATGAAATTCTAATTGCGTAGAAACGTCAAGGGGGTAAAAATGGTACCAACCAAATGGGCGCAGCTGGAATCATGGAATTCGGTGTATACATTCCTCTGACGCAAAATAAAAAGTTTTTTTCCAAATTCTTAATTTTTCTTTTACGGCAAAAATTGGTTCAATCATGAAGTTAGGTTATTTTGCACTATGTACGTGAGATAATGGATTTTCAAAATTTGTACTTTTGGAATTAAAATAGAATGGAAATACAACCAACTGTAGCACCCACTATCTACCAATATTTATGGTATTTAAGCTTTTTGAAAATATATAAATAAGAATATTTATTTTTTATTTAAAATAAATAATGGTTTTAAATAAAGAAAATATTATATTTATTTATTATTTTTATTATTTATTAATTATTTTCTCAATAGTTGTATTTGTTTTTGTTTGGCTATATTAAAAAAATTATATTTTCCTTTAATATTTCTGCACTTCTACGAAAACCGACAACCTCTGTGGAATGCAATCCATGGTGGAGGGTATATAAAGTTCGGCCCGACCGAACTTAACGCCGTTTTTACTTGTTCTTGTAGGTATTGTCCAATAAAACAAGAATCTGTTTGTGAAATTTCCCTGACACACCTAAAATCTTGACTTGACGGATAACAAGCCGGTTTGACTTTCCTTTACGCAATTATAACCTTACAATTCGAATATCAACCAGAATTCTCAAAAGATATAAAAAGAAGAAGCCTAGGCCTTTCAAACAATATAAAGACGCACGTTTCTGTCAAACATCATCAGTTTGGTCTATAATTTAACCATGAATCGTCTTACAAACGAACAACGCTTGCAAATTATTGAATTTTATTATCAAAATGCGTGCTCTGTTAAGAAAGTTCATCGCGCGCTTCCATGTTATGGTCAGTTTAATCGACCCACTGAAGCGGTTATTCAGGCTATTGTGACTAAATTTCGCACCAAATTTACATTGTTGGACATTAAACCACCAACACGCTTACGTAGAGTGCGAACTGAAGAAAATATCGCAGCTGTATCGGCCTGTGTTAATGATGACCATCAATTATCGATTCGTCGCCGTTCGCATCAATTGGGCCTCTGTTTCTCAAAAACGTGGAAATGCTAAAATTGGGCTATATGTCTGTTTGTCAGATTGAAGAATCTGTCTGTATTCGTCCAGCAAACACATTTTGTTTCAGTTTTTCTTCGACATTTTCCAATTCTAGGAACGTTTCTCCTTTTTAGTTTGTAAGATAATCATAGTACTTGTTAATTTATTTCGAAAGAACCTTTAGTAAGAAGTAAAATGTCATTGTGTTTTTTAAATATCCGTCAGAAATTGACTGAGTTATTGAAGATGACACTTCCATTTTCGACATTTATCGTTGTTAAAAATATGAAAACGCAATGACAAAAAATCCATGTTGCCTAATATAGTACATATAAAGGAATTTTACTGCCAAAAGCATTTTTTGGAATACACTGCGCCTATTTTATATTTTCCAGCTAAAAATAATTAAACCAATAAAACAACTGGACTGGGGAAAATGTGAGCCTTTTTAGAAATATACAAAAACAACTCTAATAGAAAATTTTCGAATAGAATTTAGTTTCCAACGACAATACATACCTGTGTAATCCGGTGTAACATGATGTCGTTGCAGGTCATTTATGGAGCAGGCACTCGCCGCACTTGTGTACATGTTCACATTAAATGGTTCATGGTATAAACTGCTCTTGTCGATGGACTCATTATCGGGTTCCATGGTAACGGCCTGCAATAAAGAAATGTAAAAGAACGTCTTTGAGAATTTTCAGAAGAATTTCAATTTAGATATACTGATGAAATTTTTCTTCTATAAATTGTTAATTTATATTTAAGACAAATGCGGAATTGAGATTAAAAAGAATTTATTAATTTTTAATAGATCATCTTGAGCTATATGCTAGTTATTATATATAATTGAAGTGATCTCTAATTAAAAAATATTTACTGATATCCGTAAGCAATCTTAAAACGATCAGCGAATATGGCCAGAACGTATTGTTGGAGCAAATGGGTATCTGAATAAATTTCTCTTAATTTATAAAATACACATTTGTTTATATTTGCCTAAGAAACTATTCAATTAGCAAGAGCATTTTCAGTTCTGGTTACTGATGAACATTTCAATATTTTGTTTTTTTTTATTATTATTTTTCTTTAAGGACTAGACTTAGTACATTATATTCGCATAGAAGAGGTGGAAAAAAATTTGTTGACACGAAAAATCCATAAAAAAATCACAGAAAATATTTTATTCCATTTTTAATAGATAGCATCGCAAAGAATAAAAAGTGCTTGTTTGAAAAATGCCTATCTAAATAGAAAATAGGACACTTTTCAAATAGAAATAAATAAATAAAAAAGTAAAAAGATTTTTCATTCACTTTTAATTGCTATCATCCTGAAGAATAAACATGAAAAAATGACTATGGATAAATGTAATAGTTATGAACTTCTTTTTATGTATGTATCGTTTTTTGGCACAATAAAAAACATTAAAACCAGAAATTATAACCATTCTAGTATAATTATATTTCAAAACTTTTTTTGAACTTGACTCCTACGCAAAGTTGTGATGTTTTCAATTGGCAATATCGTAAAAATATAAGTCAATGGTAGAAAATAGAATCCATTATTTCACCACTTCCAAACTCACATATTCACTAAACAAGATATCTAGAAACACTACTTTAATATAATAATTAATGTAATTAGGTATTCCTAGTTGAAATATATCATGGTCTAGAGTTGTAATAGAGTAGAATGGAGGCCCTATTTTTTTTAATTCATTTATTGTGAAAAATATAGATTTACAATTTAGTTTATTACAAGACCCGCGAAGCCATTGTGGCTTGTCTGCAGGCTAAATTAATACTAACTGTATATATACATATTCTTTTTGCTATATAAATATTCATTGATTTTTTAACTTGGAAAACAGAATTAAAAATTTTAAATGTATATAAACCGAAGTTATTCAAAAAATGTATTTTTATTGATTTATTTCTACTTATTGGATTACTAATATCCAGAATGTTCAGCGGCAGTTGGTTCAGCGTTGATGGTATTGTGACGACAAGAGCATATTTTCCATAATCATTTTTGTACTTTGGAATTTTGTATCGTCCCTGTGCTTTTCTCTTTGTGTTTTGTTGGTGATCTATTCGTTGTAGATAATTTGTGTTGTTGAAAAATTCTTTTGATATTGTTGTTTTGTATAAATCTTTGATGTTGAGGATTTGTAGATCTTTGTATAATTATACCCTACACCACTTCGTGGGCTAGGGTATTATAAGTTAGTTTCGCCCCAAATGTTTGTAACACCAAGAAATAATCGAGCTAGACCCACCTTTAAGTATACCGATCGGCTTAGAATCACCAGCTGAGTCGATTTAACGATGTCTGTCTGTCCGTCCGTCTGTCCGTCTGTCCGTCTGTCCGTCTGTCCGTCTGTCCGTCTGCTGTCCATCTAAGCTTGTTCGCACTCTACAGGTCGCAATTGTTGTCCGATTGTCATGAAACTTGGCAGAAGTTATTTTTTCTGGCCAGTGACCATTGGTATTGAATTTGGAGGAAATCCGTTCAGATTTAGATATAGCCCCCATACAAATGTCGCTCCCGATTTGACTTTTTCCGCCCTATAAAGCACATATAGTACCCGATTTTCTTTAAAGTTGGCACAACATCTTATAATCCAACTAGAAACACCTATACAAAAATTGGGTAAGATCGGTACAGAATTAGATATAGCCCCCATACAAATGTCGCCGCCGATTTGACATTTTCCGCTCTAGAAAAGACATATTGTACCCGATTTTCTTTAAATTTTGCAGAATATCTTATAATCCAACTAGAAACACGTATGCAAAAATTGGGTAAGATCGGTTCAGATTTAGATATAGCCCTCATACAAATGTCGCCCCCGATTTGACATTTTCCGCTCTAGAAAAGACATATTGTACCCGATTTTCTTTAAATTTTGCAGAATATCTTATAATCCAACTAGAAATACGTGTGCAAAAATTGGGTAAGATCGGTTCAGATTTAGATATAGCCCCCATACAAATGTCGCCTCCGATTTGACATTTTCCGCTCTCGAAAAGACATATTGTACCCGATTTTCTTTAAATTTTGCAGAATATCTTATAATCCAACTAGAAATACGTGTGCAAAAATTGGGTAAGATCGGTTCAGATTTAGATATAGCCCCCATACAAATGTCGCTCCCGATTTGCCATTTTTCGCTCTAGAAACGACATATTGTACCCGATTTTCTTTAAATTTTGCAGAACATCTTATAATCCAACTAGAAATACGTGTGCAAAAATTGGGTAAGATCGGTTCAGATTTAGATATAGCCCCCATACAAATGTCGCCCCCGATTTGACATTTTCCGCTCTAGAAAAGACATATTGTACCCGATTTTCTTTAAATTTTGCAGAATATCTTATAATCCAACTAGAAACACGTATGCAAAAATTGGGTAAGATCGGTTCAGAGTTAGATATAGCCCCCAAACAAATGTCGCTCCCGATTTGATATTTTCCGCTCTAGAAACGACATATTGTACCCGATTTTCTTTAAATTTTGCAGAACATCTTATAATCCAACTAGAAATACGTGTGCAAAAATTGGGTAAGATCGGTTCAGATTTAGGTATAGCCCCCATGCAAATGTCGCTCCCGATTTGACATTTTCCGCTCTAGAAAAGACATATTGTACCCGATTTTCTTTAAATTTTGCAGAACATCTTATAATCCAACTAGAAACACGTATGCAAAAATACAAATGTCGCTCCCGATTTCACTTTTTTCGCTCTAAAATCCACACATTGTACCTGTTTTTCTTTAAAATTGGCCCAGCATCTTATAATCGAACTAGAAACATCTATGGTGAAAGTGGGTAAGATAGGTTCAGATTTAGATAGAGCCCTCATACAAATGTTGCTCCCGAATGTTTAACCGATTTTGGCCAAACTTTACATATTATATTTCACCAATAAATATACATGTTGAAAGCGGGTCATATCGTTCCAGGTTTCAATATACCCCCATACAAATGTCCTTTCCGATTTAACATTTTTTGTCAAACACATACATTTACAGGATGCAAAAATCCTTCCCGATTTCATTTTTTTGCCGAATTGAATTGTAATGAGAATTGTTTGGGTAATGCCCATATGTCCATACTTTGGTATAACCCAAATGGGGCCCTTTCTGAGCTATTACAGCTCTAGAAACTACATCATCGGATCTTCATCATCATTATATTGTTTTAAACTAGGAATACCTTCGGTGAATGAGAAATATATAGGCCCATGTTTTGGACCAGGCCCAGAATGTTGTTTGAAATGTCGGTCCTATTACTGCTGTATAATTTATATTTGTCTGTCGGATAATTGGATCAATTACCATATTATTAACCATATTCGTTAAATATGACTAAAGATGAATTTATAGTAACTGCATAATTTATATGAACTACATAAAATTGCTCCCATGAAAAACCTGGGTTTAGTAATCAAAGCGAGGTACATACACAGGGAGTGGTGTAGGGTATTATATAGTCGGCCCCGTCCGACTTTAGCCTTTCCTTGCTTGTTTTTTAAGTGTGTTTGTATTCTGTGATGTTGATAGTTCGCTTATGTTCGCATTGTTGGTTTGGTTATCGATATTCATTATTTGGTCACTGTTCGAATTTGGTTCTGACTGTCGTAGATGTTTTTGGTGCGTTGATAATTTTTGTTCAGTAACTTGACGAGTCTGTCCTGGGCTAATTGGAGCGTTCTGCAATATGCCGCGTTGCCCCAAGCTGTTGTTCCGTGCCTCAGGTATGATTCTGCTAGAGCAAAATAACCCTGCTTTAGCACGAAGTAAGGGGAGCAGTTGCTCAGATGGTACAATGCATAGGCCGTTTTACGAAGCTTTTTGTGGAGAGATTCTATGTGCGTTTTCCATTTGAATTTTATATCCAAATTTATTCCCAGGTATTTGCATATCTCAACCAGCTCAATTTGTGTCGAACAAGATTCCTCAATAGTTGAGTTGTCCCTATTGTTAAATGTTTTGTGTAGACAGTCCGTGTTGTGAAACGTAAGAGAGATGTTCGCGTGTGGTATATGCCGTGGTCTTATATGCATTATTTTAGTTTTCGTTGCGTTTATTAGTAATCCGCTATCGTGACACCATCTGGTGATTGTATCTAATTCTTTTTGCATTGTTCGTTCAGAAGTGCGTATGCATTTATGAGATACAATTATTGCGGTGTCATCTGCATACGTGAATGCAGTGCTGTCGGTTAGTGTCTTTACCATGTCGTTAGCAGATACGATGTAAAGAATTGGTCCTAATTTTGAGCCTTGAGGAAAACCGTATGTTGATGCTACTTTGCTGCTAAATTGGTTCTCAATTTTACCCGAAAAGATCTATGTTCTAGGTAATTTTTTAACCAGTTTAGAATATGTCCTCGAATTCCTTTTTTCTCCAGTATGTTTATTAGGTTAGTATGCTTAGATGGACAACATACGGACGGACTGATAGACATCGGTAAATCGATTCAGCTGGTGATTCTAAGCCGATTCGTATACTTAAAGGTAGCTCGATTATTTATTGGTGTTACAAACGATGGGATGACACACACAATTTTATTTCCCTTAATTTACTCTTTACAAGTACAAATATTGAAACTGAATTTTAATTTAAGGGTTGAATTGGAATTTAAATATACCAACGTTTTTATACACTCCACGAGAGTATTATGGATTTGTGCATTTGTTTGCAACACCCAAAAGGAAGCGAGGTAGACCTATTGTTAATTATACCGATCGACTTAGAATCACTTTTTGAATCGATTTAGAAATGTCCGTCCTTCCGTCCTTCTGTCCATCTATTCTTGTAATCACGACACAGGTCGCAATTGAAAACTAAATGAAACTTTGCACAAAGAAGTTTTTCAGGACAAGGACGAACGCTATTTAATTTGAAGAAAATCAATTCAGATTTAGATATATCCCCGTACGAATTTCACTCCCGATTTAAATCTTATACTTATTGGATACCACTTATTTTAACAGATCTTCTTCAAATTTGGCAAACTATCTTATATTTCTTCTAGAAACACCCATGGTGGAAATGGGTCAGATCGGTTGAGATTTATATATAGCTCCCACACAAATTTCGCTCCCGATTTGACTTTGTCCACTCTATAAACCGCATATTTTATCAGATTGTCTTCAAATTCGGTAAAACATCTTATATTTCAACTAGAAATATCTGTGGTAAAAATGTTTTAGATCGGTTCAGATTTATATATAGCTGCCATACAAATTTATAGGAACAGATATAGGGATATTTAAAAGCCTGGAACGATGTGAACCGCTTTCACCATGTATGTTTATGGGTGAAACATAATATACAAAGTTTGGCCTAAATTGGTTACTAATTTGGGAGCAGCATTTGTATGGGGGCCATATCTTAATCTAAACCGATCTTCACCATAGATATTGTTAGCTGGATTATTATGTGTTAAGCCATATTTGAGGAAAATCGGGTAAAATGTGTGGGTTATAGATCGAAAGAAGTCATATGGGGAGCGACATTTATATAGGGGCTATATCTAAATCTGAACCGATCTGACCCACTTTCAGTATAGGTATTTCTAATTAGATGAAAAGATGTTGCGCCAAATTTAAAGAAAATCGGGTACAATATGTGGTTTCTAGAGCGGAAAATGTCAAATCGGGAGCGACTTTTGTATGGGGGCTATATAAAAATCTGAACCGATCTTACCGAATTTCTGCACATCCGTTTCTAGTTGAATTATAAGATGTTGTGCCAAATTTAAAGAAAATCGGGTACAATATGTGGTTTCTAGACCGGAAAATGTCAAATCGGGAGCAAAATTCGTATGAGGGCTATATCTAAATCTGAACCGTTTTTCTTCGAATTGAATAGCGTTCGTTCTTGTCCCGAAAAACTTTGCTTTGCAACGTTTCGTTTGGTTCTGGCTACAATTGCGACCTGTACTTTGATTACAAGAATAGATGGACAGACAGACATACAGTCATTGCTAACTCGATTCAAATAGTGATTCTAAGTCGAACGGTATAATTAACAATCTATCTCGCCTCCTTTTAGGTGTTACAAACAAATGCACAAATACATAATACTCGTGGAGTGTATAAATATTGTGTATATGAAGACGTTTCGAAAATTTTTATTGAGGAATCTTAAATTCTCCCACTTTATGGAAAACATTCAACGTTCTGACATATGAACATAATATTATTACAAGTTTGTGATGGAAATTATTCCCCGAATTTTCTGATGTGCCTTTGCTCATTAGAAGCTTCTGATTCGATTAAAGATGTCTAAAATGTAGTGAATTTTAATAAAAAGAGCTTTGATGAAAATATAAGGTTTCCATTTGACTCAGATCAACATTTTGCTAAGATGACAAAAATTTTAACCTAAAAGTATCTTAGCGAAATTTGCTTTCCGAAGTAATGAAAATATTCACAAAGAAACTTTGCCCAGAAAATTGTGAATTATTTTCCTTTCTTACGAAGTCTTATTCTTCTCAGAAGATATTTCAAAGATGAAAAATGATTTCAAACTTAGTTTCTGGCGAAGCTGTTTTAAATTAAATTTCCCTTAGATATTTCTAAAGAAGAGTGTGTAAACATGATTTATCTTTCTTACTGGAAATTCTCATCTTGTTAAAGGTTCCTCGTCAAGAATTTCCAATGAATTTACTCTCTGCACTTTTGCACATTTAATTTCTGTTGTTGAATGTTTTAACGTTTTAATGTTTTTTTTTGTTCGCTTACCTTCATGCCGTTGCCATTCAGACGTTTATTGTCCACACCACCCAGTGTGTCCGGATTGAAATTATGCTGGAATGCATCCAAAACATTACCGCCATGTCCGCGTTTATTGCGGGCAATTATCGCCAGTATTACAACGACGAGCAGTAAAATAATCGTTGCCAGGACAGTGATTAAAACGCCAATGAAACTCGAGGCATCCGGTTCTTGGTCAATGGGTTTCGGTGAGAGCACTAAAAAAATCAAGAGAGTGTAAAAGGAAGAGCAAAGAGAGATATGGGGAGAATGAGCGAGAGGTTTTGGTTGAAAAGTCAGTTTGGTTGGAGGTAAATAAAATCAGTGATTATTAAACTGGAATACAAGTGAAGTTTTCAAAGAAAAGTCAATGGAAGTTGATAATACCTTGAAATAATGGAGAGGTTAGAAAGAGTCAAAATATAAAAAATTCGAAAAAGCTCGAAAAGGCTTAGTCTTACGCAGTCTCAGGTTCAGATATTCCAGAGCTGCAGGAGCCATAAGCAAACATGACTGAACGAAAAAATAAAAAAATAAAAAATACGAAAAACTTCGAAAATACTTATTCATAGTCAGTCTTGGATTCAGAGAATCAGGAGCTTCTGAGGTTAAAAGAAAAGATGACTTCTCTTGATCAGAAAGGACTATGACCGGATATAGGAAAATAATACATCCTCAGGCTATAGTTCTCCCTAAGGTTTTAAATTAGACCCAAAAGAAGCATCGACTAAGACCGGAAATAGAAAAATAATAAATCCCCCCACCAAGTATTTTCAAAAGACAGACATATAATTGGTTAATATATCCAACTTTAGGGCATCTTGGAGGAAAACTCTCCCAATTTTCAAAGAATTGAAATTCTTACCTGAATTCACATAGTTATTTCTGTCCTTGCTGTAGGGTACTCTCGCCACCTCATCTCGTTGAAAGGGATATTCTGAGTTATCCTGCGAACCACTGGCTCCCATGAACTCCTCATCCGTAAAGTTGCCCACCACAGGAGCTGCAAAAACGGGGAAAATATTAAACAAATGTTATGCCAAAATTCATCCACAATTTGAAACATTTAAATATTTATATCAATTTATTCTACTCGATATCCCTTTTCTAGTCAAATAAGTCCGGTGATTTCCTTGTCTAAAAATTTAAAATATTCAATGTCAACATTTGTTTTTTATTGTTTATGCAGATACACTTTTGTTCTGTCGTTTTGCTTTTTTGGTGAAGTTTTGTTTTTGCCATTTCTTGATGTACGTCCTGTCCTCCTTTCGTCCTTCTTGGCAATTTCTTTGCTTTTGTTTAGTCTGACTAAAGACTAACGACTATTTACATTTAGTTTGCATATATTTACACTTCTGGGCTTTTAATGAAGGAGGCAGGGGAGTATTTCCTCCCTCTAGCACATTAATCATGGGTTGAAGGAAGTATCAACACACAGTGGTCTATAAAATACAGATATTAGTTCGGAAGGAAAGGACAATTAGATATTAAGCAGATTTACACAAAATCGATCTAGATTTCATTGCATTGGATTCCTTTCTTGGAAAACCCCTTTGACTTTATTTTCTTATATTCCCATCTCTGGATATTAAGACCCCGGAAGTCAAGAAATTATTTTCTCCCCAGCCCTTTGTTGTTATGTTTATATTTTTGCTTTGTTTTTCTTCTCCTTTTCTTCTCAGTTTGCCAAAAAACGCATAAATTTATTTTGGGGATATTTTTCCTTTTAAATGCTGGGAAATAATTCAAAAAAAAAAACACAAGCATAAGAGGAAATGCCTTGCTGCCTTGGTATGTCCTTAAGGGATTTCGCATTTTTTAAATGTTTTATTGTTCTTCCTTAAATTGTGTGCAAATAAATGACAGACGATTGTCGAAACAAACAAAACAATGCCGGAGACAATTCCACCTTTTCTTAGTAAATGTGTCTGTCTGAACATTTTACAAAATTGCAGCGTTAGCCTAAAATCTGAAGTGTGAGAACCCGCCCCTTTTCATGGATGTCATGAAGTCTGGTAGACAATGAGAAAAAACAAATGTGGAGTAGAAGATTTAAAGATTTTATCGAGATTTTTTCCATGATGCAGTTTATCGTAGACTAGAATTTTTGGTGCAATTTCGATGTGATTTTTTGAAACAAAACTTATTAATTAATCAGGGCAAACATAGTTTGTCATTGATGTCATCCAAACACTGACTTATGAAGACTTAAATCGTGGATAGGCCAAAAACTAATTCGAACAGTAATTGTCCTTAGCTTCTCCGATTATAATGAGAAGATTAGCAATTTTGCACTTTTGAATAAGAACTGCATTTCCCGATTTTCAAAAAATGTGAAATTGTAGACATCAGGGTGGATCAAATATCAGCAATTTTAAAAAAATCTTAAATTTTATCTGGTAGGCGTTAGAAATATAATATTTTTGGCGACTTTCAAGCAAATTGCCTGTAGTTTAATATAAAATTATCATCAATTTTGTTATAAGTCCATTTTTAAAAATTCGTAAGTTTTTTCTGGTAGGTGATAGAAATATAAAAATATCAAATTATAGAGACATATATTTTTAAAATTCTGCTTAAATCTCTGTATTTTTTTAAAAATCAGAAAAAAATACCTCTTCGAATTTTTAAAATCTATATAAATATATATATATTTATATAAAAGAAAGTGTCCGAAGCGATGTAATCCCATAACTCGAGATTGGCCAAACCGATTTTGATGATGTGTACTTTGTTGGAAAGGTATTTTCTCAGCACGGGTTTAAAAAAAAATGGAAATTTGGATTTTCATTTTGTGGGCGGAGTGGGCGTGGCAATAGTGTTTTTGGGAGCTAGAAGGCTGAAAATTGGTACATATATACTACTGACCACGAAAATGATAAATATGATGCCGAAATTTGAATTTTCATTTTGTGGGCGGAGTGGGCGTGGCAATAGTGTTTTTGGGAGCTTGAAGGCTGAAAATTGGTACATATATACTACTGACCACGAAAATGATAAATATGATGCCGAAATTTGGATTTTCGTTTTGTGGGCGGAGTGTGCGTGGCAATAGTGTTTTTGAGCTAGAAGACTGAAAATTGGAACGTATATATTACTGAACACGGGAATGATAAATATGATGCCGAAATTTGGATTTTCATTTTGTGGGCGGAGTGGGCGTGGCAATAGTGTTTTTGGGAGCTAGAAGGCTGAATATTGGTACATATATTACTGACCACGAGAAACATCAATTTGATGCCAATATTTGTAATTTCGTTTTGTGGGCAAAGTTGGCAAATAAATAAATAAATAATAATAATAAATAATAAATAGTGTGTTTTAGGTAGAATGCTGAAAATTGTAACGTATATATTACTGATCATTACAAAGATGAATTTGATGGCGTATTTTGGATTTTCATTTTGTGGGTGGAGTGGGCGTGGCAAAAGTGTTATTGAGAGCTAGAAGGCTGAAAATTGGAACGTAATTTAACCATTTGTTTTTTTTTTTGCCTGGCGAAGCGGGCGGGGTTCAGCTAGTAATTATATATAAACACATAATAGTGTCATTAAGTCCCTCCCCATGATGATATTTATATAAAAGAGTTGCGTGATTGAGTGACTGACTGACCAAACGGCTAGAGCTAGAATCATGAAATTTGGTGTGCACATTTTTCTTACAGTGTAGAGGTGTGATGAGAATTCGTACTTTTAAGGGGTAAAAAGGGATAAAAATGGTACCACCGCAATGACCAAACGGCTGGGCCTAGAATCTTGAAATTTGGTATGGGCGTTCCCCTTGCGCCATGAAGGCTTCCCAAAAAGTGAATTTTGAAAAATTCGTACTTTGGGGGGTAAAATGGGACAAAAATGATACAAACAACACGACTGAAGCTAGAATCATGAAATTTGGTGTGTACATTTTTGAAATTCGCACTTTTAAGGGGTAAAAGGGATAAACATAGTACCACCGCAGTGACCAAACGGCTGGGTCTAGAATCTAGAAATTTGGTACGGGCATTCCTCTTGCGGGAATTCGTACTTTTGGGGGACAAATGGGACAAAAAAAGACAAAAAAAATGGTACAAACAACACGATTGAAGCTAGAATCATGAAATTTGATGTGAACTTTTCTATTATAGCGTAGAGATCAGATATGAAGTGAGTTTTTCGAAATTCGTACTTTTAAGGGATAAAATGGGGTAAGAAGGGATAAAAATGGTACCACCGCAATGAACAAACGGCTGGGCCTAGAATTTTGAAATTTAGTACGCAAATTCCTCTTATAGCTTCAACTTATAGCTTTTTACATTTTACATACATCACACGATGAGGATGGAGAGGCTTCTCAACAATAACTCTTGGGTTTTCCGAGCCCCAGATGCGACAATTTTGCTAGTTGACATAGCCACCGAATTGGAAATGGGCTTCATCAATCAAAATGATTTTCGATGGAATTCCTGATCATTTTCATTCATGAATTTTAATAATTTCAATGCGTTCTTGAAACGTATATCGATCCATTTTTAGTAATGACGTAGTTTCTACTTGTCAAATGTCAAAGAATAAAAGCTTCAAAAGTGACAGCTACCGAAATACCGGGTGATTCAAAATAACACCTCTTGTTGCAAAACCCTGTATTTCTCATTCACGGTAGGTATTCCTAGTTGAAATACAAAGGATCATGATCCGTTGTAAGACGAAGTTTCTAGAGTTGTAGTAGAGTAGAATGGGGCCCATTTGGATTATTCCAAAGTATGGACATATTATTTCACTTTCTTAGTATGTATTATTAGTTGAAATATAATATAATCTGCAAAATTTGAAAAAAAAAGATGTAAAATTTACATCCTTGAGGGGTGAATCTTGTAAGGGCGCTACATTAAAAAGTGGTTCCATATAGACCACGTACAAAGTAGGTATTCTTAGTTGAAATATGACATGATATGCAAAATTATATCGAGATCCAGTGCACGATGTGGGTTCTAGAGATGTAATAGAGTAGAATGGGGGCCCAATTTGTATGGGGGTTATACCAACATATGGACCCATATAAATATCTCACTTTCATAGTATGTATTCCTAGTTGAAATATTATATAATCTGCAAAATTTAAAAATACTTCCGATGTAAAATCTAGGTCCTAGAGAGGTAATAAATAAAATAGGGGCCCATTTGTAAGGACATTAAAAAGTGGGCTTTTATAAATCACTTTCACAGTAGGTATTCTTTATTGAAATATAACATGATCTGCAAAATTTTATCAAGATCCAATGTAAGATGTGGGTTCTAGAACGATAATAGTGTAAACTGGGGGCCCATTTGTATGGGGGCTATACCAAAACATTGACCTATATAGCTGGCTTTCAAAATGCGTATTTCTAGTATAAATGTAACATTGTGTGGAAAATTTGATCAAGATCCGATGTAAAATGTGCATTTTAGAGCAGTAATATTGTAAATCAGAGGTACATTTGTATGAGGGCTATATCAAAACATTGACCCATGTGGTCCACTTTCCTGTGAGCTGTTTCTAGTTCAAATATAACATGATCCTGAAAATATCATCAAAATCCGATGTAAATTGTGCATTCTAGTGTAAATTGGAGGGATATTTGTATGGAGGCTATATCTAAATCTGAACAGATTTTTTCTAAATTCAATACCAATCGTCGTTGGGCGAAATAAATTACCTCTGTCAAATATCATGACAATCGGACCACAATAACGACCTGTAGACAGAAGGAAGGTCGGGCAGACATCGTTAAATCGACTCAGCTAGTGATTCTATCCGATCCGTATACCTGAAGGTGGGTTCATCTCGATTATTTCTTGGTGTTACACACATTTTGCGCGAAACTAACTTAAAATACCCTATTCCACAAAGTGGTGTGGGGGTGTATAATAACAGATAATTAAAAAAAATAAAAAATTCTATTTTAAAATTCGATAATTTTATATTAAGCTGGAGGCAATTTGGTTAAAATTCGCCAATAAGAATTTATTTCAATCTGCTAGCAGAAAAAAGTTATGAATTTAAAAAAAATGCCTTATTTCAAAATTTCTGATTTCTGCCCACCATATTCACAATTTTTGAAAATCTAGTTTAGTTCATTCCAGTTTCCAACTTTTAAAGTTTTTCGAACTTGGGGTCCATTTTTGTTGGAAAAATATAATGTATAAATAACCAGATTTACAATTTAGCATGTATTTCCCCAAAAAAAAATGATGAATTCCCAAATTGGAGAAAATGTGTTCCACAATATAGAGCTTTTGATAAAATAGTCGCCATGCATTTATTAAACTGTTTTATCTATTTTGATAAATTTTTGGAATTTTTGTTGGAACTCTAATTCGCAAAACTTTGAACTGAAATAAATTTAAATTTAGTTTTAGTGAAAATTTCAATATTTCAGTCAATTACAAAGGATTTTTAAAAACAATTTGGCGTTTTAGTCCTTGTTAAATGTGCCTTTTAAATAAATTCACAAAAATCACATTTATGGTTACAGATTTCTTTAATTTTATTTAATACTCTATATCGTTAAGTACGTTTAGCTACTATATATCGTTCGAGAAATCACGTCAAATCAGAAGGCAAAAATGGAATTGGATTAACCACACGCTTCGAAAGCCCCACGACGACATAAATCGAAGAAGAGGACACACAAGTGGAAAAGAAAGGTTGAAAAGATGAAAAAAATCTGGATGGAATTAAAAGCCTCACAACTGATAGATCCAATTGGAGAACATTTGTTGAGGCCCTACGTTCCTTATAGGAACGTTGACAACACATATAGAAGACTGGGCAGCGGTCCATACAAATGAAAAAACAATTTCCAGTCATCTCACGAGAATAAATTTTGGATTGTTTAAAGATGATTTGCAATATATTTTGTTCCTAGATCAGGCCGTCTGTGAGCCAAACGCTCCTGAAAATACCTCTAGAAAGCATGTCTTTCACGTGTAAATTTTTTGTGCTGCATTTTTGTCGAATTATTATTTTTTAAATAATAGACCCTTGAAAGTACTTTAAATATAAAATTTGATTCTTGTCCAAGAGTAAATTATTGGTCGAATTATTGTAATGTTTTTTCGTAGTAATAACTTAATATTAAACTAATATATTTTTCGTATTTGGTGTTAGTTTCTTATAAAAAATAAATAGCGGCAGCCAATACATTTCGAATGATGAACATCGGATGGAAATTGACGCCTCAGCGCTCATGAAAAAGAGTTCGAACATTTTGGCTCTGAAAAGCTATCTCCTGTTTTAAATTATTTTACAAACATGGAGTCAGTGACCTCATTTTTTGCACATATTCATCATTTAGCAATCATTTGAAAGGTATTGATTGCTTCTATTTATTTTTCATAACACCTCTTACAAAATGTTTCCAATAAATATGAGAAACCAGAAAAAATCAATATAAACGGCCAATAATACCAGTTATTCTAATATAAGAATACAAATTTGTATTTAAATTGCTTCCATGGGTCTAAAATTTGCTTAAATAATTTTGTTTGCCCTTTTTGAATTAAAAATGGAATAATTTTTGAATTTCAAATGGAATAATTTTTGAATTTCAAATGGTGTATTTTGAATTACAAATGACGACTTTTGAATTTCATATGACGACTTTTGAATTTCAAACAGTGTTCGTCATTGGTCCACAAAACTTACTTGTGCCAATTTTTGTAAGGATCGGACTATAATTACAACCTGTAATTTGATTACAACAATAGATGGACAGACGGACAAACAGACAGAGGACATTGCTAATTCGACTCAGAAAGTGATTCTAAGCCGATCTGTATAATAAACGATGGGTCTAACTCGTTTCCTTTTGAGTGCTACAAACATATGCACAAAGACATAATACTCTCGTGGAGTGTATAAAAATTACACGGGAATAATATGGTTTTTGGAGGTGTTCACAGATGGCTTAACCCAGCGACGAAATATTTTGCAGATCATCATTAAACAATTCAATCTTCATTTCTGAGGGGTGACCGCTGCAATTTATTTTCGTGAACCATCCTAATTTATATGTTCCGTTTACTCCCTTGTGGGTCTATAGAGGCTGTAAACATCAAGGTAACAAATAAATAGTTGATCCTGTCCGTCTTTAGCTTTTCCTTACATGGTTCAACCCTGAAGTAACATTTAATTGATTTGTATTTAATTTAAGCACTGTTGAGATTTTAAACTGAATTCCATTTTGAGTACACTTTTCGGGCTATAAACATTTGCAATTAATGTTTGATAGCACTTAGCTCAACAACACTTTTTCTTTAATTGCATTAAAATTAAACTTAAGAAATCATAAAGTATTAAACGAACCCCCCTCCCCACTCATACAGCAAGTGGCAACTCGTCGTAATGCTTCGAAGGCACCCACTCCAGCGATAACCTTCAAATATCTGTTTCCTTTTAGTTTTCTCAGTGTTGTTTGGTTTGTATTTTCCCAGCGATTTTCCACAGTACTTGCTTTTTTCGCTCTGTTCGAGTAGCGAGTATGAATGCGGAAAAACAGAATGTGAGCAAAAATGAATATCCTTCATAAAATTTTACTTTTAATTTATTCTGCTCTATTAAATCTTTAATACCGCCACTCTGTATGTACGTTTGTTCGTTCGTTCGTTCTGTACGTTTAATACATTTCAGCGCTTTTGTTATGTTGCTCATTTTTCGTTTTATTTCAGATTTTATTCCTTCCTACAACCTTTTCTCTTTTTGTTCAATATCTGAACAATACCTAAAATCAATTTTTGCTACTGCTGCCAGAGGAGCTGCTGCAGCTGCAATTTGCTTTCGTTCTGTCTTGTATGCCATGGAAACAAAAGAACTTAACTGTTTTAATATTGTTCAATGATAGTTACTAAATTACAATTTTTTTCTTATTCATTCTTTCACTTTTTAGTACGAGCGACGACGACGACGACTGTATTGTTGTATTGTGTTGCTGCTGCTGGCGCTGCCGCTGTAGAAGATTATTGCTGTTCTGTGCAATTGTGCATAGGATAGCATAGTATACTTTCAGGAGCGTTAATAAAGGTAGACCTCGCACAACGCGAAGAGAAATTATGAGTGTAATTAGTTATGGCGAATATGTTGCTCAAGATCCGTTCTCAAAGGAATGTCGAATCAGTTTTTGACATTTTATCTGCCTTTCCCCTGGTTTTTCTTAATTATAAGATTTTTTTTACGATCCGGTTTCCCTTTAACTTGACAACACTCTGTTTCTATATAAAATACATTCCTCTTCTTTTTGGAGTGCATATTATATTCAATTTCACATATTATACTCAATTTCTTTACAACTTGGTCTATGATCGAAGGATTATGAATGACAGAGGTTGGAACAATTGTGGTTCGTGGTTCTTCCAAGAGAACAATTGTGGCTCCTCCAAAGATTGTGGTTCGTGGTTCCTCCAAGAGAACAATTGTAGCTCCTCCAAAGATTGTGGTTCGTGGTTCTTCCAAGTGAACAATTGTGGCTCCTCCAAAGATTGTGGTTCGTGGTTCTTCCAAGAGAACAATTGTGGCTCCTCCAAAGATTGTGGTTCGTGGTTCTTCCAAGAGAACAATTGTGGCTCCTCCAAAGATTGTGGTTCGTGGTTCTTCCAAGAAAACAATTGTGGCTCCTCCAAAGATTGTGGTTCGTGGTTCTTCCAAGAAAACAATTGTGGCTCCTCCAAAGATTGTGGTTCGTGGTTCTTCCAAGAAAACAATTGTGGCTCCTCCAAAGATTGTGGTTCGTGGTTCTTCCAAAAAAACAATTGTGGCTCCTCCAAAGATTGTGGTTCGTGGTTCTTCCAAGAAAACAATTGTGGCTCCTCCAAAGATTGTGGTTCGTGGTTCTTCCAAGAAAACAATTGAGGCTCCTCCAAAGATTGTGGTTCGTGGTTCTTCCAAGAAAACAATTGTGGCTCCTCCAAAGATTGTGGTTCGTGGTTCTTCCAAGAAAACAATTGTGGCTCCTCCAAAGATTGTGGTTCGTGGTTCTTCCAAGAAAACAATTGTGGCTCCTCCAAAGATTGTGGTTCGTGGTTCTTCCAAGAAAACAATTGTGGCTCCTCCAAAGATTGTGGTTTGTGGTTCTTCCAAGAAAACAATTGTGGCTCCTCCAATGATTGTGGTTCTTCCAAGAGAACAATCGTGGTTCTCTAAAGACTCCAATCCAAATTATTTGTGTGTACAATCGTGGTTCTCTAAAGACTTCAATCCAATTTATTTTCGGAGTACAATCGTGGTTCTCTAAAGAATTCAATCCAAATTATTTTTGGAGTACAATCGCGGTTCTCTAAAGACCTCAATCCAATTTATTTTCGGAGTACAATCGTGGCTCACTAAAGACTTCAATCCAAATTATATTTGAAGCACAGTCGTGGTTCTCTAAAGAATTCAATCCAAATTATTTTTGGAGTACAATCTGGTTCTCCAAAGACTTCTAACCAAACTATTTTTGGAGTGCAATCGTGGTTCTTTCAACACTAAAATTTTGATTATTGATGCCGTCCTGATTTTACTGTCATATGAGCTCATCGGTTTTCAGGGTGTCCAATAATGGTTTTAGTGACAGTGAGCGCATGGATTGTAAGGAAGTCTGCTTATGGCTTTTCTGGCTGCCCTAGTGGATTACCAGAAAGATTCGGTTCTGATTTCATTGGCAATATGGTCGTGGATTGTCGGAAAGTCGACTAAAAGTCTACCTGTAAGTCAGTTCAAGTTTTTCCTGGCAGTCTACTCGAGGATTTTCGGCTAGTCCAGCCTTCTCGTCGAAGTTCAGCAGATTCGATCATGGTTTCATGCCATGGAATATGACTGACAGATGTTGTGGTTCTTCCAAGACTTCCATTCCCATAACTTTGAGAATCTCATTATGGGATTATATACTCATGGATTCAGGTCATGACAGAATACTCGTGGCTCATGGTCATGTGTTTTCTGACAGATTTCTCGATTAAAGTTAATTCAATAGTCTATCAAATTATAACAGTCCGACTTTCTTCTCAAACTCATATCGCTGTTCATTTGGGAGTTTTGTTTGTTCTTCTGGCAATAAGAATATGGTTTCATTCTAAATTTTTTCATCTCTGAATCTTAACGTGGTTCTTCTCCGAATCTAAATGTGGTTCCTCTCCGGATATTAACGTCGATCTTCTCTGAATCTCAGCATGTTTCTCCTGCCGATCTAAACGTAGTTCATCTCCGAATCTAAACGAAGTTCATCTCCGAATCTAAACGTGGTTCTTCCCCCAATCTAAACGTGGTTCATCTCCGAATGTAAACGTGGTTCATCTCCGAATCTAAACGTGGTTCATCTCCGAATCTAAACCTGGTTCATCTCCGAATCTAAACGTGGTTCATCTCCGAATCTAAACGTGGTTCATCTCCGAATCTAAACGTGGTTCATCTCCGAATCTAAACGTGGTTCATATACGAATCTAAACGTGGTTCATCTACGAATCTAAACGTGGTTCATCTACGAATCTAAACGTGGTTCATCTACGAATCTAAACGTGGTTCATCTACGAATCTAAACGTGGTTCTTCACCTCTAAACGTGGTTCTTCTCCTCTAAACTTGGTTCTTCTCCTCTAAAAGTGGTTCTTCTCCTCTAAACGTGGTTCTTCTCCTCTAAACGTGGTTCATCTACGAATCTAAACGTGGCTCATCTCCGAATCTAAACGTGGTTCATCTACGAATCTAAACGTGGCTCATCTCCGAATCTAAACGTGGCCCATCTCCGAATCTAAACGTGGTTCATCTCCGAATCTAAACGTGGTTCATCTCCGAATCTAAACGTGGCTCATCTCCGAATCTAAACGTGGTTCATCTCCGAATCTAAACGTGGCTCATCTCCGAATCTAAACGTGGTTCATCTACGAATCTAAACGTGGCTCATCTCCGAATCTAAACGTGGCTCATCTCCGAATCTAAACGTGGTTCATCTCCGAATCTAAACGTGGTTCATCTCCGAATCTAAACGTGGCTCATCTCCGAATCTAAACGTGGTTCATCTCCGAATCTAAACGTGGTTCATCTCCGAATCTAAACGTGGTTCATCTCCGAATCTAAACGTGGTTCATCTCCGAATCTAAACGTGGTTCATCTCCGAATCTAAACGTGGTTCATCTCCGAATCTAAACGTGGTTCATCTCCGAATCTAAACGTGGTTCATCTCCGAATCTAAACGTGGTTCATCTCCGAATCTAAATGTGGTTCATCTCCGAATCTAAACGTGGTTCATCTCCGAATCTAAATGTGGTTCATCTCCGAATCTAACGTGGTTCATCTCCGAACCTAAACAAATTGATGATAATGTAGGATTCAATTTGTGATTCTTCCATAATAAGGTTATCTCTTTGAGGTTTATCCGTACTTAAACGTATCTTTATACATCGGAGAGGATGGGAGGTGGGAAAAAGCGACAACACGGAGAAACGAAATAATTTGAAATGCTTTAAAAAACAAAAGGATATCCCATTTCATATTGCACTTGTATGTGATATTGCACTGAGTTCCCATTTCATTGTGAAAACTAATAAAAAATAGAACCGATACGACGATACGAGATGAGATGGTGATATGGTATGTGTATGCTAAGATATGAACAAATATCCGAACACTTATGCGGAAGAGAAAATGAGTTTAGAATTTGTAATATGAACATTTGAAGAAGGATTCGAATGTGTGGAGTGAGGGAGGGTAGAGAAAAATCATTATTACAATTGATAGTACTTTTTACCGTCATACACAGCGGAAAAATTTAAGCTTTCAAAGAGAATGCTTTAAAAAGGCAATAAGGCAATTGGCGGTACAGCGTACAGGTACTTCACATTTTATATCACAAGAGTCATGCCTTTTACGAGTTTACTTTAACTGCGTCCTAATTCTGCCAGCGTTTCTCACAGTGTATATATTCATTTCAGCGTTTTTTTGCTGGGCAACAACATTCTTTCCATTCCATTAGAAATGGCAAATCAATATTAATTTCAATTTAGATTTTCATTCAATTTACTGTGAGTTCCTTTTTTCCCCGCTTTGTTTGCAGGATAATTTTCTTTGTTGGTATTTTTGCATTTTGCATGCATAATCTTTACTAATTGAATTTTCAACATTTACGTAGTACTACTAGCTAGCATAGCAGCAGGGATTTATTTTCGCATTCGAAGTTCATTGCATTAGTAATGAGCAGATGCTTTGAATAATGGATGAGCAACAAGATAAAGATAAAATGATTGCCTACTCTATCGAATGGCAGAGCACTTTTCTATTGGAGGAACAGAGTAGGAAAAATCATCATATTTATAGAAATTTGTGGGCAATGATATCGATGTAATTTCAAATGAAGAATGCAATTGTAAATTTGCCTAATTAGTGTCATTATCAATTTAAAGTGATTTCGTCCTCATGTTCGTCAATCTATTTTCGTACTTTTCAAAATTTTAAGTTTTGACAACGATGAACAACGACTTCTAGTTCCAAGTTTTAATTTATGACCACCTGGTCGCCAGTTGAACTGTTTTAGTGGAACAAGTCGGTTAAAGTTTTTATACATCAGATCCTGAAAAAGTATCACAACCTCAAAACAGGACTATGTTCCCAACCAATCTTTTCTGTTTAGTAGAATACCTATAACTCCTTAAAATATCTTTAAATATTTATTTTGCATTAACTTCCGAAAAATCATTGCCAGCACATATTACTGCAGACGGAAATAACTTAAAAATTCCCATGACAATGATATTATTTATTAAAATCCATTTGTCTGTACCCAACTATGTATTATCCTTTTTGTGTCAACGGCAGCAACAACAACTTAAACAGCATTTCAGCAGCAACATTGTATTAAATAATTTGTTACAAATGATTGCAACACCATGCTGAGGCAAACGATACAAACTGTGGCAAAATACCGGCAACAACATTTGATCAAAATGTTGATGTCGTGTATAGCGCCAGCCAGCCATTGGTATCCATCCTTACAAGCTAAAGTGTAACTTACCTGATATGAATGTAATCTCACTTAACATGAGCCAACGTGCTGCAAAATATAAATGCAATTGCAGATATTTGCCCAAACGATGATGTAATTTGATTGTCACGTCTCGAGCGTGATCCAATACAACATCGGGCATGTACGAGAACTGCACCGGTTCACCAATGTACTGGCGTCCGCCAATGCTGAAGAAGACCTTGGCATGAACGAAAACCTGCAGAAGAGAGAAGAAGCAAAAAACAAGAAGGAAGAATGAGACAAGTTGTTTTCACAATTTTCTTTTTTTTTTTGGTTAAACAGGTGCCAAAAGTTATGTTTGTATGAATGTCCAACAAGTCTGATGGCCTGATGGGTGCAACGGGTGTACAGCGAAGACAACCTGAGTGGCATTAACAATTAAATTAAATCACACAGCCAAAGAGCTGCCCTAGTGGACGGGCGGGTCGATGGTCGCTCACTTGGTTGGGATTTACATGTAGAATTGAGAAATGTTCTACGAGAGCACAGTATTTCAATTCCAAGGAAATTTATATTACAATTTTTTCAATTTTTTCTATTCAATTATTCAATTATTCAATTATTCAATTATTCAATTATTCAATTATTCAATTATTCAATTATTCAATTATTCAATTATTCAATTATTCAATTATTCAATTATTCAATTATTCAATTATTCAATTATTCAATTATTCAATTATTCAATTATTCAATTATTCAATTATTCAATTATTCAATTATTCAATTATTCAATTATTCAATTATTCAATTATTCAATTATTCAATTATTCAATTATTCAATTATTCAATTATTCAATTATTCAATTATTCAATTATTCAATTATTCAATTATTCAATTATTCAATTATTCAATTATTCAATTATTCAATTATTCAATTATTCAATTATTCAATTATTCAATTATTCAATTATTCAATTATTCAATTATTCAATTATTCAATTATTCAATTATTCAATTATTCAATTATTCAATTATTCAATTATTCAATTATTCAATTATTCAATTATTCAATTATTCAATTATTCAATTATTCAATTATTCAATTATTCAATTATTCAATTATTCAATTATTCAATTATTCAATTATTCAATTATTCAATTATTCAATTATTCAATTATTCAATTATTCAATTATTCAATTATTCAATTATTCAATTATTCAATTATTCAATTATTCAATTATTCAATTATTCAATTATTCAATTATTCAATTATTCAATTATTCAATTATTCAATTATTCAATTATTCAATTATTCAATTATTCAATTATTCAATTATTCAATTATTCAATTATTCAATTATTCAATTATTCAATTATTCAATTATTCAATTATTCAATTATTCAATTATTCAATTATTCAATTATTCAATTATTCAATTATTCAATTATTCAATTATTCAATTATTCAATTATTCAATTATTCAATTATTCAATTATTCAATTATTCAATTATTCAATTATTCAATTATTCAATTATTCAATTATTCAATTATTCAATTATTCAATTATTCAATTATTCAATTATTCAATTATTCAATTATTCAATTATTCAATTATTCAATTATTCAATTATTCAATTATTCAATTATTCAATTATTCAATTATTCAATTATTCAATTATTCAATTATTCAATTATTCAATTATTCAATTATTCAATTATTCAATTATTCAATTATTCAATTATTCAATTATTCAATTATTCAATTATTCAATTATTCAATTATTCAATTATTCAATTATTCAATTATTCAATTATTCAATTATTCAATTATTCAATTATTCAATTATTCAATTATTCAATTATTCAATTATTCAATTATTCAATTATTCAATTATTCAATTATTCAATTATTCAATTATTCAATTATTCAATTATTCAATTATTCAATTATTCAATTATTCAATTATTCAATTATTCAATTATTCAATTATTCAATTATTCAATTATTCAATTATTCAATTATTCAATTATTCAATTATTCAATTATTCAATTATTCAATTATTCAATTATTCAATTATTCAATTATTCAATTATTCAATTATTCAATTATTCAATTATTCAATTATTCAATTATTCAATTATTCAATTATTCAATTATTCAATTATTCAATTATTCAATTATTCAATTATTCAATTATTCAATTATTCAATTATTCAATTATTCAATTATTCAATTATTCAATTATTCAATTATTCAATTATTCAATTATTCAATTATTCAATTATTCAATTATTCAATTATTCAATTATTCAATTATTCAATTATTCAATTATTCAATTATTCAATTATTCAATTATTCAATTATTCAATTATTCAATTATTCAATTATTCAATTATTCAATTATTCAATTATTCAATTATTCAATTATTCAATTATTCAATTATTCAATTATTCAATTATTCAATTATTCAATTATTCAATTATTCAATTATTCAATTATTCAATTATTCAATTATTCAATTATTCAATTATTCAATTATTCAATTATTCAATTATTCAATTATTCAATTATTCAATTATTCAATTATTCAATTATTCAATTATTCAATTATTCAATTATTCAATTATTCAATTATTCAATTATTCAATTATTCAATTATTCAATTATTCAATTATTCAATTATTCAATTATTCAATTATTCAATTATTCAATTATTCAATTATTCAATTATTCAATTATTCAATTATTCAATTATTCAATTATTCAATTATTCAATTATTCAATTATTCAATTATTCAATTATTCAATTATTCAATTATTCAATTATTCAATTATTCAATTATTCAATTATTCAATTATTCAATTATTCAATTATTCAATTATTCAATTATTCAATTATTCAATTATTCAATTATTCAATTATTCAATTATTCAATTATTCAATTATTCAATTATTCAATTATTCAATTATTCAATTATTCAATTATTCAATTATTCAATTATTCAATTATTCAATTATTCAATTATTCAATTATTCAATTATTCAATTATTCAATTATTCAATTATTCAATTATTCAATTATTCAATTATTCAATTATTCAATTATTCAATTATTCAATTATTCAATTATTCAATTATTCAATTATTCAATTATTCAATTATTCAATTATTCAATTATTCAATTATTCAATTATTCAATTATTCAATTATTCAATTATTCAATTATTCAATTATTCAATTATTCAATTATTCAATTATTCAATTATTCAATTATTCAATTATTCAATTATTCAATTATTCAATTATTCAATTATTCAATTATTCAATTATTCAATTATTCAATTATTCAATTATTCAATTATTCAATTATTCAATTATTCAATTATTCAATTATTCAATTATTCAATTATTCAATTATTCAATTATTCAATTATTCAATTATTCAATTATTCAATTATTCAATTATTCAATTATTCAATTATTCAATTATTCAATTATTCAATTATTCAATTATTCAATTATTCAATTATTCAATTATTCAATTATTCAATTATTCAATTATTCAATTATTCAATTATTCAATTATTCAATTATTCAATTATTCAATTATTCAATTATTCAATTATTCAATTATTCAATTATTCAATTATTCAATTATTCAATTATTCAATTATTCAATTATTCAATTATTCAATTATTCAATTATTCAATTATTCAATTATTCAATTATTCAATTATTCAATTATTCAATTATTCAATTATTCAATTATTCAATTATTCAATTATTCAATTATTCAATTATTCAATTATTCAATTATTCAATTATTCAATTATTCAATTATTCAATTATTCAATTATTCAATTATTCAATTATTCAATTATTCAATTATTCAATTATTCAATTATTCAATTATTCAATTATTCAATTATTCAATTATTCAATTATTCAATTATTCAATTATTCAATTATTCAATTATTCAATTATTCAATTATTCAATTATTCAATTATTCAATTATTCAATTATTCAATTATTCAATTATTCAATTATTCAATTATTCAATTATTCAATTATTCAATTATTCAATTATTCAATTATTCAATTATTCAATTATTCAATTATTCAATTATTCAATTATTCAATTATTCAATTATTCAATTATTCAATTATTCAATTATTCAATTATTCAATTATTCAATTATTCAATTATTCAATTATTCAATTATTCAATTATTCAATTATTCAATTATTCAATTATTCAATTATTCAATTATTCAATTATTCAATTATTCAATTATTCAATTATTCAATTATTCAATTATTCAATTATTCAATTATTCAATTATTCAATTATTCAATTATTCAATTATTCAATTATTCAATTATTCAATTATTCAATTATTCAATTATTCAATTATTCAATTATTCAATTATTCAATTATTCAATTATTCAATTATTCAATTATTCAATTATTCAATTATTCAATTATTCAATTATTCAATTATTCAATTATTCAATTATTCAATTATTCAATTATTCAATTATTCAATTATTCAATTATTCAATTATTCAATTATTCAATTATTCAATTATTCAATTATTCAATTATTCAATTATTCAATTATTCAATTATTCAATTATTCAATTATTCAATTATTCAATTATTCAATTATTCAATTATTCAATTATTCAATTATTCAATTATTCAATTATTCAATTATTCAATTATTCAATTATTCAATTATTCAATTATTCAATTATTCAATTATTCAATTATTCAATTATTCAATTATTCAATTATTCAATTATTCAATTATTCAATTATTCAATTATTCAATTATTCAATTATTCAATTATTCAATTATTCAATTATTCAATTATTCAATTATTCAATTATTCAATTATTCAATTATTCAATTATTCAATTATTCAATTATTCAATTATTCAATTATTCAATTATTCAATTATTCAATTATTCAATTATTCAATTATTCAATTATTCAATTATTCAATTATTCAATTATTCAATTATTCAATTATTCAATTATTCAATTATTCAATTATTCAATTATTCAATTATTCAATTATTCAATTATTCAATTATTCAATTATTCAATTATTCAATTATTCAATTATTCAATTATTCAATTATTCAATTATTCAATTATTCAATTATTCAATTATTCAATTATTCAATTATTCAATTATTCAATTATTCAATTATTCAATTATTCAATTATTCAATTATTCAATTATTCAATTATTCAATTATTCAATTATTCAATTATTCAATTATTCAATTATTCAATTATTCAATTATTCAATTATTCAATTATTCAATTATTCAATTATTCAATTATTCAATTATTCAATTATTCAATTATTCAATTATTCAATTATTCAATTATTCAATTATTCAATTATTCAATTATTCAATTATTCAATTATTCAATTATTCAATTATTCAATTATTCAATTATTCAATTATTCAATTATTCAATTATTCAATTATTCAATTATTCAATTATTCAATTATTCAATTATTCAATTATTCAATTATTCAATTATTCAATTATTCAATTATTCAATTATTCAATTATTCAATTATTCAATTATTCAATTATTCAATTATTCAATTATTCAATTATTCAATTATTCAATTATTCAATTATTCAATTATTCAATTATTCAATTATTCAATTATTCAATTATTCAATTATTCAATTATTCAATTATTCAATTATTCAATTATTCAATTATTCAATTATTCAATTATTCAATTATTCAATTATTCAATTATTCAATTATTCAATTATTCAATTATTCAATTATTCAATTATTCAATTATTCAATTATTCAATTATTCAATTATTCAATTATTCAATTATTCAATTATTCAATTATTCAATTATTCAATTATTCAATTATTCAATTATTCAATTATTCAATTATTCAATTATTCAATTATTCAATTATTCAATTATTCAATTATTCAATTATTCAATTATTCAATTATTCAATTATTCAATTATTCAATTATTCAATTATTCAATTATTCAATTATTCAATTATTCAATTATTCAATTATTCAATTATTCAATTATTCAATTATTCAATTATTCAATTATTCAATTATTCAATTATTCAATTATTCAATTATTCAATTATTCAATTATTCAATTATTCAATTATTCAATTATTCAATTATTCAATTATTCAATTATTCAATTATTCAATTATTCAATTATTCAATTATTCAATTATTCAATTATTCAATTATTCAATTATTCAATTATTCAATTATTCAATTATTCAATTATTCAATTATTCAATTATTCAATTATTCAATTATTCAATTATTCAATTATTCAATTATTCAATTATTCAATTATTCAATTATTCAATTATTCAATTATTCAATTATTCAATTATTCAATTATTCAATTATTCAATTATTCAATTATTCAATTATTCAATTATTCAATTATTCAATTATTCAATTATTCAATTATTCAATTATTCAATTATTCAATTATTCAATTATTCAATTATTCAATTATTCAATTATTCAATTATTCAATTATTCAATTATTCAATTATTCAATTATTCAATTATTCAATTATTCAATTATTCAATTATTCAATTATTCAATTATTCAATTATTCAATTATTCAATTATTCAATTATTCAATTATTCAATTATTCAATTATTCAATTATTCAATTATTCAATTATTCAATTATTCAATTATTCAATTATTCAATTATTCAATTATTCAATTATTCAATTATTCAATTATTCAATTATTCAATTATTCAATTATTCAATTATTCAATTATTCAATTATTCAATTATTCAATTATTCAATTATTCAATTATTCAATTATTCAATTATTCAATTATTCAATTATTCAATTATTCAATTATTCAATTATTCAATTATTCAATTATTCAATTATTCAATTATTCAATTATTCAATTATTCAATTATTCAATTATTCAATTATTCAATTATTCAATTATTCAATTATTCAATTATTCAATTATTCAATTATTCAATTATTCAATTATTCAATTATTCAATTATTCAATTATTCAATTATTCAATTATTCAATTATTCAATTATTCAATTATTCAATTATTCAATTATTCAATTATTCAATTATTCAATTATTCAATTATTCAATTATTCAATTATTCAATTATTCAATTATTCAATTATTCAATTATTCAATTATTCAATTATTCAATTATTCAATTATTCAATTATTCAATTATTCAATTATTCAATTATTCAATTATTCAATTATTCAATTATTCAATTATTCAATTATTCAATTATTCAATTATTCAATTATTCAATTATTCAATTATTCAATTATTCAATTATTCAATTATTCAATTATTCAATTATTCAATTATTCAATTATTCAATTATTCAATTATTCAATTATTCAATTATTCAATTATTCAATTATTCAATTATTCAATTATTCAATTATTCAATTATTCAATTATTCAATTATTCAATTATTCAATTATTCAATTATTCAATTATTCAATTATTCAATTATTCAATTATTCAATTATTCAATTATTCAATTATTCAATTATTCAATTATTCAATTATTCAATTATTCAATTATTCAATTATTCAATTATTCAATTATTCAATTATTCAATTATTCAATTATTCAATTATTCAATTATTCAATTATTCAATTATTCAATTATTCAATTATTCAATTATTCAATTATTCAATTATTCAATTATTCAATTATTCAATTATTCAATTATTCAATTATTCAATTATTCAATTATTCAATTATTCAATTATTCAATTATTCAATTATTCAATTATTCAATTATTCAATTATTCAATTATTCAATTATTCAATTATTCAATTATTCAATTATTCAATTATTCAATTATTCAATTATTCAATTATTCAATTATTCAATTATTCAATTATTCAATTATTCAATTATTCAATTATTCAATTATTCAATTATTCAATTATTCAATTATTCAATTATTCAATTATTCAATTATTCAATTATTCAATTATTCAATTATTCAATTATTCAATTATTCAATTATTCAATTATTCAATTATTCAATTATTCAATTATTCAATTATTCAATTATTCAATTATTCAATTATTCAATTATTCAATTATTCAATTATTCAATTATTCAATTATTCAATTATTCAATTATTCAATTATTCAATTATTCAATTATTCAATTATTCAATTATTCAATTATTCAATTATTCAATTATTCAATTATTCAATTATTCAATTATTCAATTATTCAATTATTCAATTATTCAATTATTCAATTATTCAATTATTCAATTATTCAATTATTCAATTATTCAATTATTCAATTATTCAATTATTCAATTATTCAATTATTCAATTATTCAATTATTCAATTATTCAATTATTCAATTATTCAATTATTCAATTATTCAATTATTCAATTATTCAATTATTCAATTATTCAATTATTCAATTATTCAATTATTCAATTATTCAATTATATCCATTTAAAATTTTAATATTTCTAAATTTCAAAAATCAATGAATATTTATTTATCAAAAACAATATGTATATATACAGTTAGTATTAATTTAGCCTGCAGACAAGCCACAATGGCTTCGCGGGTCTTGTAATAAACTAAATTGTAAATCTATATATTACACAATAAATGAATTTAAAAAAAAAAAAAAAAAAAATTATTCAATTATTCAATTATTCAATTATTCAATTATTCAATTATTCAATTATTCAATTATTCAATTATTCAATTATTCAATTATTCAATTATTCAATTATTCAATTATTCAATTATTCAATTATTCAATTATTCAATTATTCAATTATTCAATTATTCAATTATTCAATTATTCAATTATTCAATTATTCAATTATTCAATTATTCAATTATTCAATTATTCAATTATTCAATAATTCAATTATTCAATTATTCAATTATTCAATTATTCAATTATTCAATTATTCAATTATTCAATTATTCAATTATTCAATTATTCAATTATTCAATTATTCAATTATTCAATTATTCAATTATTCAATTATTCAATTATTCAATTATTCAATTATTCAATTATTCAATTATTCAATTATTCAATTATTCAATTATTCAATTATTCAATTATTCAATTATTCAATTATTCAATTATTCAATTATTCAATTATTCAATTATTCAATTATTCAATTATTCAATTATTCAATTATTCAATTATTCAATTATTCAATTATTCAATTATTCAATTATTCAATTATTCAATTATTCAATTATTCAATTATTCAATTATTCAATTATTCAATTATTCAATTATTCAATTATTCAATTATTCAATTATTCAATTATTCAATTATTCAATTATTCAATTATTCAATTATTCAATTATTCAATTATTCAATTATTCAATTATTCAATTATTCAATTATTCAATTATTCAATTATTCAATTATTCAATTATTCAATTATTCAATTATTCAATTATTCAATTATTCAATTATTCAATTATTCAATTATTCAATTATTCAATTATTCAATTATTCAATTATTCAATTATTCAATTATTCAATTATTCAATTATTCAATTATTCAATTATTCAATTATTCAATTATTCAATTATTCAATTATTCAATTATTCAATTATTCAATTATTCAATTATTCAATTATTCAATTATTCAATTATTCAATTATTCAATTATTCAATTATTCAATTATTCAATTATTCAATTATTCAATTATTCAATTATTCAATTATTCAATTATTCAATTATTCAATTATTCAATTATTCAATTATTCAATTATTCAATTATTCAATTATTCAATTATTCAATTATTCAATTATTCAATTATTCAATTATTCAATTATTCAATTATTCAATTATTCAATTATTCAATTATTCAATTATTCAATTATTCAATTATTCAATTATTCAATTATTCAATTATTCAATTATTCAATTATTCAATTATTCAATTATTCAATTATTCAATTATTCAATTATTCAATTATTCAATTATTCAATTATTCAATTATTCAATTATTCAATTATTCAATTATTCAATTATTCAATTATTCAATTATTCAATTATTCAATTATTCAATTATTCAATTATTCAATTATTCAATTATTCAATTATTCAATTATTCAATTATTCAATTATTCAATTATTCAATTATTCAATTATTCAATTATTCAATTATTCAATTATTCAATTATTCAATTATTCAATTATTCAATTATTCAATTATTCAATTATTCAATTATTCAATTATTCAATTATTCAATTATTCAATTATTCAATTATTCAATTATTCAATTATTCAATTATTCAATTATTCAATTATTCAATTATTCAATTATTCAATTATTCAATTATTCAATTATTCAATTATTCAATTATTCAATTATTCAATTATTCAATTATTCAATTATTCAATTATTCAATTATTCAATTATTCAATTATTCAATTATTCAATTATTCAATTATTCAATTATTCAATTATTCAATTATTCAATTATTCAATTATTCAATTATTCAATTATTCAATTATTCAATTATTCAATTATTCAATTATTCAATTATTCAATTATTCAATTATTCAATTATTCAATTATTCAATTATTCAATTATTCAATTATTCAATTATTCAATTATTCAATTATTCAATTATTCAATTATTCAATTATTCAATTATTCAATTATTCAATTATTCAATTATTCAATTATTCAATTATTCAATTATTCAATTATTCAATTATTCAATTATTCAATTATTCAATTATTCAATTATTCAATTATTCAATTATTCAATTATTCAATTATTCAATTATTCAATTATTCAATTATTCAATTATTCAATTATTCAATTATTCAATTATTCAATTATTCAATTATTCAATTATTCAATTATTCAATTATTCAATTATTCAATTATTCAATTATTCAATTATTCAATTATTCAATTATTCAATTATTCAATTATTCAATTATTCAATTATTCAATTATTCAATTATTCAATTATTCAATTATTCAATTATTCAATTATTCAATTATTCAATTATTCAATTATTCAATTATTCAATTATTCAATTATTCAATTATTCAATTATTCAATTATTCAATTATTCCAAAGCCTTCTTCAACACACTGTCATATCCACGAGAGTGCATTTTGTAGGGAAGTGTTAAGGCCTGGTGCATTTTCTTCTTTCATTTCGCCTCTTAGTTCCAAACTTTCCGTAAATCGTCACCTCCCTCCCTCCCCATTATGCAGCGATTCCATTAAAATATATTTCGTATAAAAAGATGAAAAGGGAATCATTGTCACACAGCCAAAGCGGCGGAAATGAAGTGTAATAATGATTGTTGTTTTCTTGTTCGTCTGCCTTCAACTCGCCACCGCTCAAGCGTTCCTTCCGTCAGTTTCATGGTGCACGTATAATAAATTCGAACGTCATACGTCATATATGAAAATGAAAATGTTTTTGTACGACTGTATCCATATACATATGTACAATGTACATATATATCCATACATACACATACAAATTTTTGATCATTCATCCGTACACTCGAGCATATAAGATTGTATGTGAGTACTACTGTACAAGTACTTCCAATATAATGATATTAATATGCAATGCGTTGATCGCATATTAAAAACCTTAATTTGGTTGTTTATGCCCCTCATTGCCCGCCCGCCCATCACCCAGCCAGCAGTAGGCAACATGAATGAACATGAAGACAGACATTAAAATCCAGTCGTCGATGACGACGACGTCATATGAAATATGAAAAAAAATAATAATTTTATTAATGGCATAAAAGAAACGGTGTATTTTTTAATGAATAAATTAAGAAGACATAAGAAGGCATGTATGTATGTCGGCCGTATGATCCATTTAATTAATAAATTTCCTATTCAAACGTAATAATGATTACGTATTTTCACTTCACAAGATTTTTCCATTACGATAAGCTTGTTTTAAAACACTTTTTTTTTGGTATGAAATGAACTTCCTCTTGGCGGCACCTTTGAGTGTTTTCGAAGCAGGTGTTATTTTGGTGAAATATTAAAATAATATTTTTAAATTTAAAAATGATGAAAAATCGAAACACCAGGCACCATAATGTGGGAATAATTGTTAACATAATGTGGGAACAGTTGCGTTACTCATTTGGACGAATTTTGTGTATCACGACAAATTGGTATAAAGAAAAAAAATTTGAATAATAAATACAATCCTCATGGGTAAGTTTTATTAGATGAAAAATCAAAGTTTTTAATTTATTTTCCATGGCGGAGAATTGATTTAAAACCTATCCATTTTCTATATTTTTCCCCGTTAAATATTGTATTTTTTGTTCATATAAATTACTCCTCCACAACTTCTACAATGACCCTCTGTATAAAAGACTTCGTCCTATTTTGGAGATCTACGCATACCTATACTCCCTCTTAAGCTTTTGCCACTTTGAACTGTGATGTATGTTTTGATGCATATTTTGGTAAATGTTTAAAAAGTATAAAAATAAACTATACGATTCATAAAATTAGAATCTTTTTGCGACAACCGAACAATAACATCCGCAGTAGCTTCATCCGTTATAAAATTCAAAGCAGTATCCGTCATTTTTTTGTCACGCCCCACTAAGGGGACTGTTGGGTATTTATTACTGAATATGATATTTCATTGTCTGCACATTTTTTCATCCTCGAAAAAATGAACAGAATCGATATTCGCATTTAATGCATCTTCACACAAAGAAAAACACATTTGGAGGTCGTTTGTCACAAACACAGTTCATTTGTGTTAAACGAACTAATTTTACGATAACAGTTGAAACATTTCCCGCAAATGAATATTAAGATTCAATTTCTTTTATGACAAAATTGACATGATTTACGTTTATGACAAACGAAAAATATTTATGAACGCATATATTATTTAAACATGATTGGAAATTTTAAAGAGAGATGAGAGAACTAAAACCATAACTTGTTGTTATCTAGTGAGAGTGCAATTTTTGGCTTCTAATCAAAAACGACAATAATATTCGCAATATAACTTTTTTTAGTGTTTTAAAATAAGAGTTTTCAAATAACCCGTTCAAAAATTATTTTATATCATATTCTAAATCCGCCCACAAAAAAAAACTTAAAAGGCAATAAATTCAGCCAGGTCGAATCTTATACACCATCCACAATTGAGTACATTCCACAGTATTATCGGCGGTTTAGAGGCTGTCGACTACATGTAGAAGTGCAATAATGTATTAAGAAAATTAGTTTTTGCTAATAACGATATTTGTTAAATATTTCACTATAACAACTTTGCATTAAAATTAATTAATTAATGCGTTAAAATTAATTAATTAATTTTATAGGCTATAGTCCATGCCTATATAAACTTACTTGATAGTGGGTATGGCATTCCCCTATAACAAAAAGGCGAACCACAAAGTGCTTTTTATTCGTAGGTGGTGAAATGGGGCAAAAAGGGATAAAAATGGACAACAGCTAGAAGCACGAAATTTTGTTTTGTTTTTGTTTTTTTCGAAATTCGTACCTTTAAGGGGTAATAAGGGATTAAAATGGTACCAACCAAACGGCTGCACATAAAATAATGAAATTCGGTGTATAAATTCCTCTGATAAAAATAATAAAATAAATAAAATTTAAATAAAAATATAAAATGGAAAAAGGGGATACAAATTGTACCAACCAAAGTACAGCAGCTAGAGTCATGAAATCAGTGTATACATTACTCTGACTGCTACTACTTTCATGGGATACAATGGGAACATAGGGATAAAAATGGTACCAACTAAACGGCTACAGCTGGAATGATGAAATTCGGTATGTATATTCGTTGAAATTCGGTGTATACATTCATCTGACTCGCAAAATAAAAATATTGCAAATTCGTACTTTTTTAATTTTACGACAAAAATGGTTGTACTCATGAAGCAAGGTGTACGTGAAAGATAATGGATTTTCTAAATTTGTACTTTGGAAATTAAAATAGGATGGAAATACAACCAACCAAACCGCTGTAGCTGAAAAGTCACCCACTGTTATTCAATATTTAGGGTATTTAAGTTTTTTTTTGAAGATTGCTGCCTTATATTTACTATTTCAATTGACTTGAAGCATAGCTTCGATATATAGTACTAGCTGAATCATCGCCCGCTTCGCCAGGCAGAGAAGCAGACGAAAATTAAAATCAGGTTTCATAGTGTTTTTTCTTGTGATCGGTAATATATGTACCACTTATAATCAATGTATATGTTCCATGGATAATGTTGCAGAACAGAACTTTAGTTTACGGCGACAAAAGGAAGAATTGTCAAAAATCAAATTTATTTTAGGTTGATAGGAGATAAACTTCATACGTAAGAAGAAATTACTTAATCGAATAGATGGAATTCATATGTACTACATTAAAACACTTAGAAAGTCAATCAAATTGTTCACTAATCAGACAACACAAAAACTAAAAAAATAATATAATTTCCATTTTCTTGACTTAAGTCGGCTTTTGACGAATGAATATTTTTTTTTTTGTAACCTTTCTTTACTATTGTGCTAAAAAATCCAAAGAAACGTGTAATTTTACAAAATTCAAATGAAAAATTACCCATCTTTCAAATCCCGCCCATTTGTATATTGTCGAAGAAGGTTACAAATAAATTAACTCACTCAACAATATAGGAATCTCGGTGACGAATATACTCTAAAACAGGTTTTAATTTCGAATGGTGTTAACTCTAGGTGACAATATTCGAAAATTTTTATGTGAGATACCACATCCACTTTTCCAATTCCGCCCATGTTTGGCAAAACTACGCAGGTTTATGCTAGATGCACTCACACGAAAGTTCAGCATTGTAGCTTTTATAGAATTGAATATATTCGATAATAGGTTTTAACATCGTATAGGAGGTACCACGCCCACTATTCCGATACCGCCCATTTTTGGCACAACCACGCAGGTTTATGCTAGATGCAATCACATAAAATGTCAGTAATGTATTTGTCATACAACTGAATATATTCGAAAATGGGTTATAACAACGTATGGGAGGTGTCACACCCACTTTCCCAATACCGTCAATTTTTGGCACAACTGCGCACATTGATGCTAGATGCACGTATACAAAATTTGAGCACTCTATGTGTCATAGAACTGACAATATTCAAAATTGGGTTTTAACTTCGTATGGGAGGTGTCACGCCCACTTTTCCAATACAGCCCATTTTTGGCACAACAACGCACATTGATGCTAGAGGCACTTACAAAAAATTTCACCACTCTAGGTGTCATGGAACTGACAATATTCAATAATAGATTTTAACTTCGTATGGGAGGTGCCACGCCCCTTTGTCCAATTGGTCAAATTTTTCCATTTCCTTGTATTGTCATCGAAAATGATTAAGTGTGCAAAATTTGAGCAAAATTGGTTGAGAAAAAAGCTTTCAAAAATTGATTTCAAATTTTGTGGCACACATATATAGAAAGTAACCTTATATAAAGCATGGAAAAAAGATTTCGAAATTTCCTATTATTCGCGGTTTCATGGTTCATAGCCACTTTTGTATGTTTAAAATTGAGCACTATGAATGTTGAAATAAGAATAAGATTTATTGTAAACTCCATAACTTTTTTCATGAAATCTTGGCAATGTTGTATAGAAAACGCATTTTCTGTGATGTAAACAGCGAATTTAAAGATTCCAGCTTCATCCGTCAGATTGGTCTCTTGTAACATATATGTAGACAGTCGCGAAAATTTCTGCAACTGATGAAAAATCCAAAATTTGCCGTTGCAATTCCTTATATTTTAACTTTCTTCATTCATAATTCTGAAACTTTTCATACACAAATATTCTCCATGAAGTCAGCAATCACATGCAAAAGAAATATTTGGTTTCTCAATATAATAAAAAGTTACACCGGTTTTTTTTTCTAAATATACTTTTCACAATTTTTGACTTTACAGCCACCATTTTTCCTAGTACGATATGCCCTAAATCTAGAAAAATGTTTTAAACAAAATCGTTGTAGCGAATTATAACCTTCGGTTTTATGATGTTCCATTGTTGAACTATTTTATTTCTATTATTTTTATGTTCATAGCCACTTATGCAGTCACAAACTTACGTGCGAGGGGATAGCCAAATCAGAAAATTAAAAAAAATGGCTTTAGGAAAAAAATCTTTTCCAAATTTATATGACAGGTGACATCCAAATCTGAGAATTGTTTGGCATCAAAAACTCATTTTCGAGAAAATGGTTCATAGCCACTTTTGAATATAAGCCCTCGATATATATTTTGAAGAAATATTACACAAAAAACGATCAAATTCCTCGGCGATAAGCTCTTCAGTCCCGCATTTTTTCTATGATTGGATAAGCTTTTTGACAAAGTATGGGTCTAAATAGGATATCTAAAGAGTTTTGGGGTTTTTAATTTATATAGGACATGAGTAAAAGAATGTTTATTCAAAATCTTTATACGTATATTCCGATTAAATAAAAAAATATTTAGAAATGTTTCTTCATTTTTATAATCCTAAATATGTATAAATTCGAATAACAAATACATTTTTTTGTATTCGATGAAATGCAAGAAGAAACAACTAGAAATTTTAATTCCAAAAAACCAAATAATTGGTATTTTTGAGTTTCGTTTTCCTACGTAGATCCAAGTTACTAAATTTCCTATTTCTCTTTTGAATAATACTTGTTACATATATACAAAAAATACTTACTTTGGAAAATATTTGACATAGGTGATAAATATAACAAAAATATTAGTAAGTTAAAACTCATTTCTTATTGTTTCGCAACTTTAAAGTAGATTTTAAAATAGAGACCTACACGCAGAGAAAAAATGTATTTCGTAGAAACGAAATTTGGGAAAAATTAGTTTGTTTGCGGTAAACATGTCATCAGTTGTTGTAAATGAACAAAGAGAAATAAGTTTATGTATACCAAACAGTGTTCTTCGTTTGTCGAAATGGATTTGTATTATAATTGCAAACTCCCAAAACATTGGAAGTAACAGAAACCGTCGTTGTTGCATCTGTGATGAAAATAGGACACATCGGTTCAGATTTAGATACAGCTCCATAAAAATGTCCAATCGCAAATGTTACATCTTAGCGCTCATGCAAATTATTTGCTTCACGGTTTTCTTATTAAATTTCCAAACTTTTATTGCAGTAGAGAATTAAAAGTTCATAATATATAGCTCTAGTCGAATGTCAAGAAGTGGTATCGATTAATAAAATGAAAATTTTCCGAACAATTTGGTGTCCATTAGCGAAATTAGCACTACACAATCTTGAAATTGGCACAATTCGTTTAGTTTGTTTGTATTTTTCATAACCTTTGTCCGAAATTCAAGAAAGTGTCCAAGATTTTTGTATGTAATTTTCATGTTTTTATGATTTTACTGCAAAATTACCATTTCAGACGAGTTATTTTAAAAAGACCTTAAAAATTCTATATTTTATTGCTTTAGAAAGTCTAGAAGGTATTAAAAAGTATATGTTGGAAACCTCTCTGGGGGGTTTGAACACAATGGAAGTACTAGACATATCGACTCCAGTCTTATCGAGAAAAGCGAAGTTTCGCTGCAGCCATCAACACCACCACCCCAACGTGCACGTCCGCGCATTAACTTTAACCAAAAATGGGCTATCTGTGGTTTCGTTTCTTTTTTACTTGTTCACTTCCCCAGGCAAGCCAACCTCAAGTGTGTTTACCCAAAACTGACAAATTCAATTGTTTATTTGAACATGAATTGTTGATGTGAGCAGTGAGCTGCGGACGGGTGGTGTAGTGTGTCGGCCTATACTGCGAGTATATGTTTAGAACGATAAACAAAAGATATTTGTTTCCATTCATTGCTCCAACTACAACCCGTTCAGTGCCGCCGCCGCCAAACTGTCTGCCACGATCGGTGTGCGCTCACCATGCAGCACCACAACCGCCATCACCAACCACACACGGCTCGAGTGGTGGCAGTGGCTGGCCGCACTTGATATTCATGTGGAGTACAACAATTTGTTTGTTTACCTTAGCGCGATGTACTCGTACGTCGCGTCGTAAAACAATAAATATTTTAATCATTTTTTCTGTGGTTTGTGTGTGCATGTACACTGTTGTTGTTGTTTATGTTTAGATTACATTAAAAATAGTTTTAGTTGTGTTTTTATGTGTTTGTACTACATCTCGATATTTGTTTGAATTTGAGTTTAAAAGAGTCATCGATGGATAGTAAATTTTATTGGTGGCTTTTACAGCTACTTTTGGTTTTCGTTTGTTTTTATGTTTTCTTTTCTGTTTAATAGCTTGAGGAAGTTGAAGTTCTTCGTGGAGGAACCGCTGCGAGTTCCATTCTAAAATTTATGGCGGATGAGTAATATCCACTTGTCTATGTGGTGGAAGGCAAAAAGCTGGCATGAAAAACTATTGAGTCACGTTGTGTTGGCAATTGAAAAGTTTACGTTTGTTGTCCAACATATTTGGATTATATGCACAAGAGCCCGTGGTTCTATTGTTAATGATTTCGAAGAAATATTTTATAGCTGAGTAACACTATATGCATCCTCAGCTTAAACATTGTCTCACATAAAGAAATATCGCAGTGTTACACATAAGCCACTGGACTAAGCCATCATGCTTTCTGAAATGTCACATATCAAATATTAATTGTTTTGTAATCACTTGGTGTGGAAGGTAGCAGAAGGAGCGAGAATCTATTCCACAATCAATTCGCGGATAAATGAGAATGATAATGTTTCTTAAGTCTTAAAATTTCCAATCCTACTATGTATTGCAAACTATATTAGTTAGACGAAATAATTTTTAAAAATTAAATGCAGAACGAAGAGTATATTTATCATGTCATATATTTTGTGTGAGAGAAAAAAATAATTATTTTAAACTACACTTATAAGGCAACATTCATAGATTTTGAGAAGGCATTCGACACCCTCAATCACAGTACTCTGCGGTACGCTCTTGCATGTAAAGGCGTCCCTAAAAAGGTGATAGATCTTTCGAAGGACCTATACGCTTATGCTACGTTTTGAATACTTCTCGAAAATCTACTCAGTGACAAAATAGCTATTAATGCTGGGGTCCGACAAGGCTGTGTGTTGTCTCCATTTCTTTTTAACTGTGTACTTGACCTGGTAATGCGAAAAGCAACTGGATATAGAAGAGGCATGGCTTCGGGATTGCAAGACATATTATAGGATCTCGACTACACAGACGATATCTGTCTTCTTACCAATACCTTTGCGGGCATGCAATTAAAGTTGACCCATGTGCAAGAAGCGGCGAGCTCTGTGAGCCTGAAGATAAATATCAAAAAAAAAACAAGTAAGGAAAGGCTAAAGTCGGGCGGGGCCGACTATATAATACCCTACACCACTCCCTGCGTATATACCCCGCTTTTATTACTAAACCCAGGTGTTTCATGGGAGCAATTTTATGCAGTTCGTATAAATTATACAGTATAGATTCATCTTTAGTCATATTTAACAAATATGGTAAATAATAGACACAATTTTCCGACAGACAAATGCAAATAGTAGTAATAGGATGAATCGGACCGACATTTGAAAGAAGGCCTATAACAACACTTGGTGCCTGGTCCAAAACATGGGCCTATATATTTCTCATTCACGGTTGGTTTTCAATGTTAAAATATACCATGATCCGATGTAAGACGTAGTTTCTAGAGCTGTATTAGAGTAGAATGGGGCCCCATTTGGGTTATTCCAAAGTATGGACACATATATTCTACTTTGTATTCTTAGTTGAAATATAATATAACACTGTGCAACATTTTTGAAGTCATTTCAAAATAACCATATACGGACACTGCTACATGATAAAAGACCAAAAAAAAGACCCGTGTTTTTTTTTCCCCAAAGTCATGCACTTTTTTTATGGGCCCCCAGAGATTTGAGGCCTCGGTGTAATTTTTGGAAAAAAGTGATCATATTCTCAGGCTCATATCTTGCAAACCGTTCGGAATTTTGATTTACTCTCTGAGGCAAAGTTCTAGCTCTTGTCATAAAGAACAAAAATTGTGAACATATAAAATCAAAAAAACTTCATCTTCAAGGTCAAAATCGCAAAAAACTTAAAAAAATTCTATTTTTTTTAACCTTTTTTCCCCTGTTCAGGTCCATAGGTAGCAAACCGCTGAAAATTCAGGGAAACAATCAACTACAAAAATGTACCTAAGATCTCAATAAACAACTTTCTAGAACATATGAACTTCCTAGGAATTATTCTTAACACCGTTTAGGTAGCGCTTAGGTAGCCGCAAAATTGAAAAATTTCCGAGGCCTCAAATCTCTGGGGGCCCATAAAAAAAGTGCATGGCTTTGGGGAAAAAAACTCGGGTCTTTTTTTTTTGGTCTTTTATCATGTAGCGGTGTCCGTATATGGTTATTTTGAAATGACTTCAAAAATGTTGCACAGTGAAATACTGGAATAAAAAATTTTTCACTTTTGCGGCTACCTAAGCGCTACCTAAACGGTGTTAAGAATAATTCCTAGGAAGTTCATATGTTCTAGAAAGTTGTTTATTGAAATCTTAAGTACATTTTTGTTGTTGATTGTTTCCTTGAATTTTTAACGGTTTGCTACCTGAACAGGGCAAAAAAGGAAAAAAATCTAATTTTTGGAAAATTTTTCACTTTTGCGGCTACCTAAGCGCTACCTAAACGGTGTTAAGAATAATTCCTAGGAAGTTCATATGTTCTAGAAAGTTGTTTATTGAGATCTTAGGTACATTTTTGTACCTGAATCTCTGAATTTTCAACGGTTTGCTACCTATGGACCTGAACAGGGGAAAAAAGGTTAAGTTTTTTGCGATTTTGACCTTGAAGATGAAGTTTTTTTGATTTTATATGTTCACAATTTTTGTTCTTTATGACAAGAGCTAGAACTTTGCCTCAGAGAGTAAATCAAAATTCCGAACGGTTTGCAAGATATGAGCCTGAGAATATGATCACTTTTTTCCAAAAATTACACCGAGGCCTCAAATCTCTGGGGGCCCATAAAAAAAGTGCATGACTTTGGGGGAAAAAAAACACGGGTCTTTTTTTTGGTCTTTTATCATGTAGCGGTGTCCGTATATGGTTATTTTTTTTTTCGTGTTGCACTGTGTAATCTGCAAAATTTGAAAAAAAAAATCCGATATAAAATTTGTTTTTGAGGGATAAAATTAAAATGGGGCCATTTGTATGGGATCTACATTAAAAAGTGGTTCCTTATCACTTTCAAAGTAGGTATTCTTAGTTGAAATATGACATGATATGCAAAATTATAACGAGATCTAATGTACGATGTGGGTTCTAGAGATGTAATAGAGTAGAATGGGGCCCAATTTGTATGGGGCTTATACCAAAATATGGACCCATATATTTGACTTTCATAATATGCCTTCTTAGTTGAAATATAATACAAAATGCAAAATTTGATAAACTTTCGATGCAAATTGTGGGTCCTACAGGGGTAATAATAAAAAAGGGGGCCATTTGTAAGGGCGCTACATTAAAAAATGGGCCCATATAGATCACTTTTATTTCACAATTTGCAAAATTTGAAAAACTTCCGATGTAAAATGTCGGTCCGGTAAAAAAGTGAAATCGGGAAGGATTTTTGCATCCTGTAAATGTATGTATTTCACAAAAAATGTTAAATCGGAAAGGACATTTGTATGAGGGTATATTGATACCTGGAACGATGTGACCTCCTCTCACCATGTATGTTTATTGGTGAAATATAATATGTAAAGTTTGGCCAAAATCTGTTAAACATTCGGGAGCAACATTTGTATGAGGGCTATATCTAAATCTGAACCGATCTTACCCACTTTCACCATAGGTTTTTTTAGTTGGATTTTTAGATGTTGTGCCAATTTTAAAGAAAATCGGGTACAATATGTGGTTTCTAAAGCGGAAAAAGTGAAATCGGGAGCGACATTTGTATGGGGGCTATATCTAAATCTGAACCGATCTTACCGAATTTCTGCATAGGTGTTTCTAGTTGGATTATATGATGTTGTGTCAAATTTAAAGAAAATCGGGTACAATATGTCTTTTCTAAAACGGAAAATGTCAAATCGGGAGCGACATTTGTGTATGGCTATATCTAAATCTGAACCGATCTTATCCAATTTTTGCATAGGTGTCTCTAGTTGGATTATAAGATGTTGTGCCAAATATAAAGAAAATTGGGTACAATATGTAGTTTTTAGAGCGGAAAATGTCAAATCGGGAGCGACATTTGTATGGGGGCTATATCTAAATCTGAACCGATTTGCCCCAAATTAAATAGCGTTCGTCCTTGATCCACAAAACTTACTTGTGCCAATTTTTGTTAAGATCGGACTATAATTGCGACCTGTAGTTTGATTACAACAATAGATGGACAGACAGACAGACGGACATTGCTAAATCGACTCAGAAAGTGATTCTAAGTCGATCGGTATGCTTAACAGTGGGTCTATCCCGCTTCCTTTTGGGTGTTACAAACAAATGCACAAAGCCATAATACTCTCGTGGAGTGTATAAAAAGTCAATGCGCTTAAAAGTGAGCAATGCTGATCGACTGAGCATAGAAAACAACATAATTGAAGATGTCAAATCGTTACTTGGGAAACCTAATAGACAATACAGGCGGTGCTAAAAAACATATAAAGTCGCATTAATAAAGCTCGGCAGACATTCGGATTTTAGAACCCTGTGTGGAAGTCAGCAGTCATATCACAGAAGACGAAATTAAGCCTATCCAACATGGAATGCTGCACATATCTCTTTGCTAAGCCATTCAGGCTGAGCCAAAATATTCCAAGAATCCCAATACTATTGTGAACAATCAGATTGGGGCAGTAACACAACAGCAACCAATTCATCTGGAAATCAGAAAACGCAAATGGGGATTGATAGGTCACACGCTAAGAAACCTATAGATGACATCGGAAGGCATAACATTAAATGGAACCCACAAGGCAGCAGGAGAAGAGGACGTCTTTCTCACACATGGAAACGGCAGATTAGAATTGAAGCTCATACATTAAACTTAAGTGTAAATGAATTAAAAGCTCGTACTGTAAATGGAGAAAATTGGAATCAAATTGTTACGGCCCTATATATAATATATATATATATATATATATATATATATATATATATATATATATAAAACAAGTAAGGAAAGGCTAAAGTCGGGCGGGGCCGACTATATAATACCCTACACCACTCCCTGCATATGTACCTCGCTTTGATTACTAAGCCCAGGTATTTCATGGGAGCAATTTTATGTAGTTCATATAAATTATACAATTATAGTTCATACAAATTATACAGATACTATAAATTCATCTTTCGTCATGTTTAACGTATATGGTACAGACAAATACAAATGGTAAAGACAAATACAAATTATACAGTAGTAATAGGATGTATCGGACCGACATTTCAAAAGGGGGGCTATAACAACATTTTGGGCCTGGTCCAAAACATGGGTCTATATATTTCTCATTCACGGTATGTATTCCTAGTTGAAACATATAATGATGAGGATCCGATGTAAGATGTAGTTTCTAGAGCTGTAATAGATCAGAATGGGGCCCCATTTGGGTTATACCAAAGTATGGACATATGGGCATCTCACAAACAAGTAAGGAAAGGCTAAAGACGGACGGACTGTCTGTCTCATTACAATTCAATTGGGTACAAAAGTGTATGTGTGTGACAAAAAATTTTAAATCGGAAAGGACATTTGCATGGGGTTGTATTGAAACCTGGAACGATGTGACCCGCTTTCACCATGTATGTTTGTTGGTGAAATAAAGTATGTAAAATTTGGCCATAAACGGATAAACATTCGGGAGTGTGAGGGCTATATCTAAATCTGAACCGATCTTACCCACTTTCTCCATAGGTGTTTCTAGTTCGATTATAAAATGTTGTGCCAATTTTAAAGAAATTCAGGTACAATATGTGGCTTTTAAAGCGGAAAAGTGAAATAGGGAGCGACATTTGCATAGGGGCTATATCTAAATCTGAACCGATCTTACCCAAATTCTGCAGAGGTGTGTCTAGTTGGATTATAAGATGTTGTCCCAAATTTAAAGAAAATCGGGTAAAATATGTGGTTTCTAAAGCGGAAAAAGTCAAATCGGGAGCGACATTTGCATGGGGACTATATCTAAATCTGAACCGATATTACCGACTTTCACCATAGGTGTTTCTAGTACGATGATAACATGTTCCGCCAATTTTAAAGAAAATCAGGTACAATATGTGGTTTCTAAAGCGGAAAAAGTGAAATAGGGAGCGACATTTGTATGGGGGCTATATCTAAATTTGAACCGATTTTACCCAAATTCTGCATTGGTGTTTCTAGTTGGATTATTAGATGTTGGACCAAATTTAAAGAAAATCGGATAAAATATGTGGTTTCTAAAGCTGAAAATGTCAAATCGGGAGCGACATTTGTATGGGGGCTATATCTGAATCTGAACCGATCTTACCCAAATTCTGCATAGGTGTTTCTAGTTGGATTGTAGGATGTTGTGCCAAATTTAAAGAAAATCGGGTACAAGATGTGGCGTTTAGAGCGGAAAAAGTCAAATCGGGAGTGACATTTGTATGGGGGCTATATCTAAATCTGAACCGATCTTACCCACTTTCAGCATAGGTGTCTCTAGTTTGATTATAAGGTGTTCAGCCAAATTTCAAGAAAATCGGGTACTATATGTGCTTTATAGGGCGGAAAAAGTCAAATCGGGAGCGACATTTGTATGGGGGCTATATCTAAATCTGAACCGATTTCCTCCAAATTCAATACCGATCGTCCTTGGCCAGAAAAAATAACTTCTGCCAAGTTTCATGACAGTCGGACAACAATTGCGATTGTAGAGTGCGAACAAGTAAATCGACTCAGCTGGTGATTCTAAGCCGATCGGTATACTTAATGGTGGGTGTAGCTCGATTATTTCTTGGTGTTACAAACATTTGGCACGAAACTAACTTATAATACCCTAGTCCACGAAGTAGTGTAGGGTATAATAAATATATATATCGAGGATGATTTTTCAAAACGTGCTATTTGCATAATCACAATTTTTCAGGAGGGCAAAAAAACTGTCTCTTTAGTTAATGTAAAGAGTAAGAACTTGTTAAGTACTACTTCTTTTAGTTTTGTTTTTCGTTATTACACTTTTTCTTCTTCAACTCAAATTCTATGTAAATATCATTAAACACTCAATTACTCAAGTAACGGCATTATTAATCTCATTGTTTCTTACACTCTCATCACTGCCTACATGTATTACATTTTAGATCATAGATTTGAGTTCAAATAAAGAATTCGTTTAAGTTTAACGTGTCCGTTTTTTTTTTCATTGCGCTAACAGAACTAATCTTTCTTCTACAATATTATTTAAAAATGACACCGAAGTTCTATATATGTTTATTTTTTTAATTCCTATTATTTGCGCAGATATAGCAGATAACACTTTTTACAATTTAAATTTGATAAAATTACATTTTCAAATAAGCAAATAGCACTTTTTGTACAAAAATACAAATTCTATATTGTATACTATTGTATGATTTTTATTTAAATTTCATGCTTTTTATTCAAGTTAATGAGGTTTTAATGTAAAACATTACTGGAAAGTAATATAATAACAATATTAATACATATAACCGCTTTATCTTATTTTCCTTTCGAATTTCTGCAAAGTAATGTGCTCGTTTTTTTCTACGGCAAGCGACTACATTGTTGTTGATTTGTTCATTCTCGGAATCTGGATAAAATTATTGTTTACAATTATAATTGTCACGAATTTTAAACAACAAACCTGATATGAGATCGTGCCCAACATCGTCTTCGTCGGATGAATCATAATCAATTGCAATACGTTGTAGGGAATTACAATACACGGCTTTATGCTGCTCACTTTTTGAATAAATATTCATTTCAATCATAAGAAATTTCAGTATAATAATAAAAAAAAATTATTTTTTTATGCAAATAGCACTTTTTGTATGCACAAATTAACGTATTGCAGATAGCACAATCACAAATTTTGCAAAAAAAAATGATTGAAGAAATAATTTTTCACTTTAAAATAAATATGACACATGACAACTAAATCAGCGAACACATTGCCATCAAAAACTCATTTTCGACAAAAGTGCAAATAGCACGTTTTGAAAAATCGCCCTCGATATAATATATATATGTATATATAATGCATATTTTTATACTATATATATTGAATACTTCAAGTCAAATCAAAAAATAGATATAAGGCAGTAATCTTCAAAAAAGTTTAAGTAGCATAAATATTGGAGAATAATTTGCGCATTTTCTGCTACAGCGATGAAGTTGGCTGTATTTCCATTCTATTTCAATTCCACGTTCCTCACGTTCACAGTGCAATATGACCTAACTTCATACCCATTTTTGCCGTAAAAGTAAAAAAGTACTATTTTGGAAAAATATTTATATTTTGCGAGTCTATGCTGTCAGAGGAATGTATACACCGAATGCCATGATTCTAGCTGCGGCCATTTGGCTGGTACAATTTTATCTCTTTATTCCTCTTTATTTAGGGTGTCTATGCAATTTGGGCGATGTACACACCAAATTTCATCATTCTAGCTGTAGCCGTTTAGTTCGCCGTTTCTATCCCTATATTCCTTTTGTATCCCCTGAAAAACCTGTTTATTTTTCGTGTACATGCAGTCCGAGGAATGTATACTCCAAATTTCATGACTCTAGCTGCGGCCATTTGGTTGGTACCATATTTATCCCCTTTTTACATTTTACCGCCTAAAAGTACGAATTTGCAAAAAAATCCTTTTATAATATGTATCTACTCAATTAGAGGAATGTACAGTGTACACACCGAATTTCGTATCTCTAGCTATTATCGTTTGATAGGTACCATTTTTATCCCCTTTTGCCAATTTCACCCCCTACAAAAGAGAATCACTATCGGCGATTCCCCTGGTAATATCAAGGAAATGTGTATTCCAAATATAAAGTATATATAAGCAGTCATTCAAAAACATTCTTAAATAATCTAAATATTAAGTGTTATTGGGGGTATTTTCAGACCTTGTGAGGGAAAATTTTTTCTCTGTGGACCGATTTTGCCCCCTTTTCAATACCAACGGACCTACAACTATAAGGCACATTTACGTCAAATTTGGACGACCTAGCTCGTTTCGTTTTGATGCGTTCTTTCAATAGACCGATGGGCGGATATGACTAGATCGTCTTATAATTTTATTACGATCAAGAATATATCGAGGGCTTATATTCATTCATAAGTGGCTATGAACAAAAATACAACTTTTCAAGAGAGCAAAATTTTAAGAGTAATTATGAAACATTCTTCTACAGTTTAATCTAAAGAGGATTACTAATTGCTACGATTACAAAGTTTTCGAAATTTCCTATTATTCGCTGTTTTATGGTTCACAGCCACTTTTGCATGTTTACAATTGAACACTATGAATGTTGAAATAAGCACATAGCCATTATTGCTCAAATATATAAATAAGATTTATTGTAAACTCGATAACATTTTTTATGAAATGTTTGTAATGTTGTGTAGAAAACGCATTTTCTGGGATGTATACAGCGAATTTAAAGATTCCAGCTTCATCCGACAGATTGGTACCATTTTTATCCCTTTTTCCGATTTTTTTACAAAAAATGGATATTGGCGTAGGTCAAAAAATACAAATTGGATATGATTTTCACACATGACATTTTTGTTTTATGATTTTCTCGCGATCTTGCCAACGGATCCGACTGAATTTCTGTTTGTATATTAAGATTGGTTCTTAATACACAAACATATAATCACTTGTAACATATATGTAGCCAGTTGCGAAAATCGCGGCAATTGTTGAAAAATCCAAAATTCGAGGTTACAATTGCTATACTTAAATTTTTTCTCTGTTCAGGATTCTGAAACCTTTCTGACACAAAAATTGAATTTAACAATCACATGCCAAAGAAATATTTTGGTATTCTCAATATAATAAAAAGTTACGCTGGTTTTTCTAAAAATACTTTTCACAATTTTTGACTTTATAGCCACTATTTATCCTATTTTAGCCTGCTAACTTGGGCACCAAAATGCTATTAACCGCGAAATGGTGGAATTTGATAAGGCGATATGCCCTAAATCTAGAAAACTGTTTTAAACAAACTCGTTGTAGCGAATTACAACCTTCGGTTATATGCTGCTCCGTTTTTGAACTATATAATTAATAATATATTATAATTATTTTTTTTGTTCATCGCCACTTTTGCAGTCAAAAATTAAAAATTTTAAAAAATGACTTTAGAAAAAAATTCTTCTCCAAATTTATATGACAGATGACATCAAATCGGAGAATAGTTTGGTATCAAAAACTCATCCAGAAGGTGGAGGGTATAAAAATGGTGGGTGCAAAAAATTATACCAATGATATGCAAAAATCCTTTTGCAAAAATTCGAGGTCTACTAAATATTAGAAGTAAATAGTTTTTTTTAGAAATTAAATGCATTAAATAAAACAAAAAAATGCGTTAAATTCGACCGGGCGGAATCTTATACACTCTTCACCATGGACTGCATTCCTCAGTATTAAGGGCAGAATATAGGCTATCGACTTCACGCATAAGTGCAATAAAATAATAGGAATATTATGATTTTTTTACCGATAGCGATAATTGTTAAATTAATTGAGATGTTTCAATATTTCTATAATAATGAAACATCACAATTTATTCAGCTTTTTGGATTGGTGTCAGATTTATCTCTTTTATCACTAAAAGTACGAATTTGAAGAAGGGCTTTTGGTTTCTAGCTGCAGTCGTTTGATTGGCACCACTTCCCCCTTTTGCTCTGTTTTCCCTAAAAGTACAAATTTCAAAAAAAAAAACTGTATGATGCTTGTCTACACAATGACTATGATTATTTATTTGCAGCCATTTGGTCGGTACCAAGTTTATCCCTTTTTTGGCCTAAAAAGTGCGAGTATCGAAAGATCGCGTTATAATTAGTGACTGGTAAATCGACTCCGATTCTAATAGAGTATCATTTTAGGGGTTCAAAATCAATTCTTTCGGAATCGATTACGCTCGTTCAACTTTATACTGGAATCGATTATTGATGCCTCGGAATCAAAGTTTAATAGAAATACCGAAAACGTGTGATCTAAGTTTGTATGTAACAATTTGTGAAATTTAAAAGATGAGAACATTATAAATTGTGAATTCTATAATTAAAAAACGAAAGAAAATGGAACCAAGTTCAGTGTGGAATTAATTAATACAAAAAAAAGGTACATAAGATAGTATCTCAATATGTACCAAACACTTTTTCTTTGTGGAAGCACCTCCACACATTCCAAGTATTTAGAAAAACCTAAAAATATTGTGCAGATATGATATGAATTGTTTATGTTGATTTTTTATCAATGTCTATATTTCGCGAACGTTTGACCTTTGAGTACATTTTTGATACATTTGTCCGACATCCGTCGTCGCCAAAGTCACATTTCACTGATGCATCTATCATTAGAATTGCGTCGGTGCTTGAAAGCGGCCATCGAAAAAATCTAATCAGATCAGTAAGTCTGTAAGCTGATAGACTATTTTCAAACTATATGATATATGTCAAATTACTTTATTATCTAAAGTATAATTTCTTAAGTAATATATATTTGTGTTATTTTTTAATGAAAGCTGATGTCATCTAACAAATTTTTAAAAATATATTTTTTTGGGATTTTTAATAATTATTTTAGTTTTTAACGTTGAAAGTCTTTGTAGTAAAAAATTGGGCGGCTTCTACAGAAAAAATAATTAAAGTCATAAAAAATAAGCATATTAATTTTTAAGCTTCTGTTGTCTAGAAAAAATATTCTATTGAATATTTGTAAATCCATAGGAAAATGTCTTTCAAACGCATCAAAATATTTTGTACTAACATAAACTTCTAAATTGTGCAAAAAAACGGGAGACAATTTTTAATTTTTCCGTTTCGCAGAGAAGCCCACATATATGGATTATATGGTTCAACATTTCAATTAAGAATCGATTATCACGTCCGATTCTTCGATTCTAAGAACCGGATTGAAAACTAGTTGATCGGGGAATAGAGAATCCATTCTCGCCCTTGATTACCATTCACTAGTTATAATTCAATCTATATACATACCTATTTTCATTATTCGTAAGGGCCGATGTTGAATGCGAACCACACCTACACGTCAAGTTTTCTTCTGCATTTCATTTGACATGTCTCAATATCAGACTAACTCAATTTGAACAATAGAAAGATACACAGTCGAGCAACGCTTTAAAGTTATTCAGGCTTATTATGAAAGTGGGCGTTCAAATCAAAATGCATATCGTGCACTTCGAGATTTTTTCCTCTTCAGTGATGAGCCACATTTTCACCTCAGTGGATTCGTCAATACGCAGAATTGCCGCATTTAGGCGAATGATAATCCAAGAGTGATTGTCGAAAAACCAATGCACCCACTAAGAGTGAGAGAGATACATAACGAATTTGGTTACCATTTGGTTGTTAAAAATTGTATCCTTTTTTTCCACATTTCCCGTAGTACGAATTTTGAAAATCACTTTATTTTACGTTTACATGTCCCATTGGAGGGATGTACTACCGAATTTCATTATTCTAGCTGAAGTCGTTTTGCTGTTACCATTTCTATCCCTCTATTCCCATTTTACCCCCTTAAAAAACAAATTTGAAAGATTTATTTGCGCAACAAAGTTTTATGGGACTAGGACGAACGCTATTTTATGTGAAGCAAATCGGTTCAAATTTAGATATAGCCCTCCAAACAAACGTTGCTCCCGATTTGACTTTTTCTGCTCTAGAAGCCACATAATTTAAGAGATTTTGATAAAATTTTGCTCAACACCTTATATCTTATAACTTACAAACATCTGTGGTGAAAATGGGTCAAATCGGTTCAGATTTAGATATAGCCACCATACAAATTTCGCTCCCTATTTGACATTTTCCGGTCTAGAAACCTTAAATTTTAACAGATTTTCTTCAAATTTGGCGTAACACCTTATATTTCAACAAGAAACACTTCTGGAGAAAATGGGCCAAATCGGCTCAGATTTATATATAGTTCCTATGTTGCTCCCGATTTGTCTTTTTTTGCTCTATATACCACATAATTTAACCGATTTTGATCAAATTTGGCCTGATATATCAACTAGAAACATTTATGGTAAAGATATATCAAATCGGTTCAGATTTAGATATAGCTCCCATACAAATATCGCTCCCGATTTTAGGTTAACCGCTGTAGAAACTACATACCTTAACCGATTTTCTTCATATTCGGCAGGACATCTTATACGTACACTAGAACGATCTATTATAAAAGTGGATGAGATCGGTTCAGATCTCATTCAGATGTATTTATGACATTGAATCTTAGTCAAATATACTAGAACACGTTTTCACATAGTTCCCTACAATTATCCTCAGATTTTCGTTGTTATATCTTCAGAAGGAAAAATATCAAATTACATTTTATTCAAAATTGACAGCTGACGATATATTTCACCTGGAAATACCTAAAGTTAAAGTTGATCATAAGAACTCATATTTTGGTATAGCTACCCAAAAAAACTACTCTACTATTTGACATATTACATCTCCAGAACCCATATATTACATCAGATTTCATTAGAATATTTGTATAATTTTAAAATTGATTTTATAATATAAGGGGTAGGTGCGGTTAAGAACATACATGGACAAATATCGCATTATTGTACACCTCCATAGACCAGTTTGCTCGGACACCCAAAAATATCCATTCGATTCATAAAATGATGTGGTACCTACGATTAACCAAGTCAACACTTTCTGTGTTTGCTGAGTGGGGGAAAACTGATCATATCAAAAAACTATTTAGGTTAACAGTTTCCCCTGGCTGGATAGATTTCGAAATCGGTATGAAATTGTTGTAACAACATCAACAAATTTCCAATATTAAATTCTTGTTACATACCACCCGATGTTATGGTGCGCTGCATTGCAGTGTTTTATCGCCTGTTTAAACAACAGCCACACGGAACAGTAAAGATTAGCCAAGACTAACATTATTAAATTAATAAATGTTCGACGGTTTGTTTATTTAAAGATAAATATTCATATGTTTGTATGCGTTCACAAATAAAGATTTTATTGAAACTAATAAAACGTTGTACAAAAAATTTCGGGAGGTCTGCAACGGCCAGCCCCCGCCAGTTCTTCCCCCAGGTACTCGTATGTCTTCACACAACGCGCAAGCATTACACCTCAACCGAGATAATGAGGAGGCAACAGCAACACCACCAGACAGCCAGCCGGTGGTGCACCGCCTGGACGGTGGTATCGTAAAATCAACACCGCCAACAACATTTCCAACATCGCTGACAAACAAATTGAATAGTTTCATATCACGAGGAGAGGTGTAAGAAAATATTGGAATGTCATAAAATATTGACATATTCGAGTGTTTATGTGACAGTTTAATAAGTTTTTTTTTGTTTTATCGGTGGGAGATTGTTGACGCCCGATATCAAAGGTGTTGAGGCTCCCCTACCCATCAAATTCACTTTCTGATAAGTGAAAGTTTAGTTAAATACCGTGAATAATGGACATGTTTGATGTTATGTTGCCGTGGTGTTAAGAGTAAATAAAAATATTGATATTTGAGTTTTATTGTGAAGAAACGGGTGACCAGGTTTTGGGGAAGCTTAAGCAAATTTCAAAAGATTTCAAAAATATTAAATATTGACTCATGAGTGAATTGTCAATATTGAATTAGGGAGTTGCACCCATTAAATGTGATCTTTTTTGAATTCTCATATCGATTACTTCGAGCATCAGTTGGTAAAAGAGTCCAATGAACAAGATGAACAAGTTCATCAAACATCAGTGCCTATTGTAGAATACCACAAAGGAAAAAGTATTCATTTTTCTATAGTTGACATATGCTGCACATTGTTTGATATACAATTACCAAGAGCTAAAAAAATAATGAATAATTTCTGCTTAAATACCCAAATTGCTACTGTTATTTTATTTCTATATATTATGTCTACAGCTTTCTCTTGTTCGGTGACTTATAGTGAAATTTGACGTAGAATATTTTTTCCATTCACACCGCCCCCTAAAATTCAGTTTTGTATGGCAGTTTAGCAACAATTCGGAAAAGTACGAAATTAACCCTAAAATGATTTTCACTTAGTTTTGTTATTTATGTTGAGTTTTGAGTATTTGTTCATTCAGAGGTTCGCTGTCGAATTTTATGGCAAATATTTTTTAGAACATTCTCACCCATTCAACCGCTGTTTTTGCCTTTTGCACAAAAGTGACAAAAAAGACCCCCATGTTGAGGAGCTAGAGGTTTAAAATGTTTGACAAAAATTTTCCTTGTATTGTTTTACCCAATATTGTTGAACATAAACTATACTTAAATTGCAAGGATTAAAGGTTTTGTTGTCGATCGACCATAGCTGATGATAGCATGTGAAAGATCGACTATATGATCGACATCACCTGATTCACGTATGACATCCACATATAGATGGCGCTATTGTTTATTTTACGACAGTCAAAGTTGTGTTTTTTATGTACACCATACGAAGCAGCAACAGTTGCTGGAATAAAGCATTGAAAAAACTAATCTGTTGTGTGTTTTAATAAATTGTCTCCTCTAGACTACGTCTAGGGGAGTGCCATCGTCCTGATGGAAATCTGTTCAGGTTTCCTATGGTGATTCATCATAAGAACATGCAAAAGGGGAAATATTGATCGCCTCTTAAATGACCTTTATTTGTAATACATGTATATTTTTTTGCCCCCTCTATCAGAATACGTTTTCAGAATCGTGCCACTTTATATACCCTCACATGCTACCATTGATTGCATTCCACAGATGATGTCGATTTTCGTAGAAGTGCAGTAATATTACAGGAAAATATAATTTTTTTATATATCAAATCAAAACAAATACAAATATTAAAAAATAATTTTATAGATAAATATAATATTTCAATTATTTCAAACCATACTTATATTCTTCTATTTATATTTTCAAAAAGCTTAAATACCATAAATATTGGTAGATTGTGGGTGCTACAGTTGTTTGTATTTCCACTCTATAAAGTACAAATTTTGAAAATCCATTATCAGACGTACATAGTGCAAAATAACCTAACTTCATGATTCAACCATTTTTTGCCGTAAAAGAAAAATTACGAATTTAGAAAAAAACTTTTTGTTTTGCGTGTCTATGCAGTCAGAGGAATGTATACACCGAATTCAATGATTCCTGCTGCGCCCATTTGGTTGGTACCATTATTACCCCCCTAAAAATACGACTATCTAAAATCTCTTTATTTGACGTTTCTACCCAATTAGAATTTCATCATTCTAGCTGTAGTCGTTTAGTTAGTACTATTAGTACTGTAGTCGTTTAGTTAGTACTATTTTTATCCCTCTGTACCATTGTATTCCTTGAAAGTACGAATTTTCCGTGTCTACGCAGTCAGAGGAATGTATACTCCAAATTTCATGACTCTAGCTGCGGTCATTTGATTGGTACTATTTTTATAACCTTTTTTATTTTAACCCCAAAAAGTACGAATTTCGAAAAATCCGTTTACTGTACGTGTCTATGCAATCAGAGGAATGTATACTAGAGCGTACCAGGTTACAAGTAAAAAAAAAAAGTTCGCCGTACACCTTCGAATATGAAGTATTATTGAAAGGTAGTTTCAAAAAAATTTTTTTTATTTTTTTATGCCGAACGTAGGGGTCGCGCTTTTACATTTTTCTATATAACTTCTGCATTTATAAACGGATTTTAAAGTGTGATACATCGATGTTTTTGTCAGATTTTTGTGTCTTTGAAGTCATTGAGCTCAAACATGATTCATGATTTTATGCGAGCTTTAATTTTCGATTATTAGAGTGGTACATTAGGGTAGTAGCAACTGAGAAATGATGGGTAAGTACCAGAAGGGGGTGCTTGAGCTCAATGACTTCAAAGACAAAAAAATCGGCCTCGTCGAGACAAAAACATCGATGTATCACACTTTAAAATCCGTTTATAAATACAAGTTATATAGAAAAATGTAAAAGCGCGACCCCTACGTTCGGCATAAAAAAATAATTTTTTTTTTTTTTAAACTACCTTTCAATAATACTTCATATTCGAAGGTGTACGGCGAACTTTTTTTTTGAGGTACGCCCTAATGTATACTCCAAATTTCATGACTCTAGCTGCGGTCATTTGATTGGTACTATTTTTATAACCTTTTTTTATTTTAACCCCAAAAAGTACGAATTTCGAAAAATCCGTTTACTGTACGGTCTATACAATCAGAGGAATGTAAACACCGAATTTGATTATTCTAGGTGTATCCGTTTTGTGGGTACCATTTTTATCCCTCTGTACCCATTGTATCCCTTGAAAGTACGAATTTGGAAAAAACACTTATTTTCCATGTCTACGTAGTTAAAGGAATGTATACTCCGAATTTCATCACTCTAGCTGCGGTCATTTGGTTGGTACTAGTTTTATCCCCTTTTTCCATTTTGACACCAAAAATTACGAATTTCGAAAAATCCGTTGATTTTCCGTGTCTACACAGTCAGTGGAATGTATACTCCAAATTTCATGACTCTAGCTGCTGTCATTTGATTGGTACTATTTCTTATCCCCTTTTTTATTTTAACCCCAAAAAGTACGAATTTCGCAAAATCCGTTTACTGTACGTGTCTATGCAATCAGAGGAATGTATACACCGAATTTGATTATTCTAGTGGCAGCTGTTTGGTTGGTACCATTTTTATCCCTCTATTCCCATTTTACCCCTTAAAAGTATTAATTTGGAAAAAATACTTTTATATTATGTATCTTCCCTATTAGAGGAATGTATACACCGAATTTCGCGCTTCTAATATGTCGTTTAATATGTACCATTTGTATCCCTTTTTACCCCATCTCACCCCCTACAAATAAGAATCACTTTTTGGTGCACGTTTTTGTTATAGGAGGAATGCGCATATTCAATATCAAGAAAGTACAAGCAGACTTAAATACTCTAAAGTATTAGGGATTATTATGGGTATTTTTAGTCCTTGTGAGGGAAATTTTTTTTTAACATTCTAGCTGAACCTGGTACCATTGATATCTCTCTTTTCTCATTTACCCCATTTCGAAATATACATTTATTTTACAAGTCTACGCAATTACAGGAATGTGGAAACCGAATTTCATGTTTCTAGATGTTGTTGTTCTATACTATTTTTATCCATTTTAGTCCCATTTTACTCTCTAACAGTGTGAATGATATAAGTGAAATGTTCGTACAAAGTTTTAAGTTTACGAGGAAATTAAATAATATATTTAAATACTCATAATATTATAGGGTATCCGGACCGATTTATTTTGCTATTATTTTAGTGTCAGCAAAATAAGACTTTTTTTAAGTATACATTCAGAGGAATGTATACACCGTATTGCATTATTCTATATCCATATCGACCTATCCCAGAATAGGTACGTTTATAGCAATTGCCACCAATTTCCCGTAGGGTAAGTACTAGCCAGTTATTTGTTATTAGTTTTAACCGTCTCTGTTTTTGGATAGTATTTATTTAATTTTCATTTGCTGGATATAGATAAATCGGTGAAAAATTTTTTATCATTTTCTACCCAGTTTTGAACAAAAAATTACAACAGCGGAGCCTTTTATATCCTCGAAATCATATTTCTGGATGCTTTACAACTTTTTGCACCTCTTTTCCAAAAAGTACACATTTAGAAAAATCACTACAGGTAACAAGTGTTTTTGGTTCCCCTAAAAACATGTACTTTATTTGTTACCACGTTTATCCCTTGTCGTCCCGCATCCTCCTTATAAGTAAAAATTTTGAAATATCCATTTATGTTGCGCTTTTACGTAATTAAAGGTTTGTACACCATTTATATCCCTTTTTGTCCCGCGCACCCCTTTAAAGTACAAATTTCGAAAAATCCAATTTTACTGTGCTTTTACATGGTCAGAGGAATTTACGTATCAAATTTCACTATTCTGGCTGCAATACCTAAATTGTTACCAATTCTGTCCCTTTTGTTTCGCTCACCCCTTATAAGTACAAATTTGGAAAAATCCATTTGGATTGCGCTTCTACGTTGTCAGAGGAATTTACACACCAAATTTCACGACTATAGCTACAATACTTAAATTGGGACCATTTTTATCCTTTTTTGTCCGCGCACCCCTTAAAAGTACAAATTTAGAAAAATACATTTAGATTGCGCTTCTACGTTGTGAGAAGAATCTACACACCAAATTTCATGACTATAGCTGCAATACTTAAATTTGTACCATTTTTCTCTCCTTTTGTCTCGCTCACCCCTTAAAATCGCAAACGTGCATTTATATGGTGCTTCTATGCGGTGAGAGGAATTTACATACCAAATTTCACGATTCTATCTGTAATACTGTAGTTGGTACCATTTTTATCCCTCTATGTCCTGCTCACCCCTTTAAAGTACAAATTCCAAAAAAAATGTATGTTGCCCGTCTACGTGATCGGAGTAATGTACTCGTCGAATTTCACGATTCTAGCTACATGTTTAGTTTGTACCACTTTTATCCCTTTTTGTGCCGTGCACCCCTTAAAAGTACCAATTTCGATAAATCTAATTTTACTGCGTTTCTATATGGTCAGAGGAATTTACATATCAAATTTCACAATTCTAGCTGTAATACTTTAGTTGGTACCCTGTTTGTCCCGCTCGCCCTTTTAAAAGTACAAAAAAAGTCAAAGTACATTTAAGTGTACGTTGTCAGAGAAATATAAGTACCGACTTTCACGAATATAGATGTAATTCTTAAATCGGTACCATTTTTATCCCCTTTTTGTCTCTCTCCTTGTTTAAAAGTACACGTTTCGAAAAATCTCTATTTGTAGCTCTTTTGCATGGTCAGTTCAAGCAACACACCAAATTTCATGTTTCTAGCTATTGCCGTTTAGTCAGGACGAAGATTCGATGTTTATCCCTTTTTGTCCCATTTTACCCCCTAAAAAAATTTCGAACTCTTTTATATAGGGTCCGCCATCTAACGTTTTTTTTTTCAACCATTCAACCGTTGGACTATTATTTGTGGGGTGTCCGAGGCAGCCATTTGAATGAAATTATTTTCCATTATTAACCGGAAGGATTGTACTTTCAAATAAAAAAAGAAATTTGAGAAAATATTCAGTAGTTTTTTTATAGCATTTTCAAAAAAAGATATTTGGCGGACCCTATATATATAGATTATCAAGACGAACAAAAAATAATTTTTTAGGTCTCGATAATTGAAATTTTTCCAATCAGTCATATATATAAATTTTATAAAGAAAATCAAATAATGTGACTTAGAACACTTTCAATATCAACCCCACATACATATGTACTTGTACGATACCACATCGTAAATCGTTCTGTAATCCCCTTTTCATAAAGTCACTCGATTAACACACACAAGCAGACAGTATATTTTTCCCAAATGCTCTGTTTACTTTTGGTAAAGAAGTATGTCAAATTTTAAATTAATTAATCGTCGATAAATGGATTAGGTTCCATCGACCCCTCGTCCAGTGTACACAAAATAAATATCAGAAAAAAATTCAAAGTGTCCACCAGTCACCCCACCCAGCCCACTCAAACTGTTATCATTGTCATAAATAAATAAATGTTTTCGCCTCTCACATATCATTGGTATATGATTTAAAGTTTTGGAACAACAAAAATTATCTTTATATGTCAACATAAATTACGAACAAATGCGGAGGGGGGTAAATCATCCACCATCCGCTCGACCATATTAATTTATGATAAATGTCTCTCATGGGCTTGATAAATCATTAAGTTTGTTTTAAGAATACTGAATAGCCATTATTACATTATTAGGTATCTGAACTACTAATGTTATAGTGGGTTTAATTAATATTTCTTAACTTACTTGAACATCTTTGGCATACATATTATTGGTGTGTATGACCACAGCACTGAAGTTGCGTACGCCATCAAATTCAAAAGTCACCTCCACCGGTCGTCCTTGCAGATTGGGAGTATCGTTGCGCCAACCAACCCATTCGTAACCTGGAAGAGAACATAAATATTTTAACGTTATAAGTCTGGAGAATCAAATTCCATAGAACATATCATATGAATACAAGAAGAAGTTTAGATCGTTATATAAAAAATACTAAAATTAAAATAAATATACGTAATATAATTTGGAAGTATCAATTTGATCATGCCAAATTATGCCTTAAACAAAAGGCAGGGTTAATTGCTATAAATATTCTGAATATTGATATCACGTAAAACTTGTGTATATTAGGAGCAATAGAAAATTGGAATTTTAGTAAAAAATAGCCATACAAAATTTAGAATATTTTTCGAGTTTGGCAATCAATCATAAAAACTTTCTGTTGTATAGTGACAAAATTTCTGTTGTATAGCGCTATTAGTGGTCAATTGTATGACTATTGGTTTACTTCCATCAATTGCATTAAACTACCAATCTATTTATCTATCAACAAAGTAAATTTCTGTCGGTTAAACCGAGTAAAAATTCCAAGGAGGTACTAGAATGTTCAAGTAAATAAATATCAAGTAATATAGAATTTTAGGCAACTTTATAGAAGTTATAAAGGATTTAATTTTACCCAGTATAGTGACAATTGTGTAGGATGCACTAGAAGGGATGTGACAACAGAATAGATATTTGAAAGGTTTAAATATACCATAAAAACATTTTCAAATATCAAACGTTATTTGAAAACGTAACATTTAGAAATAAGTAAGGAAAGGCTAAAGTCGTTCGGGCCGACTATATAATACCCTACACCACTCCCTGTGTATATACCTCGATTTGACTACTAAACCCAGGTATTTCATGGGAGCAATTTTATGTAGTTCATATAAATTATACAGTTACAATAAATTCATCTTTAGTCAAATTTAATGAGTATGGTAAATAATAAAGTAATTGATCCAATTTTCCAGCAGATAGTCCGAGAAAAGTAAATATAACATGATATGGAAAAATTGATTAAGATCCAATGACAAATACAGATTATACAGCGGTAATAGGATGGAGGCCTATAACAACACTTGAGGCCTGTGCCAAAACCTGCGCCTATATATTTCTATATATATTTCTCATTCACGGTAGGTATTCCTAGTTGAAACATATAATGATCTGAAAAATTTGATGAAGATCCGATGTAAGATGTAGTTTCTAGAGCTGTAATAGAGCAGAATGGGGCCCCATTTGGGTTATACCAAACTATGGAAATATGACCATCTCCCAACAAGTAAGGAAAGGCTAAAGACGGACGGAGCCACTATATGATACACCCCTCTTTCTATCTCATTACAATTCAATTCGGTAAAAAAGCGAAATCGGGAAGGATTTTTGAATCCTGCAAATGTATGTGTTTGACAAAAAATGTTAAATCGGAAAGGACATTTGTATGGGGGTATATTGAAACCTGGAACGATATGATCCGCTTTCACCATGTCTGTTTATTGGTGAAATATAATGTGTAAAGTTTGTCCAAATCGGTTAAATATTCGGCAGCAACATTTGTATTGGGGCTATATCTAAATCTGAACCGATATTACACACTAGTTCGATTATCAAATGTTGTGCCAATTTTAAAGAAAATTGGGTACGATATGTGGATTTTAGAGCGGAAAAAGTGAAATCGGGAGCGAGGTTTGTATGGGGGCTATATCTAAATCTGAACCGATCTTATCCACTTTCAGCATAGGTGTTTCTAGTTCGATTATAAAATGTTGTGCCAAATTTAAAGAAAATATAGAACAATATTCGGTTTCTAAAGCGGAAAAAGTGAAATCGGGAGCGACATTTGTATGGGGACTATATCTAAATCTGAACCAATTTCTGCCAAATTCAATACCGATTGTCCTTGGCCAAAAAAAGTAACTTCTGCCAAATTTCATGATAAGCGGACAGCAATTGCGAGCTGTAGAGTGCGAACAAGCTTAGATGGACAACAGACGGACGGACGGACAGACAGACATCGATAAATCGATTCAACTGGCGATTCTAAGCCGATCGGTATACTTAAAGGTGGGTCTAGCTCGATTATTTATTGGTGTTACAAACATTTGGCGAAAAACTAACTTATAATACCCTAGTCCACGAAGTGGTGTAGGGTATAAATATATATAGTTTGGAAAATTCTAAATTTGAACTAGCGATTACTTTGACTTTGAAAGGCATAATAACATTCATTTTTATTTTCAGGTTTACGTTTGACATTTGCAAATGGAATTTATTAAAAACTTTCTTCCAAAGTATTGAATCTATAACGCAAATTGTAAGAAATGTGCGTGGAAAAGATCGGTCTTCAGTTCAGCCTTGATGAAGCTCATTTTCATCTCGGTGGCTATGTCAATAAGCAAAATTACAAAAAAAACTATCTTCAAGACTCCATTGAAATATATACAGGGAAAAGTGACTGGATTCATTTCGTGTTTTCTCGGCCCGCAATACTATACAAACTGCGTCCACAGACACAACTTAAATTGTATGATATGTGGTTGTCTAAACGCGTCACAATTGTCGCATAATCCAGTCAATAACTGGCTATGTCATTCGCAATCTATGAGATAAATTTTCTAATCGCTCATTTTCCCCAGTAGACACATAAATCTTTATTTGCCATAGCTAACTATTAATAGATAATATTTTGGCATGCTGAAAATTGAACGACTATTTACAATGACAACTAAATATTTGGATGCGGCGGAACCATGAGATCATCATGCTATTTCAACGTTAATAATTGAATAATGTAGTGCTGGCTGTAGATTTATTTTCCTTTTTTAAGTGAAGCCATAAATATCTCCAGTCGATAAATTATATGAAATAATAAATTGGACATAAATTAGATGTCTTCAATATGTGCAATATTTCAAAAGAGAAATATTTGCGGCACCATGGAAATCATTCACCCCTTAAGTCGTTCTGGGATTTTTCGAATTTTCTTAAATAAATCCTCAAACTCTCCGTACTCCGTGTTCATGCTTTACAACTTTAGTTAATTTATTCCACGACAAATTGTCTATTTCCCACAGTGTTTAATAATTTATTTAAACACAAGCAAATATTCTCTCCATATAAGTTATTTTTCACATAAACAATGCAAATATAATAACACGAAACAGAAACAACAATAACAACAGCAACACAATTACACCGATTATTTGTACTTCGTTTAATTCTACAGTCGTTGTTGTTTCTTTTTTCACTCTTTAAATAATCATTATCCTTTAAACAAACATATGCCCTGTCATAATTTTGTTGTGGAGCTCCGACCATTCTTATATTGTTATGAATAAATAAATATTGACAGTATTTAATGGAATTTTCGGCTTTACAGGCATTCAATGAAACGAAAAATACAGAGACAGAGACAGACGACGTTCAGGCGTCCTAGACTTAATTTAGCTGTGGCATAACGCCACTCGTTAAAGACAGTCGCTGCTGGGGTATGTCTGAGTGCGTATGATGATGAACAAGGGCTTACATATGTTTTTTTTTATATAAAAACATCAGTTACTTTGTCTAAAAAAGGCCTCAAAAGTAAATACACATTCACACATGCTAACACAAAATTACACTAAGCAACAACAAATAAACAAATTTTCTCAATTTTTTGAAGACTGTCACTGAACTACTTTTTCCAGGTGAACGATAAATTCACAATATTTGTAGCCATTATAAGTAGCTTGTATTGATGATTTAAGCGGGTCTTATTATACTTTTAATTCAAAAATTAAAGTAAAAATATTCAAGGTATGATCGGAATAATGTGAAATTTGATCTTTGCCAATCTATATATATAGGGTGATTTTTTAAGAGCTTGATAAATTTAAAAAAAAAAAACGCATAAAATTTGCAAAATCTCATCGGTTCTTTATTTGAAACGTTAGATTGGTCCATGACATTTACTTTTTGAAGATAATTTCATTTAAATGTTGACCGCGGCTGCGCCTCAAGTGGTCCATCCGCTTAGTCCAATTTTGGCATTTCCACGTTTTTGAGTAACAGAGGCCCAATTGCTGCGAACGGCGACGAATCGATAATTGATGGTCATCATTAACATTGGCCGATACAGCTGCGATATTTTCTTCAGTTCGTACTCTACGTAAGCGTCTTGGTGGTTTAATGTCCAACAATGTAAATTTGGTGCGAAATTTAGTCACAATAGCCCGAATAGCCGCTTCAGTGGGTCGATTAAACTGACCATAAAATGGAAGCGTGCGATGAACTTTCTTAACAGAGCACGCATTTTGATAATAAAATTCAATGATTTGCAAGCGTTGCTCGTTAGTAAGTCTATTCATGATGAAATGTCAAAGCATACTGAGCATCTTTCTCTTTGACACCATGTCTGAAATCCCACGTGATCTGTCAAATACTAATGCATGAAAATCCTAACCTCAAAAAAATCACTCTTTATAAAAGAGTTGCGTTACTGACTGACTGACTGACTGACTTATCATTGACCAGCCCCCAGACCAAACGGCTGAAGCTAGGGTCATGCAATTTTCAGGGTAGTTCCGAACCTTCGTCCTGACTAAACGGCAGTAGTTAGAAACATGAAATTCGGTGAGTTCCTTGCACTGACCATGCAGAAGAGCTACAAATAGGGATTTTTCGAAATTTGTACTTTTAAGGAACGAGCGGGACAAAAAGGGATACAAATGGTACCAATTTAAGAATTGCAGCTAGAATCATGAAAATCGGTAGTAACATTTCTCTGACAACGTAGACTTGCAATTAGGGTTTGGGGTTTCCCGGACTTTTTCATTTCCCGGGAAAACGGGAATGAAAAATTTCATTCCCGGGAATCCCGGGAATTCCCGGGAAAAAGTAATTTATTTATAGATATGTCCAATATGGTTTAATATATGGTTTTTCAATACTGTCATATTACAAATTAAAAACTAATGTTGTTGTCAAACTATTTTACAAATTATTTTTCATTTTACAAATATTTTACTCTACACCTTTTCAAGGTTATATTCGGAACATACAAATTAATATTCATAAATGTAAATTCATATTAGGAACATATAAATTCATAATGGGTAATATAAATTTATAATAGGAACATGTTAATTCATAATGAGAAATATAAATTCATAATGAGAATTGTTAATTTATATGGAGAACAATTAATTCATAATAGTAACAGACCATTTCACAATGAAATATACAAGTTTGTAAGCAGAAAATCCAAATTCATAATCAGAAAATACGTTTTCATATTCAGAAAATATGAATTCATAATAAGAAAATATAAAATCATATTGAGAAAATGTAAATTTGTAAATAGAACATTGATAAACTATGTGTTTCTACGAAAATATCCATAGAAAAACGTACATACATAGCTTCGATTATAAATTTTACACTTCCCGATTATGAATTTATATTTTATGAATATATATAAATAAGAATTTATATTTTCTAATTATCAAATCTCATTTTGTATTTATATATCTCATTATCAATTTGTATGTTCTTATTATGATTTTATATTTCTCAATATGAATTTATATTTCGCATTACGAATTTACAGTGCTGATTGCGAATTATCATGCTCCTATTATGAATTTACATTTCTCATCATGAACTTACATATTCTGATTATAAATTACATTTTCTCATTATAAACTTGAAAAGATGTAGACTAATCGTCAGAATTGGACATTTATATAGCAGGTAGAAGTGACTGACACCTACACTAGATTCAAAATTGAAAACGATTAAGGAATCAAATAACTCATATGACGGAGAATGTTATGACACATTTAATTTAGAATATTCATTCTGTCTGGAGACAAAAATATTTTATAGAAACAGGGGGGAATATTCTAAACTGTAAAAACAATAGAAACATAAAAAATTAATATTAATTTAATAAATTCATAAAAAATAAAAATATTGAAATATTGAAATAGTCCAGTCATTAATTCTTACAAATGGCCATTGAAATACACCGTAGCATATATAGGGTCCGCCAAATAATTTTTTTGAAAATGAAAACTACTGAATATTTTCTCAAATTTCTTTTTTTATTTGAAACTACAATCCTTCCGGTTAATAATGGAAAATAATTTCATTCAAATGGCTGCCTCGGGCACCCCACAAATAATAGTCCAACGGTTGAATAGTTGAAAAAAACGTTAGACGGCGGACCCTATATTTATATTGCTATTAGATTTCTCTTGAAAATTTCCAGGCGAACAATTTTTATTGTATTCCTATTTTTAGACCATTTCTTTCTGGCTACATATGTAAAGTAAATTGTTCTTAATGAATATGTTCACCTCGATTCTTCTAGAAAAACAAGAAAACTTACATTATGTAAGCCATAGTATTGTCGGCATGATATTTTCATTTCACAGTAAAGATCCTGCAAATAGCCTCACAACAAGTTTTTATTCCCCTTGCTTGGTTTCGCATAAAATGGCTATTTAGCGAATTTAAAAAGTTTTGTAGTAATATAATATAAGCAAATACTCAACAATGTCAAATTGTCAGTAATGTAAATACATATATGAATTTCAAATACATCTAAAAATTCCAATTTATATATGTAGTAACATTAAATTATTGATCAACATAATAAATGAATTATTTTTTTAATATTTCCCGTATTCTCGGGAAATTGAAATTTTTTTCCCGGGAATTCCCGTCCAAATTTTTCGGGAATTCCCGGGAAAAACGATTCGGGAATTCCCGGACCCCAAACCCTACTTGCAATATAAATTGATTTTTCGAAATTTGTACTTATAAGGGGTGAGCGGGACAAAAAGGGATAAAAATGGTACCAACAAAAGTATTACAGCTAGAATCGTGAAATTTGGTATGTAAATTGCTCTGACCATATAAAAGCGAAGTAAAATTGAATTTTTCGAAATTTGTACTTTTAAGGGTCTTGCGGGACAGAAAGGGATAAAAATGGTACCAACTAAAGTATTACACTTAGAATCGTGAAATTTGGTATGTAAATTCCTCTGACCATATAAAAGCGAAGTAAAATTTGATTTTTCTAAACTTTTACTTTCAAGAGGTGCGCGGGGCAAATAGGGATACAAGTTGTACCAATTTAAGTATTGCAGCTATAGTCGTGAAATTTGGTATGTAAATTCCACTGACAACGCAGTAGCGCAAATCTAAATGAATTTTTCGAAATTTGTACTTATTAGGGGTGAGTGGGACAAAAAGGGATAACAATTGTACCAACCAATGTATTGTAGCTACAATCGTAAAATTTGGAGTGTAAATTCATCTGGCAACGGATAAAAGTAGTACCAAGTATTGACAATTTAAAATAATTTTTCGAAATTTGTACTTATAAACGGTGAGCGGGATAAAAATAGTACCAAATAAAATAGTGCAGTTAGAGTTGCGAAATTTGGAGTGTAAATTCCCTGACAACGTAGAAGCGCAATCTAAATGGATTTCTTTTGAAATTTGTACTTATAGGAGATGAGCGGGACAAAAAGGGATAAAAATGGTACCAACTAAAGTATTGCAGCTATAGTCGAGAAATTTGGAGTGTAAATTCCTCTGACAACGTAGACTTGCAACATAAATGGATTTCTTGATTTAGTATGTAAATTCCTCTGACCACGTAGAAGCGCAGTAAAATTGGACTTTCGAAATTTGTACTTTTAAGGGATGCGCGGGACGAAAAGTGATAAAAATTGTGTACAGTCATTTAATTACTTAAACGCGGAACATAAATGGATATTTCAAAATTTGTACTTAATACAACGATACGTCCGGACAAGAAATAAATGTTTTACCAAATAAAGTACATATTTTTAAGGGAAGCAAAAACACATGTTACCTATAGTGGTTTTTCAAAATGTGTACTTTTTGGGAAAGAGGTGCAAAAGTTGCTGGATGCATCTAGAAACATGAGATCGAGGATATAAATGGTAGTAATTTTTTGTTCAAAACTTTGTAGAAAATGATAAATATTATACATACGAAGGAGTTCAGCTAAAATAGTGCATATCGACAAACACATTACTTTGACTGTGTGTGAGTGCTATATAAAAGGATGTTTCCAAATTACTATTTTAGATTTATCTATATCCATGAAAAGAAAATTAAATAAATAACAGAGACGGATAAAATTAACAACTAACTGGCTTTTTCGCGTGCGAAGCAGCGGGTACTGCTAGTATTTTCATATATGCTATGCACACACCGGTTGAAATCAGCTGCAATTTTAGATCTAAAAAAATTATAATCACTTTAAACATACAAAATATGTATGCGTTTGTCACGCCCTAACATAAATTCTATACCGGTGCATGGCTTGAAATCTGAACTTATTAATAGAACAAACATTCTTTTTATATTTTATTTTTTTTTTTCGACGGGGCTATAATATTCGCACATAACTTCACGATTCTAGTACAATATTTTGGTAGGTACTATTTGTATCTCTTTCTTTCTCCAATTTCTAAAAAACATTTATTTTGCGCGTCTATGAACTCGGACAAATGTACACTTCGAATATTTAATAGTCTTTTCATATTCTAGCTGAAAACTTTGGTTTGTACCATCTATATGCCAATTTCCCCAATTTGGTTTGTTCGATTTTTATCACTTTTGATACGCTTTCACCTTTAAAGTACACACTTTGATACAGTATATTTGTATTGCACGTTAGAGTAACTATGTATATACCTCATTCTATACATTGGTGGGTACCATTTTAATCGCCATACTAATTTCAACTTAAAAGTATAAATTTTAAAAATCCATTAGAGGTCAGAATTTCACACCGATTCTTTGTTGTTGGTACTATTTATATATATTTATATATATATATATCCCTCTTTTCCTCATTATTCATAAAAAATCCCTTTGTTTTGTGTTTCTATGAATGGGGGGCGTACAAATCGAATTTCATGATTGGTTATCACTTTTGACCCAATTTCACACCCAAAAAGTAAGAATTTTGGAAAGCGCGGTGGTACCACAATCGTTATCCATTTTAAGCCCTTAAAAGTAGAAATTTCGAAAAATTCCTTCTTATCTAGCATCTACTCTGTAAGACGAATATACACACCGATTACATGCTTATAGAGCCAGTCGTGTTGTAGGTACCTTTGTTATCCCCTTTTTCCCGTACTTTTTAAAAGTACGAATTTTGAAAAATTCTTTGATTTTATGTTTCTAAGCATTTTGAGGAATGAACACACCGAATTTATTGAAATCAGCTCTTTCTGTTTGATTGGTACCATTTTTATCCCTTTTTGCCCAATTCCACCCACAAACAGTACGAATTTAGCACAATATTTTCTTGGTCGCATTCCTGCAGTAAAAGTAGTGCCCATCCGAATTTAAAAATTCTAAGCTCAACCGTTTGATCTGGGCTGTGGTACAATTTGTATCCCATCCCTTAAAAGTACAAATTTCGAAAAATTACTTCTTATCAGTGACCTTCGCTGTTAAGCGAATATACACAGCGAATTTTATTATTGTAGCGCCATCCTTGTTGTATCCCCTTTTCCCCGTTAACCCTTTAAAAGTACGAATTTCAGAAAATTCCTTCATGCATTGGATTTCACGATTCCAGCTCCGTCTGTTTTATTGGTACCATTTTTATTCTTTTTACCCATTTTCGTCCTAAAAAAGTACGAATTTTGCAAAAATATTTGCTTGGTCGCAGTCGTGTTACCGTTTGACGTGGGCTGTGGTACAATTTTTATCCCATTTAATCCCTTAAAAGTGCAAATTTCGAAAAATGTTTTCTTATCAGTGATCTGTGCTGTAAAACGAATATACATACCGAATTTCATAATTGTAGCGTCATCTGAGATGTTGGCACCTTTTTTATTCCCCTTTCCCGTATATCCTTTAAAAGTACAGATTTCATAAAGTTCGTTCATATAGAGTTTTTAGGCATTTTGAGGGATGTACACACTGAATTTTTGATTGGTACCATTTGTATCCCTTTTTACCCGATTTCACCCTTAAAGTAGTACGAATTTTAAAGAATATTTTATTGGGTGCGTTTAAGCTGTAAGATGAATTTTCGCACCAAATTTCAAGATTTTAGCCCTAGCCGTTTGGTCATTGCTGTGGTACCATTTTCATCCCTTTCGGTCCCTTTTACCCGTTAAAATTAAGATTTGCGAAAAACTCCTTTCATACCTAATCTCTACGCTGTAAGAGAAATGTACACACCAAATTTCGTGCTTCTAGCTTCAGACGTATTGTTTGTACCATTTTGGTCCCTTTTTGCCTCATTTAACCCCACTAAGGTACACATTTTTTAAAAGCCACTTTTTAGGGTGCCTTCGTGCCGCAAGTGGAATACCCATACCAAAGTTCAAGATTCTAGGCCTAACCGTTTGGTCATTGCTGTGGTACCATTTTTATCCCTCTTTACCCATTTTAACCCTTAAAAGTACGAATTACGAAAAAACCCCTCCATATCCGATCTATATGCTCTAATAGAAATGTACACACCAAATATCATGATTCTAACTTCAGCCGTATTGTTGGTACCATTTTTGGCCCATTTTACGCCCCAAAAGTACGAATTTTGCAAATGCCACTTTTTGGGATGCCTCCCAAGAGGAATGTCCATACCAAATTTCAAGATTCTAGCCCCGGCCGTTTGACCATTACTGTGGTACAATTTTTATCCGTTTTTACCCCATTTTACCCCTTAAAAGTACGAATTTCGAAAAATCCCGTCTTATCACACCTCTACACTTTAAGGGAAGTGTACACACCAAATTTCATGATACTAGCTTTAGCCGTTTGGTCTGGGGAGTGATCAGTCACTCAATCACGCAACTCTTTTATATATATAGATAATAATTTTTAGGCCTCGGCCGCATTTTTTTATATTTTTTTGTTGCACAGTGTTCTCATTAACATTCGTAACATGTACGAGTATGTGTGTAGACGCAAGTACTCATATATTCATTATCTGCGTCGTTACAGGGACATTCGCATGTATGAATGCTCATGGTAACCACAATAATAATACGCATACATACATATACAGATAATAACAATTTGTCAGCGGACATTAAGAGAAATACTTACAAATTGTATTTGCTTTGCTTTGTTGACATTTAAAATGTTCAAATGACACAGAAAATGTCTGTAAACTAAACACAATAATTTTGTTAACTAAATCCGAGGATGGTATAAATGACACACTATACTGTTTTACCAAACCCATGGATGAGGTTAAATTTAATTAAAAATGTAAAATTCACTTTTTTGTGGCGTGGAATTTATATTAAGTTTATGAGTATCATACTTGTAATACTGTAAATACTTGTAATACTTTAAAATACTGATAAAGTCTACACAGAAAAAAAGAATTCAATTAAAAAATGTAAGTATGTAGAGGAATGAAAAATTATTCAAAACTATATGATAAAAGTAGTAAGGAAAGGCTAAAGACGGACGGAGACGACTATATGATACTATCCACTTTTTACCCCATTGCAATTCAATTCAGTAAAAAAGTAATATCGGGAAGTATTTTTTATGGGTCCTAATCATGGACTATTGTATCCCACTCTCATAATGTATGCTTCAAGGTAAAATATAACGCGTTGTTTAATAGTATTCTGTAAATATATGTGTTTGAAAAAAATGTTAAATCGGAAAAGGGGTTTAATAAAACCTGGAACTATGTGACCCGCTTTCACAATGTATGTTTATATTTAGATGAAATATAATATCGTCGGCGTAGTAGCAAAAATTAGATATGTGTTTTTCCCAATTGTTCAGGAGAGCAAAAAAAATCTCGTTCTTCATTTCGCGATAATTTTGATATGATATATTTTGGGTTTCCTCCTATAAGCATTTCTCATAAATTTATAAAAAATGGCTTTTTGGTGTGGTTAATGATTTTCTAAAAAGCTACATATAGCTAATTTTATTTCGGAATTTATTTATTGAAAGTTCATTATTTCGTGCACATAGCTATTTTTGTTGAAAGAGATTTTGAGAAACTACGAGATCATTAGGCATGGAGGTTTAAGCAATTCATTAATTAATATATCTTTGATATAACATTCATGAGATTTAGCGTTTTAAGATGAGATGTTGTAATATGAAATGTAAGTTACTTGAAATGGACAAATATAGTAGTCGATCTAAAAAAATATCTAGTAAGATAAATTTAAAAATTGGCGGTCTATAGTTGTTAACCCACAAGAGTGCCTCAGGGCACCCTTCGCAAATCTCGAATTTATTCAATAATTGCTTATTCTTACAAAAACAAACTTATAATGATACTTCGAACAACAGACAGATAGTAACCCTTTTGTATAAGAACCAAACGCATTATGACATTTGGTTTAGATTCTATTTTCAGTTTTGCGCACCAAGTCCGAAAAAAACAGGTACAATTTTTGTGTGTTCTTCTTATTCCAAACTAAATAATACTGATTTCTGGGCCCGAATCTAATTGTGTTATATTTTTTTTATAAGGTGTGACTATCTAGTTTAAACATATGTATGTCCTTGTGAATGTGAAAAAATATATTGTTTGTAGAGGACGCAAGACTCTCCTCACCTTTTATCATCTGACTCTCGAACTAAATTAGCAAATGACTTTCTTATTCTTTTTCTGAGTTTATTTGAATAATTATCCCAGAAAAAAATGTGTGAACATATATTTTTAATTTTTAAAAAATTGCCAGTTATAGGGTTAATTGTTCTGGACTAAGTCTAGTCTAGTGGGTAGTGGGTAGGGACCGGTACTGGTTTGTCATTGGGTGTTTATCAAATTTTTTAAAAGAACCGTGACAAAAATTGCTTTGTACTTTGAATTTGAATTTTGGTTTGAAATTGGAAAAATTCTTAATTTTAAGATATAAAACATGTGACTACATTTTTCTTGTCGACATACTGGTACTGAATGTTAAAATGATATAACATTCTAGACCATCGATATGCTGGGTGTGGTCAGTAAATTTGACCTGATGATGTTTGATGTCTTACATTTTTAGATACATTTTAATTTGAAATCTGTAAAAAACATATATCCAAAATATTTCCAAAAGGAAGGAAATTTAAAATTCACATAATTCACACCTAGGGACATTCCGCGAGAATTTTTGTTCAAATATGTTATTATTACTTTGTCATTCCGTTTGTAACACCTTAAAATATATTAAGACCCTATAAAGTATATATTTTCCTGATAGCCATAAAATTCTAAGACGGCCTTACCATGTCCGTTCGTCCGTCTTTTTAAAGTACGCTAGCATCCATCCACATTCCTCTGACTGCATAGCCAAGCAAAATAAAATTATTTTTCCGTATTCGTACTTTTTACCTCTACGGCAAAAATTGCTTGAATCATGGAGTTAGATTATCTTGCATTGTGTCCGTCAGATAATGGATTTTCAAAATTTGTACTTTTGGAATTAACCCAATATCTACCTATATTTATGGTATTTAAGCTTTTTGAAAATATAAATATAAGAATATTTAGTTTGTGGACTGACTTGAAGTATTATTTCCATATATATATTATAAACATAGCGTGGTTTGAAATAATAAAAATATTTATACAATTTTTTATACCCTACACAACTTCGTGGAAATGTTTGTAACACCAAGAAATAATCGAGCTAGACCCACCTTTAAGTATACCGATCGGCTTAGAATCACCAGCTGAGTCGATTTAACGATGTTTGTCTGTCCGTCCGTCTGCTGTCCATCTAAGCTTGTTCACAGTCTACAGGTCGCAATTGTTGTCCGATTGTCATGAAACTTTGCAGAAGTTATTTTTTCTGGCCAAGGACCTTCGGTATTGAATTTGGAGGAAATCGGTTCAGATTTAGATATAGCCCACATACAAATATCGCTCCCGATTTGACTTTTTCCGCTTTAGAAACCACATATTGTACCCGATTTTCTTTAAATTTGGCACAACATTTTATAATCGAACTAGAAACACCTTTGCTGAAAGTGGGTAAGATCGGTTCAGATTTAGATATAGCCCCCATACAAATGTCGCTACCGATTTCACTTTTTCCGCTTTAGAAACCACATATTGTACCCGATTTTCTTTAAAATTGACACAACATTTTATAATCAAATTAGAAACACCTATGCTGAAAGTGGGTAAGATCGGTTCAGATTTATATATAGCCCCCATACAAATGTCGCTTCCAATTTCACTTTTTCCGCCCTATAAAGCACATATAGTAGCCGATTTTCTTCAAAATTGATTTTCTTTAAAATTGGCACAACATTTTATAATCGATCTAAAAACACCTATGCTGAAAATAGGTAAGATCGGTTCAGATTTAGATATAGCCCCCATACAAATGTCGCTCTCGATTTCACTTTTTCCGCTTTAGAAACCACATATTGACCCGATTTTCTTTAAAATGCACACAACATTTTATAATCAAAATAGAAACACCTATGGTGAAAGTGGGTAAGATCGGTTCAGATTTAGATATAGCCCCATACAAATGTCGCTCCCGATTTAACTTTTTCCGCTTTAGAAACAACCTATTGTACCCGATTTTCTTTAAAATTGACACAACATTTTATAATCGAACTAGAAACACCTATGCTGAAAGTGGGTAAGATCAGTTCAGATTTATATATAGCCCCCATGCAAATGTCGCTTCCGATTTCACTTTCCCCGCTTTAGAAACCACATATTGTACCCGATTTTCTTTAAATTTGGCACAACATTTTATAGTCGAACTAGAAACACCTATGCTGAAAGTGGGTATGATCGGTTCAGATTTATATATAGCCCCCATACAAATGTCGCTCCCGATTTAACTTTTTCCGCTCTAGAAACCACATATAGTACCCGATTTTCGTCAAATTTGGCTTAACACCTTATAATCAAACTAGAAATACCTATGCAGAAATTGGGTAAGATCGGTTCAGATTTCGATATAGCCCCCATACAAATGTCGCTCCCGATTTGACATTTTCCGCCCTATAAAGCACATATAGTACCCGATTTTCTTTAAAATTGACACAACATTTTATAATCGATCTAATAACACCTATGCTGAAAATAGGTAAGATCGGTTCAGATTTAGATATAGCCCCCATACAAATGTCGCTTCCGATTTCACTTTCCCCGCTTTAGAAACCACATATTGTACCCGATTTTCTTTAAATTTGGTACAACATCTTATAATCCAACTAGAAACACCTATGCAGAAATTGGGTAAGATCGGTTCATATTTAGATATAGCCCCATACAAATGTCGCTCCCGAATGTTTAACCCAATTTGGCCAAACTTTACATATTATATTTCACAAATAAACATACATGGTGAAAGCGGGTCACATTGTTCCAGGTTTCAATAAACCCCCGTACAAATGTCCTTTCCGATTTAACATTTGTTGTCAAACACATACATGTGCAGGATGCAAAAATCCTTCCCGATTTCACTTTTTGACCGATTTGAATTGTAATGAGAGTCTTTAGTGTTTCCTTGGGAGAAACCCATATGTCCATACTTTGGTATAACCCATTCTGATCTATTACAGCTGTAGAAACTACATCTTACATCGGATCTTCATCAAATTTTGCAGATCATGATATTTTTCAACTAGGAATACCTACCGTCAATGAGAAATATATAGGCCCATGTGTTGGACCAGGCCCAAAATGTTGTTATAGACCCCCTTTTGAAATGTCGGTCCGATTCATCCTATTACTACTGTATAATTTGTATTTGTCTGTCGGATAATTGGATCAATTATCATATTCGTTAAATATGACAAAAGATGAATTTATAGTAACTGTATAATAAATATGAACTACATAAAATTGCTCCCATAAAATAACTAGGTATAGTAATCAAAATGCAGGGAGTGGTGTAGGGTATTATATAGTCGGCCCCGCCGACTTTAGCCTTTCCTTACTTGTTCTTGTTGAAATACTGGTACTAAATGTTAAAATGATATAACATTCTAGACCATCGCAATGGTCAGTAAATTTGACCTGATGATGTTTGATGTCTTACATTTTTAGATACATTTTAATTTGAAATCTGTAAAAACCGTATATCCAAAATATTTCCAAAAGGAAGGAAATTTAAAATGCACATATTTTCATATTTCACGCCTAGGGACATTCCGCGAGAATTTTTGTTCAAATATGTTATTATTACTTTGTCATTCCGTTTGTAACACCTTCAAATATATTAAAACCCTATAAAGTATATATATTCCTGATAGCCATAAAATTCTAAGACGGTCCGTTCGTCCGTCTTTTTAAAGTACGCTAGCATCCATCCAAACGAAAGGAGCTAGGAAATGGAAAAAGGGATAAAAATAAAACCAAACAAATCAAATTCAGAGTAGACACGAAAAATAACAAGTAAGGAAAGGCTAAAGTAGGGCGGCACGACTATATGATACACTCCACTTTCTATCCGAATACAATTCAATTCGGTGAAAACGGGAAGGTGCCAAATTTAAAGAAAATCGAATACAATATGTGGTTTCTAGAGAGGAAAATGTCAAATCGGGAGCGACATTTGTATGGGGGCATATCTAAATCTGAACCGATATGACCTATATTCACCGTGGGTGTTTCTAGTGGACATATAAGATGTTTTACCAAATCTGAAGACAATCTGATACAATATGTGGTTTCTAGATCGGAAAAAGCCAAATCGGGAGCGAAATTTGTATGGGGGCTATATCTGAATCTGAACCGATTTGACCTATATTCACCATGGGTGTTTCTAGTGGAAATATAAGATGTTTTGCAAATTTTAAAGAAAATCTGTTGTAATATGTGGTATCTAGAGTGGAAAGAATTCAATCTGGAGTGAAATTCGTATGGGGTTTATATCTAAATCTGAACCGATTTTCTTCAAATTAAATAGCGTTCGTCCTTGTCCCGAAAAACTTCATTGTGCAAAGTTTCATTTAGTTTTGTCTACAGTTGCGTGTATCGTGATTACAAGATTAAATGGACAGACGGACGGACGGACATTGCTAAATCGACTCAAAAAGTGATTCTAAGTCGATCGGTATAATTAACAATGGGTCTATCTCGTTTCCTTTTTGGTGTTACAAACAAATGCACAAAGACATAATACTCTCGTGGAGTGTATAAAAAGGTTTTTTGCAATTTCGTACTTTCAAGGGTGCAGAGGGATAAAAATAGAACCAACTAAACGGCTACAGCTAAAAAGATGAAATGTGGTGTGTGCATTCCCCAAATTGCGTAGACATAAAATAAATATATTTTAGAAAGTCGTACACTTAAGGGGGTAGATGGCCGCAGTTAGATTCATGGAATTCCCCTGACTGCATAGACAAGCAAAATAAAAAGATTTTTCCGTATTCGTACTTTTTACCTCTACGGCAAAGATTGCTTGAATCATGAAGTTAGATTATCTTGCACTGTGTCCGTCAGATAATAGATTTTCAAAATTTGTACTTTTGGACTTAACCCACTATCTACCTATATTTACGGTATTTAAGCTTTTTGAAGATATAAATATAGGAATATTTAGTTTTTGGACTGACTTGAAGTATTATTTCCATATATGTATATACTAGCAGTACCCGCTGCTTCGCACGCGAAAAAGCCAGTTATTTGTTAATTTTATCCGGCTCTGTTATTTATTTATTTATCTATTTATTTAATTTTCTTTTGGTGGATATAGATAAATCTAAAATAGTAATTTGGAAACATCCTATTATATAGCACTCACACACAACCAAAGTAATGTGCTTTTCGATATACACTATTTTAGCTGAATTCCTTCGTATGTATAATTGTTATCATTTTCTACCAAGTTTTGAACAAAAAATTACCACCATTTTTATCCTCGATCTCATGTTTCTAGATGCAGCCAGCTACTTTATAACTTTTGCACCTCTTTCCCAAAAAGTACACATTTTGAAAAACCACTATAGGTAACATGTGTTTTTGCTTCCCCTAAAAATATTTACTTTATTTGGTAAAACATTTATTTCTTGTCGGGACGTATCGTTGTATTAAGTACAAATTTAGAAATATCCATTTATGTTCCACGTTTAAGTAATTAAAGGGTTGTACACGATTTGTATCCCTTTTCGTCCCGCGCATCCCTTAAAGGTACAAATTTCGAAAGTCCAATCTTACTGCGCTTCTACGTGGTCAGAGAAATTTACATACTAAATCAAGAAATCCATTTCTGTTGCAAGTCTACGTTGTCAGAGGAATTTATACTCGAAATTTCTCGACTATAGCTGCAATACTTTAGTTGGTACCATTTATCCATTTCGAAAAATTCTTTTAGATTAGCGCTGCAAAATTGTCAATACTTTAGTTGGTACTTCTTTTATCCGTTGCCAGAGGAATTTACACTCCAATTTTACTTTGGTTTTATATGGTCAAAGGAATTTACATAACAAATTTCACGATTCTAGGTGTAATATTTTAGTTGGTACCATTTTTATCCCTTTTTGTCCCACAAGCCCCTTAAAAGTACAATTTTCGAAAAATCCAATGTTACTTCGCTTTTATATGATCAGAGCAAATTACATACCAAATTTCACGATTCCAGCTGCAATTCTTAAATTGGTACCATTTTTATCCTCTTTTGTCTCTTTCCTCCCTTAAAAGTACAAATTTCGAAATATCCCTACTTGTAGCTCATCTGCATGGTCATTGCAAGGAACTCACCGAATTTCATGTTTCTAGCTACTGTCGTTTAGTCAGGACGAAGGTTCGATGTTTATCCCTTTTTGGGCCATTTTACCCCCTAAAAGTACGAATTTCGTAAAATCCTTTCTTAGTCGACGTCTACGTTATATTTGGGAACTACCCTGAAAATTTCATGACCCTGGCTTCAGCCGTTTGGTCTGGGGGCTGGTCAATGATAAGTCAGTCAGTAACGCAACTCTTTTATATATATAGATTTTAAACATATCGCCTTATAAGCGTGGTTTGAAATAATAAAATTATTTATACAATTTTTTTTAATATTTGTATTTGTTTTGGTTTGACTATATTAAAAAAAAAATGATATTTTCCTGTAATATTACTGCACTTCTACGAAAGTCGACAGCCTCTGTGGAATGCAATGGATGGTGGAGGGTGTAAAAAGTTCGACCCCGCTGAACTTTTCGTCGTTTTTACTTGTTTTTTTATATTTGTACTTGTTATGGTTTGGCTAAATTTAAAAAATGTAACATTTTCTTGTAATGTTAATGCATTTCTACGTAAAATTGACAGCCGATGTGGTGTTGTTTTAATTGAAATGTAAGTGCGAGAATATATAAAATAAATATTGAAGCCATATAGTAAATTCAATTTCATTCCCAAAATTATCACGCCATCCTCCTGCTGAAGCTAACATTCAATTCAAAATGCCAACAAAACATTAAAAATGAAACAGAAAGTTTGTTTAAGAAAAAACATTGGGACTATGAAATGAAAATGTTCTCGCATGCATAGAACAAACACAGTGGGTGGGAGAAGTCAAATAAGGCATTAGGCTGCCAGACTGACAGCCAGTTGAAGAGGACAGGCAGCACACTGAAACTGTTGATGGCAGAATTGCACGACAGGATAATTAGTTAGGTAAAATATTTATGAAGATTTCTCGAATTGGCATACATAAAAGTCTAGGTATGCATGTATATTGCTGTACGACATGGGTCTGAATAATTTATAAGTTCCTAAAGAAAATGCGTCTCAGAGACATAGCCAACGAACCAATAAAGTCAGCTAACAATTGCTTCGTTTATGTTCCTTTTTGCGATATTTACGAGTATTATTATAAGTATGTGTACAAATAAATTCCACTTTAATAATCGGGCGATTACATTAAGTTATCAATATCAATGGCTGTGACATTGCTGGGTGAACCGTGAAAACGTGCAAACAGATGGAGGGTAAAAATTACAAATGAGTTGAAATGTCCACAAAATGAAAAATTATATAAGGATAATTTTTAATGGGGAATTATCCACTTATATTCAAATCGGCAATTACTCTAAGTAAAACAAATAACAAATAAAAAGGTTATTAAGTACTGCCGGCCCAAAGGACACTACATTACTACAGATTAGCGGCTGTCTGTCTTTATTTAGAATTTCATTTATTTATAGACGAGCAATATAGACGATTCTGATTGTTTAGAGAGGAGGAGCCAAAACGAAACTCTAGATTATCTTCCATAAAATTCAGTTTTTCCATCATCCCAAGATGTTTTCAGTGATATTTAACTAAGAGAACATTCATGGTATATACCACCGTATCTCTTGTATACGTACGATCACGTTTCTGGTGGCATCCTTCCCTCCCTCACTCTCACACAGACGTATATAACGAGAACAATAAAAAGATATAAAACCTGGTTTTGTACATTAAAATATTATTCTTTTGACATGTGCCACACGCACGGTGGCATTATATTGGCATTACAAAAGAAATGTGTAATGAGAAATGCACACACGCTCACGCACACACACGTACATGACCACATGCATATAGAAGTAGAGACACACATACACAATCATAGATTCATACTTAGCGATATAAATGTCTTTGGCAAAAAGCGTCTTATTGTATAGCAAAACGTTTCGTCTGTCTGTGTATGTAGAGTATGAGTGTGATAGGGATGTCGGTCCAGAAATCCGTAGAAACTTATTTTCTAACTTTTACCAAAAACAGTTGTTCACCCCAGAGGAGAAACTCTTTAAGCGCGTCCAAAGTCTGGCAATGCAGGAATTATTTACACTGTGTATATTTGGACATACTTCAGAGGAGTAAAGCCCGACCCAAGGCCAACAACGCTGTACTCTGCGTGGCTTTTGAAATATCCAAGTGGTGTACGACTTTATGACTGGCGGAAGGCACGCAGCGTAGCAGGCTCTGGACTTGCCACTTACAAGGCAGGCCAAAGACCGGCAACTCAGGAAATTGTAAGACGTCAGTGTACATTTCACAAGTGACAAATTTACTAGCCCATTTACATTGCTTATGGCCTTATGTTCCACAATGGAATGACAAGAATAAATATATATTTACATTGCTTATTCGTCTTTGAACATTTCCACAAGAAAAAAATTCTTTAAATCCGCGCTAATGGCTTTTAGTGTTACCGTTCTTCGGCCAGACTTAAAAATTTTTTCTCTCCGAGATATGTTCAAAGCCTCTGTTTCAGGCCTTCCTAATGATGGTCTTAAAGATATACTCTACAAACAATTTTTTTTGAAGAGGTCGAAACACATGAGAAATCTATTAAAATGTATGAAAAATAGTTAGAGAAATAAAACAAGTGAGGAAAGGCTAAAGTCGGGCGGGGCCCTACACCACTCCCTGTGTATATGCCTCGCTTTGATTACTAAACCCAGGTATTTCATGGGAGCAATTTTTTGTAGTTCATACAAATTATACAGTTACTATAAATTCATCTTTAGTCAAAGTTAATGCGTATGGTAAATAATAAAGTAATTGATCCAGCAGATATTCCGAGTAAAGTAAATGTAACATGATATGGATAAATTGATCTGATCCAATGATAAATACAGATTATACAGCGGTAATAGGATGAATGGGATGGACATTTGAAGGGGGACTATAACAACAATTAAGGCCTGTGCCAAAACATGCGCCTATATATTTCTCATTCACGGTAGGTATTCGTAGTTGAAACATATAATGATCTGCAAAATTTGCTGAAGATCCGATGTAAGTATAGGGTGTTTTTTATTGAGGTATAGAACTTCGAATTGAAATAAAACACAAGAAAATCGTTTTAATGTCAATCAATTTGGTTTTATTGGAAGGATAATTTTATGCCATTAATGTTTAAATATGATTTCGGGCATGTGGCCACCGCGGCTGGCTCGAATATAGCCAGCATATGGGGCCGTATGTTGGCAATAACGCCACGAATGTTGGCTTCCAAGTCCCCTAATGGGGTATATTGAAACCTGTAATGATGTGACCCCCTTTCACCATGTATGTTTATTGGTGAAATATAATATGTATAGTTTGGCCAAATTCGATTAAACATTCGGGAGCAACATCTGTATTTGGCCTATATCTAAATCTGAACCGATCTAGCCCGCTTTAGACACAGGTGTTTCTAGTTAGATTATAAGATGTTGTGCCAATTTTAAAGAAAATCGGGTACAATATGTGGTTTCTAGAGCGGCAAAAGTCAAATCGGGAGCGACATATGTATGGGGGCTGTATCTAAATCTTAACCGATCTTACCCAATTTCAGTACAATATGTGGCATTTAAAGCGGAAAAGGTCAAATCGGGAGCGACATTTGTATGGGGACTATATCTAAATCTGAACCGGTCTTACCCACTTTCAGCACAGGTATTTCTAGTTCGATGATAAAATGTTGTGCCAATTTTAAAGAAAATCGGGTACAATATGTGGATTCTAGAGCGGAAAAAGTCAAATCGGGAGCGACATTTGTATGGGTGCTATATCTAAATCTGAACCGATTTTCTCCAAATTCAATACCCATCGTCCTTGGCCAAAAAAAGTAACTTCTGTCAAATTTCATGATAATCGGACAGCTATTGCGACCTGCAGAGTGCGAACAAGCTTAGATGGACAGCAGACGGACGGGCGACCGGACAGACAGACATCGGTAAATCGATTCAGCTGGTGATTCTAATCCGATCCGTATACTTAAAGGTGGGTATAGCTCGATTATTTATTGGTGCTACAAACATTTGGCGGAAAACTAACTTAGTGTAGGGTATAAACACACTTCTAGGGCGTGTCTACAAATACAATATAGTAATTCTTCAGAAAGGGTTCACAATGTAATGTATACACCTAATTTTACAATTCTAGTTACAGACTTGTGCTTGACCAGTTTTATGTTTTTTTTTATCCCGTTTTATGCCGTTAATGTGCCGAATTATCTCATCCTTTAGCTCTTGAATTGTTGCTGGCTTATCGACGTACACCTTTTCTTTCAAATAACTCCAAAGAAAGAAGTCCAACGGTGTCAAATCATCTACACTCATAAAAAAATTAACCCTAAAATGAATTAAAATTAACTAAAATTTAGGAAACCAAGTACATTTTTACTAAATTTAAGTAAAATTTTGCTGAAATTTTCCTAAAACTAAGTAAATTTGTACTAAATATTAGAAAAATTTTGCTGAAAATTTCCTAAAACTAAGTAAATGTTTAATCAAATCAAGTTAAAATTTACTCAAACTGAGGACAATTTTGCTGATTTTTTTCCTCAAAGCAAGGAAATTTTTACTTAAACTGAGGAAAATTTTATTTTATACAAGGAAAAAGGTAAAATTAAAACAAGTTCAATTTAACTAAAAAAATCAAACAAATAGTTTTGCTTCAGAGTATGCAAAACTGATACAAAAAATGACAACATGAGATATTCTCAAGAGTTTCATGTTACCTCTGCCATAAGGAGTTGAGCTATTACTCCATGATTGTTGCGAAGGCAAGATAGGTATAGAGAAATAAGTCTCTGCAAACGAAAGAGAATTAGATTAATATTCAAGAATTTTTTAAACAATTTCAAATGGTTTTTATAAGTTCATTAATACCTAAATGTATGAAGAACTCGGCATAAATTACTGTAAACATATTAACTTACTTTTAGGAAATAAACACATTTTTAAGGTTAAATTTCCTAAAGGAATTTTTTACATACAAAAAATTTCAGATTTTTTTCTCACTTAAAACCTTGGAAATATTCTTCCAAATAAGTTTGAATTTACTCAATTGCAAGAATTTTTTATTAGATCCAAAGAAATGATTTTAAGTAAATCTACTACCCTTTTTCTAGTAATTTTTACTGGAGCGTTTGGAAACCTCTCATATTGTATTGCCAGGATCTTCGAGAAATATTTTGATCATTCGTCCGACAGACATTGTCGGCAAAATTGCATTTCAGTAATCCATCTATCTTCTATATATATAAAAGAGTTGCGTGATTGAGTGACTGAGTGACTGAGTTACTGAGTGACTGAGTGACTGACTGATCACTCCCCAGACCAAACGGCTAGAGCTAGAATCATGAAATTTGGTGTGTACATTTATCTTACAGTGTAGAGGTGTGATAAGACGGGATTTTTCGAAATTCGTACTTTTAAGGGGTAAAACGGGGTAAAAAGGGATAAAAATGGTACCACTGCAATGACCAAACGGTTGTGCCTAGAATCTTGAAATTTGGTATGGATATTCCTCTTGCTGCATGAAGACAACCCAAAAAGTGACATTTTAAAAATTCGTACTTTTGGGGGGTTAAATGGTACAAAAAGGGACAAAAATGGTACCTACAACATGGTTGAAGCTAGAATAATGAAATTTGGTATGTACATTTCTCTTACAGAGAAGAAATCAGATTTGAAGGGAGTTTTTCGTAATTCGTACTTTTAAGTGGTAAAATGGGGTAAAGAGGGATAAAAACTGTACCACCGCAATGACCAAACGGGTGGGACTAGAATCATGTAATTGTGTACAAAAATTCCTCTTATAGCTTCAACGCGCCCAAGAAAATATTTTTTAAAATTCGTACTATTTGGGGGTGAAATTGGGTAAAAAGGGATAAAAATAATACCACTGCAAGGACCAAAGGGCTGGGCCTAGAATCTTGAAATTTGGTATGGACATTCCTCTTGCAGCATGAAGACATCCCAAGAAATGTAATTTGCAAAATTCGTACCTTTGGGACAAAAAGGGACAAAAATGTACCAACAACATGGCTGAAGCTAGAATAATGAAATTTGGTATGTTTTGTATATTTCTCTTACAGCGAAGAGATCAGATTTGAAGATAGTTTTTCGTAATTCGTACTATTAAGGGTTAAAGAGGGATAAAAATTGTACCACTGCAATGACCAAACGGTTGGGACTAGAATCTTGAAATTTGGTATGGAAATTCCTCTTGCGGCATGAAAGCATCCCAAAAAGTGGCATTTGCAAAATTCGTACTTTTAGGGGGTAAAATGGGGCAAAAAGGGACAAAAATTGTACCAACAATACGGCTGAAGCTAGAATCATGATATTTGGAATGTACATTTCTCTTACAGCGTATATATCAGACTTGAAGGGATTTTATCGTAATTCGTGCTTTTTGGGGGTGAAATTGGGTAGAAAGGGATGAAAATAGTACCACCGCAATTACCAAACGGCTTGGCCTAGAATCTTGAAATTTTGTATGGACATTTCTCTTGCAGCATGAAGACATCCCAAAAATGTTATTTGCAAAATTCGTATCTTTGGGGAGTCAATTGGGACAAAAAGGGGAAAAAATACCAACATCATGGCTGAAGCTAGAATCATGAAATTTTGTTTTTTACATTTCTCTTACAGCGAAGAAATCAGATTTGAAAGGAGTTTTTCGTAATTCATACTTTTAAGGGGTAAAATGGGTTAAAGAGGGATAAAAAGAACAATCTTAAAATTTGGTAAAAAAAATCCTTTATAAAGGGTGATTTTTTAAGAGCTTGATAACTTTTTAAAAAAAAAAACGCATAAAATTTGCAAAATCTCATCGGTTCTTTATTTGAAACGTTAGATTGGTCCATGACATTTACTTTTTGAAGATAATTTCATTTAAATGTTGACCGCGGCTGCGTCTTAGGTGGTCCATCCGCTTAGTCCAATTTTGGCATTTCCACGTTTTTGAGTAACAGAGACCCAATTGGTGCGAACGGCGACGAATCGAAAATTGGTGGTCATCATTAACACTGGCCGATACAGCTGCGATATTTTCTTCAGTTCGCACTCTACGTAAGCGTGTTGGTGGTTTAATGTCCAACAATGTAAATTTGGTGCGAAATTTAGTCACAATAGCCCGAATAGCCGCTTCAGTGGGTCGATTAAACTGACCATAAAATGGAAGCGCGCAATGAACTTTCTTAACAGAGCACGCATTTTGATAATAAAATTCAATAATTTGCAAGCGTTGTTCGTTTGTAAGACGATTCATGATGAAATGTCAAAGCATACTGAGCATCTTTCTCTTTGACACCATGTCTGAAATCCCACGTGATCTGTCAAATACTAATGCATGAAAATCCTAACCTCAAAAAAATCACTCTTTAGTTGAAGCTCAAGAATTTTTTTTCAAAATTCGTACTTTTTGGCAGTGAATTCGGGTAAAAAGGGATAAAAATAGTACCAATTAAATGGATGGAGCTGAAACAATAAAATTCGGTATGTACATCCCTCAAAATGTTTAGAATCGCAAAATGAAGGAATTTTTCGAAATTTGTACTTTTAAAGGGAAAAGGGGATAAAAAAGGTACCAACAACACGGATGACGCTACAATAATGAAATTCGGTGTGTATATTCGTTTTACAGCGCAGATCACTAATAAGAAAGCCTTTTTCGAAATTTGTATTTTTAAGGGATTATATGGGATAAAAATTGTATCAACGCCCTGACTAAACGGCTGGGCCTAGAATCTTGAAATTTGGAACGGGCATTACTTTTATAGCACGAATGCGACCAAGAAAATATTTTTCAAAATTCGTACTTTTTGTGGGTGATATCGGGTAAAAAGGGATAAAAATGGTACCAATCAAACGGATGGAGCTGGAATAATAAAATTCGGTGTGTACATACCTCAAAACCCTTAGAAACGCAAAATGACCGAATTTTTTGAAATTCGTTCTTTTAATAGGTAAACGGGGAAAAAGGGATAAAAATGGTACCAATTAAATTTATGGAGTAATATATTCCTCTGACCGTGTAGACGCGAAGTATCACTTAATTTGTAAATGTATACTTTAAAATACAGAAGTATTGCATCAAAATGTGTACATTAAAGGTGGAAGCGGATCAAAAGTGATAAATCGAACAAACCAAATTGGGAAAATTAGGATAAAGATGGTACTAATCAAAGTTTTCAACTGGAATCTGACAAGAATGTTAGAAATTTGGTGTGTACATTTCTCCGAGTACGTAGATGCGCAACATAAAATAATATTTCTAAATGTGTACATTTAAGGGCGGCACAAAAAGTGGTAAAAATGGCACCCACATAAAAAAGGATACAAATAGTACCTACCAACATATGGCAATAGAATAGAAGTATAGAAGTTATATGTAAAGTATTTAATTTGACAAAGGGCGTGGCAAAGCATACAAGTGATTATAAAAACATTTTTAAACCTAAAATGGCAACTGATTTCGACTATCCGTATGGAAGTTTTATCAGTTTTACGTTGACCAAAGGTGTGTGCAGCGATGGTGGCAAAGATTCCGATCATCCGTATAGAATTTATAAAATGTTTAATTTTACGTATGAAGTCGTAATTTGTGTGGCAGGTACAAAAAGGAACACTGCAAATTCATGGATATTTCGTACACTCAAAATGATTATAAAAACTTTATCAAATATCAAAATACAACTGGTTCCGAATATTTTACTAGGAATATGGACTATATGTGTGGGGGTACCATAACAGGTATATCAATTTCATCCATCTCCGAATTTAAACTAAGTCTGAGAAAAATAATACTTTCTTCACAGTTTGAATAAATTACTTAACTCCCTTCGAGAGTTATGCAGCAAGCCAGACAGGCAGACGGACGTGAAAGGGAGTTACATTTTTTCTATCCCAAATGCATATATCTACTCCGTAGAGTGAGGGTATAATTATCTCGATTTTTTTTTAAGAAAATTGTTTCAATTTAAATTAATCACTTGACTGTGTATAAATTGATGGCACAATATAAATTATTTTTTGTTTAATTTGTACAAGGGGGACAAAAATTCGGTGTATAAATTCCTCCAGATACGTAGGATCTGGAATCGAGAATTTGGTGGGAATACGTAGTTGGGAAACATCAAATTTTGTGAGCATATACAAGCGATTTACCCTGAAATAAATATCCTTACACCGCATACGAAGTAGCGGGTATTTGCTAGTCATCTATATGAATGGTGATGTAAGATTGCAGAAAACTGCTGTTATGCCAAAAAACAGCTGTAATAGCAGAAAAGTGTCTGCTGATAGGCAGCAGACAATCGCTGCTTTTATTAACAGACTTGTTCTCTAAGTGTAGAACTTTTGTTGAGGGCTTATATTCATAAGTGGCTATGAACAAAAACATAACTTTTCAGGAGAGCGAAAAAACTGATTTTCTCCTTAATGTTGTATGGAAAACGCATTTTCTGTGATGTACACAGCGAATTTAAAGATTCCAGCTTCATCCATCAGATTGGTCGCTTGTAACATATATGTAGCCAGTCACAAAAATCGCTGCAATTGATGAAAAATCCCAAATTCGCCGTTGCAATTCCTTATATTTTAACTTTCTTCATTCATAATTCTGGAACTTTTCATACACAAATATTCCCCATGAAGTCAGCAATCACATGCCATAGAATTATAATAAAAAGTTACGCCGGTGTTTCTAAATCAGAGCTGTTAAGTAATGATTAGTAATCGTAATCATTAGTAATTAGATTACTTTTTTTTAAAGTAGAAGTAATGATTACAATACGATTACATTCAGTTTTATACGATTAGTAATTGATTACGATTACAAGTGATCAAAAAATAATCAGGATTACTTGCGATTACTGAAAAATAATCAAAAATAATCAAAAGTAATCAAAAATGAGTTCGACTACTTTAAAAGATTACTTTTGATTACTTTTGACTATTTTAGATTACTTTTGATTTTTGTGATTACTTTTGATTCTCGCGAAATCGGTATGAGAGTCATAGTAGTCTGTTTGTCAAAACTTTTGACTTTTCAATATATGTCAGTTTTGATTTTTTCTGTTCTCGTTCTTTTGTCAGCTAAAATCGCAAGTAATCCTGATTATTTTTTGATTATTTGTAATCGTAATCAATTAGTCATCAGAAATTGTTGAATAGTGGATTATATAATCATTACGATTCTTTTTAAAAAGTAATGTAATTTATTACTAATCGTAATCGAAATTTAACAGCTCTGTTCTAAATATACTTTTCACAATTTTTGACTTTACAGCCACCATTTTTCCTATTTTAGCTTCATAACTGGGGAATCAAAATGTTATTAACGCGAAGTGATGGAATTTGATAGTACGATATGCCCTAAATCTAGAGAACAAAGAGAAATAAGTTTATGTATATCAAACAGTATTGTTCGTTTGTCGAAATGGATTTGTATTATAATTGCAAACTCCCAAAACATTGGAAGTAACAGAAACCGTTGTTGTTGCATTTGTGATGAAAATAGGACACATCGGTTCAGATTTAGATATAGCTCCATAAAAATGTCCAATCGCAAATGTTAGATCTTAGCGCTCTACAAGCATCAAGCAAATTATTTGCTTTTATTAAGAATATTTTAGATTTCATAAATATAATTATCATAATATCATAGTGATTCTTATCTACACTTTTTTTACTAAACGATTTTGTTATTGAATTTCCAAACTTTTATTGCAGTACACAATTAAAAGTTCATATGATATAGCTCTAGTCGAATGTCAAGAAGTGGTATCGGTTAATAAAAATGAAATTTTTCCGAACAATTTGGTGTCCATTAGCGAAATTAGCACTACACAATCTTGAAATTGGCACAATTCGTTTAGTTTGCTTGTATTTTTCATAACCTTTGTCCGCGATTTTTTTATGTAATTTTCGTGTTTTCATGATTTTACTACAAAATTACCATTTCAGACAAGTTATTTTAAAAAGACATTAAAAATTCTATATTTTATTGCTTCAGAAAGTCTAGAAGGTTTTAAAAAGTATATGTTCGAAACCTCCCTGGGGGGGTTGAACCACCCCCCCCCCGCACGGCCCTGATCCCAACCGATCTACAACTATTAGATGTATTCTTGGAAAATTTGGACCTCCTAGCTCATTTCGTGTAGATTATAGCGTGCTTTCAACAGGTCGCTATTTCAAAATGTTACATACGGAATTACAATCTTGGTATACCCCCTTCCTGGGGAAGGATGTTATAAAAATAGACGCGAGTTTGAGAAAATATTTGTTAATTTGTTAATTTGTTTTTTCGTGGTAGCAAAAAAAATCGGAAAAAGACAAGTTTTTGGAGACTATTCCACTGTATCTATATGAACGTGAAGTTCGCCACATTTGTAGCCATCACAAGTACCTTTAATTGGACATATAATGGAGTGTTATCGGACTTATATTTCCAAAATAAGAGTACAAATATTAAAGGTATCTTCGGCTTAAATTGGAATTTTAGTAAAAAATTGAAAATGATTTACATACCATACATTTATTTTCAAGTTAAAAAGAGAATCTGCAGTATCTTAAAAACTCTACAATCCCAGTATTCCCATTTTAACAATCTTCATCAGGAGATTTTTCTAAAATCCCATTCCCCTTCGACAGCCCTAATATGAGTGTACTCAAGATATTGGCTATGGTAGATGTTGCTGTAGCTGTGTTGGTTGTTGCTGTTGTCGGTCGGCAGAGACATTGTGTATGACAATAATGTCTTTGAATACTCATAAATTGTTATAAATTTTATTGTGCTTAGATAAGCAAAGTAGTATGAGTATGAGTAGTACGAGTGCGGCCGGAACAGCAGTATCTGGCTGCATCCACAACAACATCATCCATTGCCATTTGGCACACACACACGCACACAAAGTACGTCCAACATAGAAATTCATACCCGTTTGAAGAAGCAATTGATAAAAACACACATACATATACATAGTTTCATTCTTTGGAACAACATATTTTATGTTTTCTTATGGGTGGTAGACCGAACCCACATCGACCTCATTTTCAACATCACCGTCGTCGACATCAGCAGCAATTTAGTAAATTTCATTATCTTTTTTTCTTAGTCTTGTGGGATTTTGTTATTGTTGTTGTTGCTGTTGTAGTACTTACCTTTGCCAAATCCTTGATCCAAACGAAAATTATCTTTGCCCTTTTGACCATCAACCAATTGACCCAAGCCATCGACATAACGTTCATCTTCTTCATGGCCATCATAAGATTTATCCGATAAATCGATTTCAATGCCACGAGGTGTGCCCTTGGGAATGCTGTATGATAGAATGCCCTCTGTTAATGCCAGAAAACGAAAGAAAGAACGAGAAAAAGGGAGAAGAAGAAGAAGGAATGAGAAACAATTAAAGATTAATATAAATAAATTGGAATTCAGTATTATGGTGCAGTTAAGACTAATTGAGTTATTCATTCATTCACGAAGGATAAGAAAATTCAAAATATAGTTGGTCATTTAATGGTATTTTTTTGGTAATAGAAAAGCTTGGTATTCTAATGGTTTCCTTCATTCCTATACATGGAATCATCTTTTATAAACTGCAACTCGTTTTCAATTTTGTAATCCTTCAACTAAGATGATGTGAAGTTATCTCAGTATATTTGTTGACCTTTTTGTGGCACAGAAATAAGCCAAGTCATTTCCAGACTATGAAGCATGAGGGGGGTTATTCTTGCTTCTCTTTCAGTATTTCAATATTTTCTGTGTTCATCTCTAAAGTCTACTTAATTAAAATCAGCCTCAAATTAATTAAATTGTACGAATTTAATAGTTTAAATTGTAGTATAGTTGTTATTGGTTTTGTTGTTGCTGCTACTACTACTGCCGTTTCTGTTTCAAATTCAAGTGTATATTTAACAATTTGCGGTTGATTGGTTAAAGGCCATAGAGTAAATTATACACAAACATCTAGAAAATGTATTAAGCTTTTATGATTTATAATTAATTTCTGTACCGGAATACTTTGCAATATTTAAATATGGATTAAATTGTTAAATTTGTGAAAATATGAATTTTTGTGTTTAGGAAAAAAAACTAAAATGAAAAATACAACCAGATACGCCTATCTAAAAACATACAAATAGTGCCACAATTTCCAATTCATTTATGGAAAATATTTCAATTTAAGAATATCTATAATTCATTTGTATGAAAATATAGTTCATTTGTATAGGGTGATTTTTTAAGAGCTTGATAACTTTTTTTAAAAAAAAAACGCATAAAATTTGCAAAATCTCATCGGTTCTTTATTTGAAACGTTAGATTGGTCCATGACATTTACTTTTTGAAGATAATTTCATTTAAATGTTGACCGCGGCTGCGTCTTAGGTGGTCCATCCGCTTAGTCCAATTTTGGCATTTCCACGTTTTTGAGTAACAGAGACCCAATTGGTGCGAACGGCGTCGAATCGAAAATTGGTGGTCATCATTAACACTGGCCGATACAGCTGCGATATTTTCTTCAGTTCGCACTCTACGTAAGCGTGTTGGTGGTTTAATGTCCAACAATGTAAATTTGGTGCGAAATTTAGTCACAATAGCCCGAATAGCCGCTTCAGTGGGTCGATTAAACTGACCATAAAATGGAAGCGCGCAATGAACTTTCTTAACAGAGCACGAATTTTGATAATAAAATTCAATAATTTGCAAGCGTTGTTCGTTTGTAAGACGATTCATGATGAAATGTCAAAGCATACTGAGCATCTTTCTCTTTGACACCATGTCTGAAATCCCACGTGATCTGTCAAATACTAATGCATGAAAATCCTAACCTCAAAAAAATCACTCTTTATTTTAACAAAATGATACAAATGTGTCTGTGGAAAAATTAGTTTTTAGCTCAGAAAATTACGTGGACTCAATTACTGATTAGGTCGTCATGGGAGGGAAATCATGATTAGAGTGATCAAACCCGAGACCGAAAACCGGGTCAACCGGCTTTTTCATCTGAGACCGACCGTCGGGTTTTTTAAAACTGCGGTTTTTGGAAAACCGGGAATCCCGGGTTATTTATGTCGGTCTCAACCGGTTTTTCATAGTGCTAAAAACATATTTTTCGGTGCGAATTTGTTTATAATGTGCCACTTTTAATATTATCACGAGCATCACATAACACATCACGAGTATAAGGGCAAACTAAAAAACTTTACGAACACACTGTGAGTCTGAATGACGAAGTTCCTCCTAGGTTTCACATACTTTTCTTCTGGACAGAAGAAAAATCGACGCCGTTGACCATTTGCTACGGATGACGACCAGCCACAGACATAAGAATAATGTGGGCGAGCGCCTCCCGGGTATTTGTAAGGAAACTGTAGATTTGATTATTTTTAGAGGTGTTTTCAAGAGCAATTGTCTCATAGACCGTTTGACCCAACCAAAAAATATTTTGCAGATCATCATTAAACAATCTAGTATTCATTTCATCCAGTTTTATACGTAGGTAATATGACGTTTACCTTAGGTCAATGTTGTATGTGGTTCTAGTTTTACTCTGGTCCAAAGTTGGTACTTTTTGGCGCTTTTGTGAGGAGATAGCTTTGGAAAGCCCTTTGTGAATATAAAAGAAAAGTGAAAGGTCCTTGTCTTTCAGCTAGTCTCAAAATACGCATAATCCTTGAATTTTATTTCAAATCTATGATTTTCTTTTTTGTATTTTAGCTTATTTTATTTTCAAGATATCAGAATTGCAGAATGGGATAAGTTCAGAAATTATAGCTGGTTTTCAAAATGATTACCTATTTCGGAAGACACAATTTGTAGTTTTTACTGTGTTCTAAACTGATATTCTGGGAAAAATAGTTGTAGGACGAAAAGTAATGAGGGGGTTTCTCTATATACTTAAATTTAAAAAATATATATATTGAAAAATCGCCAAATGATTTTTTTGGCAATGAACCAAAATGATTCTCAAGCTAATTTAGGCAGATTCCAGTACGCTGAATCTGATTATGGCATCAGAATTGTCCTATCGTCAAGAACGAGTATGTACAATGGATCAACATTTTGTGGAATTACCCCATAATGAATTATTTACAATTTTTAATGTTTCAAGAAAAGCCGAAAACCCGGTCCGAGTTTTTTTGCAATCACGGTTTTCGAAAAATCCGAAAACCCGACATTGCAGAAAACCCGATTTTTTATCACTCTAATCATGATAGTGGTAGTGTGCAGCCAGGTAATAAATGTCGCCAGGCCATTTGTAAATAAATCTGTATTCTAAAAAAAAATAGATGCAAAACGGTCTTGAGCCAGGACAATATCCCAATTCAAAACAAGTAAGGAAAGGCAAAAGTCAGGCGGGTCGACTATATGATACACTCCACTTTCTATCCGAATACACTTCAATTCGGTAAACAAGTGAAAACGGGAAGATTTTTTGTATGTTTCCTAATCATCCGCTAATATGACCTGGTTCACTTTGTCACATCGAAAAGAATATTTGTATCTGGGCTATATCCAAATATGGAATACAATGACTAACTTTCACAATAAGTTCTTCCAGTTCAAATATAACGTGTTATGCTCACTTTGAAGAAATTTGGTGAAAATTCGTGGTTTCTAGGCCGGAAAAAGTCTATCCGGGAGCGAAATTTGTATGGGAGCTATATGTAAATCTATATGTGGTTATGTCAATATGTGGTTTATAGATTGGAAAAAGTGAAATCGGGAGTGAAATTTGTGTGGGAGCTATATATAAATCTGAATATTTCGCCTAATTTGAAGAGGATTTTTTAAAATATGTGGTATATAGAGCAGATAAAGTCACATCTGGAGCGAAATTTTAATGGGAGCTATATAAATCTGAACCGATCTGACACATTTTCACAATTGGTGTTCCTAGTTTAAATATAAGATGTTTTGCCAAATCTGAACACAATCTAGAGCGGAAAAAGTCAAATCGGGAGCGACATTTTATGGGGGCAATATCTAAATCTGAACCTATCTTACCCATTTTCTGCACAGGTGTTTTTAGTTCAATTATAAGATGTTGTGACACATGTAAAGAAAATTGAGTACAATATGTGGTTTCTAAAGTGGCAAAAGTCAAATTGGGAGCGACATTTGTATGGGGGCTATATCAAAATCTGAACCGATCTAACACATTCTTACCACAGGTGTTTCCAGTTGAAATATAAGGTGTTTTGCGAATTTTGAAGAAAATCTGTTGAAATGTGTGGTATCTAGAGTGAAAAGGGTCAATTCGGGAGTGAAATTCGTATGGGAGCTATATCTGAAAATCTGAACCGATTTTCTTCAAATTATATACCGATGGTCGTCGGTAAATAATTGATCCAATTTTACGGCAGACAAATACAAATTATACAGTAGTAAGAGGATGAATCGGATCGACATTTCAAAGGAGGCATATAACAACACTTGGGGCCTGATCCAAAACATGGGCCTATATATTTCTCATTCACGGTAGGTATTCTTAGTTGAAATATATCATGATCCGAATAAAGTGTACCCCATTTGGGTTATTCGAAAGTATGGACACATTTTTGACTTTCGTAGTATGTATTCTTAGTTGAAGTATAATATAATCTGCAAAATTTTAAAAACTTCCGATGTAAAATGTGGGTCCTAGAGAGGTAATAATAAAAATGGGGGCCCATTTGTAAGGGCGCTACATTTAAAAGTGGGCATTTATAGATCACTTTCAAAGTAGGTATTCTTTATTGAAAGATAACATGATCTGCAAAATTTTGCCAAGATCCAAAGTAAGATGTGGGATCTAGAGCGATAATAGTGTAAACTGGGGGCCCATTAGTATGGGGGCTATTCCAAAACATTGACCTGTATATATTCAAAATACGTGTTTCTTGTATAAATGTAACATTGTGTGGAACATTTGATCAAGATCCGATGTAAAATGTTAATTTTAGAGAAGTAATATTGTAAATCAGAGGTACATTGGTATGTGGGCTATATAGACCCATGTGGTCCACTTTCCTGTGAGCTGTTTCTAGTCCAAATATAACACGATCCTGAAAATTTGGTCATGATCCCAAGTAAAATGTGTATTCTAGAGCAGTAATAGTGTAACTTATAGAGATATTTGTATGAAGGCTATATCTAAATCTGAACCGATTTTCTCCAAATTCAATACCAATCGTCCTTGGCCAGAGAAAGTAACCTCTGCCAAATTTCATGACAATCGGACCACAATTGCGACCTGTAGAGTGCGAACAAGCTTAGATTGTCAGCAGACGGACGGACAGACAGATTCAGCTGGTGATTCTAAGCCGATCCATATACTTAAAGGTGGGTCTAGCTCGATTATTTCTTGGTGTTACAAACGTTTGGTGCGAAACTAACTTATAATACCCTAGTCCACGAAGTGGTTTAGGGTATAAAAAATATTCCTATATTGTTGTGTGAATTAATTTAGTTGTAACCTACTTAGACAATATTCAAATGGGCGGGATTTGAAAGATGGGGAATTTTTGTTTGAATTTTGTAAAATTACACGTTTTCTTTGGATTTTCTTGGCACAATAGTAAAGAAAGGTTACAAAAAAATGAAATATAAACAGAGGAGCTAGAGGGTTATATAGTTCTGGCAATAAGAACTCTCTCAGACATTAATCACTTAGTGCTCCCATCGACCAAAAAATTAAAACTTTGACCGGCAAACTCAGACCAGCTGAACTATAAGTTTATTATACAAAAATGATCTTCTCTACATACCCTTTCAGAATTATATGGTAGCTACTCTGTTCCAAAAATGCTGTTGGACAGTGTTATCATTGCTTAATCGTAATCAGCTCACAAAAAGATTTAACCGTTTCACTTTTCCGAGAGAAACAAGTGGATTATCGACAGCTGATTTACGAGGGCTGATTACATTCAGCGATGAACATGATTACTTTTCCAGCTACCAAGACCTGAACAGACCAGACATTCACGTTGAAATAGTATAAATTATGCCAAACGTACAGTATACGAAAATTGAATAGAAAAATCCAATTATAACAACATAAGGACATGCCGAAGATTCATATTCATATAAAGTAATTTTCATTGGAAATGTATAAAGAAGAGATAAAATCATAACGTCTAGTAATGACAGACACAAGGACAGACAACTGACTGCCACAGACAACCGGCCTACAAAGGTTAAGTACATAAAACCCAGAAAACGAAACAAAAAAAGACAACAACACTAACTAGAACAATATTTATTTATAGCCACACATTAGATGCACGAGATATTTTCTTGGCCATAAGCCGATAGATAGATGGCAACATAATGGCGGAGCACCTCAAAGTCCTCGTCCTACTCGGCAACATTGAAGCTTTCGGAGAAGAAAAATAACCTGATATTGAAATTTCATTTTGACCAAAATGTCCATTGACCACAATTCAATATTTGTTCGTCAACGAAAGGGAACCATAACAACAACAACAACATCAAACCATGAAAAATTCTCCAAATATTCGGCCATACTCAAATGGAGGTCAGTTGTTTTTTGTTTGTGTGGGTATGGGTGTGCGGGGTGTCTATGGTGCTGATGGTCATGTTGCAGCAATAGAATTTGCCGTTCTGGTGTTGGCCTTTATACGTTTTGTGCGGCATGTTGTGTTTTCAGTTGACGTATATTCCTGATGATATTGATGGCCATTGTTTGCTGTAATAGTCATGTGCACACAAACATACTCAGATATCGAAATATATTCGGACAACCATAGGACATATGTATATGGGGCATTGCTCGCGTATATGTGGTATAGTGTGAATGTTGAATCCCTTCGAAATTAAGACTTTTGGCTAAAAAAGGAATCAGCCATTGGGAGACGGATTTCAAGTGCTCTCTGCAAGTACACTCACTCATCATAGTTACCCAAATGAGAGACCCTCCATAGACATCGAGAGTAGTAAGTCACAAAAAAGTTAGGTTTTAAAATGCATCTAAATGTATCAGCTTAGCATTAACAACTATTTGAAATTTTCCCCCTTTAAATTTTAAGTTTACTAATTTTTATTTTTAAATATATATATCAAAGATTTTTCTTTGTTTGTCGAAATGGATTTGTATTATCATTGCAAACTCCCAAAACATTAGAAGAAACAAAAACCATTGTTGTTGCATCTGTGATTTTTCATAAACTTTGTCCGAAATTCAAGAAAGTGTCCACGATTTTTTATGTAATTTTCGTGTTTTCACGAATTTACTGCAAAATTACCATTTCAGATGAGTTATTTTAAAAATACCTTAAAATTTCTATATTTTATTGCTTCAGAATCTCTAGAAGGTTTTAAAAAGTATATGTTCGAAACCTCTCTGAACCCCCAAAACCCCCCCTTGCGCACGGCCCTGATCATATCTCTTCTCTGCATCTATATACTATGTTGCTGCCAGAATAAACAGCGTACAGACGGCAGCAGACGCCAGCTAACAAATATTTCAACAATTTCAGGACTCAGTTTAAACTATGAGGATAACACGTTCTTTAATATCAAATAATTTATATTTCATTTTCATTTAATTAATATTTAATAGAGCCTCATTACTAATGTACAATTTTTCAAAGGCTTTTCCATATTCAAGGTATGTAATGCCCCATACTTATGTCTGTATGTCCATCACAGTGGTCTTCTCTATTCTATGTAGTGGCTAATTTCGGAAATTGTATTTGCCAGCAACAAACATACTCGTTCATACGTACATAGAACATAGAAATAGCCAGGAAAAAACCAAATAAATCAGATTTCATGTTATGTACTTTTGTTTTGTTACAACATCAGATTTCCAATCCCCAGCCGTCCCGTCCCGACCTCCCCTTGTTTGTTGGTGAGTGTATTTTTTTTCGGTTGTGGTAAAATACGATATAATACAAAACTATTTTCGTTTTTATTTTTGGTTGGTGTTGAAAATTGAAAAGGAAATCGATAAATTTCGTTATCATATTTAATTATAACAAACAAGAAAAAAGCAAAAAAAAAAACAACAAAAAACCAGTAAGGAAAGGCTAAAGTCGGGCGGGGCCGACTATATGATACACTCCACTTTCTATCAGAATACAATTCAATTCGGAAAAAAAGTGAAAACGGGAAGAATTTTTGTATGTTTCCTAATCATAGGATAATATGTCCTGGTTCAATTTGTCAAATCGAGAAGAATATTTGTATCAGGGCTATATCCAAACATGGAATGAAGTGACCCATTTCACAATAGGTTATTCCAGTTCTCAATTTGAAGTAATTCGATGAAAATACGTGGTTTCTGGGGCGGAAAAATCAAGCCGGGAGCGAAATTTGTATAGGAGCTATATATAAATCTGAACCGATCTGACTCATTTTCATCCTGGGTGTTTCTCATGCAAATAGAAGATGTTTTGCCAATTTTGAAGAAGATCTGTTCAAATATGTGGTTTCTACAGCAGAAAAAGTCAAATCGGGAGTGAAATTCGTATGGGGGCTATATCTAAATCTGAACCGATCTGGCTCATTTTCACCGTGGGTGTTTCTAGTTGAAATATAAGATGTTTTGCCAATTTCGAAGCACATCTGTTAAAATATGTGGTTTCTACAGCAGAAAAAGTCAAATCGGGAGTGAAATTCGTATGGGGGCTATATCTAAATCTGAACCGATTTGGCTCATTTTCACCGTGGGCGTTTCTAGTTGAAATATAAGATGTTTTGCCAATTTTGAAGCACATCTGTTAAAATATGTGGTTTCTACAGCAGAAAAAGTCAAATCGGGAGTGAAATTCGTATGGGGGCTATATCTAAATCTGAACCGATCTGACCAATTTTCACCATAGGTGTTTCTAGTTGAAATGTAAGATGATCTACCAAGTTTGAAGAAAATCTGTTGTAATATGTGGTATCTAGAGTGAAAAGAGTCAAATCGGGAGTGAAATTCGTATGGGGGCTATATCTAAATCTGAACCGATTTTCTTCAAATTAAATAGCGTTCGTCCTTATCCCGAAAAACTTTGTTGTGCAAAGTTTCATTTGGTTCTGGCTACAATTGCGACCTGTACTTTGATTACAAGAATAGATGGACAGACGGACGGACGGACGGACGGACGGACGGACATTGTTAAATCGATTCAAAAAGTGATTCTAAGTCGATCGGTATAATTAACAATGGGTCTATCTCGCTTCCTTTTGGGTGTTACAAACAAATGCACAAAGACATAATACTCTCGTGGAGTGTATAAACATAACGAAACCTTGGCAACGAGACAATATGTATGGAAATTTAATAGAATTTTGTGGCTAAGAGACGTTGTGTCATTGCGGTAGGGGTGATTTTGCAGCTTATGTATATAACATAGGTATATTAGGTGGGGTCACGAAAAAATTGCAGCAATCACCCCCAACAAATTAAGATAATACAACGGTTACTTAAAGACTGGGTCAAAAAAGAAATTGCACAGCTGACATCGTATTTTATTTCCAAAAAACCTGCTTTGTAGAGGTTATTTGAAAGCGTTCTGTTCACGAATGGATACTAATAAAAGACAAATAATTCTGGAGAATGCACAAAACAAACCAAACTTACATTTTAGTCGGGAACATCGAATACTTTTGTTCTGAAGCCACTCTAATATACGTACGTATGTTGACAGCCTGACGCAAAATATTTTGCGAAAATTTATTTAAGATTTTGTTGATATTTCTCTATTGCAATTTAATATAGATACGGACTAAAGTTTGAGCTTTAGTGCAAATGTAAAGCGTCCAATGGATAAGCAGGGGAAAATTAAGAGGATTTTGAGTATTTACATGCTGCACATGTTCGTCCAATTTGAAATACACAACATTGCCAAGTTTGTGGGTATAACTCGGATAACTTGATATCGATCGTAAGGCTGTAGGAGTAACACTAATTGGATTTTACTTCCTCAAAGCAAAGCAATTCGAGGTAAACGTCCCTTTAAGAATGGATTGGGAAAGGGGGTACACAATTATCGAATATGAGACAGAGACCGTGAGGTTTGGAGTCGTCCAAAATATATTGTGGAGTTGGTTCCAGGCTGGCCTAGCTTGTTAATTCCGATCTCTTCACTGCTGCAGCGTCTTCGCAATTAATGAAGAACGCTTACTGCGTTTCCTCTTTACGTAGCATATCTGTAGAAAGTCAAACTGTCCTATTGTCTCTAAGTATAACATCAACATTAGTAGGATACCTGACTCCTTGGTCTTTAGACGAGTTGGCGAGGATGGGATCTACTTTAAGTACTCTCGCGGAGGAGTTGGTCGCAACACCGATAGGGTCTGCTAAAAGTGGTATATTTATCCACCATCTAGACCGAACTAATCTCAAGTGGAAAAGCTTAAACCCTTGTCAACTATTCAGACAAATCTAGCATTAATACAAACAAGTCAGAAAGGCTAAAGTCGGGCGGGCCGACTATATGATACACTCCACTTTCTATCCGAACACAATTCCATTCGGTAAAAAAGTGAAAACTGGAATAATTTTTGTATGTTTCCTAATCATAGGCTAATATGACCTGACCCAATTTGTGAAATCGAGAGAAATATTTGTATCGGGGTTATATCCAAACATGGAATGAAGTGACTAACTTTCACAATAAGTTTTTTCAGTTCAAGTAAACGTGTTATGCTCATTTTGAAGACATTCGGAGAAAATTTGTGGTTTCTGGGGCGGAAAAACTCTATCCGAGAGCGAAATTTGTATGGGAGCTATATGTAAATCTGAACCGATCTGACCCATTTTCACCATGGGTGTTTCTAGTTGAAATATAAGACGTTTTGCCAATTATGAAGAAAATCTGTTGTAATATGTGGTATCTAGAGTGAAAAGAGTCAAATCGGGAGTGAAATTCGTATGGGGGATATATCTAAATCTGAACCGATTTTATTCAAATTAAATAGCGTTCGTCCTTGTCCCGAAAAACTACGTTGTGCAAAGTTTCATTTGGTTCTGGCTACAATTGCGACCTGTATCGTGATTACAACAATAGATGGACAGACAGACGGACATTGCTAAATCGATTCAAAAAGTGATTCTAAGACGATTGGTATAATTAACAATGGGTCTATCTCTCTTCCTTTTGGGTGTTACAAACAAATGCACAAGGACATAATACTCTCGTGGAGTGAATAAAAAGTCTAAACCTAATACAGGGTGGACCATTTACAACTTTAACTTAGAATCCGCTATTAAAAGGTACTAATTATTTTTTCAAATTTTTGGTTTTATTGGATCTGAGGTTGATCTTTGTCATTTAATAATGGAACACAATATCATTCATATGACTACCATGTCTGACTTGGCAGACATTTTAAGAAATTTACGTGGAAAATTTTCAAGGATACAGCCTTCATGAAACTCATTTTCATCTCGGTGGCTATGTCAATAAGCAAAATTGCGGCATATGGGGTTCAGAGAACCCACACATGACTATTTAGAAGCCAATGCATCCACAACGAGTCACTGTTTGGTGTGGATTTTGGGCAGTTCTGAAAAATTGGGTTTGTAGGATGAGGCACTGCCTAGCCAGTCGTGGTAGTCATATGAATGATATTGTGTTGCATTATTAAATGATAAAGTTCAACCTTTCCCATAAAACCAGAAATAATCAGCCGATTCTAATTTAAAGTTTTAAATGACCCTATACTATACATTGATTTTGTTTCAAATACAAGAATTTACTATTAAGATAATTTCTACGAGAGGAAAACGTATTAAATATATACTCTTTATTTACGACATCTGCTGAACAATTTTTAGCACTTATACGGCTAGATAGGACTCTGATACGAAATGCGTTTCGAATTCGTCTATATCCTCATTAGTTTCATCTACTTCATCCTCGGCAATAGATTTTAAAACGTTGTCATCGTCGTCGGATTCTTTGAAATAAAATGATTTATTTTGTGTGTTACAAGGGGTTGCAATTTACAATCGAACAGAGAGGTTTTGAAGATAAATACAACTAAGTCATTGAAAGCAATATCAAAATACATAAATTGGCTAAAAAATACGTTGTTGTAACCAGAATGTCGCTAAAGGGATTTGTATTGGCTCAAATTCGGGACTTTCGTTGTTTTAACCGGCATATCGTTATAAGTGATTTCGATTGTAATTGATCTATATGAAGAGACAACTTTACTCGGTTTTACAATCAGGCTTATTTTTGCATACCTCCAATGTTGAGGAAAATGTTGAAATTGAACTCTAAAGTGGAGTTGAATAAATAGCCTTTAAATGGTAGTAATTCTATGGCTTGTGCATCAATGTCTTATTACAGAAGGGCTATGTATAAAATTTGCTGATATTATTTGGCTTTCAAGCTTCAAAAACGATATTACAAAACAAGTAAGGAAAGGCGGGCGGTGCCGACTATATAATACCATACACCACTCCCTGCGTATATACCTCGCTTTAATTACTAAAGCCAGGTATTTCATGGGAGCAATTTTATGTAGTTCATATAAATTATACAGTTACTATAAATTCATCTTTGGTCAAATTTAATGAATATGGTAAATAATAAAGTAATTGATCCAACTTTGCAGCAGATATTCCGATTAAAGTAAATATAACATGATGTGGAAAAATTAATCAAGATCCAATGATAAACACAGATTATACAGCGGTAATAGGATGAATCGGACGGGAATTCGAAGGGGGCCTTGAGGCATGTGCCAAAATGTGGGCTTGCCTAGTTTTCATTCGCGGTATGTATTCCTAGTTGAAACATATAATGATCTGCAAAATTTGATGAAGATCCGATGTAAGATGTAGTTTCTAGAGCTGTAATAGAGCTGAATGGGGTTTGGGTTATTCCAAAGTATGGACATCTCCCCAACTAGTATGGAAAGGCTGAAGACGGACGGAGCCACTATATATATATATATGATACACCCCACTTTCTATATCATTACAATTCAATTCAGTAAAAAAGGAATAGAGAAGGATTTTTGAATCATGTAAATGTATGTGTTTGGCAAAAAATGTTAAATCGGAAAGGACATTTGTATGGTAGTATATTGACACCTGGAAAGATGTGACCCGCTTTCAACATTTGTATTGGGGCTATATCTATATCTGAACCAATCTTAACCACTTTCACCATAGGTGTTTTTAGCTAGATTCTAAGATGATATGTCGATTTAAAAGAAAATCGGGTACAATATGTGGTTTCTAAAGCGGAAAAAGTCAAATCGGGAGCGAAATTTGTATGCGGGCTATATCTAAATCTGAGTGCGAACAAGCTTAGATGGACAGCAGATGGACAGACGGACGGACAGACAGACATCGGTAAATCGATTCAGCTGGTGATTCTAAGCCGATCCGTATACTTAAAGGTGGGTCTACTCCAATTTGCGCCGAAGGTTACTTTAATATTTCTACTCTAATTGTGGTGGTTCACATAGAAAGAGTGGTTTGAGAGTGGTTTGGTCTCCTTAAAAATGAGAAAAAAATATTTTTTGGCACGAAAAATTCCATAAAAAAAGGAAATAATTTTTTTTTTATTTTCTCATGGCTAACATTTTAACGAACAAAACAAGTTCTAATGAAAAATCTCTACACAGCAAAAAAAATTTAACTACTTCCATTTTGATCGCATCTCAAAATCCAAATGAGCATTTTTCCCACTTTTGAGGAAGTGTTTTCAACAACTTCCAAAAACTCGATAATATGTAACATTTTACGAATAGCATTTTCACGAAAGAATGGGAACGAATTTTTAGAATGGAGTCACAGAGGTAAGGTGTCCCAGAAGGCCTCGAGTTCGAATCGTGGCTCGGGAATTTTTTTTTGTTTTTTTATTACGTTTATAAATTTAATTACAAAATGGTCTTGAGCCAGGACAATATCCCAGTTCAAATCAAATATTGATTACAGACCAAAAAATACAAACGAAAAGCCTAAAACAAATGAGCGTTGGCACGGCAAAAGTATTACCCAGCAATACTTTTGCCGCATATACACATACTTACATATGCAACTCAATGCGATGTTTGTAAGATGGCATGAGTACTTTATTACTTGGTGCGATTTTTCAAACGCAAATTCGGCAAGGGAGTTGTGCTTCTCGTTCGTTTGTGAGAATCATCTCCTTATAGAGGCCGGGTTTGATCTTGAAAAGTCGCTGCGAAGCCACTTGAAAAGACTTTAGACATGGTCGAAATCATGATCGTGGTAGTCTGCAGCCAAGTAATAAATATCACCATGCCATTTGTAAATAAATTTGCATTCTATTAAATATAGATGCAAAATGGTCTTGAGCCAGGACAATATCCCAGTTCAAATAAAAAATTTAATTACAATTTAAAATTTTTTGCTTAAAAATACAAATTTATTGCTCCCTTCGACCAAAAATGAAAACGTTGACCCGCTATGTAAAGAAACTCAGACCAGCTGGACTATACGTTTACTCTACAAAAATGATCTACTCAACACCCACTTTCAGAGTGGGGGTCGCTACTCTGTTCAAAAAATGCTCTTGGACAGTGTTATTATTTAATTTATTTAACACTAATTTAATTTAATATAAATTTGCATTATATATTAATCCATACTAAATAAATAATTTGTTAAGTTTCCTATTGTCATTGCCGTAGTAGCAACCAGAAGGTCCGCTGTTCTATACCGGTAGCGGTGGATTTTTTAAAACAGAAATGGAAACTAGTGAAAAAGTGGTTCCTTTGCAACTACTTCAAAATATCTTTTGAGTCTTTCAAAATAAATAACAGTCCTCCTATGACAACTCCATGTTAAATTTAATGAAGATCCCAATTTTCACTACTTCCGAATCACAATATGAGCATCTTTTTCATTTCTTTTGGTGCTCTCTTTTTGCTGGGTATTGATATTGAACAATAAAAACATCGTTTCCTCATATCGTCCAATCATCAAAATCCAAAATATCTATTTTTTACTGTGTAGTCAAATATTATAGGTCCAGTAGAATGCAATCTTTATAATGTCCCTACGGGAAATTGGTAGCAATTACTATAAACGTACCTATCCTGGGATAGGTCTATATGGATATATCACAGAACAGTTCCCAAGGTGTCAATTCACTTCTCATTTCTTATATATATTTAAATAAAAGTATTGTATATTTTTATACACATAATACGATAATTGTCGCATAATAATAAAATAGATGCGAATTCCGGAAAATATGTGCTAAACACTTCAAATATCTAACATATTCGTTAAAAATCACATCTGAGAGATCTCCGTGTAAGCATTATTGCTACCTCTACGCCAACTATTACAACAATTTAGATAATATTGTACTATAATTTTCAAATCGAGTGTGGTACAATTCATGTTCTTCGAGATCGGTTTTAAGCTTTTAAGACAAAAAGCATCGAACTTGTCTCTTAAGGTACGGTTCAAGTCATATCCTTTGAAACCGATTCCAGCTCATATGCTATGAGACCGGTTCCAGTTAATGTTCTTTGAGACCAATCCTAGGGCATGTCTATTGAGGTATGGTCCAAGATATGTCCTATGAGACCGGTTTTAAACTGGTAGTTTAGAACATACTGCACCCCACCAATGACAAATCATGGTAAAAGGGACCGGTTCCCTTCATACATTTGGGTTAGAACCAGGACCGGTCCTTACCCACCAGGGACCAGTTCTAGGACTTGTCCTGGGCTGTTCATTTTCCCGTAAGGGTTAATTACAATTTTATATTTTGAAAATATCCTGCAATATCGCTATTGTAACAATAATGGTTTTCATATTATTGCGTTTTCTGCTTCTTCTGTAAATTTATGAAAGCGGGGAGTATGTCTTGGGGCATGTCAACTGACGATATATATCTGCAGTTGCAGCAAAGTGGTGTGTTGCTGTTACTAACACAGTTTCGCGTTTGTCCTGCTCTGCCTTCGAAATAACATAAAAATCCCGTGAACTTTCAATCGCCTCCACTTAAGATATTTTAATTTAACTTTTGATTACAAAAATGAAATATGTCTATGCAAGTAGCATGTGTGCGCGACTATCAACATTCATGCAGTCGCATTCGACATACGGGTAGTTATGTGTGCCGGTCTAGTTGTCGTTCATGTTAAGCATTCCGCTTTTTTCGGCAGTTTAAAGGCCACTTTTTACGATTTTTACCTACACATTGAGTTTTACGCGATTTCGCTGTTTCTTGCATGCATGTGCAACACAAATGTGGCATGTTTTATATCTGAGACATGGCAAAGCAACTACTCGTATTCGTACGTACAACAAATGCGAGAGCAATGCGACGCAGAGCAAAGCAAAAATTGTAAACCGAAAACATAAATGCATACTTAAGATTTAACATGTTTGTTAAGCACCTGAACATGGATCTTAACTATTTTGCAACAGAACGAGCGGCACGGGAACCAGAGAATGGCGGTGACGGTGGCAGCCACAACAGAGGCAGCAAAATTGAAAAAAAACGAATGTCTGCAATTCTTGTTGGCAATACCGAAAAGTAATCACCGAAAGCACTGCACTACCATTCATAGCCACAAAGCAGACACAACACATCCATAGGGACACAGTGGTGCGAAAGTGGGAAAATTAAGGCTATTTATTACTGACAATATATGGAGATCTAAGACACTCTTAATGGAAAATGAAAAGAGTGAGTTCTGAAGAACCCATCTACAATTTCTTTAATAGAATATTATAGATTAAAAAATAAAAATATTCTTTACTTTTTATGGGTTATTTCGTGTCAGCAAAAACTATATTTGAAATAATATGTTTTCTGTTTCTATGTGAAAATGTGAAATTAATAACATTTGTAGCCACCATATTTATCTTTAATCTACATTAAGAAACTCTTTGTTCATTTGACAACCGATACATTTTTATTAAACCTTTTTAACGGGTTTAAAAATAAAAGAATTTAAATGACATGACGATAGCCGGTGACGTATGTGCAAAATTCATTATTCATTACATCCTGCAGAGTTGCAGTAAGAATTGTCTCAATTGTTGTTCGAATGCATTGCTTTAAATCATCCATTTTTATACCCTCCACCTCCAGGATGGGGGTATATTCACTTTGTCATTCCGTTTGTAACACCTTCAAATATTCATCGGAGACCCCATATATATACTTTATTCTGGGTCTTGGTAAAATTCTAAGATGATATAGCCATGTCCGTCTGTCTGTCTGTCTGTCTGTTGAAAGCACGATAGCGGCCGAACGAAATGAGCTAGGAGGTTCAAATTTTTCCTAAATGTGTCTTATGGTTGTAGATCGGTTGGGATTGAAAGTGGACGAAATCGGCCCAGAGGGAAAAATTTTTCCCTCGCAAGGACTGAAAATACCCCTAATATTTAGAGTATTTCAGCATGTTTTTTGAACATATTACCCTGTATTTACTTGATATTTGCAATGCGCATTCCCTTTGTACCATAAAAGGGCACCATAGAGTGATTTTTATTTGTAGGGGGCGAAATGGGACAAAACGACAACAGATAGAAACACGAAATTTGGCGTGTACAGTCCTCTAATAGAGTAGATACATAATATAAAAGTATTTTTTCTAAATTCGTTCTTTTAAGGGGTTAAATGGGGATAGAGGGATAAAAATAGTACCAACCGAACGGCTGCACCTAGAATAATGAAATTCGATATATACATTCCTCTGACTGCGTAGACACGTAAAATAAAAGAACTTTCCAAAATTCGTACTTTTTGGGGTTCAAATGGAAAAAGGGGATAAAAATAGTACCTACCAAATGACAGCAGCTAGAATCATGAAATTCGGAGTATACATTCCTCTGACTGCGTAGACACGAAAAATAAAACGTTTTTTCCAAATTCGTACTTTCAAGGGATACAATGGTTACAGGGGATAACAATAGTACCAACTGAACGAATACAGCTAGAATGATGAAATTCAGTGTGTACATCCCTCTAATTGTGTAGATACGTAAAATAAAGAGAATTTATATAGTCGTACTCTTGAGGGGGCAAAATTGGAAAAAGGGGATAAAACTGGTACCAAAAAAATGGCCGCTGATAGAATCATGGAGTTCGATGTATACATTCCTCTGATTGCATAGCCACGTAAAATATTTTTTTCCAAATTCGTATTTTATTTTGTTGCTTTTACGACAAAAAATGGTAGAATCATGAAGTTGTCTTATACTGCGTTCTTGAGAGATAAGGTATTTTCAAAATTTATACTTTTGGAATTAAAATAGGATGGAAATACAACCAACCAAAAGATTGTAGTTGAAAATACACTCTCTGTCCCCCTATATTTAGGGTATTTATGATTGCTCCCTTATATTTACTTTATGAATTGAAGTATTATATCCATTATATATATAGTATACAAATATTGGTAGCCTTGGCTTATTAATTAAATTTGATGATTTTCATACATTTGAAATTTGTTGCGGACATTCCTCTTGGAAGCACCACAAAGAAAATAAAAGTTTTAGCGGGCGAAATGGGACAAAAAGGGATAAAATATGGTACCAATGATACGACAACATCATGAAATTCGGTGTGTACATCCCTCTAATTACATAGACACGTAAAATAGAGGGATTTTTCGAAATTCGTACTTTTAAGGGATATAATTAAAAAGAGGGATAAAAATGGAACCTACCAAACCGCTGAAGTTGAAATCATGAAATTCGGTGTATACATTCTGACTATGAAGACTCGAAAAAGGGTTTTTTCGAAATTTGTACATTTGGGCGGAGAATGGGGCGAATGGGGATATCTTTAAAATGTATACTTTTCTTATCACTTTGTCTGTATCTGAAAATGCTTCTTTCTAATGGCGACTGACAATCGCCTAATATTTAGGCATGTTCACTTTCACAATTTCAGCATTTTATTTATATATAGTAGTCGATTTTAAACAGTGCGCATAAGTATGACTTATAGTTTGAAATAGTTAACAAATATAGTAATGTGCATAAAATATCACAAGTTTCGTAATATGGTACTGTACTTCTATGTAAAGTCGACATCCTTTAATCTGTTGGTAATACTGTGGAATGCAGTCCGTGGTGGAGGGTATATAAGATTAGACCCGGCCGAACTTAACGCCTTCTTACTTGTTTTGATTTGGTTTGTAAACTTCCAGATGAAATAACCCCACAAGAAAAATATAGGTGCAGTGAGGTCACGAGACTTTGGGGGCCAACGAAATGTCGAGTGTCTAGAAATCACCTTCTTGGGGAACTTTCGCAGCAATTCTCTCTCATAGCAGGACCTGGCTATGTGACAAAGTCGCATCATCCTGTTGAAACCACACAGTGTTGAAAGGGATTCACTTTCGATGCAGTTCTGCAAAGAATAAGTCCTTTAACAACAGCATTAAGTAGCATGGTAGCAGTATTCATCAGTCACCCTATATATGAAAGAGTTGCGTTACTGATTGACTTATCATTGATCAGCGCCCAGATCAAACGGCTGAAGCGTCATGAAATTTTCAGGGTAGTTCCCAAATAGGATCCGCGGATTAAGAAAGGATTATAAGAAATTCGTACTTTTAGAAATGTGTACTATTAAAGGGATAAAATGGTACCAACTAAAATATTGTAGTTAGGATCGCGAAATTCGGCGTATACATTCCTCCGACCATGTAGACACGCAAAATAAATGATTTTTTTTGGAATTTGTACTTTTAAGGAGTGAGCGGGGCAAAAAGGGATAAAAATGGTACCAATTTAAGTAATGCAGCTATATTCGTGAAAATCGGTAATTACATTTCTCTGACAACGTATTAATTTATTGGAATTTGCACTTTCAAGGAGTGAGCGGGACAAAAAGGATATAAATTGTACCAACTGAAGTATTACAGCTAGAATTGTGAAATTTGATACGTAAATTCCTTTCACCACGTAGAAGCGCAGAAAAATGTAAGTTTTCGAAACTTGTATTTTTAAGGGGTGAGCGGGACAAAAATTGATAAAATGGTACCAACTAAAGTATTGTACCTAGAATCGTGAAATTCGGCGTGGACATTCCTCCGACCACATAGAAGCTCAATATAAATGCATTTTGTTACTTTTAAGGAATGAGCGGGACAAAAAGGGATACAATTGGTACCAAGTTAAGTAATGCAGCTATATTTGTGAAAATCAGAATTTTTATTTCTCTGAAAACGTGGAATGGATTTTGTGCATTCGACGGGCGACCGGGTGAGAAAGGGATAAAATGGTACCAACTAAAGTATTGGAGTTATAGTTGTGAAATTTGGTGTGTAAATTCCTCTTACCATGTAGAAGCGTAGTAAAATTGAATTTTGGACTCGCGGGAAAGAAATGGATATATGGTATCAATTTAAGTATTCCAGATATAATCGTGACATTTGGTGTGTAAATTCCTCTGACAACGTAGAAGTTCAATCTAAATAGATTTTTTGAAACTTGTGCTTATAAGGGATAAAAATGGTAGCAACAAAAGTATTGTAGCTATAATCGTGAAATTCGGCGTGTACATTCCTCCAACCACATAGACAGACAACAAAGATTGATATAAGAAAGATATAAAATGGTACCAACTAAAGTATTGCAGCTAGAATAGCGAAATTATTATCGTGAAAATTACCTAAAGTGATTTTTAAAAATGTGTACTTTTTGGAAAAGAGGTGTTCGACGGTATAAAAAACTTTGCGGTTATAATTTTTTGTTCGAAACTGTTCGAAATGATGAAAATTATACAGCTAAAATAGTGCAATTCGACCAGCACATTCCTTTGACTGGATATGAGTGCTATCTAATAGGAGGTTTCCAAACTATTATTTTAGATTTATCTATATCCACCAAAAGAAAATTCATTAAAAATACTATCCAAAACCAGAAATGGGTAAAACTGAAAACAAATAACTGAAGTAGCGGGCACTGCTAGTCTTTTTTAAAAATAAAACAAAATACATTTTCCATTTTTTCTATTTTAATGGTCAGCAAAAAATGATTTTTTCGAAAAAAAAAAAACATTCTTTCTTAATTCCCTCCAGAGGCTCTGGTCTGTCGCTGCAATAACTAGACACAATGGTCTTAGTCACCCCCGTTCAATCCCAGCACCCAACATTAGAATATAAATTTACTTTGTGTTGTAATTCATAATAAAGAGTGATTTTTTTGAGGTTAGGATTTTCATGCATTAGTATTTGACAGATCACGTGGGATTTCAGACATGGTGTCAAAGAGAAAGATGCTCAGTATGCTTTGACATTTCATCATGAATCTTACAAACGAACAACGCTTGCAAATTATTGAATTTTATTATCAAAATGCGTGCTCTGTTAAGAAAGTTCATTGCGCGCTTCCATTTTATGGTCAGTTTAATCGACCCACTGAAGCGGCTATTCGGGCTATTGTGACTACCAAATTTACATTGTTGGACATTAAACCACCAACACGCTTACGTAGAGTGCGAACTGAAGAAAATATCGCAGCTGTATCGGCCAGTGTTAATGATGACCACCAATTTTCGATTCGTCGCCGTTCGCACCAATTGGGTCTCTGTTACTCAAAAACGTGGAAATGCCAAAATTGGACTAAGCGGATGGACCACCTAAGACGCAGCCGCGGTCAACATTTAAATGAAATTATCTTCAAAAAGTAAATGTCATGGACCAATCTAACGTTTCAAATAAAGAACCGATGAGATTTTGCAAATTTTATGCGTTTTTTTTTTTTAAAGTTATCAAGCTCTTAAAAAATCACCCTTTATATAAATAAATAATTTTTGGTGATTGTTTTTACAATCACACACAATTACCTTTACTTGAGCATATAAACAATATTTTTAAGGTACTCTGAACCAAAATTTCAATTTTAGGATTTTTTATTATCCAACATGTAAGGAAAGGCTAAAGTCGGGCGGGGCCGACTGTATGATGCACTCCACTTTCTATCGGATTACAATTCAATTCAGTAAAAAAGTGAAAACGGGAACAATTTTTGTATTTTTCCTAATCACAGGCTAATATGACCTGGTCTAACTTGTCAAATCGAGAATAATATTTGCATCGAGGCTATATCCAAACATGGAATGAAGTAACTAACTTTCACAATAAGTTTTTCCAGTTGAAGTATAACGTGTTATGTTTAAGAAGTTCTCTGAAAATACGCGGTTTCTGTGGGAACGAAATTTGTATGTGAGCTATATGTAAATCTGAACCGATGTGATCCATTTTCACCATAGGTGTTCCTAGTTTCAATATAAGGTGTTTTGCGAATTTAGAGGAAAATCTGTTAACTTATGTGGATTCTAGAGCGAACAAATTCAAATTGTGAGGGAAATTTGTATGGGAGCTATATATAAATATGAACCGATCTAACACATTTTTACCATAGGTGTTTCTACTTGATCCATAAGATGTTTTGCCAATTTTGAAGAAAATCTGTTGAAATATGTGGGAGTGAAATGCGTATGAGGGCTATATCTAAATCTGAACCGATTTTCTTCAAATTAAATAGAGTTCGTCCTTGTCCAGATAAACTTCGTTGTGTAAAGTTTCGTTTGGTTCTGGCTACAATTGCGACCTGTATCGTGATTACAACAATAGATGGACAGACGGACATTGCTAAATCGACTCAGAAAGTGATTCTAAGCCGATCGGTATAATTAGCAATGGATCTATCTCCCTTCCTCTTGGGTGTTAGAAACAAATGCACAAAGACATAATACTCTCGTGGAGTGTATAAACATGATGTTGCTTTTATCAGGGTGCCTCAATGCACACAAACAATAAATTTTATGGGCCTCGGGCACAAAATTTGTGTATTAATGTTATTATCGTCCTAAGGTTCAGTATATTTCTATTTACATTGGGTCGATTCAGTGATCAATTCAATTCCATCCTGAGCTCAACCGATTTAACATCACATTTTTATCGTGCTTTCACCACTGTGCAAACATGTGTTCCTACCGCACATTCTGTTGTGACTTGTGTTGCAAATACTTTCAGCACGTAAAAAATACTCAGAGCTCAGAGTCTTAGGTTTTGGGGTAAGCAGTAACTACAATGGTCCCATAGCCCTGCCTCATAGCTCCGCAGTTTCTTGGCGATGTTTTACCACAGTATGAGTCTAGTTCGTTTCGCTGGAAGAGTCATACACTCGAGCTGAATACTGCTCACATCTGATGGTTGGCGGGCTGGCTGGCTGCCTGCTGCCGTTTTGCTTTACGATTTGCCTTTTTAATTGTACGTGGTGGCAACAACTGGAATGACTGGAGTTTCACAAAAAGGCGTGATTTGCTCAAAAGATTGAATTAAAACGTGCAGAGAGGGGGGGTTAAGCTTAAATAAGCTTTTCGAGTGTCGTTGCATGTAATCGAGTCGAGACTGGAGTCTGAACAGAGCTTGAACATGCTCTCAGGTAGGTATTTAATCAGCTCAAACATGCAAAATTACAATAACATTAAATATTTTTATTCGAAATTACCTGCACATAGAGTGGAGCTGAGCCTGTAATCTGCATGAATTTACATTTACATTTCAAGGTAGTTGTTGCTGAATGTTTACACCATGTAAAGTAGTTAGATTGGTATGTGTATGAGTGTGTATAATTTCATTGCTGACTCGTAATTACAATTCCACAACAACATTACTAATATGTGTTATTAATAAACTGTGATTGGCTTAATAAAACAATTAGTTTGTGAGTACGTAAGGCGGAAAATTGTCAATAACTGCAGTTCCGGCAAGATTAAATAACCAAAAGTTTTTAACCATTGGGATTGAAAAATTAAAGGAATCAGCACTCTTCATTTGTGAGCTAGACAGATTTTATATTTCAGTGATATTTTTAATGCATTTTGTATAAAATCCATTATAACTTCCACATTTTTGGTCCGATTTGTGTTTGAAAGGTCTCGCTGGAAAGGTACTGCTCCTTTGGAATTTTTTTGGAATTTGCTAACTTATTAAGGACCGCAATAGTTTTTTTAATTGTAAGTCCTCAAGGGACAAATTTTGGAAAAAATCCAAATGACGTTATGTTAGGATATTCAAGGACAAATGAAATTTTGAATTTTTGAACATCCTTGTTCCACCAGGACGCGGACAATGTGGTAAATCGTTTTAAAGCAGTCGTCTAGAGCTTTCCGATGATAATTCAGCTTTTATAATCCGATGATACATGCAGACAATAATTCCACTTAAAGTAGTGTATCTATTTCTAGAAACACAGTTAATTATTAACTCTGACGAATCATACATGTGGGATGGCAACCCTGACGAACGGACAATGAAGTAGAATAGTGCATAGGAAAGTTGCATATCGTTGAGCGTTTTTCTATGTAGGTTACGTTTGACTCTCTTTTTTGATAATCAAACAACCCTGTTGTTTCATCGAAGTGACAAGACCTGAATGAATGAATTAAATACCAATAAATATGATAATATTAAATATGAATTAAATACCAATAAATATTTATTTTGTACTATTAAAATGTAACGATCTGTGTTGTGTTTTATTGGTGGTATGGGAGAAATTCCCAAAAGCAGTAAAGTTGAGCCTAAATAAGTGAACAGTGAGGAGACAATCCTACATACAATATAAACTGCATTGAATAATACAAAACAAATTTTTGGAACCCCATAACACATTTTACAAGAAGTATGCGTCTTTAGTTGCCACTTAAAAATCCTTAAACTTCCAATAATAGACCAATGAGTTATACTAAGACAAGAATAACAATTAAAAAGGCGTTGAGTTCGGCCGGTCCGAATCGTATATACCCTCCACCACGGAATGCATTCCACAGTATTAACGGCAGATGAGTGGCTGTCGACTTTGCATAGAAGTGCGGAAACATATTAGGAAAATTGTGATATTTTTTTATGCATACTTATTACAATGCATACTTATTTTTTAAGGCATACTTATGCACAATTTTTTAAATAAATTGCATTTCTTCATTATTATAATAATAATAGTCCATTGCTATATATAAATATAATAATGCAATTGTAATCAAAAAGTGAAGCTGAGGCAGCAATATTCAAAAATGTACCCCAAATATTAGGGAAAACATTTTCCCCAATTGCAATTTGAAAGTACAAATTTAAAATATTCGTTATCTTTTGGGTCCACATTGGACTGCACACATATAATTTCATAATTCTAGGGTCGCATCCGTTTGCTTGGTACCAGTTTTATTATACACTACACGAGTATTATGTCTTTGTCCATTTCTTTGTAACACCCAAAAGGAAGGGAGATAGACCCATCGTTTATTATACCGACTGACATAGAATCACTTTTTGAATCGATTTAGCAATGCCCGCCTGTCTGTCTGTCCATCTATTCTTGTAATCACGATTAAGGTCGCAATTGTAGCCAAAACCAAATGAAACTTTGCACATCGGAGTTTTTCTGGACTAGAACGAACACTATTTAATGTGAAGAAAATCGGTTCAGATATAACCCCCATACGAATTTCAGTCCCAATTTGACTCTTTTCACTCTAGATACCACATATTTTAGAAGATTTTCTTCAAAATTGGCAAAACATCTTATATTTCAACTAGAAATAACTATGGTGTGACCCGTCTCCACCATGGTCCAGATTTGACTTTTTCTGCTCTAGAAACCACATATTTTAACAGATCTTCTTCAAATCTTGCAAAATATCTTATATTTGTTCTAGTAATAGCCATGGTGCAAATGCGTAGGATCGGTTCAGATTTATATATAGCTCCCACACAAATTTAGCTCCCGGATTTACTTTTTGTGCCCCAGAAACCACGTATTTTCACCGATTTTCTTCAAATTGAGAATAACACGTTATACTTGAACTGGAAGAACCTATTGTGATAGGTCCCATGTTTGGATATAGCCCCGATACACTTTTTTACCGAATTGTATTCGGGTAGAAAGTGGAGTGAAACACCTTTAGCCTTTCCTTACTTGTTTTTATACCCTACACCACTTCGTGAACTAGGGTATTATAGGTTAGTTTCGCGCCAAATGTTTGTAACACCAAGAAATAATCGAGCTAGACCCACTTTTAAGTATACGGATCGGCTTAGAATCACCAGTTGAGTCGATTTAACGATGTCTGTCTCTCCGTCCGTCCGTCTGGTGTCCATCTAAGCTTGTTCGCACTATAATATATACACTATAATTTACACTATTACTGCTCTAGAATACACATTTTACATGGGATCATGACAAAATTTCCAGGATCGTGTTATACTTGAACTAAAAACAGCTCATGGGAAAGTGTACCACATGGGTCGTTGTTTTGATATAGCCCCATACAAATGTACCTCCGATTTACAATATGACTGCTCTAAAATGCACATTTTACATCGGATCTTGATAAAATTTTCCACACAATGTTACATTTATACTAGAAACACATATTTTGAAAGCCAGATATAAAGGTCAATGTTTTGGAATAGCCCCCATACAAATGGGACCCCAGTTTACACTATTATCGCTCTAGAACCCACATCTTACATTGGATCTTGATAAAATGTTGCAGATCATGTTATATTTCAATAAAGAATACCTACTTTGAAAGTGATCTATAAAGACCCACTTTTTAATGTAGGGCCCTTAGAAGTGGTCCCCATTTGAATTATTACCTCTCTTGGACCCTCATATTACATCGGAAGTTTTTCAAATTTTGCAGATTATTTTCATATTTCATACTAAGAATACCTACTTTGGAAGTGATCTATATGGGCTCACTTTTTAATGTAGCGCCCTTACAAATGGGTCCCTTTTTTATTAATAACCCTCTAGGACCCACAATTTACATCGGAAATTTATCAAATTTGTATTATATTACAAATAAGAAGCCATGTTATGAAAGTCAAATATAAGGTTCCAAATTTTGTTGAAACCCACATACAAATTGGGCCCCATTCTACTCTATTATATCTCTAAAACCCACACCGTGCATTAGATCTCGATATAATTTTGCATATCATTTCATATTTCAACTAAGAATACATACTTTGAAAGTGATCTATATAGAACCACTTTTTATGTTGAGCCCTTACAAATGACCCCATTTTAATTTTTACCCCTCAAGAATATATAGTTGGCTCCGCCAAACTTTAGCCTTTCCTTACTTGTTTTCAATTGTATTTCTTAAAAGTTCAAATGTCGAAAAATCTCTCCCTGTATACATAATTATAGGGATGTAAACACCGAATTCATGTTTCTAGCTGTGTTCGTATCATTGGTACAATTTCTATCCCTTTTTGTCCTATTTCACCCGCTCAATCTATTTTGCACTTTTTATTTTTTTCACATTACTAGAGGAATGTACGCAACTAATTTCAAGTGTATAAAAATCAGAAATATTCAAAAAAAAATAACTTAACTAATCTTAATATTAGGGGGTATTTTTAGTCCTTGTTTGGGGAAAATGTTTCTGGTCCGATTTCGCCCAACTTAATCAATCAATCAATCCCAACTGATCTGCAACCTTAAGCCACATTTACCTAAAATTTAAACCTCTTAACTCACTTCGTTCGGCAGCTAGCGTACTTTTAACAGACAGACGGACAGGCAGACAGATATATGGACATGGCTCAATCGTTTTATTGAAGGTGTTACAAACTATTTCAAGGTGTTACAAATGGAATGACAAAGTGAAAAACCTTAGACATTTCAAACAATATATATAGCTTACATATTTATAAATATATTTAAAGCTTAGGGAAGCTGTGCGTAATTGTCCAATGCAATGTTTTTAGTAATACATGTGAATTTATTCAAAAATAACGTTTAATAAGGAGTAAAACGCTGCCTTGTGTTTGCAAAATCCATCGGTAATTGTCTGAGATATTCCTATTTAAACTAAAACAAAATTTTCGCAATACTCAAATTCGTAAAATTTTGAGAGATGTGATTGAATCGGACTGATATCGTTACGAAAGAAACTTATGGTGTTGTCGACGCGAAGTCAGACAGACGGAGCTGAGGGAAGTCTGATGTTTTGCTCGAACCGTCGCACAGTGGTTCTGAATCAAAATCCATCGGCCAAAATTCAATAACTTTTGTGCTAGTAGACATTTTTCAGTTCTGTAAAAACCTAAAATTAGACAAGGACCTAAGGATTATTTTGAGATGTTAACATTAAAAATACGGTAATCAGATATATTTTAGAAATAGGCCCAAACTTGACTTCTATTCGTATTCTTCGATTTTAAAGAAAATTAAAATTTTTATTTTTTTTGTTTTTATGCTTTTTTAACATATTTGTTCATAATGCAAAGCAAAATGTTTATTTATTTTTTTTGTTTTACAGATTTTCACGTTTTTCAGATTTTGAGAAATGAAAAAATTACTTTGTCGAACTGTTTCTCACACATTTTAAGAGATTTTGCACTCAATTGTTTTTTGTAGAAATTGTGTTTTCTTAGCTTTATTATGACGCCAAAACTATCTTCGTGCGAAATATAGTTTGGTTGTATTTAATATTGAAAAAATATCCTTTTTGGAACAAATGCCCGACTTTGGACGAACACAACTTCTTTTCCTTCAAAAGCCTTTAACGAAATACGTACATATTGGAAGATAGGATACATTTAGTGCATAAAGTCCAAAATAATTTTGGTTTTTTACAGAACTGAAAAATGTCTACTAGAACAAAAGTTATTGAATTTCTGACCCACATCTAAACAAAATTCGCGGAAAATTCGATGCGTCGTACCGATGTAAAGTCTGTAGAAATTCTGATGTTTAAGCCATTGCGTCGTCGAAAGTAATGTCTTAAGTATTTCTGATGGTATATTCTAGTAAATTTGTATTAAATATTATTTCATAGCATCTGCGAAATATTATAGGATTTTTGAAATTAAACGGAGAATTAATTGGTTGACGATAAACGTCAACTCTAAGGTTTATCATTGTAAGCGGCTAATTCAAGGTCTCTGTGCGCATCAGGTTGAATTGTTGAGATCAATGGCGATTCTCGTAAATGTACACAGCACAACGCGTCGTTGCAACGACAGGGAGTCCCACAGAGACTTCGACCAAAACTTCTTTGGAAAATATTTTCAACGTTGTTCAAACTCCAATCTATTTATTTCGTTACACCTAGATGTGATACTTAGTTTCTGTTAAGATTTCGAGAAGGATTTCGATTTTTGAGCTCGATAGCTGCGATTGTTCTGTAAGTTTGTGTATGTATTCCTCTCATAAAATTATTCTATACGTATTTTTGGAAAAAAAATGGAATTTTTTTCACGAGTTGTGACCAATTTACCAGTGAAAAATATTTTTTTTTCAAAAGGTGTTTTCATTCAATCGTCTGTAACTCCTGAAATTCTGCTTGACATGGAATGACTCACATGTCATTTATCAAGAGCTTTTTTGGAATTTTTCTTCATTCTTCCCTGAAGTAAAGACAGTTTAATTATTCTATATTTAGTGTTGGCAATTCAATAGAAAAAACATCTCCAACCCAAACAAAAGATATTCAATTTTAAAGAGCATCTGCTGAGAAATATTAGCCTTTTTCATATCTGCGGGGATATTTTTGAAAATTTAATTTTCCACTGTTGTAAAACACATTTCTTGTGCCAATTTTATAGTTTCATTAGGCGGCGCCAAATGTTGGACTTCCCAGTTTTATATCACGTACTCAATTTAATAGCTGCCTCTGGTTGGCGGTTGGAAAAAGAGTTATAAACATATCTAAGATTGTGGGTTTATTTATATGGTCTATTAAAATATTATGCTGCACATATGCATAAATTAATTTCGCTAAACCATAGACATAACTTTCAAAAATATAAAATCTCAAATTACTGAAAAATGAAAAAACAACAACTCCAAAATGAAATGCAACACCTGCTCGAATATAATGAATTTCCAACTTGGGCTGCATAGACACCCACAATCGCTCAACGCAAAAAAGTAATTTCGTTTTTCGTACACCATCCATACATTTAAATACAAAATACAAACCAAGCTGAAAAAAGCCACTCACCTTCCCATGGACATCCCACCACTTCGGCTCTCAGACACACCGTCCGATCGTATTGACTGTAGGGATAGATGCGCACTTTCGATGCGAATATGATGGGCTGCAGCACGTTCTCCACCTCGCTGTAAGTGTTAATATTCCCAGGCAGTATCTGGAAATGTTTGCAAAAAAAAGAAACAACAAAGATGATGAGAAACGCCACCACGGCAACAACAAAACAACACTAAAAACAAAGCGAAATATACAATGCGCCAAAAGATAATCAAGGATAAAATTTATTACTTAAAATACATTTATTTGTTGTTGTCGATGGTGTTGCTTTGTGCTTTTGTTTTACGCTCATACGTTATGTGAGAAAAAAAGGGGGATGGACCTAAATGCAACATGGTTGGCAAACCAAGGTGTAGGTGCTGCCACACACACAACATGTGGCTTGTTGTCTGCAAATGTGTTTTGTGCTAGTACTACAGATAGATGCGAGCAACATGCAACTTTGTGTGTCTGCTTTGACTCTAGAGATGCATCTTGAAAATCTTTTACGTTAATGCATCTCAAGTTTCAGTTTGCCTACGAAATCGCATAGTATATGGCAGTTTGGCATGACAGTATTTATAATAAGAAACAAATAAACACGCTAGACGCCGAACGAAATGATTTAGCATGTTCAAATTTTCTCTAAATGTGTCTTTTGGTTACAGAACGGTTGGGATTGGAAGTGTACGAAATCGGCCCATAGGGAACATTTTTCCCTAACAAAGAATGAAAATACCACCTAATATTTAATTTCTTCTCATATCTGCTTTATATGTAAATATTCTGTGTATACATCCCTCTAGTTGAGTGGACACGTAAAATAGAGGGATTTTTATTTAAATTCGCACCTTTGGGACAAAAAGGGATAAAAATGGTACCAATGATATCAATGATACAACAACTGCTAGAATCATGGAATTCGGTGTGGACATCCCTATAATAGCGTAGAAACGTAAAATAGAGGGAATTTTTTTCGAAATTCGTACTTTTAAGGTATAAACTTGGAAAAAAAGGGATAAAAATGGTACCAAACATTCATCTGACTGTATGGACGAGAAACATAAAGAAAATTTTCGTAATTTGTACCTTTAGGTGAAAATGGGGCGAATGGGGATAAATGTGGTACCAACCAAACGGCCTACAGTAAGAATAGTAAAATTCAATATGTATATTGGTTTGACTGCATAGCCATGAAAAATAAAGATATATTTTTTTTGATGCTACTAACCAAACGGCCAGTAGTATTTGAAGTATCTGACTGCGTAGACATGCAAAAAGATAACGTTTCCAAATTCATACTTTTAGGGTCAAAATGAAACGGCTGTAGCTAGAAGCATGAAAGAAGGTGTGCGCATAAATATGCCCTAATATTGCGCCTCAAGTCTATTTAATGTCCTCAGCCTCTTATTTGTCGGTAATACTGTGGAATGCACTCCGTGGTGGGTATATAAGATTCGGCCCGGCCGAACTATACGAAGGTTTCGGATTCGAGTTCCAGAAGCTGCAAAATGTTTGTTCCCCAACCATATTCGCTGATCTGGCACGACTTAACTCTTATGGGTAGGCTAAAGGGACCGAACCCAAACGTTTTGAAGAGCAATAACATGGTGGATGGATCGACTCCAATGTTCAGATATTTTACATCGATTGCTATGAAAGTCATGTTGTCGATCAGCAAGAAGGTCACCACATACCTCACAAGATGGTGATTAACCGTTAATCTGATCTCTGATAATATTTTTGAATCCATGTAAAGCACAGTAAATATAAATTTCGATTCTTGTCCTATGGTACCTTATTGGTCGAATTACTGGACATTTATAGTAATTTTTATGCGTTTTTTGATATTGAAAAATCGGAAGGAAATTGACGCCACAGCGCTCATTTTTGTTTTAAACTTTGGCTCTGAAAAAACATCTCCTGTATTAAATTATTTCACTAAAATGCAATATTCGTCGTTTAGTCATCTTTCGTTATTGCTTCCTTCTTCTTAATTCTCATAACACCTCTCACAATATGTTTCCATGAAATATGAGTTTTTAGTTGTCACTACTACAAAAAATCAATCTAAGCGACAAGCGAGTTATTCTAGGACAAGTATAAACATTTATATTTAAAACGCTTCCAAGGGTCTATGAATTCATAGAAAACAAACATACAACATAACCAAGTAACGAAAGGCTAAAGTCGGGCGGGGCCGACTATAAGATACACTCCACTTTCTATCGGAATACAATTCAATTCAGTAAAAAAAGCGAAACGGGATTTTTTTATGTTTCCTAATCACAGGCTAATATGACCTGGTCCAATTTGTCAAATCGAGAATAATATTTGTATCGGGGCTATATCCAAACTAGTGACTAACTTTCACAATAAGTTCTTCTAGTTGAAGTATAACGTGTTATGCTCAATTTTAAGAAATTCTCGGTTAGGCGGTTTCTTGAGGAACGAAATTTGTCTGAGAGTTATATGTAAATCTGAACCGATGTGACCCATTTTCACCACAGGTGTTCCTAGTTTAAATATAAGATGTTTTGCCAATTTTGAAGAAAATCTGTTAAAATATGTGGATTCTAGAGCGGAAAAATTCAAATGGGGAGCGAAATTTGTATGGGAGCTATATATAAATTTGAACCGATCTAACACATTTTTATCACAGGTGTTTCTAGTTGAACTATAAGATGTTTTGCCAATTTAGAAAAAAATCTTTTGAAATATGTGGTAAATATTCGTATGGGGCTATATCTAAATCTGAACCGATTTTCTTCAAATTAAATAGCGTTCGACCTTGTCCCGAAAAGCTTTTTTGTGCAAAGTTTCATTTGGTTCTGTGTACAATTGCGACCTGTATCGTGATTACAAGAATAAATGGACAGACGGACGGACAGACAGACAGACAGACAGACGGACATTGCTAAATCGATTCAAAAAGTGATTCTAAGTCGATCGGTATAATTAACAATGGGTCTATCTCCCTTCCTTTTGGGTGTTACGAACAAATGCACAAAGACATAATACTCTCGTGGAGTGTATAAATATGGGCCCAATATATGATGATTAATAAGTGGATCCATATAGATCACTTTCAATGTACGTATTCTTAGTATAAATATAATATGATCTGCAACATATTATCAACATCCATCGAAAGATGTGGGTTCTAGAGTGATAATACTTTAAACTGCGGCCATTTGTATGGCGCTGTAGCAGAACATGGACCTGGCTGGCTTTCAAAGTAGGTGTTTCTAGTCTAAATGTAACATGGTGTGGGAAATTTGATCAAGATCCCATGTAAAATGTGTATTCTGGAGCAATAATAGAATAGAATAGTAAATTGGAGGGATGTTTGTATAGGTAGGGCCATTTAGAAAAGTACAGATTATTTTTTTTTTTCAAATTTCTGGTTTTATTGAAAAGGTTGAACTTTTCATTTAATGATGCAATACAATATCATTCATATGACTACCATGGCTGGCTCGGCAGTACCTTACATTTTGCTTTAAAGACTCACTCCAAGATGGAGGGTATGTAATATTCGGCGAATATGAACTTAACGCTTTTTTATACCTCCACCTCCATTCCATTTGTAACACCATGAAAAATTCTTCGGAGACACCATAAAATATATATATTCTGTATCGTGTTAAAATTCTAAGACGATCTTGACATGTCCGTCTGTTGAAAGCACGCTAGCTTCCGAACGAAGTGAGCTAGGAGGTTGGAATTTTCTGTGGACTAAATCGGCCCAGAGGGAAAAAATTTTCCCTATCAAGGACTGGAAATACCCCCTAATATTTAGATTATTTAAGCAATTTTTGTTTTTTATACAATTGATATTTGTTGAGCACATTCCTCTACTAATGTGAATACACAAAAAAGTACAAAAACAAAACAATAGAGGGTGAAATGGGCCAAATGGGATAAAATTGGTACCAATGATACGTAAACAGCTAGAAACATGAAATTCGGTGTGTTCATCCCCATAATTACGTACAGACGTAAACAGAGGAAATTTGAAGTACGAAATTCGTACTTTTAAGGGGTACAATTGGAAAAGAGGGATAAAAGTGGTACCACCCAAACCGCTGAAGTTGAAATCATCAAATTCGGTGTATACATTTATCTGACTGTACAGACGCGAAACATAAAGGAATTTTTCGAAATTTCAAAAAATCTAAGATTCTTCTTTTTAAATCTAGTAAGATACTAAAAAACTGTACCAAGTCATGATTTTGTTCTGCTTTTAATCGACAAAACCTACACTTAGGCCAGAGTGTAAATATTAACCATACCTGCTTATCTGGGACTCGTCTACAGTAGGGGATGTGGATTTTATTATGGTCAAAAGGACAAAATATATGAAATGGGGACAGGAGATGTTTGTGGCGATTTCATAAAATATTTTGGAGTTATTCAAAGTACTATGCAAAATATTTAGTATTTGATTTTGACTGGGAATTAAAATGTATCTATAAATGTCTTCAAAATTATTACTTAGCTGCTCACTACCTTTATCATGAACATCTTCCGCTTGTCAGAAAAGAAATGAAAATAAAAAGGAACATTGAAATGAAATGATTAAATGGTTATATAAATGGTTATTCAATAAAAATTAAAATTGAATTAATGACGCTCCTATTAACATTCGCTATAACCATTGCCACTGTTTTTTACACGAAAAATGTTTTACTTTGTTTTCTAGGTATTGGTCCCAATTCCAATGATTCGAAAATATCTATATGTATATATAAATCAATGTATATATAAATCAAACCAGCCTATATATTTCTCATCCACGGTAGGTATTCCTAGTTGAAACCTAAATTGATCTGCAAAATTTGAGTAAGATGTAGTTCCTAGAGATGTAATAGAGCAGAATGGAGCCCCATTTGGGTTATACCAAAGTATGGACATATGTGCATCTCCCAAACAAGTAAGGAAAGGCTAAAGATGGACGGAGCCACTATATGATACACCCCACTTTCCATCTCATTACAATTCAATTCGGTAAAAAAGTGAAATCGGGGAGGATTTTTGAATCATGTAAATGTATGTGTTTGGCAAAAAATGTTAAATCGGAAAGAACATTTGTATGGGGGTATATTGAAACCTGAAACGATGTGACCCGCTTTCAACATGTATGTTTATTGGTGAAATATAATATGCAAAGTTTGACCAAAATCGGTTAAACATTCGGGTGGGACATTTGTATTGGAGCTATATCTAAATTTGAAACGATCCCTCCCACTTTCAGCATAGGTGTTTCTAGTTCGATTATAAAATGTTGTGTCTATTTTAAAGAAAATCAGGTACAATATATGGTTTCTAGAGCAGAAAAAGTCAAATCGGGAGCGACATTTGTATGGGTGCAATATTTAAATCAGAACCGATCTTACCCACTTTCAGCATAGGTGTTTCTAGTCCGATTATAAAATGTTGTGCCAATTTTGAAGAAAATTGGGTACAGTATGTGGATTTTAGAGCGGAAAAGTCAAATCGGGAGCGACATTTGTATGGGTGCTATATTTAAATCTGAACCGATCTTACCCACTTTCAGCATAGGTGTTTCTAATCCGATTATAAAATGTTGTACCAAATTGAAAGAAAATCGGGTACAATATGTGGTTTATAGAGCGGAAAATATCACATCGGGAGCGACATTTGTATGGGGCTATATCTAAATCTGAACCGATCTTACCCAATTTCTGCATAGATGTTTCTAGTTGGATTATAAGATGTTCTGCCAAAATTAAAGAAAATCGGGTACAAGATGTGGTTTCTAGAGCGGAAAATGTCAAATCGGGAGCATCATTTGCTATATCTAAATCTGAACCGATTTCCTCCAATACCGATGGTCCTTGGCCAGAAAAAATAACTTCTGCCAAGTTTCATGACAATCGGACCACAATTGCGACCTGTAGAATGCGAACAAGCTTAGATGGACAGCAGACGGACGGACAGACATCGTGAAATCGATTCAGCTGGTGATTCTAAGCCGATCCGTATACTTAAAGGTGGGTCTAGCTCGATTATTTTTTGGTTTTACAAACATTTGGCGCGAAATTAACTTATAATACCCTAGTCCACGAAGTGGTGTAGGGTATAAAAATCCTTCTCGTTTTCACTTTTTCACCGAATTAAATTGAATTCGGATTGAAAGTGGAGTGTATCATAGAGTCGGCCCAGTCCGACTTTAGTCTTTCCTTACTTGTTCATATTATTTTTTTGTTTTGACAACTTTTTATATTTTTATAATTGGAGCTGTTTCTTAACAATTTTAGGGACAAGGAACGAATTTATCGGGCAAGTCTGCAGTAGGGGGCACGAACTAACTCTTGCACTTTCTAGATGCACCAATTTTTTTGCGGGTGCAAATAATTTATTTTTGGTATTGTGCTGAATAATAGCATTCGCGGAAAATGAAGCTAGCTTTCCATGGACGAATCTTCCTCTGTCATTCTAAGATTTAATCTCGATCTTGCCTTGTTTCCACACCCTTTCGACAAAAGGGAAATAGCACTGGCAAAAACTATAAGAGTATGTATATAAATGGATGTTTTGAAATTGAATTGATTTCTTTTTAGTTTCTCTTGTTTTAGCGCTGTGGCATGTTAAAGCATGCAAAGGTATGTTAAATTGCAAACCATAAATCTGCTGGATGTTGTAAATCCTAAAAACAAAATACACACGAAAAAACTAAAAAGACGTGAAATGTTTGAGGAAGAAGCGTCGTTGCCATTCCAGGGCATGTGAAAATCAAGAAAGTTGCACGGATTATAAAATGACCCCCAAACCCACGCTGAACAATGCATAACATTTGCCACTCCAAATAGGGCCTGGAAGTATTATTCCTCTGGAATTGGTTCCTTTGACAAAGACTTCCACATGGCAACATAACACATTTCCATATACATATTTAATTTACATAATATCTCTGCAACTTACCTCCTTTCCTTGGATATTCTTCCAGCGCTTCCAGCCCTCCATGCCAGGTCTCCAGTATTCCACGACATATGCCTCCGTGTATTCCTGGCCCTGGCCCTTACCGAAACGACCTTGAGTTCGAATGCCCGTTAGCACGTGGACTTGCAACAAATCAATTTGTAAGAATTCCTTGAGGCCACGTGAGACCATGTGTTTCGGGCACCAGGCACCGCCATTGTTGTCGACCTTCAATCTGTCAATTAAAATAAAAAAATAATGCAGAGTGAACATCAATAAAGCACAGAAATGCGCGGAGGGGAGGTAGGAACGAAGGAACATTTATTTATAAGACCCTTGAACGCTTCGATGGATTAATAAATTAAGGGCGCACTTCTTTTCATGTGGAATGATGTGTAAAGAGTAATGGCGGAAAATAAAATCGAATAAACGAAATCGAAATGTTTGCACATGTCATTGAGATGAAGATAAACGCCACGGTGTGGTGGATTGGCAAAGAATTAAGAAAAAAATATATATAAAAATCGTATACAAATATTTGAGTTTAATGATATGTTGGTGTCCAACAAAAATTGTGATGCCTAAAATTAAAATATTTTTATATTTAATATGGTTGTCATATTCCGATATAGTCCAGCATTTTTAACTTTGTCCATCTGTGGAAGTTATGCCCAGTTCCGGAATAATTTGATTAGTTTACACAAATATTCAATCAATTTCTTAATTGAATTGAACAAACAAGTTTGTTGACTCATTATTCTTTTTTCGTTCAATTAATTTCTTAATTAAATTAAACAAACACGTTTGTTGATTCATTATTTTGTTTTCGTTGCAGTCAAGAGTGAAAGATAATATTCGTAAAGAAATTTATTACAAAGACATTTTGGCAGTTACTTTAACCACACCTTGTTCATTTGTTGATAATTTGGTTGATGTGGTATTTCCCACTCACAGGCGCAATTTTTGTAGTTATTTCATTAATTAAAAATAATTGGTGTTATATGAGTCAATACTACGCAATATTGTACGTTAATACACATATACGATTGCAGAAATAATATTGTGGGCGTACATACCTACATACATATGTAGTTCTCCTTTATAGGTTGTGAAATAAAGACTGTCTCGGAAAATAATTACACTATTGGGCTCAATACCCAATGAAACAACATGTATATGTTATTCCAAATTTTGAGTCTGAAAAGGAGAAATTATTTCTCTGGGATTGTCCCTATATCTATCATAACTTATGCTCGTCTTCCATTCCATGCCCGATGTACTATGTGCAGACATTAATAAATACACAAAAATCCTGTGATTAATTTAATTAAGAACTATTTTACGTAAGTTTCAAGAGCCAGAGAGATGGTGGCAGCGCATCGACAGGTATTTATTAATAATGTTTTGTTAAAACGTATTTTAAGCACAGTTAAATGTGCAAAAAAATGTGGTATGGGCTTCCCTTAAATTCCTTCATTTCAAAAGATATTTCTTTTTCAATTACATGCATGAATGTATCTCACAAAATGTATTTTAATATTTTTGTAATTTTCTTTATTAAAATATTGCAAAGTCAAAGTACACATAAGTGTACGACTTGGAAATACCGCTACATCGTATGCGGTATAAGGATATGTAAGATAATTATACCCTCAATCTACGGAGTAGATATATATGCATTTGGGATAGAAAAAAGTGTAACTCAGAGTGATTTAACACCCTAAGTATGTAATAAATCCCTTTCAAGTCCGTCTGAAGGGAGTTAAGTAATTTATTCAAACTATGAACAAAGTATTATTTTTCTCAGACTTAGTTTAAATTCGGAAATGGATGAAATTGATATACCCGTTACCCCCACACATATAGTCCATATTCCTTATAAAATATCCGGAACCAGTTGTATTTTGATATTTGATAAAGTTTTTAAAATCACTTTGAGTGTACGAAATATCCAGGAATTTGCAGTGTTCCTCTTTGCACTCGCCACACAAATTACCACTTCATACGTAAAATTAAACATTTTATAATTTCTATATGGATGATCGGAATCTTTGCCACCATCGCTGCACACACCTTTGGTCAATATAAAACTTCCATACAGATAGTCCAAATCAGTTGCCATTTTAGATTAAAAAATGTTTTTATAATCACTATAAACCTATAAAATTTGTATGCTTCGCCACGCCCTCAAATTAAATACTTTATATATAACTTCTATACTTCTATTCTATTTTGGTAGGTACTTTTATATCCTTTTTTATGTGGGAGCCATTTTTACCACTTTTTCATTTATTTATTCAGTCTATGGAAATACAATATTCCTTACAGACTACAATATAATACTAAAAATAAATTAAATCTAATATGTTACAAAAAGTAGTTAATGAATTCGAAAAATCTAAATTAAAATTGGATATACGATTAAACTCTTTCAAAGCCCTTGCAATTGGTTCAAATACAGAATAGTTAGATCTATGAAGCGGAATAAAAAATACATTATTATTTCTTAAAATTCGAGAAGGAACTTTAAAATTTACAAGTTCCAGTAATTCAGAACAATCAACTAAGCCACAAATAATTTTGAAAAGAAACACTTGCGAAAGGAGAGTTCTCCTATTCTCGAGGGTTTTCAAACCAATAAGTCTACATTTATCGACATAGGAAGGTTGAGGTTCAGTAAAATGAATAGAACGTAAAGCAAACTTCATGAATTTTTTTTGAATACGTTCAATTCTACATATATGGTTAGCACAAAAGGGATTCCAAACAATACAAGCATATTCCAGCTTAGACCGGACTAACGATGAAAAAATTAACTTCGCCGTATAAGGATCCGAAAATTCCTGACAATTTCTCTTCACAAAAGCGAGCAAAGAATATGCTTTAGGAATGATGACATTTAAATGATTAATAAACGTAAACTTGGCATCAAAAACAACACCCAAATCAACTATTTCATCTACAGATTTAAGTTGAAGGTTATTAATGAAGTAGTCGTAATAAACCATATTTGCCAATTTACCAAAAGAAACTTTAAAACATTTAGAAACATTAAGACACAAAAAGTTATTTGAGCACCATTCCGACACTCTGTCCAAATCACTTTGGAGACGGAAAACATCTGCAATAGAATTAATTCGCAAAAATATCTTTAAGTCATCAGCGTATAATAAAACATTCGACCATTTAACACAAGACGATATATCGTTAATAAATAAAATGAACAATATTGGGCCTAAGATACTGCCTTGGGGAATACCAGAAGTAGCTTTGTAAGAAAACGAATCAACAGAGTCAATAGAAACAAAACAGGTTCGATCCTGTAAATATGATTGAATCCAATTTAAAAAGACTGAATGAAATCCAATATGACAAAGTTTATTAATTAACATAGCGTGTGAAACCTTGTCAAATGCTTTTGTGAAATCAGTGTATATAGTATCAACTTGACAGCCAAGTTCGAAGCTAGATATGCAGTACTGAGAAAAAATCGCCAAATTTGAGACAGTAGAACGACCCCTGACAAATCCATGCTGAGATGGAGAAATAACATGTTTAACAGCAAAGTATAACTTATCAAAAACAATATGCTCAAAAATCTTTGAAATGTTGCATAATTTGGCAATAGGTCTATAATTTAAAATATTATTCTTAGCACCAGATTTGAAAATGGGAGTAATAGCAGTAACTTTCCACCTATCAACAAAGAAACCTTCTTGTAATGACATATTGAAAAGGAATAATAGCGGCACAATTAATGACTTTGAACAATTTTTTATAAAAAATGAGCAAATACCATCACTATCCAATCTAAAAGTAGGTTTGAGCTTAGTGATTCCACTTAACACATCAACATCTATTAACTGTAGCATTCCAAAATTCAGAGAAGAAGATAAAAAGAAATTAGAATTTCCTGAAGAAATGTAAGGCGAAAAATTACTACTAAAAAACTCGGCAAACAAATTAACAGTCTCCGAAGTTGAATTAGATATTTTATCATTAAAAATCATTCGAGATGGATATTCCGAGCTTTTTCTTTTGGAATTAATAAAAGTCCAAAATGATTTAGGATTCCTCTTAATATTGTTTTCAAAATTAAGTATATACTGCCTATACAAAAATTTATTTAGAAAATTGAACTCCCTTAAATAATGTTCATACATTGACTTATTGTATAAATCATTTGTGGCTTTAAAAAGTTTATAGAATTTATTTCGCTTATTTTTCAATTTCTTAAGGCCTTTCGTATACCAGGGCAATTTGTGAATTCTGGGCTTCAAAAGAGGAATGTTACAACAACAAATTTGATCAATAACAGCAATAAATCTATCATAGCAAACTGTTAAATTATCAACTCCAAAAATTTGGAGCCAATTTACGTCACTAATACACTTATTTATAATTTCAAAATTACAATTTTTGAAGTCGAAACCTAATCGGCTATCACTTACTTTAGGAAACAAATAAAATTCTAAAGTAATTTCAAGAGGTACATGATGCATATCTGATTTGCAAAAAGGGTGAATACATTCATTTATAATAAATTTTAAATCCTGATCCAAAAAGACAAGGTCCAAAATTTTCCTTAACCGGTTAAACAAATTATTTACTTGGATCAAATTCAAACTGAAGAAACCATCAATAGTATTGATTTCAAACAAATTATTAACATTAGAAGGCACGGTAGACATAGAACTTTCATCGGAAGTCCAAACAACTTTACTCAAATTAAAATCACCAACAACAATTAATTTACTATTAACAAGAATGTCAGCCAAATCAATAACGTTATTCACATGTGCATCATATAGAATTTCAGAACTATTAGGCGGAATATAGGAAACAGCTAAGATAATATTACCATGAAGACCCAATATTGAAACACACAGCTGTTCAATTAATGGATCATTATTGGGAAGTATACAAATTGACGAAATTAGGATTCTCTTAACAGCAATTAGCACCCCACCTCCTTTTACGCAATTGGCTCGACCATAATCTCTGTCTTTACGGTAAACAGTGTATTGCGTAGCATTAAAAAACTCCTCACTTTTGAAATCCTCATTCAACCATGTTTCCACCAATACAATGACATCATATTCGTATTGTACAGAAGCTGCATAAACGTTATTTGATTTAGATCTCATTCCGCCCATATTTTGGTAATACACTTTGAGATTATGGAATTTAACAGCGGCAGTACTCAGAGGCCGTTCACTCCCATCCGGTGTTTTTGAAAAAAATCAAATGGGCGAACACGAACATCTGATGGCCATAGCGAAGATTTAAAAAGCTCATCATAGAAACCAGCAGATACTCCAAGTTTAAAAGTAACACTTTTTAAAGAATTTATATCGGCATCCCTCTTAACCAATCTATAGCATTCCATATTATTTCGTCCAATTTTAGTATGTTTTTCAACATAACTAAGCACATTATCAGCAGTAACAGCAGGCTTGAAAGAAGATAAATGCACCCATTTCTTACTGGCCACAACGTCAAGCTCATTGTTGTCATTAGCACCGAAAACTACTCGTTTGCGCCTTTTATTTTGAATGTTACGATTCCCTTTCAAATTGTTTGCTGGGATATCACTTTCTGCATGCGATGTAACGGAGGCAGCATAATTAGCAGCAGCAAGAAGAGACTCTGAGTTTTCACTCTCCACGTTTCCCACAGAACCAACAACAGCATGTGAACATCCATTAGCGAGTATCAATTCATCGTTAACGATAGCACCAGCATTAGCATCAGAAAGAGCAATGCAATTTTCAACATCACTCACTCTCACAGGGGAACCACGAACAGAAGACACATTTACAACAACATCATTAGAATTAGCACACACAGCAGACGAAGAAGTGGAGGCACGATGCGAAGTTAAATGACTCTCTTCCTCTTGTTGAAGCGACTGAATGTGTTTTTGTTTTTGCGAAACACAAACATCTTTATTGTTGTTAACGAACAAAAGAAACTGACTTTGGAGAAGTTTGATTTCATTTGACAGTGACGAAACAACAGCAACCAAATCACTGGCAGCACCAGCACAACCATTGCAATTAAAAACAATGTTTTTAGAAGTTTTTAATAATTTATATTCCACTTCGCTTTCAATTCCGGCACACATCTTATGATATTTGGAAGAACAAATTTTGCATTTAATGAAAATATTGCCAACCAAAGGTTTAAAGCATTTAGCGCAGAACGACTTAGGCGGAGACGACATAGCAAAGAAAATCGACTTGTTCAAACGAGAGAGCAAAATGAACTGAATGAACTTGTGCCGCCTTTAAACGACACATTTAGAAATATTATTTTATGTTGCGCATCTAAAGGGTGATTTTTTAAGAGCTTGATAACTTTTTTTTAAAAAAAAAACGCATAAAATTTGCAAAATCTCATCGGTTCTTTATTTGAAACGTTAGATTGGTCCATGACATTTACTTTTTGAAGATAATTTCATTTAAATGTTGACCGCGGCTGCGTCTTAGGTGGTCCATCCGCTTAGTCCAATTTTGGCATTTCCACGTTTTTGAGTAACAGAGACCCAATTGGTGCGAACGGCGACGAATCGAAAATTGGTGGTCATCATTAACACTGGCCGATACAGCTGCGATATTTTCTTCAGTTCGCACTCTACGTAAGCGTGTTGGTGGTTTAATGTCCAACAATGTAAATTTGGTGCGAAATTTAGTCACAATAGCCCGAATAGCCGCTTCAGTGGGTCGATTAAACTGACCATAAAATGGAAGCGCGCAATGAACTTTCTTAACAGAGCACGCATTTTGATAATAAAATTCAATAATTTGCAAGCGTTGTTCGTTTGTAAGACGATTCATGATGAAATGTCAAAGCATACTGAGCATCTTTCTCTTTGACACCATGTCTGAAATCCCACGTGATCTGTCAAATACTAATGCATGAAAATCCTAACCTCAAAAAAATCACTCTTTACATACTCGGAGAAATGTACACACCAAATTTCTAACATTCTTTTCATATTACAGCTGAAAACTTTGATTAGTGCCATCTTTATCCTAATTTCCCCAATTTGGTTTGTTCGATTTATCACGTTTGATCCGCTTCCACCTTTAAAGTACACATTTTGATGCAATACTTCTTTCTGTATTGCACGTCCGAGTAAAGTAATATATAACTTATTTGATACATTGGCGGGTACCATTTTAATCGCTTGTTGTTCCGATTTCTACTTAAAACTATACATTTACAAATTAGATGATGCTTTGCATCTACACGGTCTGAGGAATATACACACCGAATTTCACAATTCTAAAGGGTGTTTTTTATTGAGGTATAGAACTTCGAATTGAAATAAAACACAAGAAAATCGTTTTAATGTCCATCAATTTGGCTTTATTGGAAGGATAATTTTATGCCATTAATGCTTAAATATGATTTCGGGCATGTGGCCGCCGCGGCTGGCTCGAATATAGCCAATTATACAGGTCCAATTTTCAACCACTTTGAGTTGATGGACAAAGCTCCAATTGCTGTGCACGGTGGCGAATCGATTCATTCGGGTCCTCTTCAACACTTTGCTCTACAGCGGCAATTGTTTCTTCGGTGCGCACTGTTCGACGTCTCTGCGGATGCGTATTATCACATAGAGTAAACGTAGTGCGAAAACGATCCATGGTTAACCGAATTAAATGCTCTGATGGACGATTATGTCGACCTTAAAATGGACGGAGCTTGCGGTGAACTTCGCTTACTGAACCATTACTTTCGAAATAAATTTGCACGATTTGCAAGCGTTGTTCTTTTGTCAACCTGTTCATGATGAAATGACAAACCAAACTAAATATTAATCACTTGACAGCTGACAAAATGGCCGCCAGTTAAAAAAGTGATGCCAACTTAAAGTTCTATACCCCAATAAAAAACACCCTTTAGCTTCAGCCGTGATACAATTTTTATCCCATTTAATCCCTTAGTTGTACTGGCTTTATTGCTTATTACTGCTTCATAACGTCGTTTATTGTCGACTCGACTAGTTTTTTGCACCTTTCATGCGTTATTTTGAACCATGCCTTTATAATTACGTGTCAAACATCGTTATTGTTTTTCAGTATTGCTCGTGAGACCTCATTTTAGTCATCACACTTAAAATTGTTGATTATATTTAGGTGCGGTGTCTGTCCGAAACATTCCATAACATCGATATTATTGACTTCAAACCACCTTTTTGCGAGTCGGCTGGTGTTTTCGGGATTCGATGTACTGGGCAGAGTCCATGGTAGTTCTGGGCCAATGTATTGACCCAACTCCATAATATGAAAAAAACAAGTAAGGAAAGGCTAAAGTCGGGCGGGGCCGACTATATAATACCCTACACCACTCCCTGCGTATGTACCACGCTTTGATTACTAAACCCATTTATTTCATGGGAGCAATTTTATGTAGTTCATATAAATTATACTGTTACTATAAATTCATCTTTAGTCATATTTAACGAATATGGTTAATAATATGGTAATTGATCCAATTATTCGACAGACAAATACAAATTATACAGTAGTAATAGGATGAATCGGACCGACATTTCAAAAGGGGGCCTATAACTACATTTTGGGCCTGGTCCAAAACATGGGCCTATATATTTCTCATTCACGGTAGGTATTCCTGATTGAAAAAAACCATGATCTGCAAAATTTGATGAAGATCTGATGTAAGATGTAGTTTATAAAGCTGTAATAGATCAGAATGGGACCCCATTTGGGTTATATCAAAGTATGGACATATGGGCATTTTCGAAACAAGTAAGGAAATGCTACAGACGGACGGACTTTCTATCTCATTACAATTCAATTTGGCAAAAAAGTGAAATCGGGAAGGATTTTTGCATCCTGTAAATGTATGTGTTTGACAAAAAATGTTAAATCGGGATGGACTTTTGTATGGGGCTATATTGAAACCTGTAATGATGTGCCACCTTTCAACATGTATGTTTATTGGTGAAATATAATATGTAAACTTTGGCCAAATTCGGTTAAACATTCGGGAGCAACATTTGTATGAGGGCGATATCTAAATCTGAACCGATCTTACCCACTTTCACCATAGGTTGGACTATAAGATGTTGTGCCAATTTTAAAGAAAAACGGGTACAATATGTGGATTTTAGAGCGGAAAAAGTCAAATCGGGAGCGACATTTGTACGTGGGCTATATCTAAATCTGTACCGATCATACCCAAATTCTGCATAGGTGTTTCTAGTTAGATTACAAGATGTTATGCCAAATTTAAAGAAAATCGGGTGCAAGATGTGGTTTCTGGAGCGGAGGGAGTGACATTTGTATGGGGGCTAGATCTAAATCTGAACCGATCTTACCCAGTTTCAGCATAGGTGTTTCTAGTTCGATTATAAAATGTTGTGCCAAATTTAAAGAAAATCGGGTACAATATGTGGTTTCTAAAGCGGAAAAAGTGAAATCGGGAGCGACATTTGTATTGGGGCTATATCTAAATCTGAACCGATCTTACCCAATTTTTGCATACGTGTTTCTAGTTCGATTATAAGATGTTCTGCAAAATTTAAAAAAAATCGGGTACAATATGTCGTTTCTAGAGCGGAAAATGTGAAATCGGGAGCGACATTTGTATGGGGGCTATATCTAAATATGAACCGATCTTACCCAATTTTTGCATATGTGTTTCTAGTTGGATATAAGATGTTCTGCCAAATTTAAAGAAAATCGGGTACAATATGTCGTTTCTAGAGCGGAAAATGTCAAATCGGGAGCGACATTTGGCTATATCTAAATCTGAACCGATCTTACCCAATTTTTCCATACGTGTTTCTAGTTGAATTATAAGATGTTCTGCCAACTTTAAACAAAATTGGGTACAATATGTCGTTTCTAGAGCGGAAAATGTCAAATCGGGAGCGACATTTGTATGGGAGCTATATCTAAATCTGAACCGATTTCCTCCAAATTCAATACCGATGGTCCTTGGCCAGAAAAAATAACTTCTGCCAAGTTTCATGATAATCGGACAGCGATTGCGACCTGTAGAGTGCGAACAAGCTTAGATGGTCAGCAGACGGACAGACGGACGGACAGACAGACATCGGTAAATCGACTCAGCTGGTGATTCTAAGCCGATCGGTATACTTAAAGGTGGGTCTAGCTCAATTATTTCTTGGTGTTACAAACATTTGGCGCGAAACTAACTTATAATACCCTAGACCACGAAGTGGTGTAGGGTATAAAAAACACCCAAGCCATTACGCTTGACTGTTTTGGTACTATACCTGGAGATGTACTCCGTGTTCTGTGGACGTCTTACAAACTATCGAGCGACTGTCCCACCATACAAAACAATTTTTGATTCAACTGACCATAAAACGTGCACCCACTTCTTGGTTGGCTACACAAGATGTGTTTTTGCGAATTGAAATAGCTTTATTATACCCTACACCACTTCGTGGTCTAGGGTATTATAAGTTAGTTTCGCGCCAAATGTTTGTAACACCAAGAAATAATCGAGCTAGACCCACCTTTAAGTATACCGATCGGCTTAGAATCACCAGCTGAGTCGATTTAACAATGTCTGTCTGTCCGTCTGTCCGTCTGTCCGTCTGCTGTCCATCTAAGCTTGTTCGCACTCCACAGGTCGCAATTGTTGTCCGATTGTCATGAAACTTGGCAGAATTTATTTTTTCTGGCCAAGGACCATCGGTATTGAATTTGGAGGAAATCGGTTCAGATATAGATATAGCCCCCATACAAATGTCGCTCCCGATTTGACATTTTCCGCTCTAGAAACGACATATTGTACCCGATTTTCTTTAAATTTGGCAGAACATCTTATAATCCAACTAGAAACACGTATGCAAAAATTGGGTAAGATCGGTTCAGATTTAGATATAGCCCCCATACAAATGTCGCTCCCGATTTGACATTTTCCACTCTATAAACGACATATTGTATCCGATTTTCTTTAAATTTGGCAGAACATCTTATAATCCAACTAGAAACACCTATGCAAAAATTGGGTAAGATCGGTTCAGATTTAGATATAGCCCCCATACAAATGTCGCTTCCGATTTGACATTTTCCGCTCTAGAAACGACATATTGTACCCGATTTTCTTTAAATTTGGCAGAACATCTTATAATCAAACTAGAAACACGTATGCAAAAATTGGGTAAGATCGGTTCAGATTTAGATATACCCCCCATACAAATGTCGCTCCCGATTTGACGTTTTCCGCTCTAAAATCCACATAGTGTACCCGTTTTTTTTTTAAATTGGTACAACATCTTAGAATCCAACTAAAAAACCTATGGTGAAAGTGAGTAAGATCGGTTCAGATTTAGATATAGCCCTCATACAAATGTTGCTCCCGAATGTTTAACCGATTTTGGCCAAATTTTACATATTATATTTCACCCATAAACAGACATGGTGAAAGCGGGTCACATCGTTCCAGGTTTCAATATACCCCCGTACAAATGTCCTTTCCGATTTAAAATTGTTTGTCAAACACATACATTTACAGGATGCAAAAATCCTTCCCGATTTCACTTTTTACCGAATTGAATTGCAATGAGAATTGTTTGGGTGATGTCCATATGTCCATACTTTGGTATGACTTTGGTTAACTACTGTATAATTTGTATTTGTCTGTCGGACAATTGGATCAATTACCATATTATTTACCATATTCGTTAAATTTGACTAAAGATGAATTTATAGCATATAAATTATATGAATATAATTTATATAATTTGTATGAACTACATAAAATTGCTCCCATGAAATACCTGGGTTTAGTAATCAAAGCGAGGTACATACGCAGGGAGTGGTGTAGGGTATTATATAGTCGGCCCCGCCCGACTTTAGCCTTTCCTTACTTGTTTTTAAGTGGGTCTTTTTTCGGACTTCTGGCTTACAGATTATGTTTTCTTAGTATTCTACGAACATTTTAAACTCTCAAAGATGAACATACATTTTTTTTATTTCGGTGACGGGCGTAAGTGGGTTTTTATACCCTACACCACTTCGTGGGCTAGGGTATTATAAGTTAGTTTCGCCCCAAATGTTTGTAACACCAAGAAATAATCGAGCTAGACCCACCTTTAAGTATACCGATCGGCTTAGAATCACCAGCTGAGTCGATTTACCGATGTCTGTCTGTCCGTCCGTCCGTCCGTCTGTCCGTCTGTCCGTCTGTCCGTCTGCGCTTGTTCGCACTCGACAGGTCGCAATCGCTGTCCGATTATCATGAAACTTGGCAGAAGTTATTTTTTCTGGCCAAGGACCATCGGTGTTGAATTTGGAGGAAATCGGTTCAGATTTAGATATAGCCCCCATACAAATGTCGCTCCCGATTTGACTTTTTCCGCCCTATAAAGCACATTTAGTACCCGATTTCCTTTAAATTTGGCAGAACATCATATAATCCAACTAGAAACACGTATGCAAAAATTGCGTAAGATCGGTACAGATTTAGATATAGCCCCCATACAAATGTCGCTCCCGATTTGACATTTTCCGCTCTAGAAAAGACATATTTTACCCGATTTTCTTTAAATTTTGCAGAACATCTTATAATCCAACTAGAAACACGTATGCAAAAATTGGGTAAGATCCGTTCAGATTTAGATATAGCCCCCATGCAAATGTCGCTCCCGATTTCACTTTTTCCGCTCTAGAAACGACATATTGTAACCGATTTTCTTTAAATTTTGCAGAACATCTTATAATCCAACTAGAAATACGTATGCAAAAATTGGGTAAGATCGGCTAAGATTTACATATAGCCCCCATACAAATGTCGCTCCCGATTTCACTTTTTCCGCTCTAAAATCCACACACTGTACCCGTTTTTCTTTAAAATTGGCACAACATTTTATAATCGAACTAGAAACATCTATGGTGAAAGTGGGTAAGATAGGTTCAGATTTAGATATCGCCCTCATACAAATGTTGCTCCCGAATGTTTAACCGATTTTGGCCAAATTTTACATATTATATTTCACCAATAAACAGACATGGTGAAAGCGGGTCACATCGTTCCAGGTTTCAATATACCCCCATACAAATGTCCTTTCCGATTTAACATTTTTTGTCAAACACATACATTTACAGGTTGCAAAAATCCTTCCCGATTTCACTTTTTACCGAATTGAATTGCAATGAGAATTGTTTGGGTGATGTCCATATGTCCATACTTTGAAATGACTTTGGTATACTACTGTATAATTTGTATTTGTCTGTCGGACAATTACATCAATTACCATATTATTTACCATACTCGTTAAATTTGACTGAAGATGAATTTATAGCATACACATTATATGAATATAATTTATATAATTTGTATGAACTACATAAAATTGTTCCCATGAAATACCTGGGTTTAGTAATCAAAGCGAGGTACATACGCAGGGAGTGGTGTAGGGTATTATATAGTCGGCCCCGCCCGACTTTAGCCTTTCCTTATTTGTTTGTACTAGACATTTTTATTCGGCGAATGATTGTAGGTGATGTAAACGGATTTTTTTCACTTGTTTTTTGATTTTTCTTCTTATAATATCGAATTTCAGATCATTTTAATAGAACACTGAAATAAATGTCGAATTTCACTATATTATTTTCCCTCAGATTTCAACCTTTTTATATGAACTCGATTTTCTTCTCCAAAATGCTCTCCTCACCCTTACGAAGAAAAATAATAATATTTCAGAAGTAGTGTAAAATTCGTAATATCTTACTTATAACATTAAATCGAATTGAAAAATTGAGATAAAATTCCTTTTTCTTGAGATTTTTTGAGCACTGCTATTATTTTGACAGGTCCAAAATGTCGAAAAATCCAAAAAATGTGAAATTTCTTAAGTAATTAAAATCATGTCACCAAATAAACAATTATTTTCTTTTTGTAACCTCATAACGCAGCACTTAATGCAGAAGTAGCAATAAAAAAATTATCACACAAATAAATATATGAAAATGCATGCTAAGCTGTGGTGCGCTGCTATTATTTTAACCGCAACTGTACATACCGATTCATTATTGTAGCGTCATCCGTGTTGTTGGTACCTTTTTATTCCCTTTTCCGCGTTTACCCATTAAAAGTACGAATTTAAATAAATTCTGTCATTTTGCGTTTCTAAGGATTTTGAGGTATGTACACACCGAATTTTATTATTCCAGCTCCATCCGTTTTATGGATACCATTTTTATATCTGTTTACCCTATATCACCCACAAAAAGTACGAATTTAAAAATATTTTCTTGGTCGCATTCGTGCTATAAAAGTAATGCCCGTTCCAAATTTCAAGATTCTAGGCCCTGCCGTTTGGTCAGGGTGGTAGTACAATTTTTATCCCATTTAATTCCTTAAAAGTATAAATTTCGAAAATGCTTTCTTATCAGTGATCTGCGCTGTAAAACGAATATACACATCAAATTTCATTATTGTAGCGTCGTCCGTGTTGTTGGTACCATTTTTATCCCCTTCACCCTTTAAAAATACAAATTTCGAAAATTCCTTCATTTTGCGATTCTAAACATTTTGAGGGATGTACACACCGAATTTTATAGTTTCATTCCATCCATTTTATTAGTAATATTTTGATCCCTTTTTACCCGATTTCCCCCCCAAAAAGTACGAATTTTGAAAAATATTTTCTTTGGCGCGTTGAAGCTATAAGAGGAATTTTTTACCAAATTTCAAGATTCTAGTCCCAGCCGTTTGGTCATTGCGGTGGTACAATTTGTATCCCTCTTTAACCTACTTTTACCCCTTATAAGTACGAATTACGATAAACTCCATTCAAATTCTTCATTCTTTTCGCTGTAAGAGAAATGTACGTACCAAATTTCATGATTCCAGCTTCAGCCATGTTGTTGGTACAATTGTTGTCCCATTTGACCCCCCAAAGGTACGAATTTTGCAAATGAAATTTTTTGGGATGTCTTCATGCTACAAGAGGAATGCCCATACCAAATTTTAAGATTCTAGGCCAAGCCGTGTGGTAATTGCGGTGGTACTATTTTTATCCCTTTTTACCCGATTTCACCCCCAAAAAGTACGAATTTTGAAAAATATTTTCTTTGGCGCGTTGAAGCTATAAGAGGAATTTTTGTACCAAATTTCAAGATTCTAGTCCCAGACGTTTGGTCATTGCGGTGGTACAATTTTTATCCCTATTTACCCCATTTTACCCCTTAAAAGTACGAATTACGAAAAACTCCCTTCAAATCTGATTTCTTCACTGTAAGGGAAATGTACATACCAAATTTCATGATTCTAGCTTCAACAATGCTGTCCCTTTTTGTACCATTTAACCCCCCTAAAGTACGAATTTTTAAAATGTCACTTTTTGGGATGTCATGGGATGTTTCATGATTCTAGCTCTAGCCGTTTGGTCTGGGGAGTGATCAGTCAGTCAGTCAGTCACTCAATCACGCAAGTCTTTTATATATATAGATTTCCACACAGTGTAATATAACTTTGTTTGCATTACGTATACTTAATTAAAATATAATGTAATAATAGTAAGTATACGCCCACGTATTTATAAAGCAAGTGCAAACTCTCATCCAATCTCCCCACTATTACCCCAATGTCAATCATATGACAAAAGCATACCAACACACCTAACACCGGGGTATGTATACGTTATTATGACATAATATAATTAATAGTACGTATTTATGTAATAGATAGTAGAGTATATCAATGCTGTAAAGAAAAAACAAGTGAAATTAAAAAAAAAACTTCGGGAAAATTTTCACTTTTGCGCAAAAGTGATTTTGACCTTGAATATGAAGTTTTTTTGATTTTACCACTTTTGTTCTTTATAACAAGAGATACAACTCCGCATAAGAGAGTAAATCTAAATTACAAACGGTTTGCAAGATATGAGCCTGAGAAAATGATCAAACATTACACCGAGGCCCCAAATCGTTGGGGCCCAGAAACATGGATAATTTAAATGATATCCAGCACGAGCCAGCAAATGTTGGAGGTATTCAAACAAAACTCTTGGTAGAAATACAAGGAAGAACGCAATTATCAATGATGTTGATGGAAATCTAATTTCTGAAAGTTTGAAGGTAGATAAATTGAATGATTACTTTCTACAGTCAATTAAACATGTTAAACAAAAAAAATAAAAGTATTTCCAAATGGTAACTGTAACGCATTGCGAAGTCTTACCTATCATAATAGTACATTTCAGTCACATCATACTTCGACCAATGAAATTCAAGATGTTATACTGAGTTTGTCAACCGAAAAAAGTGCAGGATATGACAATATTTCCCCTACTGCCATTTTAAAGAGTGAAAGGGTTCTCACCCCGTTTTTGGTAAATGTCTTTAACAATATCATAAATAGTAACACTAAAAGTACATAAGGTTGTTCCAATTCCCAAGGAATCAAATATTACAACTATTGATAAGTTCAGGCCAGTTGCAGTTTTGCCTGTAATCAATAATATTTTTGAACGAATTTTACATAATCAAATATCTTTGTACTGAAAACTATAAATTGAGGAGCGATTATCAGTATGGCTTTAGAAAAGGTTGCGGCACAGAAGAAGCTGCGCTAAATGTGGTGAATGGGATATGTAATGGGTTAGATGATGGATGTAAAAGCGTTGCTGGAGTATTCTATGATTTTAGTAAAGCGTTTGAGCTGGTAGATCATCACATATTATTGCATAAACTTCAACATTATGGATTTCAGGAGAGGGAATTATTGCTAATAACAAGTTATTTATCCAATCGTAAACAGTACGTTCAACTTGATCAACAAAAAAGCTCTCTTGGTATGGTTGAATATGGTGTTCCTCAAGGTAGTGTGTTGGGCCCATTACTATTCAAGATATATAGGGTCCGCCATCTAAAGTTTTTTTTTTTCAACTATTCAACCGTTACACTATGGTCCCAAATCCATTTTTTTGACAGAAATTCAAAAAAATTAAAATTGCAAAGTGGTAAATGTCTATATATTTTCTTTATGGCAACACTCTAAGCAATTAAGAAAATATACTGGAGAAAATTAGGTGGCAACACCACAAGCCTGAATGGTAATTAAACTTTGCGGTTCAAAAAAGTGGGATTAATTTTGATATAAAGCAGTTTTACAAATTAATTAAAATCAAGACTTATACAAGAAAATAATAAAGTGACTATATTATGAAAATTGATGGCAAGAGTTGGTAGTTGAAAAATTATATTTAACATTTTATGGTTATGGTGGTCTTGTAAGTATTCATAGGTATTGTAATTTTGTGATTTGTAGAGAACATAATCTATAAATGTCGTGGACCAAAAGTTATATGTATGACTCAACTTGACTCAAAGTGTAAATGTGAAAGTGTTCGTCTGAGGTTGTAGTTTATGGTGGAATTAATATCTCGTCAGCATTCTTCGGCAAACTCCAAAAATTGTCATTTTATTATAGCAGAGTTTTTGATTAGCCATAGACATATATATGTTTATATCTCTGAATTAGTACGAGACACATCAATATTTTATTTAAAAGGTATTGAAAGTACCTTTAAAATGGTATACAACACCATTCACCTCTTTTGTACACATGTATACATTTTACTTTATTTCTTGAAATAATTATTTAAATTGCAGTTTAAAGTATACTATTTGTATGCTATATTTTGCTTTTGTAATAATGTTTAGAAAAACACATTTCGTCAAAATAATCAACTCTTCATTCTTTTAAGCTTTCATAAAATTTTGTTTTTGGTCACCCTGTACCAATACAGGGTGATAATTATGTTGGTTATATATTGAGTTTATATGGGAGGTGGTAGTGGTAGTGGGCGTGGTCCGATCGGCCCAATTTTATTTTTATTTCTTGTGTATGATATGTCTAGCAAATGTGCAAAATTACAAGACTGTATATTTATTTTTCGACTTTATGCCATAAAAAATGGATTTGGGACCAGTGTGCGTTGGACTATTATTTGTGGGGTGCCCTCAGCAGCCATTTGAATGAAGTTATTTTCCATTATTAACCGAAAGGATTGTACTTTCAAATAAAAAAAGAAATTTGAGAAAATATTCAGTAGTTTTTTTATAGCATTTTCAAAAAAAAAGTTATTTGGCGGATTCTATATATAGATGATATCTCTAATCTTGGACTATCTGGGAAACTCTTCATGTACGCTGACGATGTATGTCTTACATATCCATATCAAAATGAAGCTGCCGTCAAAGCATAAATTGAACGTGTTGCTGCTCTTATATGTGAATTTACAAGAATAAATAAACTTTTTTTAATCGCAAACAAAACGATGCTGATACTATGCAAACCATATCACCATCAGAACATATTAGCGGTATTTGTTGACGGTAAAGAAATTATTGAAGTCGGTTATGTTAACTATTTAGGCATATGTTTGCAAAGCAACGTTTCATGGGACAAGTATTCGCATCTAACTTTACTTTACAAATTTAAAAATAAATTTTACCGTGCCACAAAGTTGTTAATATACCAAGCACTTGTTCAAAGTAATTTTAATTATTTGGAAATTTTGTATGGTTATAAGAAGAGTAGTGAACTTAAATCACTCCAAGGGACACAGACAAAGTCTTTAAAGATAGTTGCTAATCTTCCATTGAGATACTCTACAATATCACTTTACAGAGATATATTTCCGACAATTTTGCCAATTTATGGATTATATAAAATGCAACTACTGACGTACGTTTTAAAGTGCATTCATAATATTGGACATCACACCATAACATTTTGATCAAATCTGCATTTTTTCAATACGAGGAATAATGCCAAATAATGAGGGTACCCAGGTGTAGATTGGAAGTAACCAAGTAGAGAATAGAATATGCTAATAATTTGCCACAGGAATTCAACTAGAATTTCATCTTTAACAAATTTGCTTAAACATCACTTGTTTCAAAATGTTGAGGGACTTTTATTTTAAATATTTCTAATATGTATACTGTTTTTAGGCTATAATTAGTTTTTAAATTACAATTGTACATATGTATATAATATTACCTTTATGATTTTGACAACTTGCCTCAATATTGTCAATATGACGCTGAGACTTCAAAATTATGTTTCAATAATGTTATAATATTATTATACATAATATATTTATATTATAATAAACATTTGTAATATGAATTTATAATAAAATATTAAATATTAAAAAATAGTGCATAACTTTGGACAAAACTGGGAGACACGGGTCTTTTTTTGCTCTTCCGGACACGTAGTGGTGTCCGAATATGGTTATATTTCCATGATTTAAATAATTTCACACAGCGTAACTGCGCTCTTGCCAATCATTTCGAAATTTCATATGACTAAGCTGACCAACCTTACAGGGTAACCTAGTAGCCCCATAGTAGCTCTCTCACTAGGGATCCAACAAATTCAAAATCATCTGGAAAACAACTCTGCTCTATAGCTGCAGAATTCCATCAATATACCGCGTCCTTTCAAAAAAATACCGAATTAATTAAAAATCGATTTGAAACTACTGCGCAACCTTGAAAGATTGTCTAGCCTTAGCTGGACATCCTTTCAATCTTCTCCTCATCCCAACAGCTCCTAAAAAGTCGTTTGGCTCGATGCCCAGGCCAGCCTCTGGGTATATGTATGTGTCTGTAATGTAGTGCCCCTCAATATTGACAATTAAAATCTTGTAAATGAAAGAAGGCTCAAGCTATGCATATCATAATTTGGCCAGGCCGCCTTTGCGATTCTGCATATTAGTTCTGCAATCCTGGTGTTCGTCAGCACCAGAGCCTTCTGTCTGTGGCACTGCAACAGTGCCAGTGAACCTATGCATACAAGTTACCGTGAAATTTATAGGGTCATGCCCAACCTGCTTAACTCAACTTTACAATTCCCTGGTATGTACTCATGCTCCAGAACCCAAATAAAGTGAATATCGAACTGCTTGGATATCTCAGTGGCCAGTATTGTTGTTCACCAATGGACTGACTATACCTAGTAGTGTTAACGCCAGCGTTCGTCACCACATTTCGGCAGTTTGTTGTGTTATTGCGTGTTAAATTCGAAGGAAATGAATTTATTTTTTAATGAGTTTCCAGAACTCCCCTTCTTCTCGATGATAATCCATGGGGAAATTATAAATACACACAATTATCTACTTGGGACTTAATTAAATCCATTTCCCACTCTTAAGCAGCCTTCTTGAATATGCGCTAAAGGCACGACTACTATCGTTTTTTTTTCTTCTCTCCGTTAATGTCCTTGAGTTGAAATGAATTAATTAAAGAAGGTTGATTTAAATAAAAATTAAAACCAGACCCATACAGAGTAGTGCCTATCTACGAGGATGACTTATTTCAATAAATTGAAGTATACTTTAAGGCTTTTATGCCATGCAAATATACTCACTCACACATATGTACACTAGGCACTATTTATTATCATCTTTATTTCTATGTCCATAAATTTATATTATTATTATTGTTATTAACCATAAACATGGCTACATGGCACCCACTCACTCTCCCCTCTACGCTTGGCCCACTGCGGAGCGGTGCTGATGTAAAACTAATAAGAATAACAAACAAGCGGACAAACAAATAAGCGAGCAGCATTTTCATTTTACAGGCACGAATGTATGGAGCTGGCAGCAGCAGCAACTTTTTACAACCTACCGTGACCTACATTTGAAGCCGTCGCATTTTAATGCTGTTGCCTGTTGGCTGATGATGATGATGGCGGCGATGGTGGGCTCCATATTTTTTTATATCGCTGCTATATGGTACCATACCTTGGAATGTATTCAATATTTTATGATATTCGTTGGTAAACACTCTGACAAATATACAAACCCACATATATATAGATATACATTTCCAAATGCATTGTATCCTTACGAACTCACACACACACATATATGCATTTTTATGATAATATAAAATCATTGCTGTTGTTGTTTTACCATGTGCATGTGCACGTCGTACATGTGTGTGGGTATGCAAAAAGTCATAATGTTTGTTTTAAATGTGTGGTTTTATGTACTCTCTGCTCTGCACCGCTCCCTGGCAACAGAGTATCATGGCAATGCCAGTGTCTGTATCGGAGTTGTGTGCTGGAGCCTTCACAGGACTATTTAGCGCTGAAGTTTGCGGTGTACGACCGCCTTGTCGCATGCGACAAAAAATGCAAATAATCTCATTTGGTTTCAATTTCTTCTGTAGAATGTTTTAGCAAAACTTACTCCGAAGTAAGTAAATTTAGCCCGATTATTTTATGACCTATATTTAAATTTGAGTAATCAAAAATGTCGGTCATGTTCAAGAGCCATGTCTTCCTTACTCGTATTACACGAGGAGGCTGTCGAAGATGCTTGCATTATACAAAGAGTGGACGGATTCTAGGTCCTGGATTTTTGGTTTGGATTGACGCCTTCTATCAGGACTGCCGAAGAACATTTCAGAAGAAGAAAAAAAGTTGTAATTGAATATTTAATATTAAAATTTAAATTGTTTGAACTCAACGAAAGTTGCGAGTGTGCTTTCAATAAAAACATGATTTTTAGGGCTTGTTTTCAGAAGTGTTTAGCTCACATATGACTTGATCTAGGAACGAAATATTTTGCAAATCATCATTAAATAATCAAAACTTTATTTCCGTGGGGTGACTGGAAAGTTTTGTATATCAAGGACGGACGCTATTTAATTTGAGGAAAATCGATTCAGATTTAGCTACATCCCCCATACAAATGTCGCTCCCGATTTGACATTTTCCGCTCTAGAATCAAATATTGTGCCCGATTTTCTTTAAATTTGGCACAACATCTTATAATCGAACTAGAAACACATATGCAGAAATTAGGTAAGATCGGTTCAGATTTAGATATATCCCCCATACAAATGTCGCTCCCGATTTGACATTTTCCGCTCTAGAAACCCCATATTGTACCCGATTTTCTTTAAATTTGGCACAACATCTTATAATCCAACTAGAAACACCTGTGCCGAAATTGGGTAAGATCGGTTCAGATATAGATATAGGCCCCATACAAATCTCGCTCCAGATTTGACGTTTTCCGCTCTAGAAACCCCATATTGTTCCCGATTTTCTTTAAAATTGGCACAACATCTTATACTCCAACTAGAAACATCTGTGCGGAAATTGGGTAAGATCTTTTGCCGTTTTAGAAACCACATATTGTACTCGATTTTCTTTAAATGTGGCACAACATCTTAAAAATCGTAAAAAACCTATGGTGAAAGAGGGTCAAATCGGTTCAGATTTAGATGTAGCCCAAATATAAATGTTGCTCCCTAATGTTTAACCGATTTTGGCAAAACTATACATATTACATTTCGTTCCAGATTTTAATATACCCCCATACAAATGTCCTTTCCAATTTAACATTTTTTGTGAAGCACATACATTTACAGGATACAAAAATCCTTCCCGTTTTCACTTTTTCACCGAATTAAATTGTATTCGGATAGAAAGTGGAGTGTATCGTAGAGTCGGCCCCGCCCGACTTAAGCCTTTCCTTACTTGTTATTATTTGTATGGACCGCAGCCCAACCTAAAAAATGGGAAAAGGGAATAAAAGTGGTACCGACCAAATGCAACTAGAATCACAAAATTCGATTCCCAATGACATGTTGGCGTCCAAAAAAAAAGTTTTTTTTTTTTTAAATTTGTACTTTTAGAGTTAGAAACGGGCGAAATAGTACCAGCCTAAATACTGCAAATAAAAGCATGAAATTTGGAGTATCCTTAATTTTTTTATACACTCCACGAGAGTATTATGTCTTTGTGCATTTGTTTGTAACACCCAAAAGGTAGCGAGATAGACCCATTGTTAATTATACCGATCGACTTAGAATCACTTTTTGAATCGATTTAACGATGTCCGTCCGTCCGTCCGTCCATCTATTCTTGTAATCAAAGTACAGGTCGCAATTGTAGCCAGAACCAAATGAAACTTTGCACAACAAAGTTTTTCGGTATAAGGACGAACGCTATTTAATTTGAAGAAAATCGGTTCAGATTTGGATATAGCCCCCATACGAATTTCACTCCCGATTTGACTCTTTTCACGCTAGATACCACATATTAAAACTGATTTTCCTCAAACTTGGCAAAACATCTTACATTTCAACTAGAAACACCTATGGTGAAAATTGGTCAGATCGGTTCAGATTTAGATATAGCCCCCATACGAATTTCACTCCCGATTTGACTTTTTCTGCTGTAGAAACCACATATTTTAACAGATGTGCTTTAAAATTGGTAAAACGTCTTATATTTCAACTAGAAACACCCACGGTGAAAATGAGCCAGATCGGTTCAGATTTAGATATAGCCCCCATACGAATTCCACTCCCGATTTGACTCTTTTCACGCTAGATACCACATATTAAAACAGATTTTCCTCAAACTTGGCAAAACATCTTACATTTCAACTAGAAACACCTATGGTGAAAATTGGTCAGATCGGTTCAGATTTAGATATAGCCCGCATACGAATTTCACTCCCGATTTGACTTTTTCTGCTGTAGAAACCACATGTTTTAACAGATGTGCTTCAAAATTGGCAAAACATCTTATATTTCAAGTAGAAACACCCACGGTGAAAATGAGCCAGATCGGTTCAGATTTAGATATAGCCCCCATACGAATTTCACTCCCGATTTGAGTTTTCCGCTCCAGAAACCACATATTTTAAAAGATTTTCTTCAAATTTAACAAAATATCTTATATTTGCATGAGAAACACCCAGGATGTAAATGAGTCAGATCGGTTCAGATTTATATATAGCTCCTATAAAAATTTCGCTCCCGACTTGATTTTTCCGCCCCAGAAACCACGTATTTTCATCGAATCACTTAAAATTGAGAACTGGAAGAACCTATTGTGAAATGGGTCACTTCATTCCATGTTTGGATATAACAAATATTCTTTTCGATTTGACAAATTGAACCAGAACATATTAGCCTATGATTAGGAAACATACAAAAATTCTTCCCGTTTTCACTTTTTTCCGAATTGAATTGTATTCTGATAGAAAGTGGAGTGTATCATATAGTCGGCCCCGCCCGACTTTAGCCTTTCCTTACTGGTTAATTTGTAATTTTAGGGTGAAAACTGGGTGAAATGGGAACTTAACGAACTTGATTTTTTGTATATAAGACGACCTGGTTTAATGTATAATTTACAAGTCAAATTGTAAGCCTGTTGCCAAAACTATTCACGGAAGTCGACCAATCCTTACTTTCGGATATTTTAGAATGCTTCGAAATATTCAGACGGCTTCATACCAAACTTTCGGAAAAAGTATCGACTGTATCGACATGCCTTATTGAACATTCGCAACAGCTTTCAAAATATATACCACTACCAAAATACTGTCCTAAGTAAAATATGATAGACCAGTTCGAAGCCAATTACAGTATGTGACTTCTGGAGTAGCAATATATCCAATTGAATGGGGCTACATCATAAAATGGTTAGAGGATGTGTCGTTCTCTTCCTTCTCGTATATGTTACTAGGGTTTGCATTTTGTCGTACTTTTTTTTCCCGGTCAACCGCAATTATTTTTTCGATTTCCGGGATCGTGGGAAATTGTTTCCCATATAAACACTTATCTTTTTCCCGAATAAAACGTTCGAACTTTATTAAAATTAAAAAAAATCACTTTATTTTATTTATTTCGCATAAAAAGGATTTATAAAAATAATCCTCATCAGATTTGTAGAGAAATCCTCCTGGTTTAAATGAAGGCATATTTTTACACTCTCCACCTCCAGAATGCACACTGGTCCCAAAACGATTTTTTATGGCATAAAGTCGAAAAGTAAACATACAGTCTTATAATTTTGCATATTTGCTAGACATATCATACGCAAAAAATAAAAATAAAATTGGGCCGATCGGACCACGCCCACTACCACCTCCCATATAAACTCAATATATAACCAACATAATTATCACCCTGTATTGGTACAGGGTGACCAAAAACAAAATTTTATGAAAGCTTAAAAGAATGAAGAGTTGTTTATTTTGACGAAATGTGTTTTTCTAAACATTATTACAAAAGCAAAATATAGCATACAAATAGTATACTTTAAACTGCAATTTAAATAATTATTTCAAGAAATAAAGTAAAATGTATACATGTGTACAAAAAGGGGAATGATGTTGTATACCATTTTAAAGGTACTTTAAATACCTTTTAAATAAAATATTGATGGGTCTCGCACACAAAACTAATTCAGAGATATAACCATATATATGTCTATGGCTAATCAAAAACTGTGCTAAAATAAAATGACAATTTTTGGAGTTTGCCGAAAAATGCTGACGAGATATTAATTCCACCTCAGACGTACACTTTCACATTTACACTTTGAGTCATGTTGAGTCATACATATAACTTTTGGTCCACGACATTTATAGATTATGTTCTCTACAAATGACAAAATTACAATACCTATGAATACTTACAAGACCACCATAACCATGAAATGTTAAATATAATTTTTCAACTACTAACTCTTGCCGTCAATTTTCATAATATAGTCACTTTATTATTTTCTTTTTAAGTCTTGATTTTAATTAATTTGTAAAACTGCTTTATATCAAAATTAATCCCACTATTTTTGAACAGCAAAGTTTAAGTACCATTCAGGCTTGTGGTGTTGCCACCTAATTTTCTCCAGTATATTTTCTTGATTGCTTGGAGTGTTGCCATAAAGAAAATATATACACATTTACCACATTCCAATTTTAATTTTTTTGATTTTCTGCCACAAAAAATTGATTTGGGACCATAGTTGAATGGGGGTATACTAATATTGTTATTCCGTTTGTAACACCTTGAAATATCGACCAGAGACCCTATAAAGTATATATATTATTGATCGTCACAAAATGCTAAGATGATCTATCAATGTCCGTCCGTCCGTCCGTATGTTGAAAGCACGCTAGCATCTAAACGAAAATAGCTAGGACGTCTAAATTCTCCAATATGTGGTTTCTATAGCGCAAAAGTCAAATCGGGAGCGATATTTGTATGGGAACTATATATAAATCTGAACCGATCTTACGCAATTTCTGCATAGGTGTTTCTATTTGGAATATAGGATGTTGTGCCAAATTTAAAGAAAATCAAGTACAATCAAATCGGGAGCGACATTTGTAGGGGGGCTATATCTAAATCTGAACCGAATTGACCAATTTTCACCATAGATGTTCCTAGTTTAAATATAAGATGTTTTGCCAAATCTGAAGACAATCTGAAACAATATGTGGTTTCTAGAGCGAAAATAGTCAAATCGGGAGCAAAATTTGTATGGGAGCTATATATAAATCTGAACCGATCTAACACATTTTCACCGCAGGTGTTTCTAATTGAAATATAAAATGTTTTGTAAATTTTTAAGAAAATCTGTTGTAATATGTGGTATCTAGAGAGAAAAGAGTGAAATCGGGAGTGAAATTCGTATGGGGGCTATATCTAAATCTGAACAGATTTTCTTCAAATTAAATAGCGTTCGTCCTTGTTCCGAAAAACTTCGTTGTGCAAAGTTTCATTTGGTTCTGGCTACAATTGCGACCTGAATCGTGATTACAAGAATAGATAGACAGACAGACGGACAGACGGAAATTGCTAAATTGCTATCTATCTTCCTTTTGGGTGTTACAAACAAATGCACAAAGACATAATACTCCCGTGGAGTGTATTTTTTAATTTTTTGAGATTATTCCTGAATTACTGCTTCTGTAGCTATCATAATTACCTTTAATTGGACATATAATATTAAAGGCAACTTCACTAAAATCAGATTTTAGGGATAACATTATTCATTAAAAAATTATATGTGTTTAGGTCTGCATGGAAAACCTTAATGTGGTTGCAACTCCAAAATTGTATTCGAAAGTTTTTTCGCAATCTTTTGATTTATTGGATAGATATAGTCGGCCTAGTAAACCATTAGAGGATAAAGTAAATTGAATGCTGAAAATGATTGTATACATGACTTCGACCCTGTTCCTAAAAAGGTATAAAATGTAGGAATAGAATACTATGACAATCTTCTAATCGATCTGAAGAGGATTATAGTAAATCTGTCTGAGAATTTCATAAAAATAAAAACCATAAATGGAGCGATCCCATAGTCGAGTTGGTAGCGTGCTCTTATATCAGCGTGAGGTTGAGAGATCGATACGCATCAGAGGTTGATTGTAATCGCATCTCTTACGACTGAATCTCTGAACACAAATTTATAATATAAATATTCGTTGCGTTGTGCTGCGCATATATATTGAGATTAGTACTACTAATATATGGCTTTTTCATGGGGAACTGATTATTTGTTCGCTCAGAAGAGTACCTAATACTAGCCTGTGATCCTCAGCAATCCAATTCATTAGCATACCAGAGAAGTGGATATGGCACAGGTTGAGATAAAGAGTACCCAAGTGTTGCAACTCTATGTTTTGATTCCACTACATCATAGTAGACAAAATAAATTCAACAGCCATTTGTGAAAACACATTCTCACGTTGCATATTTTTATCAGCCTTTTGTATATTTCAAAAGAAACGCACACCGAACAGCACAATGTAAAACACAAAGTCCTAGTCATGGCCATGGCAGTAGTTGCTGCTCTGCTTGTGGTGCGAGAAATAATAATGGTGGTCCTGTATTCTAGATATAAACATAGGTTCGCATGAACATATCCGGGTATCTCGGCTAGCGTGTGTGTCAGAGCTGTGCTGTGCGATATGAACCTAGTAAATATTACAAATGTTGAAAGCAACTCACATGCACAGAGGCGAATGAAAGGCAAGAGCAAAAAAAGCACAAACAAAAAGCAAACAAGTCAAACAAAGTTTGTACATTAATATTAATTTTGTTGTCATAAATCCAATGAAACGTGCGAGTCTGACAGTTGTAACTACCAAATGACTTTTACTTTTGCTGGGCTCCCTCTTCCGCTCTCGCTCTCCCTGCCCCTCTTGTCCAGGACCTCGGGAGTGTCCTTTTGTTTTCAGTTACTATGACATACGCTTTGCTGTTTGTTTGTTTGCAGTTGGCTGCTCGGCATAAGTATTCTTGCTCTTCTCCACACTCAAGCTGTTGTTTTTGTTGGTTGTGTTGGCCAAAGGTTTGGGTTGAAAGTCAACTTTGGTTCGGCAGTCAACTCGGAATAAAATAACTTTTGCATATGGGCGCTGGGGCAACCTATACAGTTGGAAGTTGGAACAAACAAGTGTTTAAATATCGGTCGATTGGTTATTATTTGGGTCAATAGTCGTGTGTGTGTGTGGAAGTGTTGTTAGAGTGTAGCACATGTTTGAATATATGAATCTACTACCAATACGAACATCCTTATCATGCGCGGTAATAGGGTCATGCAGTGTCATTTTTATGAATAAATTATGATGATACTTATAAACTATAACGATTTGAAAAAGTTGTTCGTTAGAAATTGTCATTAGACGCCTCGTAGTATGCTTCATTTAATATTTATCAAGTCATCCTGGAAGTAGGCAATCAATTGTGATTAATTGCCGCGTTCGTGTCTAGTATAGGCATAATTTAGGAAAAGTTGTTTTCTTCGCTGTGTAGTTCATGAATTTATTGGGGCCTAACAAGTGGAGTCATTATGCGTTATGTGGGTATGGTTATAAACAGGGAGGAGTATATACCTACCAAAGTCATGTCACTCAAAATTGCGTGGTAATTATACCCTCATTCAGGCTGGGAGGCCAGTACGCATATATAATATCTTATGATAGGGACGTATATTTAATCAAATTCGTACCGTTTTCCTTTGTTCGCAGACTTATAGTGAAATTTGACGTGGAATATTTTTTCCATTCACACCACCCCCACGTAAAATTCAGTTATGTGGGACATTTTATTACTAGGAATGTCACAACGGAAAACCGGTTAACCGTCCACCGTTTTTTATACACTCCACTTTCAGGATGGGGGTATACTAACTTTGTCATTCCGTTTGTAACACCTTGAAATATCGACCTGAGACCCTATAAAGTATATATATTTTTGATCGTCATAAAATTCTAAGACGATCTAGCAATGTCCGTCCGTCCGTCTGTTGAAAGCACGCTAGCGTCTAAACGAAAAGAAGTAGGACGCCCAAATTTTCCATAAATGTGTATTATCGGATGGGATTGAAACTGTGCGAAATCGGCCCAAAGGGAAACATTTTTCCCTCATAAGAACTAAATATACACATAATATCCCCTAATATTTTAGAGTACAGGGTGGCTGATGAATGACACTACATTAAGAAACTAAAATAACTTTTTGTTTAATTCATGTAAATTACTTTTTCTTTGTTCATTTGACAACCGATACATTTTTATTAAACCTTTTTAACGTGTTTAAAAATAAAAGAATTTAAATGACATGACGATAGCCGGTGACGTATGTGCAAAATTCATTACATCCTGCAGAGTTGCAGTAAGAATTGTCTCAATTGTTGTTCAAATGCATTGCTTTAAATCATCCATTTTTTTTTTGATTTGGTTTATAAACTTCCAGATGAAATAACCCCACAAGAAAAAGATAGGTGCAGCGAGGTCACGAGACTTTGGGGCCCAACGAAATGTCGAGTGTCTAGAAATCACCTTCTTGGGGAACTTTCGCAGCAATTCTCTCTCATAGCAGGACCTGGCTATGTGACAAAGTCGCATCATCCTGTTGAAACCACACAGTGTTGAAAGGGATTCACTTTCGATGAAGTTCTGCAAAGAAAAAGTCCTTTAACAACAGCATTAAGTAGCATGGTAGCAGCATTCATCAGCATATTTTTCAATATGTCTGCCTGTACTTACATATTTGATACTGGCTGAACCCCGCCCGCTTCGCCAGGCAAAAAAAAAAACAAATGGTAAAATTAAAAACAGGTTTCATATTGATTTTCATCGTGGTCAGTAATATATACGTTCCAATTTCCAGCCTTCTTGCTCAAAAACCACGTTTGCCACGTCCCCGAAACGAAAATCCATCAAATTGATCTTTCTCGTAGTCAGTAATATATATTTACAAATTTTCAGCCTTCTGGCTCTCAAAAAAAAAACTTTTGCCACGCCCACTCCGCCCACAGACCTGCATCTATCTGTACTGAAAAAAAAAGACAGACAGACTTACACTAAGGCTTTATAATATTAATAGTAGAGTGATCAAAAAACCGGTGGACGGTTTTTTTTAAGGAAAAAACCGGTGGACGGTTTTTTTAAGGAAAAAACCGGTGAAACCGGTGTAACCAGTTTTTTCGCCCGCATAATAAAAATAGTATGAACATTACAGTTTTTAAAACATTTTCTTTATTAATAACAAAAAATAAATATACAGTTCAGTCTAATCAAAGAATATTAATTCAGGTTTAATAAATAGTGTACATATTTGTATAAAAGTATATATTTGTATAGAAGAAGTTTATATTTGGCTTTCATATTTAAGGTAATAGCAGCGTAGAAAAAGAATACAGTCGAAATGTTTTGGCTTCATCCGATTTTTTGTTTGGTTTTTATAAAATTGGAAGTGGAGAAATCTCGTTCGCTGTAGGTGGCTGTTGGGCTGATTGTAAGTAAGGCATTATATAATTTCTCCAACTTGTCTGCTCTTTTTTGGCACTTATCAAAAATGGGAAAGTCATCTAAAATTGTGACCTGAATTTTTTTTATATTTTTGGAATTTTTGAAGGTTTTTATAGTACTATTTAGATCATAGATTAGATTTTCAAGGCTTTCTAAACAATCCTCATCGTCATCCTCGTCCGAGGGTCTCCTCCATCTCCATACAGTCTTCGTCTTCGTCTTAATTTTCGACTTCGTCGTCGCAGCAATCGCTACTTGAGGTTTGATCACAAGTATCCTCACATTGCTTAGATTTTTCTTTTGAATACATTGTGTCAACCACACTCAAGTGAATGCAGTGGTTTATGAATAGTTGTGAAATTGCTGATAAATTCCTTCCGTATTTTTTCGTCACAAATGCTCCATCATGTGTGGAGGCCACGTTGTCACTTTCCAAAGATACACAAAAATCATTCAATTTTTTCTCAACAATATATTCTATATTATCAGCGGATCCAGATACTTTTATTTCCTCTAACCCCAGATTAAATAAATCAAATTTGCCACAATCTTCTGGACTATACGATCTCAAGGAAATGTTGACATATTTTGTAGAGGAGATGTCGGTCCACTCATCAACAATAATCGAAAAAAACAAACAAACTCATTCTTTTTCTCGTTTAATATGATGCATTATTAGTCAACAACGTTTGCTTGAAAATATATGTAATGTTTTATAATTTAAATATATTTTTATAAATATTTATAGTTTATTTTTGTGAATAAGAAAACCGAAAAAGCCGGTGGAAAAAGACAAAAAAACGGTTTAACCGGTTGTTCGAAAATCAACATTTTGAAAAAAACCGGGGACGGTGCAAAGCAAAAAACCGGTGAATCGGTTTTTTAAACCGGTGTTGATCACTCTAATTAATAGGGATACGTGCACCATATTAAACGACAACAGCTAGAAACACGAAATTCGGTGTGTACATTCCTCTAATTGAGTAGATACATAATATAAAAGTATTTGTTCCAAATTCGTACTTTTAAGGGGTAAAATGGGAATAGATGGACACAAATGGTACTAAACAAACGGCTGCACCAAGAATAATGTAATTCGGTGTTTACATTCCTCCGATTGCGTCGACACGTAAAATAAACGGATTTCGAAATTCGTAGTTTTTGGGGTTAAAATGGAAAAAGGAGATAAAAATAGTACCAAGCAAATGACCGCAGCTAGAGTCATGAAATTCGGAGTATACATTCCTCAGACTGCGGAGACAGGAAAAATAAAAGGTTTTTTCCAAATTCGTATTTTCAAAGGCTACAATGGGTACAGAGGGATAAAAATAGTGCCAACTAAACGACTACAGCTAGAATGACCAAATGACAGCAGCTATAATCATGGAATTCGATGTATACATTCCTCTGACAGCATAGACACGCAAAATAAAAAGTTTGATTATTTTGAGCTATGTACGTGAGATAATAGATTTTAAAAATTTATACTTTTGGAATTAAAATGGAATGGAAATACAACCAGCTGTAACACCCACTATCTACCAATATTTATGGTATTTAAGCTTCTTGAAAATATAAATATAAGAATATTTATTTTTTTAATTGACTTGGGGTAATATTTCGATATATGTATATAGAGTAAACGTATTCGTAGTTTTGCCTTATAAGCGTGGTTTGAAATAGCAGCCTAAACTTCTTCTTGAAATTTTCACACTATGATCATGCTAAATTGGTGGTGAAAATAGGCTATATAAATTGTTGATATTTTTAGTGGGCGTGGCACCGCCCACACAAATGGGGGATTCATTCGTTTTTTATAAATTAGCATATTCGGAGTACTGTTGCAGCGAGAATCTTGATTTTTTGTGAAAGTTAACTAATTGTTAGTCTGCACAGTTGTGCCGAAAATGGGCGGTATTGGAAAAGAGGGCCTGGCACCTCCCATTCGAAGTTGAATTGAATGAATTGTTGAATATTGTCAGTTCTATGACACGTAGAGTGCTGAAATTTTGTTCAAGTGCATGTAGCATCAATGTGCGTAGTTGTGCCAAAAATGGGCGGTAATGGAAAAGTGGGCGTGGCACCTCCCATACGAAGATAAGACATATTATTGAATATTAACCGTTCTATGACACATAGAGTGCTGAAATTTTGTGGAAGTGCATCTAGCATCAATGTGCGTAGTTGTGCCAAAAAGGGGCGGTATTGGAAAAGTGGGCGTGGCACCTCCCATATGAAGTTAAAACCAATTATCGAATATATACACATAGAGTGCTGAAATTTTATTTGAGTAGATCCAGTGTAAATAGTTGTGCAAAGAGGGGCGAAAAGTGGGCGTGTCCCTTCCCATACGAAATTAAAACATATTTTACAGTATATTCAACACAGAGACTCCTAAATTGTTGTTTGATTTAATTTAGTTTTAACATGCTTAGACAATACACAAATGGGCGGGAAATATTGTTTTGAATTTTGTAAAACTACACGATTTCTTTGGAATTTCTTAGCACAATAGTAAAGAAAGGTTACAAAAAGAGAAATGTCCATTCGTCAAATGCCGACTTAAGTCAAGAAAACGAAAATTATATAAATTTGTTTAGTTTATGTGTTGTTTGATTAGTGAACGATTTGATCCTATGTGTTTTGAATGTAATATATTCGAATTCCAGCTATTCGATTAAGTAATTTCTTCTTACGAATGAAGTTTTTTGCTCTGATAATGGAAAGGAGGAGAATCACGCTCAACCAAAAATCTAAATTTTTACAGATTACATTTTATTTCAGCTTGGAACGCCTACAGTAAAAGTGGGACAGACTGGTGCATGTTTGGTGTAGACCCCATATAAAGGGTGATTTTTTAAGAGCTTGATAACTTTTTTTAAAAAAAACGCATAAAATTTGCAGAATCTCATCGGTTCTTTATTTGAAACGTTAGATTGGTCCATGACATTTACTTTTTGAAGATAATTTCATTTAAATGTTGACCGCGGCTGCGTCTTAGGTGGTCCATCCGCTTAGTCCAATTTTGGCATTTCCACGTTTTTGAGTAACAGAGACCCAATTGGTGCGAACGGCGACGAATCGAAAATTGGTGGTCATCATTAACACTGGCCGATACAGCTGCGATATTTTCTTCAGTTCGCACTCTACGTAAGCGTGTTGGTGGTTTAATGTCCAACAATGTAAATTTGGTGCGAAATTTAGTCACAATAGCCCGAATAGCCGCTTCAGTGGGTCGATTAAACTGACCATAAAATGGAAGCGCGCAATGAACTTTCTTAACAGAGCACGCATTTTGATAATAAAATTCAATAATTTGCAAGCGTTGTTCGTTTGTAAGACGATTCATGATGAAATGTCAAAGCATGCTGAGCATCTTTCTCTTTGACACCATGTCTGAAATCCCACGTGATCTGTCAAATACTAATGCATGAAAATCCTAACCTCAAAAAAATCACTCTTTACTAGACTGGGTCACGAAAAAAAACACATTTTTCAGATTTTGAAATTTCAAAAAAACGTAAAACGTTCGACTCTCTTGAACTGTTTCTCACACATTATAAATTGTTTTATTAGAAATTGTGATTTCGTCGCTTTATTATGGCTGAGTTTGTGCCAAATATTGTCTGTATCTAAAAATACCCTTTTTGAAAAATGTATGACTTATGACCAACCTAACTTGTTTCCTTTGAAAGCCTCCGACGAATAAAATATATATTTAGAAAGGGTGAGGTGTAAATGCATCCTTGGAAGAGTTAATTTTTTTCTCATTAACTTTTGATAGTAAGTTCGTTGGTAAAAATATGGGAAAATTACATGTGACAATTCGACCAAAACGATTTGGGTTTTAGTAAATTCATTTCAGCCTTACACAATATAAAATATCTTAAATCTAACAGTGGTAATTTACATCCTAGCATACTGTAGTATCTTCCAAGGACAATGTCATTTATACTAAAGTTATGTCGCAGCTTTGCTGCTAACACGACAATTCGACCAATAATTTGTTCTACGGCATGAATTCAGAAAAAAAAATATGAACGAAATATATTTTACAAATCGTAATAAAACAACCTAAACTTTATTTCTGCGAGGTAACTGGAAATTATTTTGTATTTGTATGTTCCTCGACCCAGCCTACTGTACACATTTAAGACTTACATAATCCAATTGCTGTTCATTACATTCATTGCCATAATACACGTATAATAGAGGTTCAAGTTTTGATATAGACTACATAAAATAGTTCCACCCTGTGCAGTCTGCCTCCATAGATTCTCAAGAATATGTGATGTGTCATGGCGAAATTACTTTGACTTTAAAAGGTAGAATAAAATTATTTTTTTTTATTTTCAGGTTTATGTGTGACATTTTCAAAATGGGGCGCTATACGCTCCAACAAAATTGGGAAATATTAAAAACTTACTTCCAAAGTACTGAGTCTTTAACACAATCTGTAAGAAATTTACGTGGAAAAATTTCGTGTTTTCAGATGAAGCTGATTTTAATCTCGGTGACTATGTCAATAAGCCAAATTGACGCATATGGGGTCCAGAGAGCCCACAGGTGACTATTGAGAAGCCAATCCATCCACAATGAGTCAATGTTTGGAGTGAATTTTGGGCTGTACTGAAAAATTGGGTTGATCGGATGAGGTACTGTCGAGCGAGACGTGGTAATCATATGAATGAATATTGTGTTTCATTATACACTCCACGAGAGAATTATGTCTTTGTGCATTTGTTTGTAACACCCAAAAGGAAGGGAGATAGACCCATTGTTAATTATACCGATCGGCTTAGAATCACTTTCTGAGTCGATTTATCAATGTCCGTCTGTCCATCTACTGTTGTAATCACGATACAGGTCGCAATTGTAGCCAGAACTAAACGAAACTTTGCACAACGAAGTTTTTCGGGACGAACGCTATTTAATTTGAAGGAAATCGGTTCAGATTTAGATATAGCCCCCATACCAATTCCACTCCCGATTTGACCCTTTTCACTCTAGATACCACATACTTCAACAGATTTTCTTCAAGATTGGCAAAACACCTTATAGTTCGACTAGAAACACCTGTGGTAAAAATGTGTTAGATCGGTTCAGATTTATATATAGCTCCCATACAAATTTCGCTCCCAATTTGAATTTTTCCACTCTAGAATCCACATATTTTAACAGATTTTCTTCAAAATTCGCAAAACACCTTATATTTCAACTAGAAACACCTGTGGTTAAAATGTGGTAGATCGGTTCAGATTTACATATAGCTCCCATACAAATTTCGCTCACAATTTGAATTTTTCCGCTTTAGAATCCACATATTTTTATAGATTTTCTTCAAAATTCGCAAAACAACTTATATTTCCACTGGAAACACCTGTGGTAAATATGAGTTAGATCGGTTCAGATTTATATATAGCTCCCATACAAATTTCGCACACAATTTGAATTTTTCCTCTCCAGAATCCACATATTTTAACAGATTTTCTTCAAAATTGGCAAAGCATCTTATATTTAAACTAGGAACACTTATGGTGAAAATGGGTCACATCGGTTCAGATTTACATATAGCTCTGACACAAATTTCGTTCCCCCAGAAACCGCGTATTTTCAGAGAATTTCTTAAAGTTGAGCATAACACGTTATACTTTAACTGGAAGAACTTGTTGTGAAAGGTAGTCACTCCATTCAATGTTTGGATATAGCCCCGATATAAATATTATTCTCGATTTGACAAGTTGGACCAGATCATATTAGCCTGTGATTAGGAAACATACAAAAATGTTTCTCCTTTTCACTTTCTTACTGAATTGAATTGTATTCCGATAGAAAATGGAGTGTATCATATAGTCGGCCCCGCCCGACTTTAGCCTTTCCTTACATGTTATTAGATTACAAAGTTCAACCTTTCCAAGTATACATTTTATATAAGAAAAAAATTAATAAAGGGTGATTTTTTAAGAGCTTGATAACTTTTTAAAAAAAAAAAACGCATAAAATTTGCAAAATCTCATCGGTTCTTTATTTGAAACGTTAGATTGGTCCATGACATTTACTTTTTGAAGATAATTTCATTTAAATGTTGACCGCGGCTGCGTCTTAGGTGGTCCATTCGGAAAGTCCAATTTTGGGCAACTTTTTCGAGCATTTCGGCCGGAATAGCCCGAAATTCTTCGGAAATGTTGTCTTCCAAAGCTGGAATAGTTGCTGGCTTATTTCTGTAGACTTTAGACTTGACGTAGCCCCACAAAAAATAGTCTAACAGCGTCAAATCGCATGATCTTGGTGGCCAACTTACCGGTCCATTTCTTGAGATGAATTGTTCTCCGAAGTTTTCCCTCAAAATGGCCATAGAATCGCGAGCTGTGTGGCATGTAGCGCCATCTTGTTGAAACCACATGTCAACCAAGTTCAGTTCTTCCATTTTTGGCAACAAAAAGTTTGTTAGCATCGAACGATAGCGATCGCCATTCACCGTAACGTTGCGTCCAACAGCATCTTTGAAAAAATACGGTCCAATGATTCCACCAGCGTACAAACCACACCAAACAGTGCATTTTTCGGGATGCATGGGCAGTTCTTGAACGGCTTCTTGTTGCTCTTCACTCCAAATGCGGCAATTTTGTTTATTTACGTAGCCATTCAACCAGAAATGAGCCTCATCGCTGAACAAAATTTGTCGATAAAAAATTTCGAACCGAACACTGATTTTGGTAATAAAATTCAATGATTTGCAAGCGTTGCTCGTTAGTAAGTCTATTCACGATGAAATGTCAAAGCATACTGAGCATCTTTCTCTTTGACACCATGTCTGAAATCCCACGTGATCTGTCAAATACTAATGCATGAAAATCCTAACCTCAAAAAAAACACTCTTTATTAACACAGTTTAGATTTTAGTACCACAGTTCGTTTATTTAATAGCAACTCTGTAGCGTGCACTGATGTATATGTATCTTCATTTAGGTTCCTTGGTTCATGAAGATTTTCTACTATTCAAACTTTACAAAAACAAATACGCTATGGACAAAGTTTGGAACATTTCAAAATGAAATCAACTGCACATAATCCCCCTTGCTTTAATAATGAAGTCTTGCTCCTCAAATAATTAGCACTCCCCCCCCCCCTTACATCCTCGCAAATGCATTTATACTTTATGTTGCCAGTAAATACTTAAGCCTGCCATTTCAAATTAAATCCATAATTAAGTTTTTCTTCGAATAGCCCACAAAAGTATGCTTTGCACGAATCACTAGTGTTAAATATTTCGTGTAACATACTTTAAGGTGTTACAAACGAGAAGAAAGAAACACCTTGAGTTTCTCATGTTTGCACAGACACACATCATCGGCAGGAGGCAGGATGCACCATCCTTCATTCCTCCACTTGCTACTATTTACCTGGCATTCTATACTTCTTGATATAGAAATTGCTAAAAAAAGAAACAGCCAAAGAGGCAGACAAACCAAAGCAAAGAGTAACGAGCGAGGGAGAGAGAGAGAGCGAGCGAGAGAAAGGGAAAGCATAAGAATCCGATCTATTTTTTGCTTGTTAGCATAGAATAATAAAAATTGTATGTTGTACACAACTATGAGTACCACAAATACATACTTACACGCACAAACGCACACACACATACGTGTGCACCCAGCATACACTTGCAGTGTGCAGGGTGCGATTCAAACACATGTAAACTAATACTCATATGTCTCGGTATACAGGGAACATATGTTGTATACATATGTGTGTGTATGGCTTTTTTCTACATACTAAAAGCAATCTACACACATACATAGAGGTGTGCACGAGTGTGTGTGTGTGTTGATACGTTTTATTTTTCGCCAACATAGTTTTACCAACTCGTTAGCATCATTGAATGAAAATAACAAGCAAATAACAAGAACTCTGTGCTCGGAAAATAACACTCACATCCGTACACACACACACACTTAAATACATACAATTCAACGTAGAACACAACACACATCCCCGAATACCACACCACATATATACCCTCCAAATAACCTCCTTAAAGTATGCAATTTCATATGCATCAATGCAAAACGAAGCTAATTTTAAGGCGCACAAATACAACAACGGCAAAAAAACAGCCACACTCGCCGCACACACATGCACACACACACACACAGTCAGTCATACGCGCAGTTAGTCAGGGTCTAAAATAGCGGCTGCCTGGTTAGGAAAACTTTGGCTTAGATGGCATGTGAAAATTGTAGTCATCGTAGTTGAAATGAAATGAAAGGAAGGAAGAGCGTGTTGGCGAATGGGCGAAGAAGGTCCCACAAAACACACATAATCATGCAGCAACCACAACATTGCTGAAATAGGTGGGGACTAGGGAAAAGTTTTGCTCGAATATTTACATATGTATATAGAAAAATCAAAATTTGGAAACCTTCGCCTCTAGAAAATACAAAAAATTAAAACAGTTCCCTAATGTGAGGTACAGTTTCACTATTAAAACGGACACACATATTTTCTCTTGTTGGGGTATGATGAAAGTCCGCTACGAGCACCGATTTTCTGCGAAAGGCCTTCTTGTTGTTTTATAATTCTAGGTGGAACCAATTCTGTGGTCGGAACCATTTTTTCCCTTTTCTCTATTTTCACCCTAAAAGTACAAATATCGAAATATCGATGTCCACACCGAAATTTATTACTCTTTCTGTATCCGCATTTCCCCATTTCTCCCCGGTTTCCTTAAAACTGCAAAGTTCGAAAAATACTTTTTTCTTTTACTTTTAAAGACGGAAAATTTTAAATGGTTGTTAATGCTAAACTAATACATTTAGAAGCATGCAGGGAATATAATCCAATCTGCCAGTATTACCGGCAGATTAGAGTCTGTCGACTTCGCGTATAATTACTGATTCATAATGATTTTGCATTAACACATTGAGTGCCAAGTGGTTTTGACGCAAACCTTTCCAGGAGGCCAAACATTTTTTTCGGCTCTAAGTAAAAGCAATCACTGTCGTACGCAAACGTACGACGTGGCACCCCACAACTGGTTAGGTAACGTACGAAAACGTACGACGTGGCGACGTGTGTTAAAGATAAAAAACGAGACTATATAGAACTAAAAGAAATGTTTTTATGTCGGGAAGATTTTGTTTACTTTGGACCGATTTCGGCAGTCAGAGGAGGTTGGTTCCATTTCAATACCATTGTTGTACTAATATTACCAGTTTCAACCAGTAAGGAAGAGCAAAAGTCGGGCGGGGCCGACTATATGATACACTCCACTTTCTATCAGAATACAATTCAATTCGGAAAAAAGTGAAAACGGGAAGAATATTTGTATGTTTCCTAATCATAGGCTAATATGTCCTGGTTCAATTTGTCAAATCGAGAAGAATATTTGTATCAGGGCTATATCCAAAAATGGAAGGAAGTGACCCATTTCACAAAAGGTTCTTTCAGTTCACAATTTGAAGTAATTCGGTGAAAATACTGTGATTCTGCGGCAGAAAAATCAAGTCGGGAGAGAAATTTTTATAGGAGATATATATAAATCTGAACCGATCTGACTCATTTTTATCCTGGGTGTTTCTCATGGAAATATAAGATATTTTGCCAAATTTGAAGAAAATCTGTTAAAATATGTGGTTTCTGGAGCGGAAAAACGAAAATCGGGAGTGAAATTCGCATGTGGGCTATATCTAAATCTGAACCGATCTCGCTCATTTGGTGTGTTTCATGGGTGTTTCTAGATTAAATATAAGATGTTTTGCCAAGCTTGAAGAAAATCTGTTGTAATAGAGTGAAAAGAGCCAAATCGAGAGTGAAATTCGTATGTGGGATATATCTAAATCTGAACCGATGTGGCTCATTTTCTCCGTGGGTGTTTCTAGTTGAAATATAAGATGTTTTGCCAATTTTGAAGCACATATGTTAAAATATATGGTTTCTACAGCAGAAAAAGTCAAATCGGGAGTGAAATTCGTATGGGGGCTATCTCTAAATCTGAACCGATCTGGCTCATTTTTACCGTGGGTGTTTCTAGTTAAAATATAAGGTGTTTTGCGAATTTTGAAGAAAATATATTAAAATACGTGGATTCTAGAGCGAAAAAATTCAAATTGGGAGTGAAATTTGTATGGGAGCTATATATAAATCTGAACCGATCTACCACATTTTTACCACAGGTATTTCTAGTTGATCTATACGACGTTTTGCCCATTTTGAAGAAAATCTGTTGAAATATGTGGTATCTAGAGTGAAAAGGGTCAAATCGGGAGTGAAATTCATATGGGGGCTATATCTAAATCTGAACCGATTTTCTTCAAATTAAATAGCGTTCGTCCATGTCCCGAAAAACTTCGTTGTGCAAAGTTTCGTTTGGTTCTGGCTACAATTGCAACCTGTATCGTGATTACAACAATAGATGGACAGACGGGCAGACAGACAGACGGACATTGCTAAATCGACTCAGAAAGTGATTCTAAGCCGATCGGTATAAATAACAATGGGGCTATCTCCCTTCCTTTTGGGTGTTACAAACAAATGCACAAAGACATAATACTCTCGTGGAGTGTATAAAAATGTTTTTATGTCGGGAAGATATTGTTTACTTTGGACCGATTTCGGCAGTCAGAGGAGCATAGACTTCGATTCAACTATAGCCGACTGGTTGGTTCCATTTCTATACCATTGTTGTACTAATAATACCAGTTTCATAAATCCATTATCCCTTTCCAAATTTTACCCCTTAAAAGTACACATTTCTGAAAATCTCTATATTGTATGTGTATATGCGGTTTGATGGAGGTACACACCAAATTTCACTGTACTGGCTATTGTAGGTCGATTGGTACCATTTTTATCCCGTTTTGTCCCATTTCACCCACTGAAAGTATGAATCACATTATGGTGCGCGTTCACGCTATAAAAGATGGAAATTGCAAAATATCAAGTAAATACAAAGCAGAAATCTTCAAAGAATGTTTTTAAATGCTTGAATATTAAAGAGGTATTTACTGTCCTTATTAGTGATTTTTCCCTCAGACGGACGGATGGACAGACGGACATGGCTAGATCGTCTTAGAATTTTATGGCGATCGATATTTCAAGGTGTTACAAAATGAATGACAAACTTAGTATACCCCCATTTTTTGGTGGAGGGTATAAAAATCGAAGAGGTGCTTTTTTGGTTAATAAAAAAATCCAGCGAATTAAGAAAAAAATATTTCACAGAGGCTGTCGATTTTCGTTGAAGTGTAGTAACATTACAGGAAAATTTAATTTTTTTAATATAGCCAAAACAAAACAAATAAAAATATTGAATTGAAAAATATTTTATAAATAAATATAAGATTTTAGTTAACTTAAAACACACTTATAAGGCAAGGCTACCAATAAGTTTATACTATATATATCGAAATAATACTTCAAGTCAAGCTTCAATAAAGCTTAAATTACCTAAATATTTGGTGATAGTAGGTACATTGTCAGTATTGCATTTCTATTTTCCTATATTAATTCCAAAAGTACAAATTATGAAAATCCATTATCTCTCATGTACACAGTGCACCTCACTACGAATTTGGAAAAATCTTTTTTAATTTGCAGTCAGAGGAATGTATACACCGAATTCCATGGTTCTAGCTGCTGCCATTTGGTTGATACTATTTGTATCCTCTTCCCCATTTCACCACCACAAAAATGTGGCTTTCGAAAAATCTCTTTATTTTACGTGTCTAGGCAGTTAGAGGAATATACACACCGAATTTCGTCATTCTAGCTGTAGCCGTTTAGTTGGTACCATTTTTATCCCCTTTTATTTTTCGTGTCTACGCAGTCAGAGAAATGTATACTCCTAATTGCATGACTCTAGCTGCGGTCATTTGGTTGGTACAAATTTTGAAAAATTCGTTTATTTTAAGTGTCTACGCAATCAGAGGAATGTATACAGCGAATTTCATTATTCCAGGTGTAGCCGTTTGGTTGGTACCATTTTTATCCATCCGCACCCATTTGTATCCCTTAAAAGTACGAATTTAAAAAAAACCTTTTATTTTTCATGTCTACGTAGCCAAAGGAATGTATACTACGAATTTCATGACTCTAGCTGCGGTCATTTGGTTAGTACTACTTTTTATCCCTTTTTTATATTTTGACCCCAAAAAGTACGAATTTCGAAAAATCAGTTTATTTTCCGTGTCGAAACAGTCAGAGGAATGTATACTCCGAATTTCATGACTCTAGATGCGGTCATTTGATTGGTACTATTTTTATCCCTTTTTTCATTTTAACCCCAAAAAGTACGAATTTTAAAAAATCCGTGTATTTTACTTGTCTATGCAATCAGAGGAATGTATACACCGAATTTCATTATTCTAGGTACAGCCGTTGCTTGGTACCATTTTTATCCCTCTATTCCCATTTTACCTCTTAAAAGTACGAATTTGGATAGTTTTATTTTATGTTTTATATTATGTATCTACTCAATTATAGGAATCTACACACCGAATTTCATGTTTCTAGCTGTTATTGTTTAATATGTACCACTTTTATCCCTTTTTTGTCCCATTTCACCCCCTACAAATAAGAATCACTTTATGGTGCACGTTTTTGCTATAAGGGGAATGCGCATACCAAATATCAAGCAAATATAAACAGGAATATTGAAAAAACATGCTTAAATACGCTAAAATATTTGGGATTATTATGGGTATTTTTAGTCCTTGTGAGAGAAAATTGTTTCCCTTTGGGCCGATTTCGCCCCGTGTCAATCCCAACCGAGCTACGACTATAAGACGCATTTACGGAAAATTTGAACATTCTAGCTCCTTTCGTTTAGATGCTAGCGTGCTTTCGACAGACGGACGGACGGACATGGCTAGATCGTCTTAGAATTTTATGACGATCAAGAATATATATACTTTATAGGGTCTCAGGGCGATATTTCAATTTGTTACAAACGGAATGACAAAGTTAGTATCAGTAGGTGGAGGGTATAATAACAGAATATTAGTTTTGTTTTATTTTCTTGGCGAAGACAACAAGACCTAGGTGAATAAAATCTATAGATAAAATTATAAGTTATGGCTCCAAATCATACAATTAATTAAGAACAATTAATATTTATTGGCGTTTTGAGATGCGTACCAGAGAATATTGCAATAAAGGATTTTAGATTCGTCAAAAATCTAAGTAATAAATAATAAAATATGCTAAATTATTTTGTATCTTTCCCAATGACACCCAAAACACTGTGGACACCCCACGGCTTTACACAAAATTTCATTATAGAGGGTAGCACAAACTTTTCAAACTACACCACATATACAAACACTTGCATATATGCACACACACACACACTCGCATTCACACTGGCAAATGTTTGTGTTCGTACAGCATGTACAGTGTCATTCATTCCATTCATACACTTCACTAAGGAAACTCTTATTTCAACAACATCAGTTATGCCTTGAAATATGCAATGATTTGCGTTCGCTGTTTGTGCGCCTTATGCTGCTGCTTCACTCGTTCGCCACTCGTTTCTTAACTAAAGCGAAAAAGTATACATAGAAACTAGTTTTGTTTTTGTTTTCGTTCGTTTCGTCGAGTTCCTTTTTCACCGGTAAAATATTTCCTCCTCTTCTTTTCACTTTCTACTTCAAACACACACTCACATACACACATGAAAACCGAGTTAACTCTTTTTTACATCTTGGGTCTTGTTCTCGGCATATGTATGCATGTATGTGTTACTGTTTCTTTAGTTCTTCCACAGAATGTGTCTGTGTGTGTGCGGTTAGGGTACTCCGGTGTTGTAATTTTCCATGATCCCATTTTGTTTTGTATTACGTGTAATTTTCCGTTGTGAGGCGAACGATATACGAGTGGATCTGCAGATGAATACATTCGTATGCATAGCTATGCATATTCATGTATGAGTGTGTGTCTGGGTGTGTGTTTGGATTTCCATGCATAGCTAAGCGCTAAGGTAGAGTAATTTGTACAAAATTGCTTGCATATTTTTGGGGGTATTGCAATAATAATGTTTCCTAGTTCTTTTTAGTATTTTCGGGAATGTTGTTATCGCTAACAAGCGGGATCGAGTGAACTGACTGAACTGAAATGTAATAGACTGGATGGGATGGTAAACATACGAAGGCAAGACATTCATAGAAAACTTTAATGAATATTATTTTTGCGAATTTGTATGATTGTATAGCATAATTTATGGGTTATATGCACAGATATATGCAGTGTGGCGAAATACATTGACGAAAGTAATGGGGTGACCGGCCGTATACTGAAAGGATACAGTCGCAGAAGACGCCTCGACCAAAATACAAAATTATTTTGTTTTAATATGGCGATTACTTACACGATGCAGCAAACATTTTACCGAAAAGATATGTATAAAATTTTCTGATGAATTTTGACTTTCTAAATTGGAAAACGATATAAAAATATAATTTGTAAAGACATTTTATACCCTCACTCACTAAAGAGGATTACTAATTGCTACGATTAAAAAGTTTTCGAAATTTCCTATTATTCGCGGTTTTATGGTTCGTAGCCACTATCGCACGTTTAAAACTGAGCACTATGAATTTTGAAATAAGCACATAGCCATTAATGCTCAAATATATAAATAAGAATTATTGTAAACTCGATAACGCTTTTTATGAAATGTTGGCAATGTTGTATAGAAAACGAATTTTCTGGGATGTACAAGCGGATTTAAATATTCCAGATTCATCCGTCATATTGGCACCATCTTTATCCCTTTTTCCAATTTTTATACCCTCCACCACCAGGATGGGGGTATACTAACATTGTCATTCCGTTTGTAACAAATTGAAATATCGACCTGAGACCCTATAAAGTATATATATTCTTGATCGTCATAAAAAAAGAAAAAAAGAAGATCTAGCCATGTCCGTCCGTCCGTCTGTTGAAAGCAAGCTAGCATCTAAACGAAAGGAGCTAGAACGTTCAAATTTTCCATAAATGCGTCTTATAGTCGTAGATCGGTTGTGATTGAAACGGTGCGAAATCGGCCCAAAGGGAAACAATTTTCCCTCACAAGGACTAAAAATACCCATAAAAATCCCTAATATTTTAGAGTATTTAGACATGTTTTTTAATATGTCTCCTTGTACTTACTTGATATTGGGTATGCGCATTCCCCTTATAACAAAAACGTGCACGCGATTTTATTCGTAGGGAATTATGGGGAAAAAAGGTATTAAAATAGTACCTATTAAACGACAAACAGGTAGAAAGACGAAATTCGGTGTGTACATGCCTCTAATTGAGTATATACATAATATAAAAGTATTTTTTCCAAATTCATACATTTAAGGGATAAAATGTGAATAAAGTGATAAAATGGTACCAACCAAACGGCTGCACCTAGAATAATGCAATTCAGTGTATACATTCCTCTGATTGCGTAGACACGTAAAAAACAGATTTTTCGAAATTCGTACTTTTTGGGGTTAAAATGCAAAGAGGGGATAAAAATAGTACCAACCTAATGACCGCAAATAGAGTCATGAAATTCGGAGTATACATTGCTCTGACTGCGTAGACACGAAAAATAAAAGGTTTTTACCAAATTAGTACTTTCAAAGGATACAATGGGAACAAAGGGATAAAAATAGTTCCAACTAACCGACTACAGCAAGAATGATGAAATTCGGTGTGTACATCCCTCTAATTGCGTAGACATGTAAAATACAGCGATTTTAGAAAGTCGTACTCTCAAGGGGGTAACATGTGAAAAGGGGGATAAAAATGGTACCAGTCCAATGGTCGCAGCTAGAATCATGGAATTCGGTGTATACATTCCTCTGATGAGAATCATGAAGTTAGGTTATTTTGCACTATGTACGTGAGATAATGAGCACTCACTATCTACCAATATTTATGGTATTTAAGCTTTTTGAAAGTATAAATATAAGAGTATTTATTTTTTGAATTGACTTGATGTATTATTTCGATGTGTTAACGTATTGGTAGTCTTGCCTTATAAGCGTGGTTTGAAATAATAAATGTTTATTTATAAAATTATTTTTTTTTGTTGTTTGTATGTATAGTTGGTCTGTTATGTTGTATGTCTTGTCATTTATTTTGGTTTAAGACCATAGGTTGTGCTGAAGTCTTCAGCAGAACCAAAAATTAGCAAAAAAGGCAAAGTGAGACCTTTATTGTTGCAGCTAAAAGTTTTATTATTTTTTTTTTCAATATTTGTTTTATTTGGCTATATTAAAAAAATTATATTTTCCTGTAATACTACTGCACTTCTACGAAAATCGACAGCCTCTGTGGAATTCAATCCATGGTGGAGGGTATATAAAGTTCAGCCCGGCCGAACTTAACGCCGTTTTTACCTGTTTTTTCTTAAATAGCGCAAAAATGGAAAACAAAATATGTTTTATTTTCTGATAGTTGCCATCTTAGCGAAGAAGCAAAGCCCTGGGGGAAAATCACGGGTGTCGATATCGAGAAGCTACGATCGAAATCAATTTTTAATTTCTGTGAAAGAAGTATACATTTCCAAAAAACAGATAGGATCTAGAGAATATTTGAATATATTTTGTCGAAATTTTTGTACTTTTTTATTATAAATAAGAGGCATTTCGATCGTAACTTTCTCGCTTTCAAGTACCGTGATAAGCCCCCTGGTCGAAGAATATCCAGGAATAAATGTAAAAGTTATGACCTTATTCTTCTGGCCAGCGCCATGAATTATTTTCTAATAGCTAGCTCACTAACCGTGAAAACAAGGCCTGGTTGAGGGAAATCTATGAACAAAATATGATGGTCTCATCTCATCAGAAAATTTATTTTAATCAGTATCATGTTACTTTCATTAGTATCACATGCCCCGCATCGATTTCTGCGCGAATTGGAGCATATCAACTTTCTCGGATTTAGTAAGAGTTAAAGATATTCCATTGTTCTTGTCGATGGGAAACGATTTTCTATTGATTTGCTTAAGATGTTTTTCTTTGGAATTTTTCTCCGACCACTCCCTGGTAATTGTTTTCAAACAACTCAGCCCAAATTAAACCCAGTAGTATGAAAAGCGATAGATAAATATTTAAACACCATGTAACATGATGACGAAGCAGCAGCAAAAGAAGAAGAATAAGACGTCAAATTAATTTAATGTTTTCTCTAAATATTTGCGCATGTCTTTAACAGGAAAAGCTAAGATAGAGAAGACAACACACAAATTCCATTCGATGCGTTGTTTGACTTGAACTACGATGTCAAGTGTTACGAGGCAGTAAATTTGTTGAAGAGCTGCTGCGCATGCTTAACCAGCCAAGTAAGCAGCGTCAGCAAACAGCTTTATCATGACAAAGATGATAATGATATAGAGGGATGATAATGATGTTCATCATCATGCTTAGCCTTCATCACTGCTGTTCCAATGAATCATCATTAGTATTTGTGTGTGCAACCAGCTCTGTTAGATTGTCATTCATTCATTCATCAAATATGTAAATAACATCATAAACCTTTGGCAAAACATCATCGCCACCAACATCATCAACATAGATAGATGTTGGCAAGTGCACAGTGTTGCGAAAGTGCAACAAAAGGGGTACACTATGCAGGGAAAAAAATTTCGAGCGGTTATGTATAACTTTTCCGATGCAGTTTGGCTTTCTAAACTGAAAAACAATATTAAAAGGCGATATTAATCACCGAAAGTACCTTTAATATTTGTACTCTCATTTTGGACATAGAAGTCCGATTATAGGTAATCATGATGGTTACAAATGTTGCCAATTTTATTTTCACATAGAATTGAGAAAACATAGTTTTTTTTTGAAAAAAATAATTTTTCCGTCCGAAAAAACCATAAAAATAGGAAACAAATTGAAAAAAAAAATATATATATATAAATATATAAAATTATATATATATAATATATAAAAATATATATAAATAATCTATGAACAAATGTAGAAGTTATGACACTTTTTGTAAATGCAAAATAATTTTAAAAATAATATTTTTTTACATATTAGATAATAAACAAGTAAAAACGGCGATAAGTTCGGCCGGGCCGAACTTTATATAACCTCCACCATGGATTGCATTCGGTTTTCGTAGAAGTGCAGTAATATTACAGGAAAATATACATTTTTTAATATAGCCAAACCAAAACAACTACAAAAATTGAAAAAATAATTTTATAAATAAATATAATATTTTAATAATTTCAAACCATTATTTATTTCAAATCAAAAAATAAATATTCTTATATTTGTATTTTCAAAACGCTTAAATACCATAAATATTGGTAGATAGTGGGTGCTACAGTTGGTTGTATTTCCATTATATTTTAATTCCAAAAGTACAAATTTAGAAAATCCATTATCAGACGAACATAGTGCACAATAACCTAACTTCATGATTAAACCAACTTTTGTCGCAAAAGAAAAAGTACGAATTTGGAAAAAAAATATTTTGCGTGGCTATATTGCGAGGAATGTATAGACCGAATTCCATGATTCCAGCTGCGCCCACTTGGTTGGTACCATGTTTACCCCCCTTGACGTTTCTACGCAATTAGAATTTCATCGTTCTAGCTGTAGTCGTTTAGTTGGTACTATTTTTATCCCTCAGTGCCATTGTATCCCTTGAAAGTACGAATTTCGAAAAATCCGTTTATTTTCCGTGTCTACGCTGTCAGAGGAATTTATACTCCGAATTGCATGACTGTAGTCTTTTTATCCCCTTTTTCCATTTTAACCCCAAAAAGTACGAATTTCGAAAAATTCGCCTATTTTCCGTGTCTACGCAGTCAGAGGAATGAATACTCCGAATTTCATTACTCTAGCTGCGGTCATTTGATTGGTACTATTTTTATCCCCTTTTTTCATTTTAACCCCAAAAAGCACGAATTTCGAAAAATCTGTTTATTTTACGTGTCTACGCACTCAGAGGAATTTATACACCGAATTTCATTATTCCAGGTGTAGCCGTTTTTATCCCTCCGTACCCATTGTATCCCTTGAAAGTACGAATTTTGAAAAAAAAAACGTTTATTTTTCATGTCTACGTAGTCAAAGGAATGAATACTCCGAATTTCATGACTCTAGCTGATTTTTTTCATTTGATTGGTACTATTTTTATCCCTTTTTTCTATTTTAACCCCAAAAGGTACGAATGTCGAAAAATCAGTTTATTTTCCGTGTCAACACAGTCAGAGGAATGTATACTCCGAATTTCATGACTCTAGCTGCGGTCATTTGATTGGTACCATTTTTATCTCTCTATTCCCATTTTACCCCTTAAAAGTACAAATTTGGAAAAATACTTTTATATTATGTATCTACTTATATAGAGGAATGTACACACCGAATTTCGTGTTTCTAGCTGTTGTCGTTTAATATGTACCATTTTATCCCTTTTTTGCCCCATTTCACCCCCTACAAATAAGAATCACTTTATGCCGCACCTTTTTTGCTATAAGGGGAATGCGCATACCAAATATCAAGCAAATATAAACAGACATATTCAAAAAACATGCTTAAATACGCTAAAATATTAGGGATTATTATGGGTATTTTTAGTCCTTGTGAGGGAAAAAATTTTCCCTTTAGGCGGATTTCTCCCCGTTTCAATCCCAACCGATCTACGACTATAAGGCGCATGTATGGAAAATCTGAACGTTCTAGCTCATTTTGTTTAGATGCTAGCGTGCTTTCAACAGACGGACGGACGGACATGGCTAGATCGTCTTAGATTAGATTTATGACGATCAAGAATATATATACTTTATAGGGTCTCAGGTCGATATTTCAAGGTGTTACAAACGGAATGACAAAGTTAGTATACCCCCATCCTGGAGGTGGGTGGTATAAAAATATTCTTCTATTCGGTATTCCTAACGGATTAAGCAAGGCCAATTTTAAGAAAATCTATGGATAAATGTAGAAGTTATGGCCGAATTTGAATTTGTACTTTTGCGTAAACGGGGCCAATGGTACCAATTAAGCGGATGCAGGCATAATAATGAAATTCGTTGTATACATTCCTCTGAATATGTAGACGCTAAGAAGTAGGGAATTGTTTTTAGGGTATCCGCCATGTCTCTTTTTACTTGTTTTCTGATTGGTTTATATGTGGATTGGATTTCGTCTATTTCCTGCAATATTTGTACCGAACTTCCAACATTCAGTTTTGACATTCAGTATGTACAGTCGACCATTGCTGTCATGCCTTACATGTTTCTTTTTTCGGAACACTGTGCTCTTGTAGTGCTCTTTTCTGGCTAACAAACAAATGATCAACAACTACCAACTGTTTGTTTAGATAATTGTTAAGTAAACAATCAGCATCAACAACATGATGAACGGCAGCAACAATCGAAAACAGCAGCCAAAGCAGTAGCAGCACCAAACCATCCAGCAACTGCTGCTGTATTCAGCCTTTAGAGGTGTAGCTCAGGTTTCGCTGTTGATGCTGCTGCTGTTGTTGTTGCTGCTATTGTAAAAGACAAACACTTCCATGTTGGCCATGGCAGAAGACATTTGCAGCTCAGAAAATTCGTTACAACTCAATTGAGTTGTCACTTTGGTGATGTATTTTCTTTTCTGCTGCTGTTGTTGTTGTTGGTGGTGTCTTTTGTTTGCATTTCCTCTTAACACTTTTCCAAAGTTCCAAGAAACAGTTGCTGGTTATAATCAACAACAATATGGTCGCTGTCGCCGCCACCGCCACCATCATCGTCATTATCGCCTCCGTCATCTTCATCATCGTGGCCATTCATAAATGTTTGCATTTCACATTTTGTTGCTGCTGCTGCAACTTCTCTACTGTTCTCTTGCAGTAGTTGTTGATGTTGTTGCTGCTGCTGTATCTTTTGTTTGGGTTGGGTTGCATGCATTATGCCTACAAGTGCACCCATTACATGCCACATGTCTTAGCTAGCAAGCTAGCTAGCTGTTGCAACAATGGTGGTGGCTCATATGAATGTTCTTTCTTGGTGGCAAAGTGTCAGTTTTTTTGTGTGAGATGACGATGATGATGATATGCTAAATGTGTGCTTTTGGACTTTTGTTCAACATCTTTCATCAACTCAATGAACGTGTGATGATGATGATGCTGATTATGATGGAGATCATCAGGCCCGTGCGCAGGATTTTCCCCTGGGGGGGGTTTTCATATACACTCATAAAAAACCCTATATTGAGTTAAAATTAACTAAAATTTAAGAAACCAAGTACATTTTTACTAAACATAATTAGAATTTTCCTAAATCTAAGTAAATTTTTCCTAAAACCAAGTAAATTTTTCCTAAACGGGTTTTACTTAAACTGAGGAAACTTTTATTTTATACAAGGAAAAAATGTGAAATTAAAATAAATTAAATTTAACTAAAAAAATCAAACAAATAGTTTTGCTTCAGAGAATGCAAAACTGATACAAAAAATGACAACATGAAATATTTCTCAAAAGTTTCATGATACCTCTGCCATAAGGAGCTATTACTCATGATTGTTGCGAAGGCAAGATAGGCGCCTTCGCAGTGGTTGTTTAGAATAATTCATAAAGTATTTAAGCGAGAATTGCTTCTTAGATTAATATTCAAGAATTAATACTTAAATGTATGAAGAACTCGGCATAAATTTCAGTAAACTTCATTTTAGGAAAAAACTCATTTTTGAGTTAAAATTTCCTAAATGGAATTTTTTCCATACAAAAAATTTCAGCTTTATTTTCTCTCTTTAAATCTTGAAAATATTCTTCTATATAAGTTTGAATTTACTCAATTCTAAGAATTTTTTATTAGATCCACAGAAATGGTTTTAAGTAAATCTACTACCTTTTTTCTAGTAAATAAACTATTTACTATGGCTTTGAAAGAAGAAAACTTTACTCATATTTAGTTAATTTTCCAACTTTTTAGGGACTTTTTGCCAGGATCTTCGAGAAATATTTTGATACATTCGTCCGACAGACATTGTCTGCAAAATTGCATTTCAGTAATCCATCTACCAGTACACTCAAAGGAATATGCCAGTAAAAGAAAGCAGAAAGTCTACTGAAAGAGCAGATTTTCTGCTGTTAAAAAAGAGACAGCAGATTTGTACCTGCTGAGATGGTAAACAGCTGTTTGCTGTTTTTAGCAATATAAAGGGTGATTTTTTAAGAGCTTGATAACTTTAAAAAAAAAAAAAAACGCATAAAATTTGCAAAATCTCATCGGTTCTTTATTTGAAACGTTAGATTGGTCCATGACATTTACTTTTTGAAGATAATTTCATTTAAATGTTGACCGCGGCTGCGTCTTTTTGAGTAACAGAGACCCAATTGGTGCGAACGGCGAAAATTGGTGGTCATCATTAACACTGGCCGATACAGCTGCGATATTTTCTTCAGTTCGCACTCTACGTAAGCGTGTTGGTGGTTTAATGTCCAACAATGTAAATTTGGTGCGAAATTTAGTCACAATAGCCCGAATAGCCGCTTCAGTGGGTCGATTAAACTGACCATAAAATGGAAGCGCGCAATGAACTTTCTTAACAGAGCACGCATTTTGATAATAAAATTCAATAATTTGCAAGCGTTGTTCGTTTGTAAGACGATTCATGATGAAATGTCAAAGCATACTGAGCATCTTTCTCTTTGACACCATGTCTGAAATCCCACGTGATCTGTCAAATACTAATGCATGAAAATCCTAACCTCAAAAAAATCACTCTTTATATGATATGCATATTGTCCCAAGCTAATTTAAAGAAAAATTCGAGCTAAACCCGCTTATGAACGCTTATCTATTTTTATATTTTAATTAACAACAGCCAATTTTAGCAGACTGCAAACTCTTTAGCAGTGTGAATGGTGATGTAAGATTGTAGAAAACTGCTGTTATGCTAAGTGTAGAATATCGAGGGCTTATATTCATAAGTGGCTATGAACATAAACATAACTTTTCAGGAGAGCGAAAAAACTGATTTTCTCCTTAATTTGAAGAGAACATATTAATCGTTCTTCTACAGTTTAATCTAAAAAGGATTACTAATTGCTACGATTAAAAAGTTTTTGAAATTTCCTAGTATTCGCGGTTTCATGGCTCATAGCCACTTTTGAATATAAGCCCTCGATATATATTTTGAAGAAATATTACACAAAAAACGATCAAATTCCTTCAGTCCCGTATTTTTTCTATGATAAATGCAGAAAATTGGATATGCTTTTTGACAAAGTATGGGTCTAAATGGGATGTCTAAAGAGTTTTGGGTTTTTTTAATTTATATAGGACATGAGTAACAGGATGTTTACTCAAAATCTTTATACGCATATTCCGATTAAATAAAAAACATTTGGAAATGTTTATTCATTTTTATAATCTTAAATATGTATAAATTCGAATAACAAATACAGTTTTTTTGTATTCGATGAAATGCAAGAAGAAACAACTATAAATTTTAATTCCAAAAAAACAAATAATTGGTATTTTAGAGTTTCGTTTTCCTACGTAGATCCAAGTTACTGAATTTGTTGTTTCTCTTTTGAATAATACTTGTTACATATGTACAAAAAAATACTAACTCTGAAAAATGACATAAGTGATAAATATAACAAAAATTTTAGTAAGTTGAAACTCATTTCTTATTGTTTCGCAACTTTAAAGTATATTTTAAAAAAAGAGATCTACACGCAGAGAAAAAATGCATTTCGTAGAAACGAAATTTTAAACACGTGAACATCGTTTTTGAGTTTCTTTTGTCGAAAAAATTAGTTTGTTTGCGGTAAACATGTCAGTTGTTGTAAATGAACAAAGAGAAATAAGTTTATGTATATCAAACAGTGTTCTTCGTTTGTCGAAATGGATTTGTATTATAATTGCAAACTCCCAAAACATTAGAAGTAACAGAAACTGTTGTTGTTGCATCTATGATGAAAATAGGTCACATCGGTTCAGATTTAGATACAACTCCATAAAAATGTCGCATCGCAAATGTTAGAAACCACTCATTGCAAACTGAATATACGAATAGCCACACCATATAATATTTGACCTAAGAACATCTGTTGTGGAAGTGGAATATGTGGGTCAATGTTCTGATATAGCCCTTATACAAATGTCCCACCCGATTACTATACTCAGAAATTTAGAAATGCAACTTGTATTTTATATAAAAATTAAAGTATACTTTCTTTTGTATAAGTAAAAATGTCTACATAAAAAATTCTTAGGTTACTCCAATACTTTTTCGCAGAAAGGAAGAATTTCATCTCGCCAATAGATTTTTACATAATTATTAATTTAGATTCCAATTAGATATACTACAAGTGTGTCCAAAGTTTGGCACTCATAGTTAAGCTACGGGTTACCATCGAGCAAATTATTTGCTTTTATTAAGAATGCTTTTAGATTTCACTATGATATCATAGTGATTATTATCTACACTTTTTTAAAATTACTAACGATTTTGTTATTAAATTTCCAAACTTTTATTGCAGTACACAATTAAAAGTTAATAAGATATAGCTCTAGTCGAATGTCAAGAAATTGTATCGGTTAATAAAAATGAAAATTTTCCGAACAATTTGGTGTCCATTAGCGAAATTAGCACTACACAATCTTGAAATTGGCACAATTCGTTTAGTTTGTTTGTAGTTTTCATAGCCTTTGTCCGAAATTCAAGAAAGTGTCCACGATTTTTTATATTCATGCAATCATGTTTTCATGATTTTACTGCCAAATTTCCATTTCAGACGAGTTATTTTAAAAAGATCTTAAAAATTCTATATTTTTTGCTTCAGAAAGTCTAGAAAGTTTTAAAAAGTATATGTTCGAAACCTCTCTGGGGGGGGTTTGAACCCCCAAAACCCCCCCCTGCGCACGGCCCTGGAGATCATGACGTTCATGCTGTAATGATGTGAGGTGTATGTACATAGATATTAACTATCCGAATGACGATGAATAGAACAAATCTGAAAGATCAACAACAATGGGCTGGGCACAAAGTGACAGAAGTAATCTTTCGCTTGAAAGGATGTGAAGTGAGGAAGTGATGACGTAGCCATAACTCTCAAACTATTGTACGTCACAGTGGGACGGTGTTGAGATACTGCAAAACATTCGTACAAGGAAATAATGGTAATCAAAATGAAAACTTTAGACGACACTAAAATTTTTGGACATTTTTGTGGGGATATTCGAAGTACTTTGATTGATTTCACTCAAAATATTTTTTAACTTGTCGCCAATAGAAATTATCTTTATGCCGGGATAATCCAGCTGCGATAGCAAAAACGTTAATAAAAATTTATTTTTTTGTTCAAAATAAAAACTTGTTTATTCACATTGTCGCCAATAACAATATAAATATTTGTATCAAAACAAATTTCCAAAAAGAAAACAACGCATATTTGAAGGTCTTCGAAGATATTCCGTATATTTGTTCCCTTAGAGTGAGGGTATATAAGTCGATTTAGCCGAATGAAGCTTACTTACTTGTTTATGTTTTTTATTTATTTATTATGAATTACAATACAAAGTAAATTTATATTCTAATTTTGGGTCCAGGGATTGAGCCGGGGTGACTAAGACCATTGTAGCTAGTTATTGCAGCGACAGACCAGAGCCTCTGGTGGAAACGACCCAGCGTGGGGGTCGAGCACGCTATCAACTCGATTACCGGGGCGCTCCTTGTTTATATTTTCTTTTTCGTGCCAGCGAATTTCTTTGGAGATTCGCGATCTTATACCGGACGTGATATGTACCGACTCCGACAAATTTCAATTCCAACTAATTTACAACCATTGCACATCCATCTCCTTTTTTGGGATAGGCAGACCTAACCAGATTTCTACAACGGCACAGAATATACAGATGTCTTAAGATGGAAGGTATAATAATATTGTAATTTTTTTTAATTTACAAGCTTGGATGGCAAAATCTTCCAAGATTTCAGTGAATGTACTTCGAAAAACCATCAGATTGATCATTATATACTCCACGAGAGTAGTATGTCTTTGTGCATTTGTTTGTGACACCCAAAAGGAAGAGAGATAGACCCATTATTAATTATACCGATCGTCTTAGAATCACTTTTTGAATCGATTTAGCAATGCCCGTCTGTCTGTCCATCTATTCTTGTAATCACGATTCAGCTCGCAATTGTAGCCAGAACCAAATGAAACTTTGCACAACGAAGTTTTTCGGGACAAGGACGAACGCTCTTTAATTTGAAGAAAATCGGTTCTGAATTAGATATAGCCCACATACGAATTTCACTCCCGATTTGACTCTTTTCACTCTAGATACCGCAGATTTTCTTCAATCTTGCAAAATATCTTATATTTCAACTAGAAACACCCATGGTGAAAATGGGCCAGCCGGTTCAGATTTGTATATAGATCCCATACAAATTTCGCTACCAAATTTTCCCGATCTAAAATCCACATATTTTAACAGATTTTCTTCAAAATTGGCAAAACACCTTATATATTAACTGGAAACACCTGCGGTGAAAATGTGTTAGATCGGTTCTGATTTACATATAGCTCCCATACAAATTTAGCTCCCGGATTGAAAACCACGTATTTTCACCGAATTTCATCAAAATGAGCATAACACGTTTACGTGAACTGAAAAAATTTATTGTGAAAGTTAGTCACTTCATTCCATGTTTGGATATAGCCAAGATACAAATATTCCTCTCGATTTGACAAATTTGGTTAGGTCATATTATCATTTTCACTTTTTTACCGGATAGAAAGTGGAGTGTATCATATAGTCGGCCCCTCCCGACTTTAGCCTTTCCTTACTTGTTTTCTTTATTAGTTTATTAATACAAGGCATAAAAACTACATTTGTATACCTCCCACCTAAGGATCATTTTGTCATTCTGTCTGTCGCATAGTACGCTATGTCCGAACGAAATGAGTTAGGATGTTCAAATTTTCTCTAAATGTTTCTTATCGCTTGGGATTGGAAGTCGGCGAAGTCGGCCCAGAACGAAAATGGTTTTCAGCACATAATATTTAGGGGGTATTTTTATTTCGAAATTCTTACTTTTGAGGGATAACAAGTAAAAACAGGTTTAAATTCGGCTGGGCCGAACTTTATATGCCCACGACCATGGATTTCATTCCATAGAGGCTATCGATTTTCGTAGAAGTGCAGTAATATTAAAGGAAAATATAATTTTTTAATATAGCCAAACCAAAACAAATACAAATATTAAAAAATAAATTTATAATTAAATATAATATTTTTATTATTTCAAACCTCTCTTACTAGGCAAGTCTACCAATACTTTAAAACTAAATATATCGATATAAAACTTCAAGTCAATTCAAAAAATAAATATACTTACATTTATATTTACCAAAAAAACCTAAATTCCATAAATATTGGTTGGAAGTGGGTGCCACAGTTGGTTGTATTTTCATTCTATTTTAATTCCAAAAGTACATATTTTGAAAATCCATTATCTCACGTACATAGTGCAAAATAACCTAATTTCATGATTCAACCAATTTTTGTCGTAAAAGTACGAGTTTGGAAAAATCTGATATAATATAATAAATAATATAAGTCTTCCATAGATGGTGCTGTAACATATCCTTAGAATGACAAACCTTCGAAGCAACCCAAGCTGGTAAGTCAAAAACACATCAAACAACATCAAACTAACTGGATACATCAGTTAGTTAGTTTATAGCAATTATTAATTTAGTGTAGTTTTATAAGTGACCATGAAATGCCTACGACTTATCCAAACCTTTAACTCTAGGGGAAGGCCAAGGATCATTGAAATTATTTCATAAATCTAAGGATTTACTCATACCATGTCCATTAGGGCGTACCTCAAAAAAAAAGTTCGCCGTACACCTTCGAATATGAAGTATTATTGAAAGGTAGTTTCAAAAAAAAAAAATTTATTTTTTTATGCCGAACGTAGGGGTCGCGCTTTTACATTTTTCTATATAACTTGTATTTATAAACGGATTTTAAAGTGTGATACATCGATGTTTTTGTCTCGACGAGGCCGATTTTTTTGTCTTTGAAGTCATTGAGCTCAAGCACCCCCTTCTGGTACTTACCCATCATTTCTCAGTTGCTACTACCCTAATGTACCACTCTAATAATCGAAAATTAAAGCTCGCATAAAATCATGAATCATGTTTGAGCTCAATGACTTCAAAGACAAAAAAATCGGACAAAAACATCGATGTATCACACTTTAAAATCCGTTTATAAATGCAGAAGTTATATAGAAAAATGTAAAAGCGCGACCCCTACGTTCGGCATAAAAAAATAAAAAAATTTTTTTTGAAACTACCTTTCAATAATACTTCATATTCGAAGGTGTACGGCGAACTTTTTTTTTTACTTGTAACCTGGTACGCTCTAATGTCCATTTCTCAGCCCTTCTTTGAAATACGGGATTTCTAATATACATACTACTCGATATTCACTTGGAGTGTTCGTCGTTCTTGCATTTCGCAACAAATTAGCACAAACTGAATCCTCGGATTTATTAAACTTTAAAACACCCCCCATAAGATATGCAGCATATTTTTCATTAAATTTCTTCCGAAAAATATGCAATAAATTATCCGGTTTGCATTTGCCCCTTCCGCGAAGTATGCACTAATTTTCTTGTGCCCCAGAAAGTAGCACAGAAAGTGTTTAGTTTCTTTCTGTTTTTTTGCGGATTCTTTCATATTTATTTTTGGTGATTTTGGGTAGGAGAGGGGGCAAAACAGATACGTTTTGTAACCCAAAACAGAGAGCAGAAATGTGCAGTTATATTGGAAGTGTTATTGCAACGTTGTTTCTACTCATTTTCCAGTTGAAACTAACACCGAGACCTACTTAACATATCCAGCAGTACAATGTATATATGTATATGTATATATAATATGATATGATACGTTTGTGTGGAAGCCTCTAAGTATATGTGCATGCACTGGTTTATGACTCATTCCATGTCAAACGGAAGGATTTCTTTTATATGTATTTTCTCTTATTTTTACTAGAATAAAACACTAAATAATGAATTTTCACAAAATAGTGATCATTCAATCAAACTTTAAAAATTCTAGCGTACCACTGCGATTTTTTAAAAACAATTGAAACTACTTTAAAAACAATGTAGAGTGTATTAAGGTCGGCCAAGTACTTCAGGAGTTACAGGAGATTGAATGAAAAATAAACAAATATCAAAATATAATTTCAAAAATATTTTTTCTTGAAATATGTATAATATCGAATCGAATTTAATCCTAGCTATGATTTAAAAATTCCATCGCTTATCATGAAATGTCTCATATGTATTAGCTCACATGTATATCCTTTCACACACCACCACCACCACCACCACATGTATTCACTTTCAGATGGTGCTTAGTTTTAACAAATACACGAAATTCTAACTACTTTTCTCTCTCGTTTTTTGCGGGTTTTTGTATTTTAATATGGCTGCAAAATTGTAACATGCTTTGTATTACGGCAAACGAACTCAACTGCAGATGATATTATGGGGATAACCTAATTTGGGGGGAATGTGCTGTTTAAACAAAGATAAGAATGAATTTTTAATATGAACTCCGAGAAACGATATATGTTTTTGGAGAACAATGAAACAGAAGAAAAAAAATATGTGAACTCTTAAAGCCGCATTATGCCGGAGAAATAAGGTTACTTAAGTTGTTCAGATATATTTCACAATTTTAGGTTGAAAATTTTACTTTTGGATTTAAAGTGAAAATAATGTGAAAATAATGACAGGAGGCAGTTCTGTAGTTTTTAGAAAAAATCATTTATTTGAATTTTCTGGGTTCTAAAAAAGGAGAAGTTGCCCCAGAAAATAAACCATAAATTAAATTAATTATTTCAAATCACCCTTATAAGGATACGTTTTTACTATATATATCGAAATAATACTTCAAGTAAATATAAGACAAAAATCTTCAAAAAAGCTTAAATACCATAAATATTGGAAGATAGTGGGTGGGTGATACAGTTGGTTGTATTTCCATCCTATTTTAATTCCAAAAGTACAAATTTTGTAAGTCCAGTACTAGATAAGTTAACTTCTTGATTCAGCCAATTTTGGCCGAACAAGTATATAATATAGGGTCCGCCATCTAACGTTTTTTTCAACTATTCAACCCTTGGACTATTATTTGTGGGGTGCCCTCAGCAGCCATTTGAATAAAATTATTTTCCATTATTAACCAGAAGGATTGTACTTTCAAATAAATAAAGAAATTTCAGAAAATATTCAGTAGTTTTTTTATAGCATTTTTAAAAAAAAGTTATTTGGCGGACCCTATATATTATATGAATGTCAATACGGATTCAAAAAAGGAGCTGGTACAGGAGAAGCTTTGGTGAACGTTGTGGAAAGTATTTGTGGTGGAATTGATGATGGTTATAAGGGAGTAGCTGGTGTATTTTTTGACTTTTCCAAAGCATTTGACTTGGTCCATCATGATATTTTGCTAAGGAAGTTAAGTAATATTGGAATTACGGTTGAAACCCTAGCATTATTTAAGGATTACCTACAAAATAGATTGCAGTACGTCCAAGTTGGGTCGTCGAGTAGTTCTATGTTGCCAGTTGCACATGGTGTCCCTCAGGGGAGCGCTTTAGGTCCATTGTTATTTAAGATTTATATAAATGACTTAAAAACTATACATTTTAATGGAAAGCTGTTTTTATTTGCTGATGATGTATGTCTTATCTATAAGTACAAATACGAAAAAGTTCTTCAAACCCAAATCGAGTACGATGCTACAATTTTGGCTGAATTTTCTCGCATTAATAAATTAGTTCTAAATGCAGGAAAAACAAAATTTATAAGATTCAAGCCTTACATTAGCTCAAATGATGATGAAATGGTAATTCATGTGGAGGGAACACCAATTGCTGAGTCCCAGAGCATGAAATATTTGGGTATGCATTTAAATCATAATTTGTTATGGGATCTTCATATTAAGGACTTTAATGCAAAGATATCATCAGCTGTAGGTACTGGCGTTAAGATGATTATATATCAATCACTTGTTCACTCGCATCTTACATACTTGTCTATGATATATGGATCTGCATCTCACAACTCATTGAAATCCTTACAATCAGCTCAAAACAAAGCCTTAAAGATAGTACATAATTTGCCTGTGCGTTACTGATCGATTGATCTATACAAATATAAAGCAAAACAGACATTGCCGGTCCGTGGTGTATATAAACAACATATTTTGATGTACATGTTTAAGTGTCTAAGAGGCGTAGGTGCAAGAACAATTACATTTAATAGAAATTTAGTCCGAACTGGACGGAATACTAGACAGTCGGAAAACATTCAGGTCTCAAGATGCCGATTGGAATCGACTAAGCAACGCATTACGTACGCTGGACCGTTTTAATACAAACGGTTGCCTGCCTAATTAAGAAATATATCAACAATTTCGACTTTTAAACAAGAGCTTAAACTTTACCTTTTCCGAAATATAGAGACACTTCTAATATGAACAAGTCTAAATTACTATAACTGTTATCATAATTTTGAAATGTACGTATATAAATAATTAATATTGATTGTTTAAAGTTGCCTTTTTAGCCTCTATAAAGCCTACAAGGCGCTGGGGTTTCTAATGTATATAATTGTGTATAAAAACAATTAATAACAATATAATTAAAAAAAGTAAAAAAGTACGAATTTGGAAAAAAGATATTTTGCGTCAGAGGAATGTATGCTCCGAATTCCATGATTCTAGCTGCGTCCATCTGGTTGGTACCATTTTTATTCCTTTTTTCGCATTTTACCTCTTAAGAGAACGACTTGTCTAAGAAATTAGAGGAATGTACACACCGAATTTCATCATTCTAGCTGTAGCCGTTAGTTGGTACTATTTTTATCCCTCTGTACCCATTGTATCTCTTGAAAGTACGAATTTGGAAAAAAACTTTTATTTTTTGTGTCTACGCAGTCAGGGGAATGTATAGTCCAAATTTCATGATTTTAGCTGTGGTAATTTGGTTGGTACTATTTTTATCCCCTTCTTCCATTTTAACCCCAAATAGTACGAATTTCGAAAAATCCGTTTATTTGACGTGTTTAAGCAATTTATTTTTCATGTCTACGTAATCAAAGGAATGTATACTCCGAATTTCATGACTCATTTGGTTGGTACTATTTTTATCCCCTTTCTCTATTTTGACAACAAAAAAGTAAGAATTTCGAAAAATTAGTTTATTTTCCGTGTCTACACAGTCAGAGGAATGTATACTCCGAATTTCATGACTCTAGCTGCGGTCATTTGATTGGTAGTTTTTTATCCCCTTTTTTCATTTTAGCCCCAAAAAGTTCGAATTTTGAAAAATCTGTGTATTTTACTATACTATACTATACTTCTTGATATCCATATCGCCCTTTTGTGTTTCTCAAACTATTAAAACATCTATACCCACCGTTTCGAAATGAAAAATCCTGTAAAAAGTAGTAAATTAAAAACTGAGTACACAGTTTATCTACATATGACTTCTAGTTTTGTCTTTATATGGTTTTGTTCAGGTCCAAAAAGTACGGTTGCACTCTATTAAGTTAACCATTTCTGGATTCTTTTCTGTCTGAAGTCTTCTTTCCAAAATGTGATTACTAGCAAGGACAAAATATGTTGAAATATAAGTGAAAATAAAAAAAAACTTTAAACGCAAATTCGGCAAGTGAGTTGTCATCTGTCCCATACAAATTTTGCTCTCAATTTGAGTTTTTCCGCTATAGAAACCACATATTTTAACAGATTTTCTTCAAATTTGGCAATGTATCTTATATTTCCTCTAGAAACACACAGGGAGAAAATGAGTCAGATCTGTTGAGATTTATATATAGCTCCCGGCTTGATTTTTCCGCTCCAGAAACCATGTATTTTCACCGAATTTTTTGAGCATAACACGTTATACTTCAACTGGAAGAACGTATTGTGTAAGTGGGTCACTTCATTCCATGTTTGGATATAGCCCCGATACAAATATTCTAGTCGATTTGACAAATTGGACCAGGTCATATTAGTCTGTGATTAGGAAACATACAAACATTCTTCTCGTTTTCACTTTTTTTACCGAATTGAATTGTATTCTATTTTTTCCTTACTTGTTTTCTATTTTTGGCATTTCGCATGTTTGTTTCGTATATTTGCAGGTGACTGTATACTTCAATGCATCCTGCCCTAATAGGTTTCTGATGTCACTTTTTTGCATCGAAGTCATGGAACTCATGTCATGTATGTCTGTACTTCGGAATACTCTCACGTCTTGCAGCCATCTCTTGGATGGTTCAGATGTTGGTTGATCAGACTAAATATCGTTGATCGTGTATCTCTTGATTTTGTGATATTGAAAGGGGTCTATATCAAAAAAGGTCCATGTTTCAAGTTGAAAATTATGGATAGCCGACAATTTTGACTAAGACCAGATGTAATATGTGGTTTCTAGAGGGGTAATGGGGAAATCATAGATATTTGTATGGGTGCTGTATTGAAACATTTGATCTACATCTGCGGTATGTATTCCGAAGTGGTAACGGTCCTTCACATATTCAAGTAAATATACGTCAAAGAATCAACTTCATCATAGTATGTAAACGTCAGCTAACTTTTAGTTCTGTGTCATCTCTCCTGTGATGCCTGAAATGATCTTAATTATCCTTTGATGTCCCTCAGCAGTAAGTGTCCAAAAATTTACTTAAAAGGTTTTGACGCAATATTCCCTAATCTTCACTCAGTTTTCGAATGACACTCATAATTTAATTAATGTGGTGAATTTTCGTGTAAATCCTTCAACAACGCGTTTATGGAAATATAACTACAGCTGCCTGCTCATTTTAAAAGATTTAACACCTTTTCTTTTCCCGGATAAGACCATTTTCATTTCATTGTCTTTAACCAACATATATGTGGGTGAGAGCTAGTATATCATTTTAAAGTATTGCACGCCCTTGTGACGCCAGTTGCTCCACATTTCCTCAGCGGTGCTGACAGAGATGGGCGAGATGGGTATCCTCATGACTGGTGGTAATACCCATATTTTTAATGGCTTTTGCATGTTATGCTTCTGTGATTCCCTCGCAGTTTTCGTTACAATCTAAGCCTTTGGATATTACAGAGAGCGAAAAAAATGTGAATGTGAAAGATATCCACACTCCGGCAGCAGCAACAGCAGCACCACACCACTCAGACAAACTTATGGCCACAATAAAGTCAGCTGAAGTGAAATGGAATGAATGAAAAAACCAGCTTTAATATGTGAGCGAGCCTACGATGGCGATACACTTTCGCAGGCATTGATGATGGCTCAAAAGGGGTCACACAAAAAAAGAAGTAAAGCTGGAATAAAGCAACCGAGGAAAACTGAACTGAAGCATACTCTAAGGGTTTTAATAACGCGGTAAATGGAGCTGGGAGTTTAAAGCCCTCGCCGTCACATACATTGACTCAGCACTGGAAGGTGAAAGGACACCCACCCACATGTGGCACACACAGAGGTGGGATGTATGTACAATGGACATTAAGGGGGTCGCTCTTAAAAAAGTACAAAGCGGGCACTCCTACTATTTGTCTCTAGAATAATGCTAACGGTTCCGGAGAACTCTCCAATAAATTCACTTAATTCATGATTTTGTTTCGGAAAGATTTACACCATTTGATTTATCATTCACATTTCCTTTTGAACCCACTCTAGTGTTCATACGTTACGTGAGGAGACAGGCCGACTCGAGGGTGATTTGAATGTCAGCCATAATTTTGACATTTTTATTATGCGACGAGTATGTCTTCAGCAGTAGCAACAACAACAACACCACCAAGGATACATGCTAACGAAATTTATAGGTAACAATTTCATTTTCTTTTCTTCTTCAGTTCAGTTCATCTCCTTGATCCTTCTTCTTCTTCTTTGTGCAGCATGTCTCTACTCTTCGTTTTCTGCTATTTGTTGTCACCGTTGACTTAACAATTCCATTGAACTTTTAAAGCCAGCCATCCAAACTACAGCCATTCGGCCGGAATGTTATCAACATTTTTCCCCATAATCATAGGCCATCATCATCATCTGCCGAGGAGCAGGAGCAACAACACTAGATGATTGCGTTCAAGTAAGTGGAACCGGGTGTAGGTCTCGTCGCCGCCGTCCATAGGTACGTTGATGATGTTGATGAAATATATGGTGATGGCACTGTCGTGTGCCAGCCAGGGCACTGGCACGGCCCCGCACACCGCACCATTTTCACATTTTCAGCCCTGCGGCACAAGACACGAGCAGAGGATATTTTAAAGGTTGAATGGCTGCTTGCCGTGTGATTTTCACTGGGCTTTAACAATTTTTTTTGGCCATATCCTTATATTTTTCGATTTTCAAAGCGTAAGATGTGCATAAATTTGTTTGTTTGGGTGGTTTATGTGAGGTTTTGTGTAGAAAATTACCAAAAATTGAAACTTTTGATCTTGATTATTATAATAAAGTGAATATTTGTGATCAATATTGGCTGGAGTCCTAGAAATCACCCAAATCCAATTAAATTCACACATGTATTGAGAATGGCAAATTGTGATACACAACGAAAGAGCTAGTTTTCACATATGGGAACTTCGTGCATCGCTAGCATATAGCAGAACATCCGACCATCGTCGCTTGTTTAGTCATGTCTTTATTGCACCAGATTAATTGCTCTAAATCGATAGAACCTCGAGACAAAAGTCAGGGATTAATTATCAGGGCAGCATGGGAATGATATAGAGTCTCTCCTAAATTGGGCCGAAGCCGAAAATATATACCTCGAGTTGGTTTAATCTTTCGGATAGTTTTATATTTCGAATACGAGGAACGTTCAATAAGTAATCGACCTCAAAGAGATCAATCCATGAACAACCGAATATAAATATTTTTTGCCAAAGTAGTATAAGAAACGAACAATTTATATTCTTCCCAAAATAAACAAGCAAAAAGGACGTTAAGTTCGACCGGGCTCAACCTTTTATACTCTCCACCATGGATTACATTCCACAAAGACTTTCGATTTTGCAGATGTGGAGTTACATTGTAGGAAAATGATACCTTTTTTAAATATAGCCAAACCAAAACAAATAAAAATATTGAAGAAAAATAATTTTATAAATAAATATAAATAATTTAAACCACGCTTATTTGTATACTTATATATCGAAATAATGCTTCAAGTCTGTTCGAAAAGTATATATAAGGCAGCAATCTTCAAAAATGTATAAATACTCTAAATATTGGGGGATAGTTGGTGCATTTTCAGCTGTAGTCTTTTGGTTGGTTGTATTTCTATAGTTTTATACCCTCCACCTCCTGGATGTTCACTTTTTGAGTACAATTGTAGTATTATATATATATAGTAGAGTAGCTTCTTTTGTGAGGAAGGAAAAAATGTTGTTGATGTTCCCGACTAAAATGAAAGATTTGTTTTGATTTTGTTTTATTTGTTTTATGTGTTCTCCCAATATATTTCGTGTTTATCTTTGTCCATTCGTAAGCTGGACGCGTTCAAAATAACCTCAATAAATCAGATTTTTCTTGAATAAAATTCACCATTGATGGTATTGAGAAATAAACCGCTAGAAATTAAAATCCGACCCGAGCCTTATCAAACCATATTAAAAACTCGCAATATGACCCAGATTTATACTAAAGGGTCCGCCATCTAACGCTTTTTTTCAACTATTCAACCGTTGGACTATTATTTGTGGGGTGCCGAGGCAGCCATTTGAATGAAATTATTTTCCATTATTAGCCGGAAGGATTGTACTTTCAAACCAAAAAAGAAATTTGAGAAAATATTCAGTAGTTTTTTTTATAGCATTTAAAAAAAAAGTTATTTGGCGGACCCTTTATTTTAGTGCAATTTCTGATGCTTTTTTTTATAAAAACCGCAATAACTTCCACATTTTTAGTTCGATTTATGTTTTTAGGGCCTCGTTGGAGAGGTATTGATAACCAATTGCAATTTTTAGAATTTTCTAACCCATTAAGGGCCGCAAATTTTTTTCTTACTGTTAATACTCAGTGGGTTAAATGTGAAGTAAAAACTGAAATGTGTGAAATGTGTCGTAAACACATTCTAGTCTTATATAAAGCTAATTTTTGGAAAGAAATTCAACCATTTCAAATTTTCCCCCTTAAAATAATGGGGAAAAATTGAAATGGTTGTTAATGATAAATTAACATAGATAGGCGGATGAAATTAAAAGTATATTTAGTAGATTTTCTTCTCTTTCATTTGATACCCATATCGCCATTGTACGATACGCAAAAGTACGAAACTAAATTATTGAAACATTTACATCCTTTGGAAATTAAAAGTCCTGTAAAAAAGACAAACGACCACGAAATAAAAAACTGAGTATGAGTTTTCCTATTAGTGACCTATAGTTTCACTTCTATATAATCTCGTTCTTGGGAGGGAAATCATGTCGCACGGTTTTATTGTAACATCTTATGTGAAGTTTTCCTCCCAATTTATGCATTGAAAGACCAAAATTTCAGATGTTAATTTTCAAAACTTAGCTTTTTGTAAGACTGGAATGTGTTTGCGATGCAAAAAACCCCATATTTCAGTTTTTACGTCACATTTAATCCACTGAGAACCAACAGTAAGAAAAAAATTGTCGGCCCTTAATGGGTTAGGAAGTTCTAAAAATTGGAATTTGTCATCAATACCTCTTCAACGATCCAACAAAAACACAAATCGAACTAAAAATATGGAAGTTATTGCGGTTTTTATAAAAAATGCAACAAAAATTGCACAAAAATGTTAAAATTCTACCCTCTATTCTGGGTTAAAATGCAAGTTTTTGATATGGTTTGATAAGGCTCCGACCAGATTTTAATTTCTGGCAGTTTTTTCTAAATACAATTCTCAGCGTGAATTTTATTCAAGAAAAACCCCATTTATAGAGTTTATTTTGAACGCGTCCAGCTCACGAATGGGCAATGATAAAAGCGAAATATTTTGGGAGAACACATAAAACAAACTAATCTTTCATTTTAGTCGGGAACATCCACTACTTTTATTTTGAAGCCACTCTAGTAAGAAGGCGTTAAGTTCGGCCGGGCCGAATCTTATATACCCTCCACCACGCAGTGCATTCCACAGTATTACCAGCAGATTAAAGGATGTCGACTTTATATAGAAGTACGGTACCATATTACGAAAATTGTGATATTTTTATGCACATTACTATATTTGTTTACTATTTCAAACTATAATGTATTTATGCGCACTGTTTAAAATCTACTTCTATAAATAAATACAATGCTGTAATTGAGAAAGTGAACATGACGAAAATATTAGGCGATTGTCAGTCGCATTAGGGAGAAGCATTTTCAGATACAGACAAAGTGACTGTATTATTTTGATAAGAAAAGTACAAATTTTAAAGATATCCCGATTCGCCCCATTCTCCGCCCAAATGTAAAAATTTCGAAAAAAAAAACTTTTTGTTTCGAGTCTTCCTAGTCAGAACAAAGAATACACACCGAGTATAAAGACCGAATTTCATGATATCAACTTCAGCGGTTTGGAAGGTCCCATTTTTATCCCTCTTTATACCCTACACCACTTGGTGGACTAGGGTATTATAAGTTAGTTTCGCGCCAAATGTTTGTAACACCAAGAAATAATCAAGCTAGACCCACCTTTAAGTATACCGATCGGCTTAGAATCACCAGCTGAGTCGATTTAACGATGTCTGTCTGTCCGTCCGTCTGCTGTCCATCTTAGCTTGTTCGCACTCTACAGGTCGCAATTGTTGTTATATTGTCGTGAAACTTGACAGAAGTTATTTTTTCTGGCCAAGGACCATCGGTATTGAACTTGGAGTAAATCGATTCAGATTTAGATATAGCCCCATTACAAATGTCGCTCCCGATTTGACATTTTCTGCTCTAGAAACCACATCTTGTACCCGATTTTCTTTAAATTTGGCACAATATTTTATAATCCAACTAGAAATACCTGTGCAAAAATTGGGTATGATCGGTACAGAGTTAGATATAGCCCCCATACATATGTCGCTCCTGATTTGACATTTTCCGCTCTAGAAACCACATATTGTACCCGATTTTCTTTAAATTTGGCACAACATTTTATAATCCAACTAGAAATACCTGTGCAGAAATTGGATACGATCGGTTCAGATTACGATATAGCCGCCATACAAATGTCGCTCCCTATTTCACTTTTTCCGCTTTAGGAACCACATATTGTACCAGATTTTCTTTAAAATTGGCACAACATTTTATAATTGAACTAGAAACACCTATGCTGAAAGAGAGTATGATCGGTTCATATTTAGATATAGCCCCCATACATATGTAGCTCCTGATTTGACATTTTCCGCTCTAGAAACCACATATTGTACCCGAGTTTATTTAAATTTGGTACAACATCTTATAATCTAAATAGAAACACCTATGCAGAAATTGGGTAAGATCGGTTCAGATTTAGATATAGCCCCCATACAAATGTCGCTCCCGATTTGACATTTTCTGCTCTAGAAACCACATCTTGTGCCAGATTTTCTTTAAATTTGGCACAACATTTTATAATCCAACTAGAAACACCTATGCAGAAATTGGGTAAAATCGGTTCAGATTTAGATATAGCCCCCATACAAATGTCGCTCCTATTTCAATTTATCCGCTTTATAAACCACAACCGATTTTCTTTAAAATTGGCACAACATTTTATAATCGAACTAGAAACACCTATGCTGAAAGTGGGTATGATCGGTTCAGATTTAGATATAGCCCCATTACAAATGTCGCACCCGATTTGATATTTTCCGCTCTAGAAACCACATCTTGTACCCGATTTTCTTTAAATTTGGTACAACATTTTATAATCAAAATAGAAACACCTATGCAGAAATTGGGTAAGATCGGTTCAGATTTAGATATAGCTGCCATACAAATGTCGCTCCTTATTTCACTTTTTCCGCTTTAGAAACCACATATTGTACCCGATTTTTCTTTAAAATTGGCACAACATTTTAAAATTGAACTAGAAACACCTATGCTGAAAGAGGGTATGATCGGTTCAGATTTAGATATAGTCCCCATACAAATGTCGTTTTTCTTAAAATTAGCACAACATCTTATAATCCAACTAAAAACATATGGTGAAAGTGGGTAAGATCGGTTCAGATTTAGATATAGCCCTCATACAAATGTTGCTCCCGAATGTTTAACCGATTTTGGCCCAACTTTACATATTATATTTCACCAATAAACATACATGTTGAAAGCGGGTCACATCGTACCAGGTTTCCATATACCCCTCATACAAATGTCCTTTTCGATTTAACATTTTTTGTCAAACACATACATTTACAGGATGCAAAAATCCTTCCCGATTTCACTTTTTTACCGAATTGAATTGTAATGAGAATTGTTTGATGCCCATATGTCCATACTTTGGTATAACCCAAATGGGGTCCCATTCTGATCTATTACAGCTCTAGAAACTACATCTTACATCGGATCTTCGTTAAATTTTCCAGATCATGATATTCTTGCAACTAGGAATACCTACAGTGAATGAGAAATATATAGGCCCATGTTTTTGACCAGGCCCAGAATGTTGTTGTAGGCTCTCTTTTGAAATGTCGGTCCTATTACTACTGTATAATTTGTATTTGTCTGTCGGATAATTGTATCAATTACAATATTATTAACCATATTCGCAGGGAGAGGTGTAGGGTATTATATAGTCGGCCCCGCCCGACTTTAGCATTTCCTTACTTGTTTTAAATTTTCAGATTCCCTTAAAAGTACGAATAACGAACAATCCCTCTATTTTACGTGTCTATGCAATTAGAGGGATTTACACACCGAATTTCATGATTCTAGCTGTTGTCGTATCAGTGGTACCATATTTTATCCCTTTTGGTCCCACTTCGCCCGCGAAAACTTTTATTTTCTTTGTAAAATTTCAAATGTATGCGAATCAGAAATTTAATTAATAAACCAAGACTTTTGATACTATGTATATATAAGGGTCCGCCAAATAACTTTTTTTTTAAATGCTATAAAAAAACTACTGAATATTTTCTCAAATTCTTTTTTATTTTATTTATTTCCGGTTAGTAATGGAAAATAATTTCATTCAAATCTCTGCCTCGGCTGGCCATGCAGTAGCCTACACGATCGGTCCAATTTTTAAGCACATTATCGATTGTGTGCAGCTGTATTTCACCAATGGCTTCACGAATATTGTCCTTTAAAGCGTCAATTGTCTCTGGCTTGTAGGCGTAACACTTATCTTTGAGGGCACCCCACAAATAATAGTTCAACGGTTGAATAGTTGAAAAAAAAAACGTTAGATGGCGGACCCTTTAATGGAAATAATACTTCAATTCATAATGTAAATAAAAGGCAGAAATCACAAATACCCTAAATATTGGGGGACAGAGAGTGTATTTTAAGCTGCAGTCTTTTGGTTGGTTTGTATTTCCATCCTATTTTAATTTGAAAAGTATTAATTTTGAAAATACTTTATCTCTCACGTACGCAGTATAAGACAACTTCATGTTTCTACCATATTTTGTCGTAAAAGCAACAAAATGAAGTACGAATTTGGAAAAAAAAACATTATTTTACGTGGCTATGCACACAGAGGAATGTATACACCGAATTACGTGATACTATCTGCGACCATTTTGTTGGTACCATTTTTATCCCCTTTTTGCATTTTACTCCTTAAAAGTACGAGTTTCGAAAATTTCATCATTTTAGCTGCAGCCTTTTAGTTGGTACAATTTTTATCCCTCTGCTCCCATTGAATCGCTTGAAAGTACGAATTTGGAAAAACCACTTTTCGTGTCTACTCAGTCAGAGGAATGTATATAGCGAATTTCATGGTTCTAGCTGCGGTCATTTGGTGGGTACTATTTTTATCCCCTTTTCCATTTTACACCATAAAAGTACGAATTTCGAAAATTTCCTTTATTTTATGTGTCTACGCAATCAGAGGAATATATACACCGTATTTCATTATTCTAGGTGCAGCCGTTTGATTGGTACTATTTTTATCCCTCTATCCCCACTTAACCCCTTAAAAGTACGAATTTAGAAAAAATAATTATATATTATGTATCTATTCTATTAGAGGTATGTACACGCCAAATTTCGTATTTTTATCTGTTGTCTTTTGATAGGAACCATTTTTATCCCTTTTTGTCCCATTTCGCCCCCTACAAATAAAAATCACTCTATGGTGCCCTTTTGTGCTACAAAGGGAATGCGAATTGCAAATATCAAGTAAATACAAGCTAATATGTTCAAAAAACATGCTGAAATAATCTTAATATTAGGGGTATTTTCCTTGTGAGGGAAAAAATTTTCCCTCTGGGCCGATTTCGCCCACTTTCAATCCCAACCGATATGCAACCATAAGACACATTTAGGAAACATTTGAACCTCCTAGCTCATTTCGTTCGGCCGCTATCGTGCTTTCAACAGACAGACAGACGGACATGGCTATATCGTCTTAGAATTTTACCACGACCCAGAATATATATACTTTATGGGGTCTCCGATGAATATTTCAAGGTGTTACAAACGGAATGACAAAGTGAATATACCCCCATCCTGGAGGTGGAGGGTATAATAAAATCGACTCCATTCGTACTGCCTTCATTCTGCCAGCATGCTAGCCGGCCTTCTAAAGGAAAGCAATGAAGAATGCCCATTGCATCTATCTAATAGGAAATGATAAGGCCTTTCTAAATGCCTTCTCAAAGAAGGCAGTCAAGAATGAGTATAGGATTTCTAAATGCTGATGATTAGGCCTTCTGGTAGGCCTTCTTAGAGAAGCGAGGTGAGAAAGTGTGCCGAATCTTTTTTCATGCGCGAAGAAGGCCTTCTGGAATGCCTATTTTCAGAAGGCATACAGGAATGTGTTTCGGATCCGAAGAGAAGGCATTTTAGAAGGCCTTCTATGGGGAGGCCTTCCAAATATAATAATACCAAACTAATGCAGATAGAACTATATTATTTGCAGTATTTTTAGTAGATGTTCTTCTCTTTAATATGATACTTCTACCGGTATTATATTGTAAATAAGTATTTAAAATAATTTTTCAAAAATTCATCCTTTGGAAGTGTTTAGTCCTTTTATGGGACAAAGGATGAGAAAATGAAAAATTAAAGTCACCAATTAACTCCATTTCGCCTATAGATTTCAGATGTATATCATATAGTTCAAGTGTATTAAGGACTGTCGGGCGGAGTTATATAGGTATAGGTATTATATAGGTATAACTAGAATTGTTTGTTAAATAATTAATATTAATTTTGTGTGAAATGTTTACTCATTTGGCAGCTTAAAAACTCCCTCAAATTCAACTTTAATAAACTTCTCTTTCTGGTTCTCCTCGGGTTCCTCGAGGTATTTTTTCTTTAAATCCTTATTTTAAAAAGTGTCCCCCAGTCCCACTTCACACTCTATTTGCAATAATATTGCACGCATTTCACTGTTCTGTTGTGTCGTATTTTTCCCCGTTGCATTAAACGGAGTAAAATAAAGCCTTTTGTTTTTATTGTCCTTGTTTGTAGGACACCGCATACGATGGAAAAAATCTTCATTTTCATCCTTTCTACGTTTACAGCTGCTGTTCGTTTTGTGGCATGAAGCGCAAAGGAAGTAGGTATAAAATTCCTGTTGTTTCTGCTTCACTTCATGAAGTCACTTGACACAATGGCCCACAAATGCATTCTTTGGAACATGCCGTTCCGAACTCATCTCCGCTCCGCATTATAGTGCGTTACCCTTGCTAGTTCTCTCTCTTTCTGTCTCGCTCACTTTAATCTCAGTCATCAAAGCTTATGGCATTTGTTTTTTCTTGTTTTCTTCGCAAAGAAAAAACAACTGCCTCTCTTCTCTCTTCATCCTTAGGCTGCTGTCGTCGTTGTTGGAGCCGGTGCTTCATGTCTTTCCTGGCGCTGAAGAATATTCTCCACTCGTATTTGTTTAAGTCATTTCGATTTTGTGTCAACGCCATCTTTGTCTGTACGACAAACGACTTAAGAGTGCGACTACTGCATGCCAACGAGGGGTGGGAGATATGCAGAGGAAATTATGATGTTATGTTATCCAGACACAATAGGGGGATGGGTTCTCAACGTATTTTAGACCTCAGATGGTCTCAGATATGCGAAATTTTATATCTAAACTTTATTTCCCAATTATTACTTCTTTAACATTTCCCCAAACAGTAAAGGGTATTATTAGGTCGATATTTTGTAGGCATTTTAAATGGTTGAAAACAGTTTGAGATATTTCGTATAAGATCCTAATATAGTGGAACATTCACACGGCATGAATGAGCTACGTTTCACCAACGAAATCTTAAGATGTCTTCAAGAAACCAGTTATTGCTTTGGACCAACACAGAGCTTCCTGGGAACAGTTTACAATATTTGTAAGTGTTAAACAACGCTGTGCAAAATCAAGCTGGAATTTTTAATATTTAAATTATAAATTAACAATTTTTATGAAATAATTATTTTTTATTTCATACTTTTTATAAATTTTCATCCAAATTCTGAACTTACAAAAAAGACTAGCAACAAAAAAACGTATTAACATTTTTTTCAAGATTTAATTTATTTTTTGTGTGCATTGATTTGATAATGGATATATTTTTAATTTTTATACTAAAATTCCAATTTTCGTTGAATGTACCTTTACTATATGTACTCTCATCATGGATGTATAAGTCCGACCTGGACCGATTACATGTTTAATTAAAGACAATTGTAATGGTTTCAAATATTGCGAAATTTTGGACTTTCACATAAAAACAGCCTAACGAAGAAAACATAGACTATTTGTAAAAGATAGTGATAAATAACTTTGTGGACGCAAGTTTTTTGTTCAAATTGTGGCATTTGAAAAAAAAAACTTATTTATACTTTTAATAGCGAAATCTTTATATATAAAAGAATACCTATTTCATAAAAACTGAGAAAATAAATTGTTTTTAATTTGAACTCTCATTTTGGAAATGTAAGTTCGACCACATCATCTTGTCTTTGCTTATAAAGGTACTTATGATGAGTAGAAATTTTGCCAATATCACGTTTACGTGAAAACATTGGTTTAGGAAAAGTCTCCGAAATATTTAGAATAATTTGATTTTTTCAAAAACATTTTTTGCTGGCTCAAAAAATAAATAAAAATATACAAAAATTGGAGAAAAATATTTTGTTTTATCTATCATTATACAAAAGATATCAAAGTCGATATGTAAAAGATCTATGGATAAATGTAGAAGTTATGACGCAAAAGATTTATTTAAAATTTTTGTTAATGGAGAGAAACTTTATAAATTATAAATTTATAAGTTTATAAATTTATAAATTTTTAAATTATGCAGCGGAATATTTTGTTTTGTTTTATAATACTTGCAAAATGGATTATATCCAGATTTAAATTCTTCAAATATCCAATGGTTTCTTCATTAATATGCCCGCTATTATTATTTATTAATTGCATTAATTCATGACATTCACACTATCATGTTTTCAGGTCCATGATGACCCGTTTAACTCTATAAAATATAGATGCAAAACGGTATTGAGGCAGGACAATATCCCAGTTCAGCTCATATGTAGATTGATTACAGACCAAAATATATACAAACAAAACAAGTAAGGAAATGCTAAAGTCGGACGGGGCCGACTCTTTGATACACTGCATTTTCTATCCGAATACAATTCAATTCGGTAGTAAAGTGAAAACGGAAAGGATTTTTGTATCCTGTAAATGTATGTGTTTGACAAAAAATATTAAATCGGAAAGGTCATTATCCCATATATTGAAACCTGGTACGAAATAGGTAAAATATAAAATGTACAGTTTAGCCAAAATCGGTTAAACTTTTGGGAGCAACATTTGTATTTGGGCTATATTTAAATCTGAACCGATCTTACCTACTTTCACCATATTTTTGTTTAGTTGGACTATAAGATGTTGTGCCAATTTTAAAGAAAATCGGGTACAATATGTGGTTTCTATAGCGCAAAAGTCAAATCGGGAGCGACATTTGATCTGAACCGATCTAGCCCGCTTTAGCCACACGTGTTTCTAGTTAGATTATAAGAAGTTGTGCCAAATTTAAAGAAAATCGAGCACAATATGTGGCTTTTAAAGCGGCAAAAGTCAAATCGCGAGCGACATTTATATGGGGGCTATATCTAAATCTGAACCGATCTTACCCAATTTCAGCATATGTGTTTCTAGTAAGATTATAAGAAGTTGTGCCAAATTTAAAGAAAATCGAGTACAATATGTGGCATTTAAAGCGAAAAAAGTCAAATCGGAAGCGACATTTGTATGGGGGCTATATCTAAATCTGAACCGATTTAATACATTTTCAACACAGATGTTTCTAGTAGAATCATAAGGAAATTTGAAGCAAATCAAGTTTAATATGTGGTCTCTAGAGCGGAAAAAGTCAAATCGGGAGCGAAATTTTGAATGGGAGCTATATATAAATCGGAACCGATCTAACACCTTTTTACCACAGGTGTTTCTAGTTGAAATATAAGATGTTTGCCAATTTTGAAGAAAATCTGTTGTAATATGTGGTATCTAGAGTGAAAATAGTCAAATCGGGAGAGAAATTCGTATGGGGGCTATATCTAAATCAGAACCGACTTTCTTCAAATTAAATAGCGTTCGTCCTTATCCCGAAAAACTTCGTTGTACAAAGTTTCATTTGGTTCTGTATACAATTGCGACCTGTATCGTGATTACAAGTATAGATGGACGGACGGACATTGCTAAATCGATTCAAAAAGTGGTTCTAAGTCGATCGGTATAATTAACAATAGGTCTATCTCTCTTCCTTTTGAGTGTTACAAACAAATGCACAAAGACTCTCGTGGAGTATATAATGAAGGTAAACGAGTGCGATACGGCAAAAAATATGATGTATATCTATACCTGGATTTACACTATTTACGTATGCAACTAAATGAGATGCTTGTAAGATGACACTGTGGATTGTTACTTGTTGCGATTTTTGTTCTGATATTGAAATTTAGTACTTAAAGAGCCCGTAAAGGTCGTAAGGGGACAGAAATCATGATAGTGGTTGTGTGCAACCAAGTTATAAATGTCACCATGATATTTAATATAAAATTTGCATTTTATGAAACAGTTTCTCCATCCTCGGTGACGCAAGGGCTACCTTCCCTCAGAGCTGAAGCGGGTATAGATAGCATTGCTTTAAATCATCCAAATTTGTAAACTTCATGTTGTTGTAGAAGTCGATTAAGAGGAAACCAATGTGAGGTTAAGTTGAGTGAGCTCGATACATTTGAATCGTCATATATTGAAATGACAGACGATACTTCTTCAATATATACTATGAACTACTGAATCTCCATTTTATTCACTTCAATCTAAAACGGTTTTTAAAAATCTGGAAAGTTTTCATCATTACATTTGTAAGTGTTTTATATATATAGCACTAGCAAGATTTAGAAACAAGTTAGACTGACTGGTGCAAAATGTATAATACGAGATAAATTTAATGATTAATGTAATTTGAATATATTAAATTTTAAAATAATAGTCTTTGGGTTATCCATAAAAACTGGGGAACTTGACTCGTCTTCCATAACGTGTGACTTGTTAATTTGGCTCCTCATTTTCATAGTATTGTGTCTCTTTTTTATAGCAAAATATTTTTGGTATCGTCGCTCGACTTTGAGTGGGCCTTTATATAGTGGTTCCAGTGACCTTCTAAATCTATCTACTCTCAGAAAAATAAGATTGCTCTTTAGTAATTTAGGATCTAGATAGTGTTGTTAGTTATAATGCCATGTAGCATTTAGAAACGAGGTAACAGCATTCATTAGTCACCCTGTATTAGAGGTACATACCTTCAACAAAAATTGCAATTTTATTATTTATTAAAAAATATTAAAAATATATAAAATAGTCGATTTTATAAAACAGCATGCATCGATGCTCACAAAATATATATAAACTATTACATAGCGTAATTTTGATGTGTTATATTGCATATATCTGCTACGTAAAAAGTTTCGTTGCAGTAACAACTGTAATTAATAATGTTTCGTTGAAGCTGCAATAGCGAGAATTAACACGTCCGCAAAATGTTGGAAAACCGTTTATTCAATCGTGAATAAACTAATCGGCCATATTGCTCCACTCATCACCTTCTCATTTGTAAAGAAGCAAGGATCGTTTTTGTGCCCATTCCACGGTGAGGCAGATGACCAGTTTTAGAGGCGTCTATAAAAATCTTGAGTTGCCACGCCCACTTAAAATGGGATGGTAGTAGATTTTTCAAGACCTTTTAAATTTCGTAAATTTACTTATACTGCTATGCTAAGTTGTTTAGAAATTGTTTAAGTTTCCCAATCTTCTGCCACGCCCATTTAAAGAGGTATGGTAGTAGTTGTTGAGGCAAAATACCTTAGGAACAGGTAGGAGTATCCTAACATATATTCATAAAATTTTACAAATTACTTTAAATTTAGTTAAATATGAATTTATAGTACACTGGATATTTAAATGGAATGTTCAAACTATACCCAATGATATTGAAACAGTCGTGTTTATTAAAACCAGGTATAGGCGCAAGGAGTGGTGTAGGATATCTCTTATAGGTTAGTTGATGCTATACAATAATTAGAAAACATTTATTTGATCTAGAAATGTAAATTGTGAAAGTGGGTCTCATGTCAAAATCCTCCCCGAATTGATTTGCGTAGAAAGTGGAAGGTCTCATATAGTCGGTCCCGCCCAACTATAACCTTTGCATATTTGTTTTTAATTATGAAATTTAATTAAAAAAAATATTCTTTTTGATTTTTTATGATGATTAAAATATTTCCGCTTCTCGTCAAGTCTAAGATAGGGATCTATAAATCGGGAAAAGTCGAAATCGACTTTACCATTGCCAAAAGTCAACTTTTATTTTCGACTTTGTGCATCAATGAATTTTATTTTACTTTTTTTCGCTCTAGACAACACGTCAACTAGAAACATCCCTGCAAAAAGTGTGTAAGATTGGTACAAATTAATATAACCAATATAAATGTCTCTCGATTTGGTCTAATCGACTATTTATTCATTTGCAAAAGCCTTTTCATAAGTCGAAAAGTCATCTTTTTCATGTATTTCCCAAAGTCGAGCTTTTTGCTTTGCTGCAACTTTAAGTCCCTAGTCTAGGGACGACTATAGTTGGACGACTGCACCTCATTGTGCATACCTTCCTCGCATGTGTATGAGTTAGTACGAATGTACGTCTGTGTGTGTGTGCATTTGTGTATGTCAGTAAGCCGCTTTTAGAATTGTTGTTTTCAGCCATTGTCACAGAGTGTTTGTCGGAGTGAGTGTGTGTTTACTTCCGCTTCCTATATATTTTCCCCAGTTATTACTGCAGCAGCTGTTGCTCCTGTAGTTATTACTAATGTTGATGTTGTTGTTGCTGTTGCTGTCATCGTTGTCATTGCTGTTGCTATTGGTGCTGCTACTGCCTTAGCTGTTATTACTGCTGCTATTCGCTTCGTCTTATTCTTCTTTATGCTATTGCTTTTACTGCCTTATATTCATTCATATGTATATTAGACTGAACCGGGAAAATAATAATATTTATTGTTTCCAGTCATGCTACGGAAATTAAATTTTGACTGTTTAATGATGACATGCAAAATATTTCAAACTATTTCCCCAGATTTTTTTCCAATTTTTATGGTGCTTTCCGTGGCAGCAAAAAAGTTTTTTCACATCAATTTTTTGTCAATTTATGGGATACTTTTTCTATGTGAAAGTGAAATTTGCAACATTTATAAATACCAGGAATTGAACATATAAGCGCATGTGATCGGACCTAAATTTCCAAAATGAGAGTACTAATATTAAATGTATCTTCGGCGGATTTAAAAACAAATTTATTTTTTTTGTTTCTTTCTCGCGACCCAGCCTAATGCATATGTGTTCATCCACACACACACATATACCCAGTCACTTGCAAATATATATATTCTTTAATCAACAACTTTGTACTGGATTTATGCATTTATGTGTGTGTATGTGTATGCATGTGGTCGTGTGACTTCCTCTACCGCCTCTTGTTTTGTATGCGCGCGTGTGGATGTGTGTGATTGTTATGATTATAATTTGTTATGACTCTTTCTTTCAAGGATTTCTTTATTTTGCTTTCCTTCCGCATACTTCTCACCCATTCTATACATCTATTGCAATTGAGGTTACTGTAGGTTGGTTGTCGTTGTTGCTCTTCTTCTTCCTGTCTCTTTCAACTTCTGCAGTAATAATGGTTAAATATCGCAACAGGGCAAACACAGAGTAAAAAACCAGTGTAAATTTTAAAGTCAACATATGGTCTGATGAAGGCAAGATGAAGAAGAAGAAAATGGAGAATACAATGACGAACGAATTTATTTTATTTTGCTTTGAATTTAAGTGAGGAAAATCATTCCTAGAATTTTTTAATAAATATTTAAAGACACGACACGATAAAGAGATCCGCTGGTAGAACATACAGCAGACATACAACTAGATATCGTAATCTGTGTACTCAATTTTCCATTTTAAGGATATAAACATTTCTAAACATGTATTTAAGTATGTCCAACCATCAGTTTATGTCAACATGAGTATCAAATAAATGATGCTATTCTCCAGAAATGGAAAAAAAAGTTTTAAATTGACACAAAATATATATTGAAACCTCACTTTTTAAAGAAGTATGGAAATCTCAAAATTTTGTATTCAATATTTCTCTTTATGTATGATTAGATATTAAAGAAACGAAATCAATTATGAGGATCTCATTGATATAATTTTTGGAAATATTTATTCAGGATCCAGGGAAATTATGGAAATTCCAAAAATTAAGGGGTTGGTATGTAAAATTTGTAATGATCTGGCTGGAAAGTGGAGCAAGGCAGCTAGAAAAAGTGAAGATTTTTAAATCGAAATATTGATTGGAAACCACAAAAATTGACATTCATTACTTCAAAAAGTGTACTGATTACGATTGATGTCATGAAAACCTTGTTATGTAAAATACGGATTTATCTACCCATAATTGCATAGGAAAAAATAAAAGTAAATTAAGCTGTTTTTGCAAAAAAATAAATTTTAATGTACCGTGGATTCCCATCGTTAAATGCTCCATAAATCGAAATATATCGAATGCTGATTACTCTATGCAGCAAAAAGATTGTCGAATGACTATGTATAACATTTTCTGGTGTATTTTGGCGTTATTAAATCAAAAAAGGCTTCTCCAGGGAATTCTGTACTTACTCTAAGGGAAATTGTTGGCAATTGCTATAAACGTACCTATCCGGGGATAAATCGATATGGATATATCACTAAGTGTGAATAAATTGTAAATTCTCTTGAGGTGCGTTCAAAGTCAAGTCCTTTTAAATCGATTCTAGGCCATATCCTTTGAGACCGATTCTAGGACATGTCTTTTGAGGTATGGTGCAAGTCATATCCTCTGAGACCGATTTCAGGACTAGTCCTTTAAGACTGATCCTAGGTCATGTCCAAGACATACCACAGGGAGTCAATTCATCCACTCTAGTCCTTTCTTTTCTATTTCCCTATGTTCTTCGAGCGTATAGCGTCCCATTTTGCAAATGGTAAAATTAATGTTATTCTACCTTTCAAAGTCAGAGTAATCGGTAGTTCAAATTTAAAATTTTACGTGGCCCACTCTATACAACTTTTTAATACATTTGCTAGATTTTGTCTTGGTGTTACAAACATTTGGCGCGAAACTAACTTATAATACCCTAATCCACGAAGTGGTGTAGGGTATAAAAACATATATATCTAAGGAATAAAACAATTTGCACGACTAAACATTAAAAAGGGAGTAACAAGAAAAATATTAGTAATGTGTGGTGACACGATAACGAACTCTAACGATGGTAATGTTGTCCGAAACGTTTTTTTCGAATTTATGAAGAAATTGCTGCTGGGCATGGCAATATGTTCATGTACCGTCGTATGTATAAAAGGAGACATATTCCCTCTGCAGGCAAGTTGGAGCGATGGATGTTTCTAAATAAGCAAAATTTCTTCATTATAAAAGAAGTGGGCGTGACCCGCCCATTTTTTAAGTAATCAGAAATTATATTCCATATCAAAATTTCAAATATCAGAATTTTACGATGATAACTAAAAAAGTTAGAGGCATATGTAAAAACGCTATTCTTTCCACATACTCCACGTATGTTTCTTGAGAACTGCCTCAACGATAAATTAACGAAATACAAATAATTTCATCTTAAGCTTTCCACTTAAGTTCGTTTCAGCTTTTAACGGCGAAGATTATGCCATAATCGTTTTATACAAAACAAATGGTTGACTTTGAGGAGTTTATAAAAGAAACGTTCTCTGATTTCCCCCCCCCCCCCCCCCCCCCCCCCCCCCAACCCTACCCAACGCAATCAACCCCTTTTGGCACACACTCTAGCTGACACTATGGGTGTTGCTCCCGAAAATACTTTGCACCACATGTTGCCATCCTAAAATTATGCTATAATTACAGCGAATTTTCTTTATTACCTCTTTAATTCTACGGACGAGAGCAAAGCGAGAGAAAAAGCTGGCGAAAATATTCCCGCAATCATAAACTTACCAATTTTAATGTTTACGCATTGTTTTTAATTAAATTAACCTTTTTCGTTCGAGCTGTTGTTGTTGACGAAGAATAAGACGAAGAAATATAAACCCTTTCAAATTATAACAGCTTTCTTTCAGCCTCTCCGTTTCCGCAACAAATTATACTTGAAATTAAATCTGCCCGCAGCCCAGAGGAACAGCTCACAGGATGCCGGGAAAAACAAAACAAACGGGGAAAAACATAAAAATTATTTTAGCCAAATGTCTTTCTCTGTTTCAAAGTGAAGAAAATGAAATAAAATGTCATTAAATATTAACAAACAAAAAGAAAGCAAACGAAGAGCAACAGCAACAAATCTAATATTATTCGTGAACAAAAATCGTTTAAAGCCGACAGCATTGCGAATTGTCACAGAAAACCGGAAATACAATTTAAACAAAAAACCAAACAACAACAAACAGAGAGAAAAACGGCTGGAGAACGACAACGGAAATGAAAGCATAACAAAAGGGCAGCAAAGACGAGGGCACAGCATTAAAGCATACTTTTAGGCACCACATTTAAAACAAACATGCCCTAAAGGGAGACCGAACCGTGGCGTACCCGTGCCACGGAGCCCGTGCAGACACATATGCCAACTGCCTCTATATCAGAGTTTGTGTCATCTGCATGTGTGTGAGTGTGTTTATGTGTGTGTGTGTAACCTACTAACTTATATAAATAATATATAAGCTGGATCTCATATACATATACAAACATGCATACATTCATTCGTACTGTGACATTCACATGTGTGCTCTGCCTGTATGTGTGTGTGTGGGTCTCTCTGCGTATTTATATGTGGATGTGTTGTTATAGCTTTTGTTATTTTAAATTTAATCCGCTTAACATTTTTATTTTGCCCATACAATATTTTTTTATATTTTTAAAGTAACAAAAGATTTTTTATACTGTTTCATTTTTTTCTCCGTATGTATGTATGTATGTTTTTCATTCTTTTTCCAGCCACCACGTTTAAATCTATGTTTATGTTTCTGTTCTGCAGAGCTTAAGCTTTAAATGAATGTGTACATATATGTATGCGTGTATGTATGATATACGGAGTGATACATATTCACATATTGTACTTTGACTGTTTGTGCTCACCAACTGTTGCTCTATTTACTGTCATCTGAACCTTTTCTTTTCGCCGCCCTTTGTCGCAAGATGGGTGGTATGTTAATTATGCCATTATATTTGTAAAACTGTAGTTGTAGGATAATATTTAATTACGAATATTTTGTATATTCACTTCTAAGATCCTGCTCGGGCGCCAGTTTTAATTTTTTCGTCAATCAAAGTCACTGGTCATGAATGTGTTTTAGCTTTTTATTTGGAATAAATAAATAGAATAAATCGGAATAAAAGGTTGGACAAACCTTTCGTACTTTTGAGTGGTAAAATGGAGACAGAGGGATAAAAATGGTACCAAAAACAAGTAAAAACGGGGTTAAGTTCGGCCGGGCCGAACTTTATATACCCTCCACCATGGATTGCATTCCACAGAGGTTGTCGGTTGTCGTAGAAGTGCAGTAATATTGCAGGAAAATATAATTTTTTTAATATAGCCAAACCAAAACAAATACATATATTGAAAAAATATTTTTTTTAAATAAATATAATATTTTAATTATTTCAAACCATTATTTATTTCAAATCAAAAAATAAATATTCTTATATTTATATTTTCACAAAGCTTAAATACCATAAATATCGGTAGATAGTGGTTGCTACAGTTGGTTGTATTTCCATTCTGTTTTAGTTCCAAAAGTACAAATTATGAAAATCCATTATCAGACGTACATAGTGCAAAATAACCTAACTTCATGATTCAACCAATTTTTTCCGTAAAAAAAGTTCGAATTTAAAAAAAAAAACTTTTTATTTTGCGTGTCTATGCAGTTAAAGGAATGTCTACACCGAATTCCATGATTCCAGCTGCGCCCATTTGGTTGGTACCATTTTTACCCCCCTGACATTTCTACGCAATTAGAATTTCATCATTCTAGCTGTAGTCGTTCAGTTGGTACTATTTTTATCCCTCATACCATTGTATCCCTTGAAAGTACGAATTTCGAAAAATCCGTTTATTTTCCGCGTCTACGTAGTCAAAGGAATGTATACTCCGAATTTCATGACTCTAGCTGCGTTTGTACTATTTTTATCCCCTTTTTCTATTTTGACCCCAAAAAGTCGAAAAATCAGTTTATTTTCCGTGTCTACATCGTCGGAAGAATGTATACTCCGAACTTCATGACTCTAGCTGCGGTCATTTGATCGGTACTATTTTTATCCCCTTGTTTCATTTCAACCCCAAAAAGTTCGAATTTTGAAAAATCCGTATATTTTACTTGTATATGCTATCAGAGGAATATAGAAACCGAATTTCATTACTCTAGGTACAGCTGTTTGGTTGGTACCATTTTTATCCCTCTATTCCCAGTTTACCACTTAAAAGTACGAATTTGGGAAAAATAATTTTATATTAATTATCTACTCAATTAGAGGAATGTACACACCGAATTTCGTGTTTCTAACTGTTGTCGTTTAATATGTACCATTTTTATCCCATTTCACACCCTACAAATAAGAATCACTTTATGGTGCACGTTTTTGCTATAAGGGGAATGCACATACCAAATATCAAACAAATATAAACTGACATATACAACAAAACTGCTTAAATACGCTACAATTTTAGGGATTATTATGGGTATTTTTAGTCCTTGTGAGGGAAAAATTTCTCCCTTTGGGCCGATTTCGCCCCGTTTCAATCCCAACCTATCTACGACTATAAGACGCATTTATGGAAAATTTGAACGTCCTATCTCCTTTCGTTTAGATGCTAGCGGACGGACATGACTGGATCGTCTTAGGTTTTTATGACGATCAAGAATATATATACTTTATAGGGTCTCAGGTCGATATTTCAAGGTGTTACAAACGGAATGACAAAGTTAGTATACCCCCATCCTGGAGGTGGAGGGTATAAAAATGGCTACATCTGGTATTTGTTTTTGGTTTTGTGATTAATGGATATTTGGTGACATTAATCATTTTATAGCGTGAACGTTCTCCTAAAGTGACCCATATTTGTAGAGGGTGAAATGGAGCAAAAAGGGATGAGAATGACAACAGCTAGTAAACTGAAATTCTGTGTGTACATCCCTAAAATTGCATTTACATGTAAAATAATAATAAATAACGGTGGAAAATGTAAAAAAAGGGATAAACTTAGTACCGTCAAAAATTGCAGCAGCTAGAATAACGAAATTCGGTATATATGTACATTCCTATGACTGTATAGATGTGCAAAATCAAGGAAATTTTTGAAATATGTAGTTTTATGGGGAAACGAGAAGAAAGGGGATAAAATTGGTACTAATCAAATCGCTGCAGCTAGAATAATGAAATTAAATGTATATTTCATTTGAAATATGAATATATATGAAATTAAATGTATATTTCATATTTTGCGTAGACTCGAATTATAATGCGATTTTTCGATACTCGTACATTTAGGGTGAAAATGGGATACAATTAAAATCCTTTGATTGTGTAGAGGCACAACATAAAGGATTTTTTGGAAAATATTACTGTAAGGAAAGACTGAGGGACACAACGGGGTCAATGAGATAACACTTGTACCAAAGAAATCACTGTCGCTAGAATCGTAAAATTATGTGTGCACGTTAGTGGTGGGGTAGGAACGGCTTTTCGATTTCGATAGATCAAGGGCAAAGGTGAAGGAAAAAGGGTAACAAGCCCAAAGCCCATCGAGTCGCCCCCAGAGGTTTTGAATGTAAGATCCTATCCCCACTCCTTACGTGGGCTCTCATAGACAATTTATTTTTTTATAAAAATTGCTCCCACCGCTCTTAATAGCACAAAGAGGCCGCTAGTAGAGTCAAGTGAATGACCAACCCCCAAAAATATTTTGACAACACCTGCATATTCTCTAAACATACCTACCTCCTTTCTTTCTCCTCCTTTATTTAACTCCTAAGAATGTCTCCATACGAATTTTTTATTATACCCTCCACATATAGGATAGGGGTATACAAACTTTGTCATTCCGTTTGTAACACCTTGAAATATCGACCTGAGACCTTATAATGTATATATATTCCTGATTGTCATAAAATTCTACGACGATCTAGCCATGTCCGTCCGTTCCTCCCACTGTACGTCTGTTAAAAGCACGCTAGTATCTAATCGGTGGGAACTAGGACGTCAACATTTTCCATAAATGCGCCCTATAGTCGTAGATCAGTTGGGATTGCAAACGGTTCAAAGGGAAAACTAGCCGCTAGTATTTTAGAATATTTAAATATGTTTTATCAACAAGTCAGCTAGTACTTAATTGATATTGCCCATACGCATTCCCACTATAACGAACGTGCATCATAAAGTGATTCTTGTTCATAGGGGGTGAAATGGGACAAAACGGGATAAAAATGGTTCCCATCAAACGGCAACAGCTAGAAATACGAAATTCGGTGTGTACATTAGGGCGTACCTCAAAAAAAAAGTTCGCCGTACACCTTCGAATATGAAGTATTATTGAAAGGTAGTTTCAAAAAAAAAAATTTTTATTTTTTAATGCCGAACGTAGGGGTCGCGCTTTTACATTTTTCTATATAACTTGTATTTATAAACGGATTTTAAAGTGTGATACATCGATGTTTTTGTCTCGACGAGGCCGATTTTTTTGTCTTTGAAGTCATTGAGCTCAAGCACCCCCTTCTGGTACTTACCCATCATTTCTCAGTTGCTACTACCCTAATGTACCACTCTAATAATCGAAAATTAAAGCTCGCATAAAATCATGAATCATGTTTGAGCTCAATGACTTCAAAGACAAAAAAATCGGACAAAAACATCGATGTATCACACTTTAAAATCCGTTTATAAATGCAGAAGTTATATAGAAAAATGTAAAAGCGCGACCCCTACGTTCGGCATAAAAAAATAAAAAAAATTTTTTTGAAACTACCTTTCAATAATACTTCATATTCGAAGGTGTACGGCGAACTTTTTTTTTTTACTTGTAACCTGGTACGCTCTAGTGTACATTCCTTTGATTGAGTAGATACATAATATAAAGGTAGGTTTTCTAAATTCGTACTCTTAAGCGGTAAACTGGGAATAGAGGTATAAAAATGGTACCAACCAAACGGCTGCACCTAAAATAATGAAATTCGGGGTATACATTCCCCTGATTGCGTAGACAAATAAAACAAGTAAGGAAAGGCTAAAGTCGGGCTGGGCCGACTCTATGATACACTCCATTTTCTATTCGAATACAATTCAATTCGGTGAAAAGGTTTTTGTATCCTGTAAATGTATGTGTTTGACAAAAAATGTTAAATCGGAAAGGACATTTGTATGAGGATATATTGAAACCTGGAACGAAATATGTGAAATATAAAATGTATAGTTTGGCCAAAATCGGTTAAACTTTTGGGAGCAACATTTGAATATATATTTGGGATATATTTAAATCTGAACCGATCTTACCCACTTTCACCATAGTTTTGTTTAGTTAGATTATAAGATGTTGTGACAAATTTAAAGAAAATCGAGTACAATATTTGGCATTTAAAGCGGAAAAAGTCAAATCGGGAGCGACATTTATATGGGGGCTATATCTAAATCTGAACCGATCTTACCCAACTTCAGCATAGGTATTTCTAGTAAGATTATAAGATGTTGTGCCAAATTTAAAGAAAATCGAGTGGTTTCGGGGGCGACATTTGTATGGGGGCTATATCTAAATCTGAACCGATTTGACCTATTTTCACCAAAGATGTACCTAGTTGAAATATAAGATGTTTTGCCAATTTTAAAGAAAATCTGTTGTAATATGTGATATCTAGAGTGAAAAGAGTCAAATCGGGAGTGAAATTCGTGTGGGGGCTATATCTAAATCTGAACCGATTTAATCAATTTTCAACACAGATGTTTCTAGTAGAATTATAAGGTAATGCAAGGTAATTTGAAGCAAATCAAGTGAATATGGGGTCTCTAGAGCGGAAAAAGTCAAATCGGGAGCGAAATTTGTATGGGAGCTATATATAAATCTGAACCGATCTAACACTTTTTTATCACAGGTGTTTCTAGTTGAAATATAAGATGTTTTGCCAATTTTACAGAAAATCTGTTGTAATATGTGGTTTTAGAAAGCCATACTCTTAAGGGGGCAAAATTGAAATAGGGGATAAAAATTGTACCAACCAAATGGCCGCATCAAGAATCATGGAATTCGGTGTATACATTCCTCTGAAGCAAAATAAAAAGATTTTTTCAAATTCGAAAGTTTTTAATTTAACGGCAAAATTGTTTGAATCAGGTTGTCTTGCAATGTCTACGTGAGAGATAATGGATTTTCAAAATTTCCAATATTTCATCTACCATCTTATGGTATCTACCAATATATATGGTATTTAAGCTTTTTTGAAGATTGCTGTCTTATATTTACTTTTTGAATTGACTTCAAGTATTATTTCGATATATGTATATAGTATAAACTTATTAGTAGCCTTGCCTTATAAGCGTGGTTTAAATTATTAAAAAGATTATATTGATTTATAATTCTTTTCAATATTTTTAATTGTTTTAGTTTGGCTATATTAAAAAAATTACATTTTCCTGTAATCTTACTGCACTGCTATGAAAATCGACAGCCTCTGTGGAATGCAATCCATGGTGGAGGGTATATAAAGTGCGAAATTAACACCGTTTTTACTTTTTTTCTAATTTTTGTTATGAGAGTAGGACCTGAAACTGCCACAGAGTCGCCCGTAAAATATATATAAATCACTCCACCGAGTTCGTATTAAATGAGTAAAAGCGGCAAAATCGGATAATAATATTGTGTAGTGCCCTACATTTCTTTTCGGCAATTTTTAGATGGAAAGGGAAAAAATAAAACCAATATAACCATATAGTATGTATTTTGAAAAATCGGTTTTAGTATCCACTTGACTGTATTAATTCGTTAAAAAATTGTGTTTAAATATTTTTTATTATTTTTCTATTTATTTTTATTTATTTTTTCTATTATTTTACTCTTCAGATTGGGGTATTCCCAATATTTTCCTGAATATTTTGGTTTGTGTTTTCGTAATGAAGCCCATATCTTTTAAAACATAATTTCGGTTTTCATAGCAAACATCTTATAAAAATGTTAGTAAAAATCGAAAATCGTTCGATTTATATATATGGACTACCACGAATCTAACTACTTTCACCACTTAATACTAACTAATGATTCAGTTCGAATACTTTCCAATTCACCCTCGTATTTATTTTCACATATACTCGTATGTATATCGTGTTATCCGTACAATACAATTCAAAGGTATTAAAAGTGTAAATTTCGTTCGTAAAAAATATGTTTTCCACATAAATATACTCTCTCTACTTTTCCACCTACTCCATACGCTCGTGCACATGGGCGATTCATTGTGAAAGTGGCTTCAGTTAGTTCTTTGTCGGCCGGGACGAAAAGGGGAATCCCAAACAAATCTCCAGTAAGTGGTACACTAGGTCTGCTGCTGGCTGCCACATATAGGTGACTTTGTTATTATGTTCAATTTAGCATAAAAGTTTTTCTTTGTTATAAGTTGTTATGACAATTGGTTTAAAAAACGAGAATAAAATATGTTTTTACAGCTCGACCAACAATCAGTACGCGGTAATGAACAATAAAATGGAATTTAAAATAGAATAAAGTTGAAACAAAGGAAAGTTCAGAGCATAAGTACAACGTATGCAGGGTAAGTACGAAAACAATTTAGTATTTGACTTTATCCAGATAGACAGACAATTAAAGGGTATTAAGTTTAGGCAATTAGAGGACAGTAAGGCGTCCTCAGAATTGCATATACATTTTCATGACCCAAATTAGTGTCGCACCAATTTCAATTACCTGTGATTAAACATTCGATAAAAATCGTACCTGAAAATAGATAAAAGTTATATTTTATTTGGATGATAATTCAAAAAAATAATATTTAGGATAATTAGGTTGTAATTAATAAAGGGTGATTTTTTAAAAGCTATAGGAAAGTTTTTCAAAAAAAAACACATAAAATTCAGAAAAATGAATTAAATCTTTATTTCAATCGATAGTGCAGTCCATATAATTTAAAGTTTGAAGATTATTTCATGCAAATGTTGACCTTGACTGCCCCACAGATGGTCCATCCGTTTAGTCCAATTTTGGCATTTCCACGTTTTTGAGTAACAGAGGCCCAATTGCTGCGAACGGCGACGAATCGATAATTGATGGTCATCATTAACACTGGCCGATACAGCTGCGATATTTTCTTCAGTTCGCACTCTACGTAAGCGTGTTGGTGGTTTAATGTCCAACAATGTAAATTTGGTGCGAAATTTAGTCACAATAGCCCGAATAGCCGCTTCAGTGGGTCGATTAAACTGACTATAAAATGGAAGCGCGCGATGAACTTTCTTAACAGAGCACGCATTTTGATAATAAAATTCAATAATTTGCAAGCGTTGTTCGTTTGTAAGACGATTCATGGTTAAATTATAGACCAAACTGAAGATGTTTGACAGTGAAACAAAACACCAAACGTGCGTCAGCTGTTTAAACCAGTGTTGCCAAAAAGATAATAGCTAAAAAATCACCCTTTATTTATTCTTCCCCGACAGTCAGTTGAAACTATTTCTATCAGAGCATCACACGGTTAGTCTATGTCAAGGGCGACGTCGTCAGCGTATGTTATTAACTTTGCGCCTTCGGTAAGTTTAACAATCCATCGTACATCAGATTCCGCAGAAATGAACGTAATAAAAATCCCTGTACACACGACATTGCTTTACGTCATCATCCGTCATGCACTCCAATACATTATTTTTCAAGTAACTTTCTATCATACTTACCAGATAGTCTGAGAACTGTGCGATCTCGCACCGTTTCACAAATAACGTCCTAGCTCGCAGTGTTGAAGGCGTTTTTTTAATATCTAGTGTTATGATGGTACAAAATCTCATTTCTCTTAATAGCAATGATGCTGATTTATTGCCACGCCCACTCCGCCGAAAATCCAAATGTCGGCATCAAATTGAACTTTCTCGTGGCCAGCCTTCTAGCTCAAAAAAAACACTATTGCCACGCCCACTCCGCCCATAAAACGAAAATCCAAATTTCGGCATCATATTTATCGTTGTCGTGGTCAATAATATACACATTCCAAATTTTCAGCCTTTTAGCTCAAAAAACACTTACCACGCCCCCACCGCCTACGAAACGAAAATCCAAATTTCGGCATCAAATGATCTTTCTTGTGGTCAGTAATATATACGTTCAAATTTTCAGCCTTCGAGCTCAAAAAACACTATTGCCACGCCCATTCCGCCCACAAAACGAAAATCAAAATTTCGAAATCATATTTATCATTCCCGTGGTCAGTAATATATATGTACCAATTATCAGCCTTCTAGCTCTCAAAAAAACTATTGCCAGGCCGCGTGGCTAAAAATCGTTTCTCATTGGCCAAAATTATGTAACATTTGAACCGATGAAAATATTTAAGTATTTTTTTAATGGATAGATATTAAGCTCAGTTTAACCCAGTTATAATTACATTAAAATTGATTGAGGACTTTTTAAGGAATCCTATGTCAACGTTGAACTTTTGATTTTTAACTTTTAGGGTGAAATATGGGTTTATTATGTTTTTTTATTTATTACAAAATTTAATATTTGAATTTTAATAATAATTATAAATATTTTTTGTAATTATTACAGAAAAATTTAAAATTTTTTTGCTGTCAAATTTGCGAATTTGTCTACACACAAAGAATATTTACACTTAAAAAACGTTAATAATATTATCTTAAAATCTTGCTATTACTACAGAAAAAATTATTATTTTTTGCTGTCAAATTTGCGAATTTTAAAAAGCATTTGTTGCAATGGTAGGTTCTGTTCTTATTATTAATTTTTTACTAATACTTACTTGTCGTACTTCAATAACAATGAAAGGCAATTATAATTATTATTCATTTGACTAAAATATTGATTGCAAATCTTCCATATTTTCTGCTGTGCACTTTCTGTTCTTTAGTAGTTTTTTGGCTTCTTCATCTAATTTCGAATACTAGATATGAGCGGATCTGACGTTGTCAATAATAAATATATTAAATAGATCTTCCTTTGTGGAATTTCGTGAAATTTTTCTAGTATTGTGCTCTCTATAAAATCTGTAATTCTTGTTCCTTTTTTCCTGAGCCTCCTCTGATATATCTCCAAGTGACACCAAATGATATTTAATGACATCTTCCCCATGATAATGGATTTTGTGAACTGTTGCAGACACACTTCTTCGTGGATAGTTGGTTGTATATATTTTTGCAGTTTCCTTAGCATAATTTCCAAATTTTCTAGAGTCAATTTCTTCATTGCACGCAAGTACTTCTAGGATTATTTTAAATCTGATAATAAGGTTTAAATCCACTCCTGTTATTTCAAATGCTGTTTCTGGATTTTTGTATTGCCTGACCCTTATTTTGGCTGATCTCTAATCAATCCAAATTTGCGATATTCATCTTGAACATGTTTCTTTTTTGAACTTCTTAACTCTTTGTTGGTTTCGTTGTTTCTTATTGATCCTGAACACCCGAAATCCAAATCATAACCGATTTTTAGTATGTGTTCCATAAGTCGTATTCGTGCATGTAGTGGTGATAATCCAAATTCATATGCATCGGTATTACCTAATGATTTTGTCGGGACTTGGTTTAATTGGGTTGATGTTGCTTGGCATATAATGCAGCTGGATGCAGCCTTCGTGTTAGTCAAAGCCTGACCTACTTTTCTATCTATCATTGTCAGCACATTGTCAACAATAGACTGCGGCCCGAAGTTAAAAAATATAAAGTTATTTCTGAATCTGCCACTGCTGTCACATCATCATGTCAAGTTACACGACTATCAAAAATGTGACTATCAAATTTGAGAAATGTGGTGTATATTTTGAGTTTTATGGTGATTCAGGTGCAATTTTTGGGGCACCCTTCTATGGAGACTCGGTCCAAACAATGACCGTTTTCATTAAAACTTTGCACATACATTTATGGATTCACAAAAGGTTTATAAACTAAATTTGAGGGAAGTGGTGTATATTTTGCAAGTTTTATTGGAGTTAGGTCGTGGCGGCCATTTGGCCGATATTTTGTTTCATACATAATTGAACCATACAAATATTGGCATAAAAATGACAACAATTTCCTAAATAATTTGTGTTTTATTCAAAATCAGCATCGGCCCTTAAAATTTAACCATCCTTTAGTTAAGGTACTTAAGTAAATTATTTGAATACACTTGTAGAATTACCTTGGTATGCAGGGATATCTTGCTGCCTAAACATTTTTATATCGTCTCCCTACAAACGGGAGTCTCCCTAATAGTGGTGGGTATATAAGATTCGGTCCAGCCGAACTTTACGCATTCTGTACTTGATTTTAATTCAATTAAACCAAATAGTTTTCTGTCTCATTAGATTTTTCTTTGTGACCTTATGGAGTTACCTGAAAAAACACTGTCAAAGAAATTACTTAAGAAATTAAGAAATATTTAAAGTGGACCAAATGTTGGAACTATTTTCGACTTAACAAGAGGACGCGAGTCAGATACAATTTGTGATTCAAAGTAGGAGTATACCTCCATATTTTTATTTTAAGTTTGCAAACTAAAATCTTCTTCCCAGGAAATCAAAACAAAGTCAATGTTTATCTTTTGGAAGTTTCTAAGGCTAAAAAGGGTTCCCAATTATTTTAATTCCGGGTTCTCATTGTAACAATATACCAAATTCTTTCCTCCTCACAATTCAGTCCTTTTGCCTACAGACAAAAAAATACCCTTAAGAATAATTAACACCTTTGTGACTAAAAAGTGGATGTGCAGGACTTGTGTGCAGTGTAGTTTGTCTAATCCGCTCCTGGTTGTATGAACATATCTCTGCTCAGGTGGATTACATACTGCCGTTCCGCTCCATCTCCTTCTCCATCAGCCAGCATAATCGTCATCATCATCAATTTCATTGTTTACAGATGATTTTATAAGAAGCTTATGCAGGGATACAAAACCAAAACGAAAGCCTTTAGCAAATATAGCGTGTGCCTTTTGGCAAAGATTAGGCACGCAAAAAGGACCATTTGTTGCGAAAAGCCCGATCCTTTTTCTTTGCATACTCCAACGAAAAAAGAAGAAAAAAAAACAAAAACATATGCAAAATTCTCTGGTAACGCAAAACCAGGGTATTACACATGATCTAAATTTCATAAAGCCAAAAGAAAACAAAACATTGTGATACCTACGCTTTACCCTTTTTTTGGGGCTGTGGCTGTGTGCCACCGGATAATGCCAGAGTAAATATTAAAAGGGAGAAGCGAACGGAAACTTTTGCGTAGTTGCTGGGGAAAGATTGTTCCTTGGCCTACAAGAAAACATGCCTTTGCTGTGAAAGAAAGCCCTCGAAAATAAGGAAAGGGAGAGGGATAGAACGACTTGAAGATTAGTTTCTGTAGTTTTGGCATATAAACAGTCATATGTTTATATGTCAAAACTACAGAAGTGTAGAAAGTGTAGACTTTCAAAGAGAGATTTTAAGTACACTAGACACAAGACATTCGTGGTAACTAAATATAGGCATAATATTTTTTTTAAATGTCTTGGCTTTCCCGAAGGCAAAATAGTTTGCTTCTGTATATTCCGTGGAATGTACATGCCGAATTTCACAAATAAAATTCAAAAAATCCATCCCTTTTGCCACACCTAAAAGTACACATTTCGAAAAATTAATTTTTTCAAATTCCACCTGGTATAATTTGCTTGGTACTACTTTTAATTCTATTGTGCCGCTTCCCACTAAACTAGTAATAGTTTCAAAAAATGCATTTATATGGCGAATTTTGCGATTCAAGCTACATGACATGACATACTTTTGACATGGTCGAAATCATGATCGTGGTAGTCTGCAGCCGAGTAATAAATATCACCATGCCATTTGTAAATAAATTTGCATTCTATTAAATATAGATGCAAAATGGTCTTGAGCCAGGACAATATCCCAGTTCAAATCAAATATTGATTACAGACCAAAAAAATGCAAACGAAAATACTAAATATAAAATTTTTATAATTTCAAACCAAACTTATAGGCCAAAGCTACCAACAAGTTTCTATTAAATATATCGAAATAATACAAGTCAGTACAAGATAGCAATCTTCAAACAAAGCTTAAATAACATAAATATTGATAGATAGTGGGTACTACAGTTGGTTGTATCTCCATCCTATTTTAATTACAAAAGTAAAAAATTTTGAAATTCCATTAACTCTCACGTTCACAGTGCAAGAAAATAGTAAGAATTTGGAACAATCTTTTGATTTTGCGTGTCTATGCAGCCAGAGGAATGTATGCATCGAATTCCATGAATCTAGCTGCGACCATTTGGTTGGTACCATTTTTATTCCCTTTTACCCCCTTAAAAGTACGACTTTCTAAAATCTCTTTATTTTACGTGTCGCCACACTTGGAGGGATTTACACAGCGAATTTCATCTTTACAGCTGAAGTCGTTTAGATGGTACCATTTTTATACCCTCCACCTCCAGGATGGGGGTATATTCACATTGTCATTCCGTTTGTAACACCTTAAAATATTCATCGGAGACCCCATAAAGTATATATTCTGGGTCGTGGTAAAATTCTAAGACGATATAGCCATGTCCGTCTGTCTGTTGAAAGCACGATAGCGGCCGAACGAAATGATGAACGAACATTTTTCCCAAATGTGTCTTATGGTTGCAGATCGGTTGGGATTGAAAGTGAGCGAAATCGGCCCAGAGGGAAAAATTGTTCACTTACAAGGACTGAAAACACCCCTAATATTTAGAGTATTTCAGCATGTTTTTTGAACAATAGCTTGTATTTACTTCATATTTGCAATTCGCATTCCTTTATAGCATAAAAGGGCACCATAGAGTGATTTTTATTTGTAGGGGGCGAAATGGGACGAAAAGGGATAATAGAAAATAGTACCTATCAAACGACAACAGATAGAAACACGAAATTTGGTATGTACATACCTCTAATAGAGTAGATACATAATATACAAGTATTTTTCTAAATTTGTACTTTTAAGGGGTTAAATGGGGATAGAGGGATAAAAATAGTACCAACCAAACGACTGTACCTAGAATAATGAAATTCGGTGTATATACCTCTGATTGCGTACACACATAAAATAAAGGAAATTTCCGAAATTCGTAGTTTTAGGGTGTAAAATGGAAAAAGGGGATACAAATTGTACCAAACAAATGGATGCTGCTACAACCATGAAATTCGCGGTATACATTCCTCTGACTGAGTGACACGAAACAAAACGTTTTTCCAAATTCGTACTTTCAAGGGATTCAATGGGAGCAGAGTGATAAAAATGGTACCAACTAACAGGCTACAGCTAGAATGATGAAATTTTCGAAAGTCGTACTTTTAAGGATTAAAATACGAAAAAGGGGATAAAAATGGTACCAACAAAATGGCCGCAGATAGTATCATGGAATTGGGTATATACATTCCTCTGAGTGCATGGCCACGTAGAATATTATTTTTTCCAAATTCGTACTTTATTTTGTTGCTTGTAGCTCGTAAGCACCATAAAGAAAATAAATGTTTTAGCGGGCGAAATGGGACAAAAAGGGATAAAATATGGTACCAATGATACGACAACAGCTAGAATCATGAAATTCGGTGTGTACATCCCTCTAATTGCATAAACACGTAAAATAGAGGGATTTTTCGAAATTCGTACTTTTAAGGGATATAATTGAAAAAGAGGGATAAGAATGGGACCTTCGAAACCGCTGAAGTTGATATCATGAAATTCGGTGTATATATTCGGTGTGTATTCGGTGGTCTGACTATGAAGACTCGAAATAAAAAAGTTTTTTTTTCAAATTTGTACATTTGGGCGGAGAATGGGGCGAATGGGGATATATTTAAAATTTGTACTTTTCTTATCAAAATAATGCAGTCACTTTGTCTGTATCTGAAAATGCTTCTCCCTAATGGCGACTGACAATCGCCTAATATTTTCGGCATATCACAATTACAGCATTGTATTTATTTATAGTAGTAGATTTTAAACAGTGCGCATAAGTATACATTATAGTTTGAAATAGTAATCAAATATAGTAATGTGCATAAAAATATCACAATTTTCGTAATATGGTTCTGTACTTCTATGTCGACATCCTTTAATCTGCTGGTAATACTGTGGAATGCACTCCGAATTTGGAAAAAATACTTTTATATTATGTATCTACTCAATTAGAGGAATGTGTTTCTAGCTGTTGTCGTTTGATAATTACCATTTTTATCCCTTTTTACCCCATTTCACTCTCCTACGTGAAATTTTTGTTATATGGAGAATGAACATACCCAATATCAAGTAAGTACAAGAAGACATATTGAAAAACATGCTTAAATACTCTAAGATATTAGGGGTCATTATGGGTATTTTCAGTCCTTGTGAGGGAAAGTTGCAATCCCAACCGATCTACGAATGTAAGACGAATTTGTGTAAAATTTGGACGTGCTAACCCCTTTCATTTAGATGCTAGCGTGCTTTCAACAGTCATGCGACCAGATCCTCTTAGAATTTTATGACGATCAAGAATATATATACTTTATAGGGTATCAGGCCGATATTTCAATGTGTTACAAATGGAATTACAAAGTTAGAATACCAGCATCCCGGAGGTGGAGGGTATAACAATAGAAAATGCATTAATATTGCGCGACAAAGTAGTCAGAGCAATGTCTACAGTGAATTTCGAGATTTAAGCGGTAGCTGTTTGGTTGGTACGATTTTTATTCTTTTCGCGTCTAAGTATACAGAGGATAGTATATACCTAATTTCACTATTAAAGAAACAAGTTTGATGGTACTATTTGTATCCCTTTTTGTGCCGATCCACCCTTAATAATACAAATTTACCTAAAATTCCTTTATATTGAGTGTCTCAGTAGTCAGGGGATATAAAAACACATTTTTTGCACGCGTATCTGTTATAAGAGGAATGTCCGTACCAAATTTCAAGATTCTAGGCCCAGTCGTTTGGTGAGGACGGTGGTACCATTTGTTTCTCTTTGGTTCCCGCTCCCCCCATTACAAGTACACATTTCGAAAAATTCATTTATATTGCGTGTCTAAGTAGTCAGAGGAATGTATACACAGAATTTCATTATTTAATTAACAATTTCATTGGTCCTATTGTTATCCCTTTAGTTGAACTTCCCCCTTCAAAGTACAAATTTAGAAAAATCAATTTATGTTTTGCTTCTATATAGTTGGAGGAATGTGCACACTGTATTTCACCATTCCACCTTCAGCCGTATTGTTGGTACCATTTTTATCCCTTTGCTTCCATTTACCCTTTCAAACTACGCATTTCGAAATATTCCTGCATTATACATTTATAAGCATTTTGAGGGATGTACACAATGAATTTCATGATTCCAGCTTCACCCATTTTATTGGTACAATTTCACTTCCTAAAACGTGCATAGAGGAATTTCCGCACCAAATTTCAAGTATCTATGCCCTGCCGTTTGCTCAGGACGGTGGTACCACTTTTTTGTCTCGTTTCCTTCTTAAAAGTAAAAAAAAAAAACGATAAATAAATTTCTATTGCGTTTCGTTATCCAATAACAATTTTGTTGGTCCTATTTTTATCCCTTTTTTGTCCCACTTTCTCCTTTTAAAGTACAAATTTCGAAAAAATCAATTTATGTTTTGCTTCTACATAGTCGAAGGAATGTACACATCAAGTTTGACCATTCTACCTTCAAAAGTATTGTTGGTACCATAGTTATCCATTTTCCTCTATTTACAATTTCAAAGCACACATTTTCATACCTGTTACAAGCGGAATTTCCGTACTAAATTTCAAGATCCTAGGCCCAGCCGTTTGAACTGGAAGGTGGTACCATTTTTATCCCGCTTCCCCCTAAAAGGTACACAGTAAGAACAAGTTAAAACAGCGTTATATACCCTCCACCATGGATTGCATTCCACAGAGGCTGTCGATTTTCGTAGAAGTGGAATAATATTACAGGAAAAAATACTTTTTTTAATATAGCCAATCCAAAACAAATACAAATATTGAAAAAATAATTTTATAAATAAATATACTATTTTTATTATTTCAAACCACGCATACAAGGCAAGGTTACATATACGTTTACACGATATATATCGAAATAATACTTCAAGTCAATTCAAAAAATAAATATTCTTATACAAAAAAGCTTAAGTACTATAAATATTTATTGAATATTATGGGTATTTTTAGTCCTTGTGAGGGAAAAATATTTCCCTTTGGGCCGATTTCGCCCAGTTTTTTTGCCCGATCTACGACTATAAGACGCTTTTATGTAAACTTCGGACGTCCTAGCTCCTTTCATTTAGATGCTAGCGTGCTTTCAACAGACGGACGGACGGACATGTCTAGATCATCTTAGAATTTTATGACGCTCAATAATATATATATTTTATAGGGTCATAGGTCGATATTTCAAGGCGTTACAAACGGAATGACTAAGTTAGTTTGTTTACCCCCATCCTGGAGATGGAGGGTATACAAATTTATCTATATTTCGTTTCTAAGTAGTCAGAGAAGTGTATACACCGAATTTCGTTATTCAATTAACAATTTTATTGGTCCTATTTTTGTCCCTTTTTGCTCCTTATCCAATTAAATAATAAAATAAAATAACTAAATAAAAGAGTAAATTTTGAAAATCCATTTTTCCGCGTCTTTGTAATTAGGGCAGTAAAGAACGCACCAATTATAACAATTCCAGGTTTTAATTTTTTGGTACTATTTTAAACCCCCTTCCCTATGAAAACAAAAAATGTCAAAAATTCATATAGGTTGTGCGTCTATGTAGTCCGAGGAATGTTTATGTCGTATTTCGCGATTCAAACAGCAATTTTGTTGGTCCTTTTTGTATCCCTCTTCCCCTTAAAAGAGTAAATTTCGACAAACCGTTTTATGTTGAGCGTCTATGTAGTTTATTAGGGGAGTATAGAAAAACACCAATTTTAACAATTCCACCTTTTGCAATTTTTTGGTACTATTTTTAACTCCTTTTGTTCCTTTTCCCTTTAAAAATACAAATTTCAAAAATCCATTTTGGTTGTACGTCTATATAGTCAGAGGAATAATGTATACACCGAATATCGCGCCTCAAACAACATTTTTGTTGGCGCTATTTTGATCCCCTTTGTCACGGCTCTCCCTTAAAAGGGTGAATTTCAAAAAATTCCTATGTGTTGCGCGTCTATGTAGTTAGAGAATTTTTTTTACACTTCTAGCGACTACACATTTTTTATCTTTATCCCTTTTTGTGGTGCTTCCTCCACTTAAAATTATTAACTTCGTAAAATTGTGCCCCGGTCATAATGAGCTATAGTTTTCATGACCTAGAAAAAATTTCGAAAAATTGTCTTAGTAAGCGTCTCGGTCATATTGATCTATAATTTTCAAAACCTAGAAAAAAATGAAAATTTTTGTCTTAGTACGCATCTTGGTCATATTGATCGATAATGATCATGACCTAGACGTTTTGTCTAAGTGAGGTAGTCAATCAGGGCAAATACTTTTTCTAGGAATCAAAAATATGGCATGAAATTACCCTACCACCCACCAACATTTGCCCAAATCACACTTCTTAAGAAAATAACACAAGTCGTTACCTATTGTTAATGTTTCCCTCCCAAAAAATAAGAAAAGAACAGCGTCGTTTTCCTCTTTTCATTTGCGAAATTAAAGGCAACGATATGTTAATTTTTTACCACCGTCCTGGCGACCCAACAGGATGGGCGAGAGGAAAATCTAAAATTTTGTACGTAAGTGTTCCCTCGAAAAACATTTTTAATGAGTCTTTGTTGTCATTGTTTGTCTGTGTCTGCGTGCCATAAAAAAGAAAATATAATGATTTGTGCTGTGATTTTTTTCTTTCTACGGAAAATCTGATGAACGTTTAGCAGAGTGAAAGGACGAATAAACAAGGGGGGTGGAGTAAGAAGCAAGTAAGATTGTATTGTTGTGATGTGAAACTCTATGCGTCTGTCTGGTACCTAGACAACAGCTCATCTTCTTTCGTGGAAACAGAGGAAACTTTTTTTGTATTTCAGCCAAAAGACGATTAAAAGCAGGCGCGGAATTACTGGTGTATTTAAAGGAATTTATATATTGAGATTATAAAAAGAATGTATTGTCTGCGGTCTGGTAGACAGACAGCGTGTGCTTTTACGTAGAAAATAATTTAATCAATTTTATGATTGTGGGATTTTTGACGTAGCAAAAGAGCAAGTCTTTGATTAAAAATGCGAGAAAAGACAAGCCATAATCCTAATTCGATGAGGAGGGACTTTATTAAGATTGAGAATGAAAGAATGCCAATAACAACGAATACGAATAAGTGCAAGATTCTCTCAAGCATATAAAGTATAGAGATATGATATCACATGTTATAGAGATTCATATTGTTCGCCAAATCGAATTATTAATTGCTCGCTGAAATGAGAGGATTGACAGCAAACATACATTTTTGGGGGATATTGGGGCATTTTCAATCCTTGTTAGTGAAAAAGAGTGTACGTGCAAAATTTCGAAGGTAAAATTGGATTAAAGGGACAAAAATTGTACCAATGTCCTGACCCAGAATCCTGGGCCTAGAATCCTGAAATTTGATAAAGAGTGATTTTTTTGAGGTTAGGATTTTCATGCATTAGTATTTGACAGATCGCGTGGGATTTCAGACATGGTGTCAAAGAGAAAGATGCTCAGTATGCTTTGACATTTCATCATGAATCGTCTTACAAACGAACAACGCTTGCAAATTATTGAATTTTATTATCAAAATGCGTGCTCTGTTAAGAAAGTTCATTGCGCGCTTCCATTTTATGGTCAGTTTAATCGACCCACTGAAGCGGCTATTCGGGCTATTGTGACTAAATTTCGCACCAAATTTACATTGTTGGACATTAAACCACCAACACCCTTACGTAGAGTGCGAACTGAAGAAAATATCGCAGCTGTATCGGCCAGTGTTAATGATGACCACCAATTTTCGATTCGTCGCCGTTCGCACCAATTGGGTCTCTGTTACTCAAAAACGTGGAAATGCCAAAATTGGACTAAGCGGATGGACCACCTAAGACGCAGCCGCGGTCAACATTTAAATGAAATTATCTTCAAAAAGTAAATGTCATGGACCAATCTAACGTTTCAAATAAAGAACCGATGAGATTTTGCAAATTTTATGCGTTTTTTTTTTTAAAAAAGTTATCAAGCTCTTAAAAAATCACCCTTTACATGCATTCCTCTTACACCAGGAAAGCGACCAAGATATGTTTGCAAATTCGCGCTTTTTGAGTATGAAACTGGTTAAGAGGGGATAAAAATAGTACCAATTAAGCGTATGAAGTTAAAATCATGAAACTCGGTGAGTTTATTTGTTTTAAAGTGTAGAGGTGTAACATGAAGGGATTTTTCAATTATTTGTATTAAAGAGGTAAATGGGGCTAAACGGGATAAATATTCAACAGATATGGTTCTAGTTCAAAAATAAGTAAAAAAGGGGTTAAGTTCGGCCGGGCCGAACTTTATATACCCTCCACCATAGATTGCATTCCACAGAGGTTGTCGGTTTTCGTAGAAGTGCAGCAATATTACAGGAAAATATAAATTTTTTAATATAGCCAAACCAAAACAAATACAAATATTGAAAATATAATTTTATAAATAAATATAACAAATTTTGCAATCCATTATCAGACGCACATAGTGCAAAATAACCTAACTTCATGATTCAATCAATTTTTGCCGTTAAAGAAAAATTACGAATTTGAAAAAAAAAACTTTTTATTTTGCGTGCATATGCAGTCAGAATGTATACGCCGAATTCCATGATTCCAGCTGCGGCCATTTGGTTGGTACCATTTTTACCCCCTTGACATTTCTACGCAATTTCGAAAAATCAGCTTATTTTACATGTCTACATAGTCAGAGGAATGTATACTCCGAATTTCATTATTCTAGGTACAGCCGTTTGGTTGGTACCATTTTTATCCCTCTATTCCCATTTTACCCCTTAATAGTACGAATTTGGAAAAAATACTTTTATATTATGTATCTACTCAATTAGAGGAATGTACACACCGATTTCGTGTTTCTAGCTGTTGTCATTTAATATGTACCATTTTTATCCCTTTCTTACCCCATTTCACCACTACAAATAATATTAGGTATTATTATGGGTATTTTTAGTTCTTGTGAGGGAAAAAGTTTTCCCTTTGGGCCGATTTCGCCCAGTTTCAATACCAACCGTTCCACGACTATAAGACATATATATGGAAAATTTTGATGTCCTAGCTTCTTTCGTTTAGCGTGCTTTCAACAGACGGACGGACGGACGGACATGGCTAGATTGTCTTAGATTTTTATGACGATCAAGAATATATTCAGGTCGATATTTCAAGGTGTTACAAATGGAATGACATAGTTAGTATACCCCCATCCTGGAGGTGGAGGGTATAAAAAGGTGTTGTGCCATATTTCGACATCAACAATCGTGAGCGAAATCTGTATGGAAGCTAAAGGGTGATTTTTTAAAAGCTATAGGAAAGTTTTTCAAAAAAAAAACAAAAACAAATAAAATTCAGAAATATGATTGAAATCTTTATTTGAATCGATAGTACGGTGCATATAATTTAATGTTTGAAGATTTTTTCATGCAAATGTTGACCTTGACTGCGCCTCAAATGGTCCATCCGCTTAATCCAATTTTGGCATTTCCACGTTTTTGAGTAACAGAGGCCCAATTGCTGCGAACGGCGACGAATCGATAATTGATGATCATCATTAACACTGGCCGATACAGCTGCGATATTTTCTTCAGTTCGCACTCTACATAAGCGTGTTGGTGGTTTAATGTCCAACAATGTAAATTTGGTGCGAAATTTAGTCACAATAGCCCGAATAGCCGCTTCAGTAGGTCTCTAGAGCTAGAGAGCAGAAACAGTCAAATCAGGAGCGATATTTGTGTGACAGTTATATATAAATCTGAACGATCTGTCCCACTTTATCACAGATGTTTTAGTTCAAATATGAGTTGTTGTGCCAAATTTAAAGAAAAACGGTTAAAGGATATGATTTTTAGAGCGGAAAAAGTAAAATCGTGAGAGACATTTTAATGGGAGCTATATAAATCTGAACCGATTTGACTCATTTTCACCAGAGATGTTGTGCTAAATTTGAAGAAAAATCAGCAAAAATATATTGTTTCGAGAGAGCAAAACACTAAATCGGAAGCAAAATTTTTATAGTGGCTATGTCTAAATATTGGGCCGCATAACTTAATTTTGCCAATTTTCGTAAGGCTCGGACAATAATTGCGACCTGTACATTGATTACAAGAATAGATGGACGGACAGACAGACGAACATTGCTAAATCGACTCAGAAGGTGATTCTAAGCCGATCTGTATAATAAACGAAGTGTCTATCTCGTTTCCCTTTGGATATTACAAACAAATGCACAACAACAGGGTATAAATATGTTTGAGAAATATAATAATGGTACCAATCTAAGCTGGGATCATGAAATTCGGTGTTTATATTCCTCTTATAGTGTGGATGTGTAATGAGAATTGGTTTTACGATTATTTATATTTAATAGGTAAAATTGGATTAAAATGAATATTTCTTATATTCCTCCGTCCTTACCTAACTGCTGGGCCTAGAACTTTGCAAAACTTAAAGCTGTTTGGAGATAAAATTTGGTAAATCGGGATAAAAAGGGTTATAGTCGAACGGGTGAAGCTGGTATCATGAAATTCGGTATGTACATCCCTCAAAATGTTTAGAAACGTAAAATAGAGAAACTTTTAGTAATGCGTACTTTTAAAGGTTAAACGGGATAAAAGTGTTACCAATAATACGGTTAAAGCTAGGCTCGTGAAATTCGATGTGTACATTCCTCTGAATACTTAGACGTGCAATATTATTGCATTTTTCAAAATTTGTTCTTTTGAGGTGTAAGCAGTACAAAAGGGATTCGATGTGTAGATTCCTCTCACTACTTAGAAACGCACAATTAATGTTTTTTTTTTTGAAAATTATTCTTTCAAGTGGCCAGCGGGTCAAAAAGGGATAAAAATGGTACCAACAACCAGTTGCAGTTAGATTCGTAAAAATCGGTTAGCACATTCCTGTGACTAGGTATACTCTCAACATAAATTAAGTTTATGGCGGAATCGGGACAAAGGGGATAAAAATGGTACCAACCAATTCGAATCGTGAAATTTGCTGGATTTGGTCGTAATTTGTTCTTTTAAGGGGCAAAGCGGAACAAAAGGGATAAAAATGAGACCAACCAAAGTGTGGTAGTTTGAACTGTCAAATTATTTTTAAATAGACTTTATCGAAATTTGTACTTTTAAGGGGGAATCTGCACATAAAGGGATATAAATGGTACCAACCTTAGTGTGGCAGCCAGAATCGTGAATTCGTTGGGTACGTTCCTCTGACTACATAGACGCGCAACGTAAATGTATTTGTCGATATTTGTACTTTTAAGTGGGAAAGCGTGATAAATGGTACCGACAAAACGAGGCAGCTAGAACCGTGAAAAATTAGCTAACAATGGAAATTTCCATAAATCATTCTCTATTTTTCCCCTAAAAAAGTATAGAATTTGATAATTTTAGTATTTTGTAGTCGAGTTTTTGAGTTTTATAAAAATTCGATTGAAGGTATGGGATGGAGTTCGACTTGGATACGCTAGAATCACCTATTTTGTGAAGTTCGGGAAAACAAATCATGAGTTGGGTGGTGAGGTGCAAGTAGACGCTCATCGGGCTCAAAAGTGAGAGAAAAGGGGTACAAATACATAAAAAGTCCAAAGACTTCTTCGGAGTACCCCCAGAGGGCTTAAATGTAAGACCGACCGCCATTTATTTCCCCTCCCCAACATTTCTTCGAATTCACATACCCGCTATCACCACTCGTTAAGGGGGCACCCATACAAAAATAACTTTTTATAAAATTTGTTCCCACTGCTCTTACTGTACCGAAGAGGCCGCAATTTCAACCCCCGCATTTTCTCTGAATATGCCTACCTCCTACCTTCAACCCTTAATGTGGTCCCAATACGAATTTTAATACACTCCACGAGAGTATTATGTCTTTGTGCATTTGTTTGTAACACCCAAAAGGAAGTGAGATAGATCCATTGCTAAGTATACCGATCAACTTAGAATCACTTTTTGAGTCGATATAACGATGTCCGTCTGTCTGTCCATCTATTGTTGTAATCAAATTACAGGTCGCAATTGTAGTCCGATCTTAACAAAAATTGGCACAAGTAAGTTTTGTGGATCAAGGACGAACGCTATTTAATTTGAGGCAAATCGGTTCAGATTTAGATATAGCCCCCATACAAATGTCGCTCCCGATTTGACATTTTCCGCTCTAGAAACGACATATTGTACCCGATTTTCTTTAAATTTGGCACAACATCTTATAATCCAACTAGAAAAACCTATGCAAAAATTGGGTAAGATCGGATCAGATTTAGATATAGCCCCCATACAAATGTCGTTCCCGATTTGACATTTTCCGCTCTAGAAATCACATATTGTTCCCGATTTTCTTTAAATTTGGCACAACATCTTATAATCCAACTAGAAATACCTATGCAAAAATTGGGTAAGATAGGTTCAGTTTAAGGGATAGCCCCCATACAAATGTCGCTCCCGATTTGACATTTGCCGCTCTAGAAACCACATATTGCACCCGATTTTCTTTAAATTTGGAACAACATCTTATAATCAAACTAGAAACACCTATGAAGAAAGTGGGTAAGATCGGCTCAGATTTAGATATAGCCCCCATACAAATATCGCTCCCGATTTGAAATTTACCGTTTTAGAAACCACATATTGTACTCGATTTTCTTTACATGTGGCACAACATCTATAATCGAACTAAAAACATCTGTGCAGAAAGTGGGTAAGATCGGTTCAGATTTAAATATGGCCCCCATACTTGTTTGCCGCTTTAAAACCACATATTGTACTCGATTTTCTTTAAATTTGGCACAACAGCTTATAATCCAATTAGAAACACATATCCAGAAATTAAGTAAGATCGGTTCAGATTTAGATATAGCACAAATACAAATGTTGCTCCCAAATGCTTAAACGATTTTGGCCAAACTATACATATTATATTTAACCTGTTTCGCTACAGATGTCAATATACCCCCATACAAATGTCCTTTCCGATTTAACATTTTTTGTCAAACACATACATTTAAAGGATACAAAAATCCTTCCCGTTTTCACTTCTTCATCGAATTAAATTGTATTCGGATAGAAAGTGGAGTGTATCATAGAGTCGGCCCCGCCCGACTTTTGCCTTTCCTTACTTGTTTTATGTTATTACAGTAAGGCCCAAAACTGCCTCCAATATTTTTTTCCTAACAAACATACCTCGTATTACCACTCCTAAATGGGGCTCCCTTACAAAATACCCTTACTAATATTTATAAAATTTGCCCCACCACTACAACTGCCCAATGAGGACCAACCCACAATATTTTTGCATCCTCAATATTTTCTCAAATCGTACCTACCATCTATATTCAACACTTAAGATGATCCCCACACATTTTTTTATATTTCTTTTTAAGAAGGAAACGCCCAAAACTGTCCCCTGGTAACCCCTAGAGGGAGAAGATGTACGACTGGTCACCATTAATTTTCCCTCCCCAACATTTTCCCTATCACCACTCCTTAAGAGGAAAAGTTGATAGACTTCCTATAATGCTTAAGGGGGCTCCCATACAGAAGATGAGAGACTGCTTTGGGGCTTTTGGTGTATTTTGATCCCCTTTCCCCACGCCTTTGACTCCGATGAGCTACCACTTACTTTCACTCCACCACCCCCATTTTTGGCTCTTGAACTTTTTTTCCAAACCTTACAAAATTAGGGGTTCCAGCATATCAAAATCGAAAATATGTGCATTATTCCACCCCTAATACGGTGTCAAGCAATGTCATTGCCTTTTTAATAAACGAAATAACTCAAAACAAAGGATTTTTCATTTTTAAATAATTGGAAAAATTAAAAATTGGTATGCGATTAACCCTTAAGAGAACACTATGATCTGGTCAGCTATTTCTTTTATAACTTTCTCACCCTTATGATAGCTGTGGAATTCCCCATTTAATTTCTGAATACATAGTTATGATCCTGTCAGTCTTGTACAACCTTTGAATTCCTGAATTCATTTGCGAAAAATCGTAAGTAATTTCTTCTGCAGACATGATAATCTCATTATTGAAATATTAATTTGTTTGTAATTTACTAATAGCTAAATGGAGAGGGCAGTTAGTTTCAAGCGATTCTAAATCCAAAATATTTTTAGTTTATCCAACAAAAAAACGGATCACTGTTTGGTGAACATACAACGGAGAAGGTTTCATAATCTTCAAATTTCCAAAGGATACTTTAAATGATAATTTCTATATGTCATTTCAGGCTTATTATACTACAACTTAATACTATATTCCAGATTTATTCTCTATTTCGTCTAGATATGTGTCTGTCCTTTTCATAATCATTGAATTAAATTAGTTAAATTTCCCTTCCCATTGGCTGAATTTCGCGGAGACTCATTAACTAAGATTAAGATTTTAATGCAAACATTCGCAGACTGATGGACGGATTTGATGTTTTTCATTTTATTGCATTCGTAAAATTCAAAATTTAACGCTGTTTATAGTATTTTTATTAACGAGCGAATGACTAAATTAAGACAATAACTTTTAAACACAGCCTAAAAGTATGCAACAATTTTGTTATATAAATGAATGCCTACTAATAGGCAATAGTCCATAAACACCTAGTAAACAAGGAGCGAAACGAGGGTGGATTAAATGTGTGTACACAGCAGCAGCAAATTGAATATCTTTGATTATAAGATAAACTCAAGGTTGTAAAATCCTTTAAGTGTTGTACTAATTTTAATGGCACTCTCTGTCGCCGTAATCGAATCTTAATAAAGCCAAGATCTAGAGATAGAGGCGATACAAAGGTAGGAAAAATTAAATTAATGTAAAATTTAAAAAGAGGTAATTGCGAAATATTAAGTGAATTAAAGTAAACCGAGTATTTGGTAGAAGTTTGTCAACCCCATAATTATTTTCAATTGCAATAGAGAAGAACGACTCAACGATACTTAAAAGTTCATAGACATCACGGGATTTTTATCAAAACATACTATAACATAAATAAACTCGTAAATGTTGTTCATTGAACTGTTATAATAATGTCATTTCGTTAAATGTCTGCATTTTTTTTATATTGAAAACATTTATGTTCGAACAATCGTCTTAGAGTAAATGTTAACATTCGCATTACTGCTACTTTTCGTAGAATTATAGGTTGTTTGATTTTGCTTGTCACAGAAAATCCCATAAATATGCACGTTTTGGGGATTTGCCGGCAAAGTCTCAGAGACTATACGACAGAAGACATTAAAATATGTTGTCGTAAAAGTAAAATCAAATCGTCTTAAAAAGCAATTCAATAATACAGCGAAAACATTTGCAATAACAAAAGTAAAGTTGTTGCAAATGATGGTATTCAAAAACAACATTAATATGTCAGAGTTCAAAGGAAATTATGTCTGGAAAATGTAGACATTTTATGATTAGTTAATAATAAATAACGAATTTTAAGAACTGTAGATACAGAAAGAAAAAACTAATGAGCACGCAACATTTTTTTGTTTAATTCAATTCAACAATTTAGTACAAAGTGTGTATCTTTAAAGATTCGAAGTCCATAAACTTTAATTGGATGGAGTGTATATTAAATATATAGGGTGTTTTTTATTGAAATAAAACACAAGAAAATCTTTTTAATGTCCATCAATTTGGCTTTATTGGAAGGATAATTTTATGCCATTAACGTTTAAATATGATTTCGGGCATGTGGCCGCCGCGGCTGGCTCGATTATAGCCAATTCTACAGGTCCAATTTTCAACCACTTTCTCCAATTGCTGTGCAGCTCCAATTGCTGTGCACGGTGGCGAATCGATTCATTCGGGTCCTCTTCAACACTTTGCTCTACAGCGGCAATTGTTTCTTCGGTGCGCACTGTTCGACGTCTCTGCGGATGCGTATTATCACATAGAGTAAACGTAGTGCGAAAACGATCCATGGTTAACCGAATTAATTGCTCTGATGGACGATTATGTCGACCATAAAATGGTGAACTTCGCGAACTGAACCATTACTTTCGAAATAAATTTGCACGATTTGCATGCGTTGTTCTTTTGTCAACCTGTTCATGATGAAATGGCAAACCAAACTAAATATTAATCACTTGACAGCTGACAAAATGGCCGCCAGTTAAAAAAGTGATGCCAACTTAAAGTTCTATACCCCAATAAAAAACACCCTTTACCTTCACTCTAGAGAGTAGGAGCATATATACATTTGGAACAGAAAGAATTTTAACGCATTCAAGGAGTTACTTAAGTCCCTAAGTATGTATGGACCACGGATTTGGTTCACGACTTTTTAATGTATTTGAGCCATGTCCGTCAGCCTGGCTGACAGATATACACAACAACTCTCGAAAGGTGTGAAGGAATCGATTCAAACTTTGCACATGGTAATATTTGTCCCGAACTTAGTTTAAGTTCGATGATGGTACCTCTGGTACCTCCCACACAAATGACCCATATTCCTATGTTAAATTAAAACCAATGTAACTTCCAGACGGATATTCGGAATCAGCTATATTTTGGTATTTGAAAATGTTTTTATAATCACTTTAAATGTACTAAATATTACAGGTTTTGTCACGTCCCTTCCAGGACCTCCCACACAAATCACGCAAAACTAAGTAAAATTAAAGCTGTTATAACTTCTATACTGATGATCGGAATACTGTGAAATTTGGCATTGAGCGATGATTTTATAGTGGCTACATTCGCATGGAATATGGGCGATATTGCCACATTCCCTCAGGTACCATCCACATAAAGTGGCATAAACTTTGGTTACACTAAAACCGACATCCATACGGGTAGTCAAAATCATTTGCAATTTGATAAAATTGAATTTATAATCACTTTAAACCTAAAAAATATTTACACTGTAACCATGCCTCTTCTTGTACTTCCCACGCAATTGTCTCTGTCCTAGGTAATATTAAATTCTTCATAACTTCTATACCGGTGCATGGGATCCACTGTGACTTGATATTTGATCATGTTTTTACAATTGTTTTATAAATGTGGAAGCTGGGACCATGTGACTCGAACCTCCTAGTACCTTGCACACAAATTTTAATGAGCTAGGGGGTTCAGACATGCGCCTAATGGTTGTCAATCGACCCATAAAGTGATTCTAAGTGATATAATAAACGATGGGTCTATCAAGTTTCTTTTTGGGGTGTTACAAACAATACACAAAGACATAATACCCTAGTGGATGGTATACAAATTGAAAGTACTTATAAATGACTGAAGGACTAAATATATCACAAATAACCCCTAATACTAAGGGTATTTAATATTTTTGGAAAATATGTATGTCATGTATATTAGGATGGGTCACGAAAATAAATTGCTGCGGTCACCCCCCAAAAATGAAGATTGGGTTGTTTAATGATGATTTGCAAAATATTTCGTACCTAGATCGCTGTCTAAAAATCATGTTTTTCACCTGAAATTTTTTTCCATTTTTTTTCTGAATATGTAGACACTTAGAAGCACTAACAATATAAATTTTTGTTATTGTCTTATAAAGGGTGATTTTTTAAGAGCTTGATAACTTTTTTTTTTTAAAAAACGCATAAAATTTGCAAAATCTCATCGGTTCTTTATTTGAAACGTTAGATTGGTCCATGACATTTACTTTTTGAAGATAATTTCATTTAAATGTTGACCGCGGCTGCGTCTTAGGTGGTCCATTCGGAAAGTCCAATTTTGGGCAACTTTTTCGAGCATTTCGGCCGGAATAGCCCGAATTTCTTCGGAAATGTTGTCTTCCAAAGCTGGAATAGTTGCTGGCTTATTTCTGTAGACTTTAGACTTGACGTAGCCCCACAAAAAATAGTCTAAAGGCGTCAAATCGCATGATCTTGGTGGCCAACTTACCGGTCCATTTCTTGAGATGAATTGTTCTCCGAAGTTTTCCCTCAAAATGGCCATAGAATCGCGAGCTGTGTGGCATGTAGCGCCATCTTGTTGAAACCACATGTCAACCAAGTTCAGTTCTTCCATTTTGGGCAAAAAAAAGTTGGATATCATCTCACGGTAGCGCTCACCATTCACAGTTACGTTACGATTCGCATCATCTTTGAAGAAGTACGGTCCAATGATGCCACCAGCCCATAAACCGCACCAAACTGTGACTTTTTCTGGATGCATTGGTAGCTCTTGCAATGCTTCTGGCTGATATTCACTCCAAAATCGACAATTCTGCCTATTTACGTACCCATTGAGCCAAAAATGAGCTTCGTCGCTGAACACAATTTCTTTCTTTCTGAACTTTCTTAACAGAGCACGCATTTTGATAATAAAATTCAATGATTTGCAAGCGTTGTTCGTTAGTAAGTCTATTCATGATGAAATGTCAAAGCATACTGAGCATCTTTCTCTTTGACACCATGTCTGAAATCCCACGTGATCTGTCAAATACTAATGCATGAAAATCCTAACCTCAAAAAAATCACTCTTTAATAACCCATTGGTCGTATTCTTATACGTTTAGTTTGATTTATTGCGGTTTTTCAAAATGGCAGCTAAAAGCTCAAATTTCTTGGAAACAATAAAATAAATAAAATATGGGGCTATATCTAAATCTGAACCGATTTTCGTCCTTATCCCCAAAAACTTCGTTGTGCAAAGTTTCATTTGGTTCTGGCTACAATTGCGACCTGTACTTTGATTACAAGAATAGATGGACAGACAGACGGACTTTGATAAATCGAATCAAAAAGTGATTCTAAGTCGATCGGTATAATTACCCAGCAAAAAGAGAGCACCCAATGAAGTGAAAAAGATGTTCATCTTGTGATTCGGAAGTAGTGAAAATTTGGATCCTCACCAATGAATTTAACATGGAGTTGCCATAGGATATATAGGATATGCGGCGATATACAGACGCTATAGATGTTAACACCTCCGATCTTAGCTCTCGCAAATCCTATTTGTGTTTGGTACATGCTCTCCTGTATTGACAAATGTCCACAGGCCCAAACTGCCGCTCTGTAGGATGATTCGATTTCCCATTCGATTTTCTCACTGTTCCTATATGGTTCGCTTATAATCGCTACATCTATTTTTTGCTCGCAGATGGTTTGCGCTAAGAGGTCTTGCGCTGCTGCACAATGATTTAAATTTAACTGTACAAATCTCACTTGAATCTGATAATCAGCGCCTTTCTAAACACTGGACATTTATAGCTTCCTGCTATGTGTTTCAGATCTTCCCCTCCATTTGATTTGCACAGCATGCAATTGGCCTCGCCACTGCAGTCTTTCGCAAAATGTCCTGCCACACCACATTTTCGGCAGTATGTAGACCTGCCTGTCTCCGCCGTGCATTGTCTGGCCAAGTGTCCAAATTCTAGGCATCTAAAACCTTAACTGTCTACCTAAGTAGACACATCGACCAGCCAATTTTAATCTTCCGCATGTCCTCTTGTGCAACTTCGGTAGGAAGGCTTATTTTCGCGGTTTGGATACTTCCGAAGGCTTTTCTGATTGATTTCATAATGGCTGACTGTCGACTAAGAAAGGGTTTTACGAAATTCGTACTTTTAGGGGGTAAAATGGGACAAAAAGGGATAAACATCGAACCACCGTTCTGACGAAACGGAAGTACCTAGAAACATGAAATGTGTGTTCCTTACAATGACCATGCAGACGAGCTACAAATAGGGATTTTTCGAAATTTATACTTTTAAGGGAGGAAAGAGACAAAAAGGGATAAAAATGGTACCAATTTAAGAATTGCAGATAGAATCGTGAAAATCGGTATTTACATTACTCTGACAACGTAGACATGCAATATAAATTGATTTTTCGAAATTTGTTCTTATAAGGGGTGAGCGGGACAAAAAAGGATACAAATAGTACCAACTAAAGTATTGTAGCTAGAATCGTGAAATTTGGTACGTAATTTCCTCTGACCATGTAGAAGCGCATCAAAATTGGATTTTCCAAAATTTTTACTTTTAAGGGTTGCGAGGGACAAAAAGGGATGAAAATGGTACTAATTTAAGTATTACAGCTATAGTCGCGGAATTTGGTGTGTAAATTCCTCTCACCACATCGAAGCGGAATATAAATGCATTTTGTACTTTTAAGGGTTGCGCGGGACAAAAAGGGTACCAACTAAAGTATTGAAGCTAGAATCTTGAAACAAATTTTTAGTCATCGCAATTACCATTAATCGAACATCAAATCCATATTTCCAAAATGAAAGTCAAATATTAAAGGTATATTCGACGAAACTTAGTATTTTAGTAAAAATATTTATATCTCAATACACACAAAAAATAATTTTTTATGACATAACATTTTTATTTTTTGTTGCATAGATTATATACGTCTGAAACTATTGGAGTTAATTGTCGTTTTTAGTTTTTAATTTTCTCATCAAAAATAATTTTTAACACTTATTCGCAACCTATGACACCTGTATAAATGTCAAATCAATGAAGAGAATATGTGCTATTAGTTTAGTATTAACAACCATTTACAGTTGTGTCTCTTAAACAGCAGGATATGAATAAAGTAGAAAAACCAAACTTGAAATATATGTTTATTCTGCACTAATAGGTATAGAGACATGATATTTGAAGTATTTTTAATAGATATTCTCCTCTTTAAATTGGTATTAATAGCGTTGTCATAGGGTGCGAACAAGTATATAAAAAATGGTATCCTATGGAACTTTGTAGTCCTGTGAAGGGGCAACAGGTTGAGGAAATGAAAAACTAAAAACGCCAAGTAACTCCATTTTGCCTATAGTTTCATACGTATATCAGTTTATGTATATAATCCAGTGCAAGAGTATCGACTTTATTAAAAAATGTCGTACGGTGTTATATATCACTGTTATATATAGTGCAACATTTTTCATTTTCCATTTTTTATCTATCCTCCCAGGTAATTCTATAATATGATGGAAATTTATTTAATAATACCTCCTACATCCTTTGATCGCTCTTTTGGAAATGAACCCATGACTTATTTTTAAAACCCCTTAAATATGCAACGATTTTCAATGTTAACCCTGAAAACAGACACTGACGATTAGCCCCCAAAAGTAGGCTATTTAAGTTGAAAAACACGTTTTAACACAAAATCCTTTTTGATTGCTTACAAAACGCCCCTAAATACAGCGTACACCTAACAACGCAGACCCAAACGCACGATATGCGATATCACACAGAGAGCAGAAGTCTTAATATAGGCTCCGTTGAAAATCAATCTCGCCGAAAAGCTACCAAAATGAGCCATGCTAAATGGCTGCGTGTATAGCCAACCAACCAACCATCATTCATCCATCCATCACATGGCGGTAAATCATATTTATTGCAGTGGGAACGAATTTATGAAAAACATGGTGATTTCGTAACATTTTCGTAGCTTGTCATACTTAATAAACCGCAAAAAGCAACACAAAATATTTCTAATAAATCTTTAAAACAAACCCCCCGAATAAAGCACCGCAAATCAACCATTACCAATCTAATAATAACATCAGAATGGCAGAGCAACAAGAAAGGCAAGGAAAACAACGAGCTGCTTCTAGAGAAGCTTTATAGGAATGACTGAATGAATGAGGGCTGCGAAGTAGAGAAGCACTGCCAGAATTGAGGAAAACCCCGCAAGAATGAAATCAAATAAAAACACCACATACACCAGAAGAAGAAAAGAACGAAAACTGAAAACGAACAAAAAGTATAAATAATTCAATCAGAAACAATTTATGCGCGAAATGAAAAACGACTTCCTAAGCGATAACGATAACCCAGAAAGCGAAACCAAAAGAAGAAGAACAAGAACAATAACAAGGCATACACAATCCAAGCAAGGAATACAACATCGAACCCCACTCCAGCTCAGCCCAAAACAATTGCTCTTCTTGGTAACCTATCATATGGCCCACAAATAGGGTTCGCCAACACCAGTGGCTGCGGCAACCGGCGAAATTAGTTTCGTTTCACTTTCTCAATGTGTCTCTGCGCGCCAGCCCGGCCATGGGCTGTAATAGAAAACAAATCGAAATAAACATTAAATCATAAAAATTGAACTCATTTGTAACATAAAAAGCACATTAACACATTACGCATGATTTTCCCTTTAGCCAGGGTTCAGTGGGGAGTGGGTTCAATGGGGTGGGAGAGTGGAAAATCACAAGTGAACATTACAATAGCATTACTACACATACAAAGTGAAATGCGAAACGAGTAGAAAAAAAAGAAGAAAAAAGTACACCGAAATTTAGGGAAATAGAACATGGCAATTTCGAATAAGTATAATGTGTACTTGAAAATCTATGAAGCGAGAAACAAATCAACGACCATAAGGGGAAGGTATCCTCACGGATTTAATTGAAGATTGAAGTAAGGATTATTGTTCCCAAAAAAAAACTAATATTTCAGGCAAGTTCAAAAATTCATAGCCAGATTTTTCGTCCCAATCGAAGCCAACCAATTTCCTATGTTAAATTGAATTTCGATGGTGAGTTTATTACACTATTCAGCAAAACTCGAAAATTTAAGTTTTTTAATGAATCCACTTATTTAATTTTTACTATAGGGTGGTCCATGTAACATTTTAAATTAGAATTGGCTAGAAGTACTGATTATTTTTTTCAAATTTCTGGTTTTATTGGAAAGGTTGAACCTTGTCATTTAATAATGGAACACAATATCATACGACGACTGGCTCGGCAGTACTTCATCCGATCAACTCAATTTTTCAGTACAGCCCAAAATCCACACCAAACAGTGACTCGTTGTGGATGCATGCACTGGCTTCTCAATAGTGACGTGTGGGTTCTCTGAACCCCATATGCGGCAATTTTGCTTATTGACATAGCCACCAAGATGGAAATGAGCTTCATGAAGGCTGAACTGAAGGCCGAAAAATTCTTAAAATTCTTAAATTTCTTACAGTTGGCGTTAAAGACTCACTACTTTGGAAGTATCAGTAAAATTTAGATTTTTTTCTGTTTTCCTGTCACGAAAAAAAAAAAAACTATAAAAAAATAGACACAATATCAAAAAAAATTGTTTATAACGAAGAAAACATTGTCTAATCATAAAAAATCTTTGTAGAAATTAATGTTGGAAATATTTGTTTAAAGTACTACTTTGTCCTTTATTACTTTGTTTTGTATGTTTGAAATAATCTAGTTCATTTTGAATAATTTAAAAAAGAAAATTTTATATGAAAATTTTCTAAAATAAATTTTGTTCACTCTGTTTGTTAACTTTCAAATCGAATAGTCGTGTCTGTTTTCTTTGTGTCTTTCCAATAATTAAGATATCATTGTTTTGTTTGAGGAAGCAAAATTAAATTAAAAATTCATGATTTTCCAATTGGAGCGAAAAACCTCTTTATAAAATAAATTACAGACCACTTGGTTCTATTTTATAATAGTAGGGATCATAATGAAGAAATCAGGGATAAGTTGAAGAATATCTATAGGTAAACGTAAAAGTTATGGTTCTTCTTGCAGGAGTACATTTCGTTTTACGTATGATTAAATCAATTTATAACAAGTAAGGAAAGGCTAAAGTCGGGCGGAGCCGACTCTATGATACACTCCACTTTCTATCCGAATACAATTAAATTCAGTGAAAAAGTGAAAACGAGAAGAATTTTTGTATCCTGCAAATGTATGTGTTTGACAAAAAAAGATAAGCCGGAAAGGACATTTGTAAGAGGATATATTGAAATCTGGAACGAAATAAATGAAATATAAAATGTATAGTGTGACCAAAATCGGTTAAACTTTCGGGAACAACATTTGTATTTGGGCTATACTTAAATCTGAACCGATCTTAAACACTTTCACCATAGTTGGACTATAAGATATTGTGCCAATTTCAAAGAAAATCGGGTACAATATGTGGTTTCAATTTCTGCATAGGTGTTTCTAGTTGGATTATAAGATGTTGTGCCAAATTTAAAGAAAATCGAGTACATTATGTGGCTTTTAATGCGGAAAAAGTCAAATCGGGAGCGACATTTATGTGGGGGCTATATCTAAATCTGAACCGATCTTACCCAATTTCTGCACAGGGAGCGACATTTGTATGGGGGCTATATATAAATCTGAACCGATCTTACCCAATTTCTGCACAGGTGCTTCTAGTTGGATTATAATATGTTGTGCCAAAATTAAAGAAAATCGAGTGCAATATGTGGTTTCTAGAGCGGAAAATGTCAAATCGGGAGCGACATTTGTATGGGGGCTATATCTAAATCTGAACCGATCTTACCCGATTTCTGCATAGGTATTTCTAGTTATATTATAAGATAATGTGCAAAATTTAAAGAAAATCGAGTACATTATGTGGCTTTTAAAGCGGAAAAAGTCAAATCAAGAGCGACATTTATATGGGGGCTATATCTAAATCTGAACCGATCTTACCCAATTTCTGCATAGTTGTTTCTAGTTGGATTATAAGATGTTGTGCCAAATTTAAAGAAAATCGAATACAATATGTGGTTTCTAGAGCGGAAAATGTCAAATCGGGAGCGACATTTGTATGGGGGCTATATCTAAATCTGGACCGATTTGCCCCAAATTAAATAGCGGTCGTCCTTGATCCACAAAACTTACTTGTGCCAATTTTTGTGAAGATCGGACTATTATTGCGACCTGTAATTTGATTACGATAATAGATGGACAGACGGACAGACAGACAGACAGGCGGACATAGCTAAATTAACTCAGAAAGTGATTCTAAGCCGATCTGTATAATAAACGATGGGTCTAACTCGTTTCCTCGTTTACAAACAAATGCACAAAGACATAATACTCTCGTGGAGTGTATAAAAATCTACGTAAAAAGTCACGCCATTTTTAGAAAATCACATACTTTTACAATAAGGGTACATTTTATATTTTTTTCATAGATTTCCTTCAATACCAGTGCTATAAAATAAAAACAAAATATCCTGTTATTTAATTTACAAAAGGGTTTTCACATAAGGGTAATTCCACAAGATTTCGACCCAATATAGATTTCGACCATCATCGATTTTGATGAAATTTGCCACATACATTCTACTAGTGTTTGCGGGAATGTACCGTTTACCGTAGCTCAAAATAGTACGTGGCTTAAGTTTTACAAAGTTGGTTATCTCGGGGTTTTTTTGGGAGTGATGGATTCCTTATCGAAATCATAACTTTGGATCGCGTCATCAGATTTTAACGATATTGATCTCATATGAAAGATTTACACTTCCTCTTTCCGAATATATATGAAAATATGATTGTCCTTGTGATTCAAGTACTCCAAAAATTAAAAATAATTTTAATCCTGGAATATCCTGAAAAACATATCTTTAATTTTATCTTGTTTTGTATTTTAGCTTATATTATTCTCTACAAAATATCAAAAATTCAGATTTGGGTGGCCATAGGTTAAGAAATTACGGCTGTTTTTCCAAAGTATTGCTTTATTTCAGCAAGGTCAAAATTTTCCGTTCATATCTATGTACATTAGAGTCGCTTCAAGAAAAAAGTTGTCGATGTTCTCTACTAAAATGAAAGATTGGTTTGTTTAAGGGGATCTCCGAAAATATTTCGCTTTTATCATAGTCTGTTCGTGAGCTGGACGCGTGCAAAAAACTCTATAAATCAGGTGTTTCTTGAAAAGAATTCACTATGAGAATGGTATTGAGAAAAAAATCCATTAGAAATTAAAATCTGGTCCAAGCCTTATCAAACCGTATCAAAAACTTTCAATTTGACCCAGCATAAAGGGCCGATTTTCACAATTTTATTGCATTTTTATAAAATACGCTAAGCTTACACTTTTTAGTCCGACTTGAGTTTTTAGAGGCTCGTTGGAGAGGTAGTGATTGCATTGTTTATTGTTTAAATGTGAAATGACAACTGACATATGGAGTCATTTGCATCGTAAACATATTCTACTCTTATGTAAAGCTTTTTAAAAAAATCTGATATTTCGTTCTTTCAATGTATAGAAGGGAAACATTGAAATGGTTGTTAATGCTAAAGTAATTCAGGTAGAAACATGAAGTTTGAAGTATTTTTAAAAATATTCTTCTCTTCCATTTGATGTCCATATCACCATTCTATGGCACTCACAAGTACGAAACTAAATTAATAAAACCACTATATCCTTTGGAAAATAAAAATCCTCTAAAAAGAACAAACGACCACGAAATAAAAAACTGAGTATACACTTTTGCTATTAGTGACCTATAGTTTCAGTTCTATATAATCTCGTTCTTAGCACATAAGCTGTTTTCCTCCCAATTTATCCATTTAAATACAGATATTTCAGATTTTTTTCCAAAATTGGCAAGCACAAGGACATTCATATTTTCATACAGATTCAGAAAGAGGAGGTGTAAATCTTTCATATGAGATCAATATCGTTAAAATCTGATGACGCGATCCAACTCCCAAAAAACCCTCGAGATAACCAACTTTGGACCACAGTAAAACTTAAACCACGAACTACTTTGAGCTACGGTAAACGATATATTACCCGCAACCACTAGTAGAATGTATGCACCAAATTTAATCAAAATCGGAGAGGATGAAAATCCAAACCTATGCTTTTGGGGTCGTTTACTATAGGAATTACCCACAACAAAAGATAAGAAAGAAAGTATTTTTAATTCGTTGTTTAACTTCTACATTAATCCGTAGAACTCCAACCTTAGAATTTTAGCAACTAAAAAATATAACAAAATATTTTATTCTATTTTTATGGGCTTTTTCGTGCCGGCAAAAAAAGATTTAAAAAAATATTTTTTGCTCAATTAATTGGTTTTCAAACTTCGTACTGAAAATCGATGTATATTTCAATCACTTTGCGTAGATTTGAAATATAATGTGATCTTTCGATGCTCTTACTTTTAGGCCAACAACTGATAATATTGGTGCCGACCGAATGGCTGCAGATTTAGATGCTCAATATAAGGAATTTCTTGGAAATTTGTAATTTTGAGGAATACATAGCAAAAGGGGGACAAATGGTACCACTCAAACGGCTGTAGTTAGATTTTTTTAATGTTTTTTCTGACTTTATTAAATTCGTACTTATGATCCCAAAAGATAATGGATTTTCGAAATTCGTACTTTGTCTTTCTGAAGAATTACTTTGACATATATAGTCAAGAGCTAGCAAACAATAATAAAACATATTTGATGACACGCACCCTAAGTGGGAGTGGTCTTTACATTAATTAATCACAATTTATTTAACAAATATCGCTATCAGCAAAAGATGATAATTTTCCTAATATTTTTTTAACTTATGTGTGAAATCGAAAGCTTCTATTATGCAGGTGGAATACCATGAAAACCATGACTGATGGTATATACGATTCAGGCCGGCTGAATTTAGCGCTATTTTACTTGTTTAAATATAAGTTTACTAGCTGAACCCCGCCCGCTTCGCCAGGCAAAATACAAATGGTAAAATTAAAATCAGGTTTCATATTGATCTTATCATATTGATATTATCGTGGTTTGTAATATATAGGTTCCAATTTTCAGCGACGTGAAAGGTTTGACCTTCTTATTGGCGGCATGATCACTAAAATGAAAACCCAAAATATGTAATAATATTCGAAGAAATTAATTGAGTTTCATAATTACCGACATATGAAATCACAAAAGAAATGACATTGACATGAAAAAAAAAATTAAAACATTCGAAATATTATTTGGTTTTGTTAAACTCACAAAAAAAAAAAACAGTAAAATTTTCGTTAAAATCTTCCCGGATTTTATATTTTTCTGGAAATTGTCCTACATCCTATGTCCTTCCTTGGGCCAACACGAATTCATCAAGCCCAAAATCGTGAAAATCAGACGATCCGTTATAAAGTTTTGCGTGTTCACACGGACGGCATTCTCTTTTATAAATATAGATAAGTAAAATCAATTGTGTGAAGACGGCAACCATTCAAAATATGATTTTGGATAAAAATCTGCTGTTTAATAATATCTAAAATATATTAGTTTGTATGAATTTAAATTAAGTTCGAACATAACTGCGAGCAAAAAAGTTCGATTGAAACCGCAGCTGCTTGTCTAAAGAAATGTTAGTTTGAATCAAACTAAAAGGGTTTGAATGAGACGATTTCAACTGAAGCTAAAATATCTCTGTTTGAGATAAGCAATTTCTGCTTGAATATAGCTTGAATATATTGATATCAAAATTGTTCGCAGTTTCAATGATGATGTTTGAACAAATGTAGAGTAAATGAAAAAAAAATTCGAAGAACTGAGAGTCCAACAATGTATTCTTGCCATGATTCATATCTTATTGTGTACTTCAGGTTGTATTAATACAATAACTCTGGAGGAGGTGAGTATGTCTCTATGAGGAGTATAGTTAATTTTGTCCAGCACTAAGCGATCGAAAGCTGACGAAAAGGAGAAATCTGGAAAAAATGTTAGCAGGATTCACCTCTTCCCTAATATTGGCCAAAATATTTAGTGGAATAAAATTAATACCACAAATATCAACAAGGTATTTGCTTCTCTTAGCCAATGGACTATTTACAATATAATTTCATATTCCCTGAAAAGGATATTTTTCGTAAGCAATGCTATAAGATTTGTATACCCTTCACTAGGGTATGATGTCTTTGTGCATTTGTTTATTATACCGATCGACATAATTTGAGGAAGATCCGTTCAGATTTATATATTGCTCACATACAAATGTCGCTTCCAATTTGACTTTTTTGCGCAGTAGAAGCTTATTTTATTTTACCGAATTTTCTTCAAATTTGGGGTAACACATTATATTTAGTTTACACTTCTTTTCATATGTTAACTTCTGAGTAAGGCAATAAAAAATATTCAAATTGTAGAGTTGATCGTAGTTGAAAAAAATTTACCATCGGTAATGTTTTTTTCGGTAGATCTGCAAAAAAATGATTTTACAAAATCTTGAAAATTTCATGTTAAAGACTGTAGCCTTGCTGTAGTATCATCTATAAAATAAGCCAACCATTGTCCATGAGGTAACCTTCCCTTAGTCGGGAAAACAAAACAAATTCCTTTACTTTAACAAGCGATTTTTGCTTTTGCTTCACATAATAAGACACACACACAAACTGTATCCTTTTCCTTCCGTTTTATACAGGAAACAAGGAGTAAGTAACGGAGCAACAATGAAAAAATCAAATATTAATGTTACGAGAAGAAGAAAATCGAAGCGAGAAAAGAACATTAAATACACTTTACGAGTTTTGTTGCATGCTGTTGTTGTTGCTGCTGCTGTTATTGGTGAATATAAGAGATTGAGATTGTTTGCTGTTGCTTGGTATACTTTTCCCCGAATTATAGCAACATAAAACGATAAGATGGATATACAAGCGGAACAACACACAGCAGCAGAAGGACACTTTGTCTTAAGAAGTTTATGTTTTCGGAATTGGTCAAGTAGTTATTATGGGAAGATAAGACAACACGACGGAAGTCCGCACACAAAGTAAGTGTTACACCAAAGTGGCTTAAGAAACTTGAAACATGTTCAGAAAGTTTGCGAAGATATTTTTCTTGAAATAATCAAAACACAATTATTGCATTAGCTGGACATTTAAATAGCAAAATTGATGTAGGGAAATGAAAAGAAAATCGACGCTTGCATGGCAAAGCAAGTTAATGACTAAAATATATTTTTGTATCTAAAGTGAGTGGGAAAAAATTAGTTGATTGCCTTGTATTTAATATTTAATTAGGAAATTATTGGTAGTCTAAAAATATGAAAACATTTCTGTTGGCTTCCTCAAATAGCTATTACTATTGTGAGAAATTTCTCCACGTGTTGGAATAATGAATAATAATTTTCTTGGAATTCAAACTATTAAGTCATTACACAGCCTAAAAATATGCAATAACTGTAGTCCCCTATAACGACCTAAAAGTAGGCAACACTAAAGTTAGCCACGAAAGTCAGATATATTTTTAAAAATAATGACAATACCATTATTTCTTTAGCAGGACACTTAAAAAATAAATTGATGGATGTAAAGGAAAATCAACCCTTCCACATTATTTTCTATTTAAAGTGAATCGGTTGCCATACACTGTGGAACACTAAATAACAAGGATCTGACAGCGGATTCTGATAGGGGGCTTAGAAAAAGAATATACGTGTATCTGCGTTTTGAATGTTTATTTAAAAGGGTGAATGACCATTTTAAGGGGGGGGGGTGTCAAAATTTCCACCATTCACAAATATGGCAATCCTTAAATTTGAATTATGGGGTGTGTTTGGGAATATTACTTAAAACACTACAGGGCCTCAATGTGGGGTATTTTTGGTCCCTTTTGCTAAAGGTAAAAATACCCCCAAAAAAGAGTTTGAACGGGTGAAAATATTTGCCATAAAATTCAACTATAAGTCTCTGAATACATCAAAAATCAAAACCCAACTTAAATGCCAGAAATAAATGAAAACTTAAAATTCATTTTAGGGTTAATTTCGTACTTTTTCCCACTTTTACATATTCTTATGATGCATCGGCATAAGGAAACCTTGTAATCCTTACATTTTAAGTATGTGTTCAGCAATATTATTGAAAACAGTACGAGAACGATTTTTGTTGAACCTTTTTAACCTTCTAGCTCCTCAATATAGGGGCCTTTTTGGTCTCTTTTGCGGAAAAAGGTAAAAAATACCCCTAAAATGGGTTCGACGTGTGAAAATGTTCTACAAAAAAATTTGCTTAAAATTCTACTATAAGCCTTTCAATTCACTAAAAGATAAAACTCAACTTAAATGCCAGAAGTAATTCTAAACTTAAAATTCATTTTAGGGTTAATTTCGTACTTTTTCCGTTTTTTGCATAGCCTTATGATGAATCGGCATCGGAAACCTTTTGATCCTTACATTTGAAGTATAGGATGTGTTCAGCTATATTATTGTAAATACTGCAGCGAACATTTTTGTAGAACATTTTAATCCTTTAGCCCCTAAATGTAGGGGTCTTTTTGGTCCCTATTGTACAAAAGGGTAAGAATCACAACTAAAATAGCGATTTAACGGGTCAAAATGTTCTACAAAAATATTTGCATTCAAGTTTTACTAAAAGTATCTGAATATACCAGAAGTCAAAAGTGAACCTAAATATCTGAAATAATCAAAACTTAAAATTCATTTTAAGGTTAATTTCGTACTTTTTCGCACTTTTGCATATTTTTCTGATAAATCGACATGGGGAAGGAAACCTTATTATCCTTACATTTTGAGTATATAATGTTTTTAGCAATATTATTGAAAACACTACGAGGAACATTTTTGTGGAACATTTTAACCCTCTTGCCCCTCTATGTAAGGGTCGTTTTGGGTTTCTTTTGTGCGATATAAACATAAAACGGGGGTTTAATGTGTGAAAATATTCTACAAAAAAATTTGCCTTAAAAATCTACTATAAGTCTGAGAATACAAAATACACAAAGTCGACTTAAATACCAGAAATAAGTCAAAACTTTCATTTTAGGGTTAATATCGTACCTTTTCCAAGTTTTGCATATTTTTATGATGAAACGGCAAAGGAAACCTTATGATCCTTATATTTTAAGTATAGGATGTGTTTAGCAATATTACTTAGAACACTATGAGGAACATTTTTGCGGAACATATTAACCCTCTAGCTCCTCAATGCAGGGGCCTGTTTGGTCCCTTTTGTGCAAAAGGGTAAAAATCACCCCCAAACAGGTCTTAACGTGTCAAAATTTTCAACAAAAATATTTGCCATAAAATTCTACTATAAGTCTCTGAATTTACCAGCTGTCAATACTCAACTTAATTACCAGAAATAATTCAAAACTTAAAATTCATTTTAGGGTTAATTTCGTACGTTTCCCCACTTTTGTATATTCTTCTGATGAATAGGCATAGGAAAACCTTGAGATCCTTACATTTTAAGTATAGGATGTGTTTGGCAATATTATTGAAAACACTACGAGGAATATTTTCGTGGAACATGTTAACCCTCTAGGGCCAAAGGGTAAAAACACACCTAAAACAGGTGTTTAACGGATCAAAATATTCTACAAACATATTTGTCATAAAATTCTACTATAAGTCTAAACTCAAGTTAAATCCAGAAATTAGTCAAAGCATAAAATATAATATTTAAATATAAATAATTTTTGAAGTTAATTTCGTATTTTTCGCATTTTTTCATATTCTTCTGACTAATCGGCATAAGGAAACATTGTGATCCTTACATTTTAATTATAGGATGTGCTCAGCAATAATACTTAAATTATTGCAAGTAAAAATTATTGTGGAACATTTCAACCCTCTAACTCCTCTAACTCCTTTTTGGTCCCATTTGTGCAAAAAGGTAAAAATCACCACTAAAACATGGGTTTAACGGGTCAAAATGTTCCACAAAAATATTTGCCATAAAATTCTACTATAAGTCTCTGAATAGAACAAAAGTCAAAAATCAAGTTAAATCTAGAAATAAATAAAAACTTAAAACTCATTTTAAGGTTAAGTTCGTACTTTTTCCGAGTGGGTGCTAACCTGTCCCAGAAAACAGGATTTTAGGGGGTGGTGTAAATGGCAAATAAATTCTACGTCAATTTTCAATTTAAGTCACCGAACAAAAGAAAGCTGTAGATTTAATATGGATACTAGATATATGGTTAAATTGTAAGGGCCGAGGTTGAATGTGAACCACACCTAAACGTCAAGTTGTTTTCTGCATTTCATTTGACATTTCTCAATTTCAGACTAACTCAATTTGAACCATGGAATGATACACAATCGAGCAATGCGTTAAAGTTATTCAGGCTTATTATGAAAATGGGCGTTCAAATCAAAATGTATATCATGCACTTCGTGCTTTTTTTGGTCAATTTAATCGACCAAATTTGCGTGGAAAAATTTGAGCAAACCGGGTCTGTAGAAGATGTGAAAACACCAGTGCATGCTTGTACTGCAGAAAATATTCCTGCTGTTCGGGATAGTGTGGCTGAAGAGCCGTCCACCTCGAATCGTCGTCCCAACAATTGCATCTCTCACGCTCGTCGTTGATGAACAATATGCATAAAGACATGCATTTACACGCTTATAAGCTGCAATTGACTCAAGAACTAAAGCTTCTTGACCAGTCCAAACGACGTCAATAGTGGCAAGAAATTGCAACAGTGGATGATCAATTTTCGTAAAAAAATCATCTTCAGTGATGAGGCACATTTCGATTTCGTCAATAAGCAGAATTGCCGCATTTGGGCGAATGATAATCCAAGAGTGATTGTCGAAAAACCAATGCACCCACAAAGAGTGACTGTTTAGTGCGGTTTATGGGCTGGCAGCACCATTGGGCGGTTTTTCCAAAATGAGGCCGGTCAGGCAATTACTGTGAATGGTCTTCGCCATCGTGAGATAACGAACTTTTTATGGCCCGAATTGAAAGATATGGATGTGGACGATCTGTGATTTAAGAGGACGGTGCCACTTGCCACGCAGCTAACGAAACTATGGCTCTTTTGCGCGACAAATTCAATGACCGCGTTATCTCATATGGTGGTGATGCCAATTGGCCGCCAAGGGCATGTGATTTGACACCGTTGGACTTCTTTCTTTGGGGTTATTTAAAAGAAAAGGTGTACATCGATAAGCCAGCAACAATTCAAGAGCTAAAGGATGAGATAATGCGGCACATTAACGGCGTAGAACCTCAATTATGACTCAGCGTCATCGAAAATTTGGACCATCGGATGGAGCCTCCGAGTTCGTGGCGGCCATTTGGACGATATTTTGTTCCTTACAAAATTGAACCATATCAATATTAACATAATAAAAAGAAATGACAATAATTTCCGAAATAATATGTGTTTTATTCAAAATCAACATCGGACCTAAAAATTTAACCACCCTTTATATAAATAAAATATCAACGCCAAACACGTTACGTTGCACAATTGTTTCATTTGCATTTTATTATGGAGAATTCATAAAACATGTATCGCTTCATTGTTGTTAAATTTTAAAATTGTAAACTCTTGTACTTGAACAAACCCGCCAGTATTCGACGAATTTTCAACTCAACTCAATGATATGCTAAGATTTGATATTGATATTCTTCTTGGCTGTGTCATTTCAAATGAATTTCTAAAATGTTTATGTTTTTTCTACTTCTTTGCAAATTCACATGTATTTTATTTATTTATAACCGTAGACAGGCTAACGATTGACAAGATATGAATTTGTGAATTTTCAATATTTTAATTTTTAATACAAAAAACTCCATTCGTCGTTATTATTCTTGGAATCTGACATATTTTCGTGATACTCTGAGAAAAGTCGTCTGTTTGCCACGATGGCAGTGAACTTTGAATACATTTTCTAGCGGCGACTGACCTTTTCAGCAGACATTTGTATTTGCATTTCTTCCAAAATTTCAACGATGCAGACATGTTCATGTTCAGAGAAAATATTAATAATTCCATGCCTTAGAAGGTGATTTTTTTCTTTTCTAAAGAATAAGAATGAGCTAGCTGAGATAACTAAATTGAGGGGTGGAGCAGAAATGTCCGAAGCTAAGGCTTTTATAAATGTGAAACTTTGAAATAAATAAATACTTTGTTAAATAAAACTATTATATTATATACTGGGGTGAATATGAAGAAGAGCAAAGAAAGAGGCACATGCAACGATAATCAACCACCATTGAGATGATAGGAAGTATCATATGAAAAACTATTGCATTGTATAATAAAATTACATGTAGAAATTTAGAGTAAAATAAATTATGGGATTAATAATTTGTAAAATTAAAATTACTTTATTAGAAAGATGATTTTTGGGGATGATGGGAAGTATCATATGAAAAACTATTGCATTGTAATAAATTTACATGTAGAAATTTAAAGTGAAATAAATTATGAGTTTAATAATTTGTAAAATTAAAATTACTTTATTAGAAAGATGATTTTTGGATATAATTTTTAATTTTTTCATCTGTTTCCTTTCGGTCCGCAATGATTTGATTTGAACTGGGATATTGTCATAGTTCAAGATCATTTTGTATCTATATTTTATAGAATACCCATTTATTTACAAATGGCATGATGACATTTATTACTAGGCTTCAGGCTACCATTATCCTGCATATACAGGCGCTTACATATGCAACTCAATGAGATGCTTGTGCGCTTGACATGTGCGCTCCATTACTTGGTGCGATTTTTTGACTGGCATTCGGAAAGTGAGCTGTGCTTCTCATTAATTTGAGAGAATCATTTACTTAAAGAGTTCGGGTATTTAGTAGAAAAGTCAGTGCGAAGCCAGCTGATGAAAGCTTTCACAGTGCGGAAATAATGATACTGTAGAAAATTAACCACTGTCTGAAATGAAAAACAGAAACATAATTATAATTGTTTTAATTCAAAAGAACACTTAAATGCCAATGCGATACATGGTTTCCAATATATATATACGAAAAAACTAAAACCTTTTCAACTATTTTAATACAATGTGGGGCAATAGTAATCTCTCTACAGAATACAAATCGACAAGCCGTGAATCGGTTTATTTCGTAAGAACACGAAATAATTGTTTCCATTTTTTGCGCAACAATTTGTCGGTTGTTTTAGCTCAGCGTGAATTTCGTCGCAGATTTCCTGTCCATCCGACACCAACTGGACAAACACTGTGGCGTTTGATCAATCGTCTTGAAGCGATTGGGACTACACGAGATCCGCCACGGAGCAGCCGTTCTGTTGAGAATATTACTGCTATTGGCCAAGATGTCGAAGAGGAGCCCGGCCCAACCTCAATTTTGGTGCGTCTAACCTACTCTCAAGTCATCCTGAATATCAACGAAGAGGTGGATGATTTTTCATTCAAAATTATCATGAGCGAAATCGTGAATATCATGAATAATCGTTTCTGGGGCAACGAATATCCGTATATCACGAGAATTGGGACTGGAGAACATGTGGTTCCAACAGGACGGTGCAACGGAACGGTGGTTCAGAATCAAAATCCATCGGCCAAAATTCATTTAATTTTGTTCTACACCATTTTCAAGTGTAATTCAAAAGACACCATTTGAAATTCAACAATTCCATTTGAAATTCAAAAAATGTCAATTGAAATTCAAAAGTCGTCATTTATAATTTAAAAGACAACATTTGAAATTCAAAAGTCGTCATTTGTAATTCAAAAGACATCGTTTGAAATTCAAAAGACAGCATTTTAAATTCAAAAGTTTTTATTTGAAATTCAAAAATTATTCCATTTGTAATTCAAAAGTTATTCCATTTGCAATTCAAAAGAAAATTATTTAAGCAAAATGTACATTAGGTTGGGTAGCATTTATTTATTTCTGTAAATTTTAATATTCTGCTGTTTAGAAAACAGACTTACCCCCATTTAGATTGATATATAGACGTACATGGCTCAAACAGCTGGCTCTTAGGGTCTAAGACACTCCTCACTCTTTGTAGTGAGGATATAAAAATAAAAATATTACCCATTGAGAAATTTGTTTCGATTTTAGAATACACACCCAGAAAAAGTGGTGTTATAGAGATGAGTTTAAATTAAAAGATTCATAATTTTCTTTAATTAGTTTATTTAATAAACATCAGAATATTGTTTTCTAAACAGCAGAATATTAAAATTTACAGAAATAAATAATTGCTACCCAACCTAATGTATATTTTGCTTAAATAATTTTGTTTGCCCTTTTTGAATTGCAAATGGAATAATTTTTGAATTTCAAATGAAAACATTTGAATTTCAAACGGAGCCTTTTGAATTACTTATGACGACTTTGGAATTGCAAATGACGAGCTTTGAATTACAAATGATGGCATTTGGATTACAAATGACGAGTTTTGAATTACAAATGAAAAGTTTTGAATTTCAAATGATATCTTTTGAATTTCAAATGATGTCTTTTCAATTTCAAATGATGTCTTTGAAATGCAAATGACGACTTTTGAATTTCAAATGTTGTCTTTTGAATTACAAATGACGAGTTTTGAATTTCTATTGACATTTTTTGAATTTCAAATGGAAGTTTTGAATTTCAAATGACATTTCTTTAATTTCAAATGGAATTTTTGAATTTCAATTGATATTTTTTGAATTTCAAGTGATGTCTTTTGAATTACAATTGAAAAAGGCGTAGTAGACATTTTTGAGTTCTGTAAATCAAAAATAGACAAATATTGTTTTCAGATATTAACATTAAAAATCGGGCAATCGGATATATTTTAGAAATCGGCCCAAAGTTGACTACTTTTGTATTTTTCGATTTTAAAGAAAATTATATTTTTTGTTTTTATGTTTTTTTAAATATATTTACGTATTTGTTCATAATGCGAAGAAATTTTTTATTTATTTTTTATTACAGATTTCCACCTTTTTCTAATTTTGAAAATTAAAAAAAACGTAATTTCTTTTTTTGACTTTCTTTCTCACACATTTTTAGAAATTGTGGTTTCTTAGCTTTAGTATGACGCCAATACTATGTTTGTGCCAAATATAGTTTGTTTGTAATAAATATTTTTTAAAATATCATTTTTGAGCAAATGTCTGACCAACATAACTTTTTTCCTTCAAAAGCCTTTAAATATACATATTTTAAAATATATACATATTTGCAAAGGTTGAAGCGTTCTGGGTAATTTTTGTCTGAACGAAATTGCCGCCATGGAAGATAGAATACATTTAGTACAAAAAGTAAGATTTTTTAGTTCCAAAACGCAATTTACTCATTTTGTTCTCATTAACCCTAGGATGGTCATTGTGGCCTCGCCAACAAAAAAACAACAAAAAAAACTATTTAACACACAAATCAATCACTGCATGAAAACTGCACACATGTAGTACTGCAATTCATTCAGGAGTAAACACTGGCAATGCTTTATTGATCCTTGGGTCCTTGTCTAATTTTGATTTTTTTACAGAACACAAAGATGTCTACTAGAACAAAAGTTATTGAATTTTGGCCGATGGATTTTGATTCTGAACCACTGAGCGGCGCAAACAGCTCCACTACCGATATGATGAAGGAAGCATTTCGGGGTCCCTTAATTTCTCGTTTTGGCAATTTGCACTGGCCGGACAGATCATCCGATTTAATAGTTCTACACTTCTTTTTAGGGTTTTTTGAAATCGTGTGTTTACGTCAACTAGCATCAGAGTCTTGAAAGCCTTAAGGAGAATATTCGTCAGGAATGCGAGAACCTGTCGCCCGATGTTCTGACAAGACTGATGGAAAATGTCATAAAACGAGCCCGTATGGTCATCGACTCTGGCGGCAGGTACTTGGGCGATATCATTATCTCAACTTGATGTAATAAATTCTAAAGTTAATAAACAAGTTAAAACGGCGTTAAGTTCGGCCGGGCCTTTATATACCCTCCACCATGGATTGCATTCCACAGAGGTTGTTGGTTTTCGTATAAGTGCAGTAATATTGCAGGAAAATATAAATTTTTTAATATAGCCAAACAAAAACAAATACAAATATTGAAAAGTTAATTTTATAAATAAATATAATATTTTAATTATTTCAAACCATTATTTATTTCAAATCAAAAAAATAAATATTCTTATATTTATATTTTCAAAAAGCTTAAATAGAATTTCATTATTCTAGGTGTAGTCGTTTAGTTGGTACTACTTTTATCCCTCTGTACCATTGTATCCCTTGAAAGTACGAATTTCGAAAAATCCGTTTATTTTCCGTGTCCACGCAGTCAGAGGAATGTATACTCCGAATTTCATGACTCTAGCTGTGGTCATTTGGTTGGTACTTTTTTCATCCCCTTTTTCCATTTTAACCCCAAAAAGTATGAATTTCGAAAAAATTGTCTATTTTCCGTGTCTACGCAGTCAGAGGATGACTCTAGCTGCGGTCATTTGATTGGTAAAATTTTTATCCTTTAATTTTTTATCATTTTAACCCCAAAAAGTACGAATTTTGAAAAATCTGTCTATTTTAAGTGTCTACGCAATCAGAGGAATGTATACACCGAATTTCATTATTCCAGGTGCAGCCGTTTGGTTTGTACCATTTTTATCCCTCCGTACCCACTGTACCCTTGAAAGTACGAATTTGGAAAATAACCTTTTATATTTCATATCTACGTAGTCAAATGACTCTAGCTGCAGTCATTTGGTTGGTACTATTTTAATCCCCTTTTTCTATTTTGACCCCAAAAAGTACGAATTTAGAAAAATCAGTTTATTTTCCGAGTTTACACAGTCAGAGGAACGTATACTCCGAATTTCATGACTCTAGCTGCGGTCATTTGATTGGTACTATTTTTATCCCCTTTTTTCATTCTAACCCCAAAAAGAATGAATTTTGAAAAATCCGTGTATTTTGCTTGTCTATGCAATCAGAGGAATGTATACACCGAATTTCATTATTCTAGATACAGCCGTTTGGTTATTACCATTTTTATCCCTCTATTCCCATTTTACCCTTAAAAGTACGAATTTGGAAAAAATACTTTTATATTATGTATCTACTCAATTAGAGGAATGTACACACCCAATTTCGTGTTTCTAGCTGTTGTCGCTTAATATGTACCATTTTTATCCCTTTTTTGCCCAATTTCACCCCTATAAATAAGAATCACTCTATGGTGCTCGTTTTTGCTATAAGGGGAATGCGCATACCAAATATCATGCAAATATAAACAGGCATATTCAAAAAATATGCATAAATACGTTAAAATATTAGGGATTATTATGGGTATTTTTAGTTTCCCTTTGGACCGATTTCGCCCCGTTTCAATCCCAACCGATCTACGACTATAAGACACATTTATGGAAAATTTGCACGTTCTATATTTTTTCGTTTAGATGGTAGCGTGCTTTCAACAGACGGACGATCAAGAATATATATATTTTATAGGGTCTCAGGTCGATATTTCAAGGTGTTACAAACGGAATGACAAAGTTAGTATACCCCCATCCTGGAGGTGGAGGGTATAAAAAAACAAATTTCACAAAAAGAACCAAAATTGTTCATTAAAAAACTACAGCAAAAGAACATAGGGTGATTACTTTTTCCTTATTTTGTATTTATAAATACGCTTGATTGGAATGTTCTTTACAGAATCAACAAAGTCGATATTTGAATTCATCACTGTGTGCCGTGGCCCGTCTGTATTGTAAACTGCAAGTCCAATATTCAGTGAGTGAAGGCCGTATGTATAATGCACAACGGCATAATACCCTAGTGGAGGGTATACAAAATATTTTTTTTGTGTATTATGAACACATACTTAAAAATGTGTCAAAAATACAAAATTACTTTTGTTTAAAATCAAAAAAAAAATGTAGATCAATTGTCCCATTTTCGAGGATATATATCTCAAAATAATCCTTGGGTCCTTGCCTAATTTATTTTTTTACAAAAATCAAAAATATTTACAAGATCAAAAGTAATTGAATTTTGCTATAAGTATGCAAATAAATGTTATGGACTGAAAATTCCCCCCAATTGGTATACTATTCAAGCATTTTTTCTGATTTCTGACTGACTAGACTCGAAAAATAAAGATATTCGGGATGAAATTGGTACCAATCAACACGCTGAAGTTGAAATCATGATATTCGGTGTATACATTCATTTTTATGTATATATTCGAAACATAAAGGAATTGTTCGAAATTTGTAATTTTAAACGGAAAATGGATCGAATGGGGATACAAATGGTACCAACCAAACGGCTACAGTTAAAATAGTGAAATTCGCTGTGTACATTGCTCGGACTGCGTAGACGCGAAAAATAAAGAGATCCTTCGATATTCTTACCTTCAGGCTTTAAATGGAATTAAATTTGGAACCAATCGGCCCTGAGGGAAATTGTTTCTACCTAATAACGACTGACAAGTTTTATATTTATATAGCTGAGGACTATTAAGATAATAACACGGTCCATATAATTCAGAAAGGGCATGATGAGTAGATCATTTTTGTAGAATAAACTTATAGTACGGCTGGTATTAGCTTGTTTTCACAGCGGGTCAACGTTTTCCTTTTTTGGTAGAAGGGGGCATTATACGAACCAAAAAAGTTTTGCTAGTTAATGTCTGAAAGAATTTTTCATAAAAAGGGTGATTTTCTGGCTATTATCTTTTTGGCAACACTGGTTTAAAGAGCTGACGCACGTTTCACTGTCAAACATCTTCAGGTTGGTCTATAATTTAACCATAAATCGTCTTGCAAACGAACAGCGCTTGCAAATTATTGAATTTTATTATCAAAATGCGTGTTCTGTTAAGAAAGTTCATCGCGCGCTTCTATCCACTTTTTTACCGAAATTTTCGCCAATGGTTACGTAAATTCGTGAGATACCGGCCGAAATGTTGGAAAGATAATGCCAAAATTGGACTAAGCGGATGGACCATTTGAAGCGCAGTCAAGGTCAACATTTGCATGAAATAATCTTCAAACATTAAATTATATGGATTATATCGATTCAAATAAAGATTTCATGAATTTTTCAGAATTTTATGTATTTTTTTTTTTTGAAAATTTCCTATAGCTTTTAAAAAATCACCCTTTACATCAGTATGAATCATCCTTTACAAACAGCAAAAAATCTTGTTTTAAATAAAAAATAAGGAAAGTAATAGATTTTGGTCTAAATTCTAAAATATATACCGATTTTCAATGTTAATAACTCCAAACAAATCACTGGGTCCTCCCTTGTCTAATTTTATTTTTTACAAAATTCAAAAATTATTACTAGCTCAAAAGCTGGTAAATTTTGGCCGACGGAAGTTGATTTTAAACCACTGAACCAATATTTGGTATAATTAATTAAATGAAAACACTTAGAAACACATACGACATACAAGTCATCATCAGTGTGGTCTGCTGATTTACTGCACAGAGCACTTCGTACTACAATCAAGTTTATTTTGTCGTAAAATGGACTTTTCCTGTGAACAACAGCATAAAGTTATTTTATTAAAATTTGGAATTTTATTTTAACAAGAAAATTTCATTATGTACTAGAATTTGTCTGTAGATATTTTTTTTCATAAACGTTCAAGTCTGCAACGTTATTGTTTTAGCTGCAGAATCGCAGCCACAAAAAGCAGTTTAATATGAAAGTTGCTAAAAGTTAAAAAAGAATCATGAAATTTGGCAAGGCATGAAGACATCCCAAAAAGTGGCGCTTTAAAAATTCGTACTTTTTGGGGGTTAAATGGGGCAAAAAGGGACGAAAATCGTACCAACAACTCGGCTGAAGCTAGAATCATGAAATTTGCTGTGTACATTTCTCTTACAGCGTACATATCATATGTGAAGGGATTTTTTCGTAATTCGTACTTTTAAAGGGTAAAATGGGGCTGAAAGGGATAAATATGGTACCACAGCAATGACCAAAAGGCTAGGCATAGAATCTTGAAATTTGGTATGGGTGTTCCTCTCGCGGCACGAAGGCATCCCAAAAAGTGGCCTTTGAAAAATTCGTACCTTAGGGGGGTTAAATGAGGCAAGAAGGGACACGGCTGAAGCTAGAGGCATCAAATTTAGTGTGTACATTTCTCTTACAGCGTAGAGATCAGGTATGAAGGGAGTTTTTCGCAATTCGTACTTTTAACGGGTAAAATTGTGTCGAAAGGGATGAAAATGGTACAGCAATGATCAAACGGTTGGGCCTAGAATCTTGAAATTTGGTACGCAAAATCATCTTATAGCTTCAACGCGCCCAATAAAATATTTTTGTAAAAATCGTACATTTTGAGGGTGAAATCGGGTAAAAAGGGATAAAAATCGTACCAATCAAACGGATGGAGTTGGAAATATAAAATTCGGTGTGTACATCCCTCAAAATGCTTAGAAACTCTGTATGAACGAATTTTATGAAATTCGTACTTTTCGGTAAACGGGGAAAAGGGGATAAAAAAGGTACCAACAACACAGATGACGCTACAATTATGAAATTCGGTATGTATATTCGTTTTACAGCGCAGATCACTGATAAGAAAACATTTTTCGAAATTTGTACTTTTAAGGGATTAAATGGGATACAAATTGTACCACAGCCCACGTCAAGCGGTTGGGCCTAGAATCTTAAAATTCGGTACGGGCATTACTTTTATAGCACGACTCCGACCAAGAAAATATTTTTGCAAAATTCGTACTTTTTGAGGACGAAAATTGGTAAAAAGGGATAAAAATGGTACCAATAGAACTGACTGGGCTGGAATCCTGAAATTCGGCGTGCATATATGTACCCCAAACTGCTTACAAACGCAAAATGAAGGAGTTTTTTGAAATTCGTACTTTTAAAGGGTTAACGGGGAAAAGGGGATAAAAACGTACCAACAACAAGGATGGCGCTGAAATAATAAAATTCGCTGTGTATATTCGCTTTACAGCGCAGATCACTGATAAGGAGGAATTTTGTAAAAATGTGTACTTTTAAGGGAAGGGATACAAATTGTGCCACAGCCCAGATCAAACGGTTGAGCCTAGAATTTTGAAATTCGAACGGGCATTACTTTTACAGCATCAATTCGACCAAGAAAATATTTTGCAAAATACGTACTTTTGTGCGTGAAATTGGGCAAAATAGTACCAATCAAACAATAACAATAGTACCAATAGTACCAATCAAACAATCGGCGTGTTCATTCCTCAAAATGAAACGTAAAATCAAAGAATTTTTCAAAATTCGTACTTTTAAAAGGTAAATGGGAAAAAGTGGATAACAAAGGTACCAACAACACGACTGACTCTGTAAATATGCAACCGTTGTGTATATTTTAAAGAATAATGAGGAAAAGAGGGATACAAATGGTACCAACAACACGGCTAAAGCTAGAATCAGTGTGAAATTCTGACCTCTAATGGATCTTTCAAAATTTATACTTTCAAGTAGAAATGAAAATTAGAAATTAAGATTAAAAATGAGATAAAAATAGTACCTACCAAAATATTGCCCTAGAATCGTGAAGTTCTGTGCGAACATTATAGCCCCGTCGAAAAAATGACAAAAAATATATAAAAAATGTTTGTTCTATTTATAAGTTCAGGTTTCAGGTCATGCACCGGCATAGAAGTTATGTATATTTAAAGGATTTAATTTTACAAAGGACGTGACAAACGGATACATATTTTGTAGGTTTAAAGTGATTATGAAAACACTTTTTTAGATCTAAAATTGCAACTGATTTCGACCGGTGTGTGCAGTATATATGAAAATATTGGCAAAGATCAAATTTCACATTATTCCGATCATCCGTATAGAAGTCATAAAAGGTTTAATTTTACGTAATGTTGATTATTATGGGAGGTACAAAAAGGGGAGTGGCAAAATCCTCCATATTACGTACGCTCATCCTCATCCTCCATATTACTCATTTAATGCGTTACATTTTTTTTCTATCCCAAGTGACATATAAGCTGCTACTCTCTTGAGACGGACAAATATTTATCTACTTTATATGATTTTTTGTAAGAAAATTGTTTCAATGTGCCTACTTAAATTGAACTATTGACTACGTATAAATTGATTATGATGATTTGTACCAAGGGGACTAAAATTAATTCGGTGTATAAATTCCATCGGCAATGTAGGATCTGGAATCGACAATTTGGTGAGAATATACCTCTGAATACGTAGTTGCGCAAAATAATGTGATTTTTCTAAGGTTTGAGCGTTTACAAGCGATTTACCCCGAAGAATTATCCTTACACCGCATACGAAGTAGTGGGTATTTGCTAGTATTCTATAGGTATGCAACATTTCACACATTATTTGAACACCCCAAAAATATGCAGTAAATTTCGTTAACGAATATTCTGAATATTGCTAATTAAACAGTTATTTAATAAATAGACCACCGTGCATATCGCTCGTTTTTTGTGCAATAAGTAAACATTTATTATTTGGTAACTTTTCTGGTGTCCGATTCAATGATTACAAAAATAAGAAAATATATACGCTTTATAATTAGAATAGCTATAATTTTAGATATAATAATTTATAAATATTAATTAGTTTCCCTGAAAAGTTACCAAATAATAAATGTGAGGGAGTGATAGAAGTTTCCAAAATATATTTATGTATATATCTTCATATCTGTTGCTTCCCCACACATTAACCACCACACCAGAGACACGTACTCTGGTAGTTTTCTTGGAAGAATTCAAATGTTACGTCTTACGTTTTTGTGTTTTGCCAATGCAATGAAAGTAAAACATCTTATATAATATTAATTTCATTTCACAAGAGAAAGAAAAACATACCAAAGGATATTTTCATTTTATTTTCATACTGCAGACATTTTACAAAGCATACTTTTCGGGTGGACGCAGACAAACAAGGACTCCGGCGGAGAACGATGTGATGAACCTAAGTAAGTGTATGAGTATGAACACAGCAACAGCTACAGCAGCAGCAACATATGTAAGTATATTTGTATGTATGAGAGTGCTTAAGTAAAAGTTCTTGCAAAAAAGTATGAGTGTTCGTTCATAAAGTTAAAAATTTATTAAAATAAAAGATAAAAATGAAAATCATCTCGAACACTCGCTTTAAATTTGGCTTTTGGAATACACCTCTACACACATACACATAGGGAAGCAGCAGCAAGGGGCGGACAGTTTGGGTGGGTGATACAAGAGCTCTGCCAGACGCTGTGACACACGCACAGACAATCTAGCAATAAACTCCAGTGATATTTATGACATATGAAGATGAACACATGTCTCAACATTTTTCTCAATTTATGAAATTAAGAGGACGCAAAGGTTTGGGGGTCGAGAGGAGAATGATTAAAAGTCCTGGGAAAAATGAAAAGATGCCACTTTGAAAAATTACTTTAACAGCTTTAAAGATGTTTTCGAGAACACACACAGATACCCAACACACAGTGTATTTGTTATCACATACTCCACTAATATTGACTCTTGTGGTGCGTGTTCCTCGTCTTCCATATAACACCCACATATGAACCAACGGATCTTATAATTACAAACATAAATATGATTTACAAAACATTCCTAGATTTCCACATAAATGTCAGTAGCCCAGCAGAAATCGAAGAGCAAGACAAATTTAGTGTAAGTTTCTTGTGAAAGACAAATTCAACGATAATAGTATTTCTTAGAGAGTGGCCTTCCAATTGAGTTTAAATAATAAACGTGATTTTCAATTAAAATCAGGAAATCAGGATAATAAATCCTGATTTCCATATACACTATATGATACACTCCACTGAAAAGTGAAATCGGGAAGGATTTTGTATCCTGTAAATATCTGCATTTGACAAAAAATTTAAATCGGAAAGGACATCTGTATAGGGGTATATTGAAACATGTTTATAAAGGGTGATTTTTTAAAAGCTATTGGAAAGTTTTTCAAAAAAACACATAAAATTCAGAAAAATGCATGAAATCATTATTTGAATCGATAGTACGGTCCATATAATTTAATGTTTGAAGATTATCTCATGCAAATCTTAACCTTGACTACGCCTCAAATGGTCCATCCGCTTAGTCCAATTTTGGCATTTCCACGTTTTTAAGTAACAGAGGCCCAATTGCTGCGAACGGCGACGAATCGATAATTGATGGTCATCATTAACACTGGCCGATACAACTGTGATATTTTCTTCAGTTCGCACTCTACGTAAGCGTGTTGGTGGTTTAATGTCCAACAATGTAAATTTGGTGCGAAATTTAGTCACTATAGCCCGAATAGCCGCTTCAGTGGGTCGATTAAACTGACAATAAAATGGAAGCGCGCGATGAACTTTCTTAACAAAGCACGCATTTTGATAATAAAATTCAATAATTAGCAAGCGTTCTTCGTTTGTAAGACGATTCATGGTTAAATTATAGACCAAACTGAAGATGTTTGACAGTGAAACAAAACACGAAACGTGCGTCCGCTGTTTAAAAAGATAATAGCTAAATAATAGCTAAAATATCACCCTTTAGTTGAAATATAATATGTTAAGTTTAGCAATATTTGTATATATCGTTTCCAAAATATAAAAAAGACTCAACTAACATTTTTTTGCAAATCGATATTTTTGTTTATTATGACCGAAGTCGTTGTGTTTTGTTAAAATAACCAAAAATCTCGATTTGCAAAAAAAGTTACTAGAGTCTTTTTTATATTTTGATTGGGATAAATAAATAAATATCTAACTCTGAACCGATCTTACCCACTTTCACCATAGGTGTTTCTAGTTGGATTATAAGATATTGTGCCAACTTTAAGGAAAATCGGGTACAATATGTGGTTTCTAAAGCGGAAAAAGTCAAATCGGGAGCGACATTTGTATGGGGGCTATATCTAAATCTGAACCGATCTTACCCACCTTCAGCATAGGTGTTTCTAGTTGGATTATAAGATGTTGTGCAAAATTTAAAGAAAAACGGGCACAATATGTGGATTTTAGAGCGGAAACAGTCAAATCGGGAGCGACATTTGTTTGGGGGCTATATCTAAATCTTAACCGATCTAACCCGCTTTAGCCATAGGTGTTTCTAGTTAGATTATAAAGTGTTCAGCCAAATTTGAAGAAAATCGGATACATTATGTGCTTTATAGAGCGAAAAAAAAAAACAAATCGGGAGCGACATTTGAATGGGGGCTATATCTAAATCTGAACCGATCTTACTAACTTTCAGCATAGGTTTTTCTACTTGGATTATAGGATGTTGTGCCTATTTGAAAGAAAATCGGGTACAATATGTGGTTTCTAGTGCAGAAAAATTCAATTCGGGAGCGATATTTGTATGGGGTCTATATCTAAATCTGAACCGATTTTACCCACTTTCAGCATAGGTGTTTCTAGTTAGATTATAAGGTGTTAAACCAAATTTGAAGGAAATCGGGTACAATATGTGCTGTATAGAGCGGAAAAAGTGAAATCGGGAGCGACATTTGTATGGTGGCTATATCTAAATCTGAACCGATCTAACACGCTTTCGCCACAGGTATTTCTAGTTAGATTATAAGGTGTTAAACAAAATTTGAAGAAAATCGGGTACTACATGTGCTTTATAGAGCGGAAATAGTCTATCTAAATCTGAAACGATTTGCCTCAAATTAAATAGCGTTCGTCATTGATCCATAAAACTTGCTTGTGCTAATTTTTGTTAAGATCGGACTATTATTGTGACCTGTAATTTGATTGCTAAATCGACTCAGAAAGTGATTCTAAGCCGATCTGTATAATAAACTGTATAATATAATTGGTCTAACTCGTTTCTTTTGGGATGTTACAAACAAATACACAAAGACATAATACTCTCGTGGAGTGTACACACAGAAAACAGATTCATTGTCACAACCGAATTTTTTGCCAACCGCATTTTTGTAGTTCTACGTACTATCGCAATATTGCATGGGTGATTCCATCAGTATAACCGACTTTTTATTGCAACAATAGCATTTTCATTACTGTGAATGTTTGTTGCAGAGACATTAAATATAGAATGTTTTGGTACATCGAACTATCAAAACGGTATCTGCAACTAAATTGTTGTATATATCTGTTGTTATTATCACTTGTTGGTTATAAAGAGTGATTTTTTTGAGGTTAGGATTTTCATGCATTAGTATTTGACAGATCACGTGGGATTTCAGACATGGTGTCAAAGAGAAAGATGCTCAGTATGCTTTGACATTTCATCATGAATCGTCTTACAAACGAACAACGCTTGCAAATTATTGAATTTTATTATCAAAATGCGTGCTCTGTTAAGAAAGTTCATTGCGCGCTTCCATTTTATGGTCAGTTTAATCGACCCACTGAAGCGGCTATTCGGGCTATTGTGACTAAATTTCGCACCAAATTTACATTGTTGGACATTAAACCACCAACACGCTTACGTAGAGTGCGAACTGAAGAAAATATCGCAGCTGTATCGGCCAGTGTTAATGATGACCACCAATTTTCGATTCGTCGCCGTTCGCACCAATTGGGTCTCTGTTACTCACAAACGTGGAAATGCCAAAATTGGACTAAGCGGATGGACCACCTAAGACGCAGCCGCGGTCAACATTTAAATGAAATTATCTTCAAAAAGTAAATGTCATGGACCAATCTAACGTTTCAAATAAAGAACCGATGAGATTTTGCAAATTTTATGCGTTTTTTTTTAAAAAAAAGTTATCAAGCTCTTAAAAAATCACCCTTTATATTGTTTGTAGTCCAGATTACGATTTCCGGTTGTTGCGACCATTTTTTGAATGGATAATTTTTTTTGTATTCGATTATCCTGACCGAAATTACTAAAAACATGGTTTTACTAGTTTATATGTTTTATTTATTACGTTTTAAAATACAGTATAATATAATAACTAATATTTCCATATAACAAATACCAAATATTTGACGCGATGATTTTACATTTAGTATCTTTAATTTGACATAATTAACTCTGTAGCGGAAAAAATGTCTATCGAAGTACCATGTTTGTATAATTTTAACACACAAGAATTTTCACATTTCACAATAATATGCTCAATTAATCCAAAGACAGGGGCACTATTTTTAAATACATCCAAACAAAACACTACATTCCTTTTCAAAAGTAAATTACCTAATGACAGTAATAGGAAGATATTGCTATTCTAGAAAATAAAGTAAAAATATATTCGAACAAAATTACATTAGTGACGGCAAAAAAGCTACCTTCGTTTAATCTTTCAGAACTTCTTTTAATTTTTTAGGACACTGACGTCGTTGATTTTGGAAAACTGTTTGATATAAACGTCCCCAGCAACTGATTCCACCGTAAAGTGGGTAAAGAGGATTTATATAAAATTTTGAGGAGTCTGAAAATTGAAACGTCTTTAGAAAATTGAAACTGCTTTAAATAATCTTTCTGGCAAGCCATCACATATTTTTCATTTATGTAGGCGCTACTTTTTATATGATTAAAGTAATCTGATTCATCTGAAAATTATGAATTAATATATTAGTACTTTCTTTTTATTTTATTGTAATGCATCTTACCTCGTGTATAATTCTTTTGCTTACGTAGTCTATTGGATCTTGAGATAAAGTTATTAACTCAGCGAAAAATAAATAATCTTGACGAGTTACTCCAAAAAATCAAGATAAAGATTAAGATAAAAAATTAAGTTTATATCGCTAGTTTCTTGCAAGAATTTCACATATTTTATTTGACAATTTTTCAATATATGTTGTTGAAAAATGTTCAAATTTCAACTGAGGTCATCAAAACTTATATCCATGGTGGATCGCCTTTGATGTATACAGCTTGTACATTAATGAAGACAACAGTTTCATATATGCAATTCCAACTTACTTCTTTTCTTTAGTTTCCAATTTTTCACACTTATTTTGTTAATAATTTATAGCCTTTTTTATACACTCCACGAGAGTATTATGTTTTTGTGCATTTGTTTGTAACACCCAAAAGGAAGGGAGGTATACCCATTGTTAATCATACCGATCGACTTAGAATCACTTTTTGAATCGATTTAACAATGTCCGTCTGTTTGTCCATCTATTCTTGTAATCACAATACATGTCGTAATTGTACACAGAACCAAATGAAACTTTACACAACGACGTTTTTCAAGATAAGGACGAACGCTATTTAATTTGAAGAAAATCGGTTCAGATTTAGATATAGCCCCCATACGTATTTCACTCCCGAGTTGACTCTTTTCACTCTATATACCACATATTACAACAGTTTTTCTTCAAAATTGGCAAAACATATTATATTTCAACTGGAAACTCCTGTAGTAAAAATATGTTAGATCGGTTCAGATTTATATATAGCTCCCATACAAATTTCGCTCCCGATTTGATTTTTTCCGCTGTAGAAACCACAAATTGTATCAGATTGTCTTCAGATTTGGCAAAACATCTTAAATTTCGACTAGAAACACCTGTGGTAAAAATGTGTTAGATCAGTTCAGATTTTTATATAGCTCCCATTAAAATTTCGCGCTCGATTTGACTTTTTCTGTTCTATAAACCTCATATTTTAAAAGATCCTCCTCAAATTAGGCGAAATATCTTATATATGTCCTATAAACAGCCATGGTGCAAATGGGTCAAATCGGTTCAGATTTATATATAGCTCCCATATAAATTTCGCTCCCGGCTTGACTTTTTCCTCCCCAGAAACCACGAATTTTCACCGAATTTCTTCAAAGTGAGCATAACACGTTATATTTGAACTGGAAGAACTTATTGTGAATGTTAGCCACTTTATTCCATGTTTGGATATAGCCCCGATGCAAATATTCTTATCGATTTGGCAAATCGGACCGGGTCATATTAGCCTATGATTAGGAAATATACAAAAATTCTTCCTGTTTTCCCTTTTTTGCCGAGTTGGATTGTATTCGGATAGAAAGTGGAATGTATCATAGAGTCGGCCCCGCCTGACTTTAGCATTGCCTTACTTGTTATACCCTCCACTTCCAGGATGGGGGTATATTCACTTTGTCATTCCGTTTGTAACACCTTAAACTTGTCTTATGGTTGCAGTCGGTTGGGATTGAAAGTGTGCGAAATCGGCCCAGAGGGAAAAATTTTTCCCTCACAAGGACTAAAAATACCCCTAATATTTAGAGTATTTCAGCATGTTTTTTGAACATAATAGCTTGTATTTACTTGATATTTGCAATTCGCATTCCATTTATAGCATAAAAGGGCACCATAGAGTGAATTTTATTTGTAGGGGGCGAAATGGGATAAAAGGGATAAAAATGGTACCTCTCAAACGACAACAGATAGAAACACGAAATTTGGCATGTTCATTCCTCCAATAGAGTAGATACATAATATAAAATTATTTTTTCTAAATTCGTACTTTTAAGGGGTTAAAAGGGGTATAAATAGTACCAACCAAACGGCTGCACCTAGAATAATGAAATTCGGTGTATATATTCCTCTGATTGCGTAGACACATAAAATAAAGGAAATTTTCGAAATTCGTACTTTTATGGTGTAAAATGGAAAAAGTGGATAAAAATTGTACCAAACAAATGGATGCAGCTAGAACCATAAAATTCGCTGTATACATTCCTCCGACTGAGTAGACACGAAAAACGGGTTTTCCAAATTCGTATTTTCAAGGGATTCAATGGGAGCAGAGGGATAAAAATGGTACCAACTAAAAGGCTACAGCTAGAATGATGAAATTTTCGAAAGTCGTGCTTTTAAGGAGTAAACTGCGAAAAAGTGGATAAAAATGGTACCTACAAAATGGCCGCAGAGTGTATCACGGAATTCGGGGTATATATTCCTCTGAGTGCATAGCCACGTAAAAAATCCAAATTTTGTTGCTTTTACGAAAAAAATGGTAGAATCAGGAAGTTGTCTTATACTGCGTACGTGAGAGATAAGGTATTTTCAAAATTTATACTTTTGAAATTAAAATAGAATGGAAATACAACCAACCAAACTACTGTAGCTGAAAATACACTCTCTATCCCCCAATATTTAGGGTATTTATGATTGCTGCCTTATATTTACTTTATGAATTGAAGTGTTATTTCCATTATATATACATAGTATACAAATATTGTTTTTTTAATTAAATTTCTGATTTTCATACAGTTAAAATTTGTTGCGGACATTCCTCTTGTAGCTTGGAAGCAACACAAAGGAAATAAAAGTTTTAGCTGGTGAAATGGGACAAAAAGGGATAAAATATGGTACCAATGATACGACAACAGCTAGAATCATGAAATTCGGTGTGGACATCCCTCTAATTGCATAGACACGTAAAATAGAGGATTTTTTCGAAATTCGTACTTTTAAGGGATATAATTAAAAAAGAGGGATAAAAGTGGGACCAACCAAACCGCTGAAGTTGAAATCACGAAACGAGACTCGAAAGAAAAAGGTTTTCTTTCGAAATTTGTACATTTGGGCGGATAATGGGGATATCTTTAAAATTTGTACTTTTCTTATTAAAATAATACGGTCACTTTGTCTGTATCTGAAAATGCTTCTCCCTAATGGCGACTGACAATCGCCTAATATTTAGGCATGTTCGCTTTCACAATTACAGCATTTTATTTATATATAGTAGTCGATTTTAAACAGTGCGCATAAGTATACATTATAAATAGTAATCAAATATAGTAATGTGCATAAACGTATCACAATTTTCGTAATATGATTCTGTACTTCTATGTAAAGTCGACATCCTTTAATCTGCTGGTAATACTGTGGAATGCACTCCGTGGTGGAGGGTGTATAAGATTCAGCCCGGCCGAACTTAACGCCTTCTTACTTGTTTTTAATTACGATTGTTTTCTTTTTGGACTTGAAATGTTTGTATTCGTTTATTTTAACAACTAATTATTGTTTGTGAATTCAAGTTTTTGTTAGGGTTATCCAAATTCATTTAAGATTTTGTATATTTTGTATATTTAAGGTCGTAGTAAAAATATTATTATAGTTCAATACCTTCCGATGTTGGGATAATTATCAGAAAGTGATGACAAAAAACCAAGCTTTTTTGGTGTAAATTTCATTGTTAGAAATAAATTATTTGTTGTAATCACTAATTATTGATACTAAAGTATTCTTTTCTGTATAAAAAGTAGTTGTAACAATTTTAAGAGCTAAACACAAAATACTTTTATTGTCTTCGATTGATATATCCAATGTCTTTACTTTCTTTTGGTTATGACCATGTTATTATAGTACATTAAACTTGATATCTATAAAGAATATGGAAATATGGTGCTTTCAATAAAAATAGTTGTGGTTATATCATTATTTATTGGCTATGATCTCAACAATCTCATTCTCTGTGTGTATAAAAATGATTTAATTTATTGTTAATCAACATAATAATCTAAGCTATCTAATCAACATAATAACATCAATAAGAATGGAAAATATATTTTCCATTATTCTTCTTATTGTTCTCTTCCTTTTGTTACAACAACAAAACTGTACTTTTTGACGTGCTGACGTTGTTCACCATAAAAAAAATTGAATTGCAATGCGGTTGCGTGTTTAAATCTCCAATCATGATTCACAACAACGGCAACCAACCTATTTACCAACCAGCACTTATTTTTCAACTTGTTGTACGCGTTCGTGGAAGTACTTACTTTTAAATTTTTTGTAAGTACTTATTTATAACAATACATTTATAAAAATAATTAGAAACGGATCCGAAAGAGATAAAGTGAAGACTTTTAGTTTAATGAGAGTGAGAGTTCAATTATTTATTTAGACTATTTATTTTCGCAAGGCAAAGCAACGATTATAAAAGCGCACTTGTATTTTATGCAAAGATGTGCATTCTAATAATACTTTTTGTTTCTGATCAGTGATCACAAATTTGGGTTTCCTATGTATAAAAATCACACAATTTCTAATATAATAAAGAAATATTTAAGGAAATTAATTTATTTAGTATTTTTATGATAACTTCTCAATTATACCACCTAAAATTCTACTGAATATATGCACGATTGCTAGCCTAATCTTCAGAAGAATGACAGAATTTGTAATCATTTGAATAATTTTTTAAAGAGTGAGCAAAATGTAGGCAAAAAAACACAATTAATGATTGTCTGGATTAGCGATTTTAGGGTATTGTTATGAGACGCCGAGGTCCCCTCTTTGTTATACTTTTTCCTATTTCTTAAGACCGCAGGTCATCAATGCCCGTGTCACTGTTCAAAATCCCCCTAATCTAGCACTAGACTCATCTAATTATTTTGATTCCAATGTTGGGACCTTGGAACGGCATTACCCCGAACTATACGGATACACTACATATATGTGGTATTTCCCTCCCTATTCCATTTTTTTTGCTACACACACAGGACACCAGCCGTTCAATCCGTTTGATACTCTTTTTCCGAACAAGTATTTTATGACAAATTGGCTTAAGTGCATTTTAAGGTTGGTACAATGCCCCTGGTTTCTGTGTGTTGGTAAGTTTTGTGGAAATGTCTTTAAACTGCAAGGAATTGTATTGGGGTGTCATGTGGCCACACATATATATTTCCACAAAATCATATATATGTATTAGGTTGGTTCACGAAAGTAAATTGCAACGGTCACATCCCAGAAATGAAGATTGGATTGTTTAATGATGATCTGCAAAATATTTCGTCACTGGATCACGCCATCTGTGAGCTAAACGCTCCGGAAACACCTCTAAAAATCATGTTTTTCCCGTGTAAATTTTTTTGTGTTGCACGTTTGTCCAAAATGTTTTTCTGAATTAATAGACCCTTGGAAGCACATTAAATAAAAAATTTAATTCTTGTTTTAGAATAACTCATTGGTCGTATTATTGGACGTTTAAATTGATTTCTTGTGGATTTTCAATGTGACAGCTATAAACGCATATTTCTTGGAAACATTTTGTAAGATGTGTTATGAAAAATAAATAGAAGGAATCAATACCTTTCGAATGATGTCAAAATGATGGATATCGGACAAAAAATGACGTCACTGACTCCATGTTTGTAAAATAATTTAATACAGGAGATGGATTTTCAGAGTCAACATTTTCAAACTCTTTTTACAAAAATGAGCGCTGTGGCGTCAATTTCCATCCGATGTTCATTATTTCGGCATCATTCGAAAGGTATTGACTGTCGCTATTTACACTGTGCAACATTTTTGAAGTCATTTCAAAATAACCATATACGGACACCGCTACATGATAAAAGACCAAAAAAAAAAGACCCGTGTTTTTTTTCCCCCAAAGTCATGCACTTTTTTTTATGGGCCCCCAGAGATTTGAGGCCTCGGTGTAATTTTTGGAAAAAAGTGATCATATTCTCAGGCTCATATCTTGCAAACCGTTCGGAATTTTGATTTACTCTCTCTCTAGCTCTTGTCATAAAGAACAAAAATTGTGAACATATAAAATCAAAACAACTTCATCTTCAAGGTCAAAATCGCAAAAAACTTAAAAAAAATCGATTTTTTTAACCTTTTTTCCCCTGTTCAGGTCCATAGGTAGCAAACCGTTGAAAATTCAGGGAAACAATCAACTACAAAAATGTACCTAAGATCTCAATAAACAACTTTCTGGAACATATGAACTTCCTAGGAATTATTCTTAACACCGTTTAGGTAGCGCTTAGGTAGCCGCAAAAGTGAAAAATTGTTTATTCCAGTATTTCTTACCCACACGACATCATCGATGCCATTCAACAAACAACAACAAAGTCGTCGGTCCAAAAATTTGCACTAACAAAACACATGACAATTTTTCACTTTTGCGGCTACCTAAGCGCTACCTAAACGGTGTTAAGAATAATTCCTAGGAAGTTCATATGTTCTAGAAAGTTGTTTATTGAAATCTTAAGTACATTTTTGTTGTTAATTGTTTCCTTGAATTTTTAACGGTTTGCTACCTATGGACCTGAACAGGGCAAAAAAGGAAAAAAATCTAATTTTTGGAAAATTTTTCACTTTTGCGGCTACCTAAGCGCCGAACGGTTTGCAAGATATGAGCCTGAGAATATGATCACTTTTTTCCAAAAATTACACCGAGGCCTCAAATCTCTGGGGGCCCATAAAAAAAAGTGCATGACTTTGGGGGGGGGGGGAAAAACACGGGTCTTTTTTTTTGGTCTTTTATCATGTAGCGGTGTCCGTATATGGTTATTTTTTTTCGTGTTGCACTGTGTTATTTTTTATAAAATACTAACACCAAATACGAAAAATTGTTCAGTTGTTACTATGAAAAACCACAAAAAGTTACTATAAAGGTCCAATTATTCGACCAATAAGCAACTATAAGACGAGAATCAAAATTTTATATTTAAAGTGCTTCTGAGGGTCTATTAATTCAGAAAAAATTTGAGAAATATGCAACGTAAAAAAATTACACGCGAAAAACATGATTTTTAGGGATATTTTCAGGAGCCTTTATCTCACAGACGGCTTGATCTAGAAACGAAATATTTTGCAAAACGTCGTTAACCAATCCAAACTTTATTTTCATGGGGTGACTGGAAATTGTTTTTCCATTTGTATGGACAGCGACCCAGCCTAATATGTATATGTCTTCATATAAGTCATTGTTAAGTTCATGCTGCTAGAAATACCCTACAGTAGGTAGACGGAAATAAGAGAAGTGATGGCTGGGCAAGCTAAAGTTTACAAAGGCAACGAAATATGCTATTTCTCTCCATGGTAGGTAAATGACCAACAGAAGCCATTAACCTCATCTACTGATCTCTTTCAAGGTTCAATGTAGACCCTTCTATTTGATGTAAATGAGGTCCATGTCTCAAGTTCAAATTCATTCTAGGGTACCCCCATTGTCGTCGTTCTCCTTCTCCCAAAAATATTTGTTTTATTTCCTTTTGGACTTGAATGCTTGTTACACCACATTCAATTTATTGCTGGACACAATAGTTTAAGATTTCACATTTGAAAGTGAGTGTCCATCCGTCCGTCCATGCACAACTACTCATATTGTATGGAAGATGTAGCCAGGAAAAAAACATAATATTTTAGATTTGATTGCAACTTTAAGGGATTATTTTTGCTTTTTTGTTTTGTTATACAACAAAAGAACAAGAAGTGTGTGTTTTTTCTGGGGAAACAGAAAAGAACAACAATGTGTATAATAAATTTACAACGATTTAAATTTAAAAAGAAAATATTGTCTCAACCAGAGAGAATCTCTTTAGATAGGAACGGAAATGTTGTTGAACGACAAGGAAAGTCAAAATATAAAAATCTACAGATTTTCAAAAGGAAATAGTTTTTGTTGGCTTCTTCCTAAAATCACAAATATCAAGTGGGACATGGTACTAGTATTGGTTGTAAACCTAAACAGAGTTGAATGAGAGTGAAGGGGAAGTCTTGTTTTTCTTCTATTATAACCCGACTACTTTGAAATGTGATATATATAAATGAGATGATATATGTATATAAATTTTCAATATTCGATTTACACATACTTACATATGCAACTCAATGAGATGCTTGTAAGATGGCATATGTAATTTATTACTTGGTGTGATTTTTTAAACGCAAATTCGGCAAGTGTGTTGTGCTTCTCGTTCGTTTGTGAGAATCATGTCCTTAAAGAGGCCAGGTTTGATGTTGAAAAGTCGCTGCGAAGCCACCTGAACGAAACCTTTAGACAGGTTGAAAATCATGATAGTGGTAGTCTGCAGCCAAGTAATAAATGTCACCATTTGTAAATAAATTTGCATTCTATTAAATATATAGTATCCCAGTTCAAATCAAATATTGATTACAGACCAAAAAAACAAACGAAAAAACTACAATTTTCAATATTCTAATTTTCAGTCCAGGCAACAGACATGAAAATCTATTCAGATCGTTTCAAAAGAATACAATAGTAATGATGAGTAATATTGAGCCTTTTAAGATACGAATGCAGGAATGAATTTTCTAATAATTTGACCAAAACTAGCTTATGAAGGCTATCTATCCCAAGCATGGTGGAGGTTGCTTGTATGACATTTTGTGGGTAGAAGGCGATTTTAATTTGCAGCCGACACATAAGTAGAGTCATGTCAAAAATTTATGATTTTTATACACTCTCCGAGAGTATTATGTCTTTGTGCATTTGTTTGTAACACCCAAGAGGAAACGAGTTAGACCCATTGTTTATTATACAGATCGGCTTAGAATCACTTTCTGAGCCGATTTAGCAATGTACGTCTGTCTGTCTGTCTGTCTGTCTGTCCGTCTGTCCGTCTGTCCGTCTGTCCGTCTGTCCGTCTGTCCGTCTGTCCATCTACTGTTGTAATCAATTTACAGGTCGCAATTATAGTTCGATCTTAACAAAAATAGACACAAATGAGTTTTATGCATCAAGGACGTACAACAAATCGGTTCAGATATAGCCCCATACACTTGTCGCTCCCGATTTGATATTTTCCGCTCAAGAAACCACATATTGTACCCGATTTTCTTTAAATTTGGCACAACATCTTATAATCGAACTAGAAACTCCTATGCAGAAATTGGGTAAGATCGGTTCAGATTTAGATATAGCCCCCATACAAATCTCGCTCCCGATTTGACATTTTCCGCTCTAGAAACCACATATTAATCTCGATTTTTTTTAAATTTGGCACAACATGTTATAATACAACTAGAAACGCCTATGCAGAAAGTGGGTAAGATCGGTTCATATTTAGATATAGCCCCCATACAAATCTCGCTCCCGATTTGACTTTTGCCGCTTTAGAAACCACATATTGTAATCGATTTTTGTTAAATTTGGCACAGCAGTTTATAATCTAACTAGAAACACCTATGCAGAAATTGGGCAAGATCGGTTCAAATTTAGATATAGCCCCCATACAAATCTCTCTCCCGATTTGACTTTTGCCGCTTTAGAAACCACATATTGTACTCAATTTTCGTTAAATTTGGCACAGCAGCTTATAATCTAACTAGAAACACCTGTGGCTAAAGCGGGCTAGATCGGTTCAGATTTAGATATAGCCCCCATACAAATGTCACTACCGATTTGACGTTTTCCGCTCTAGAAACCACATATTGTACTCGATTTTCTTTAAATTTGGCACAATATCTTATAATCCAACTAGAAACTCCTATGCAGAAATTGGGTAAGATCGGTTCAGATTTAGATAAAGCTCCCATACAAATTTCGCTACCGATTTCAACTTTTCGTCTCTGGAGACCACATATTTTAAATGATTTTCTTAAAGGGAATCTGCTGAAAGTTGGCTGGTACCAAAAGCAAACGGCTTCCGGACGTTTAATTATTTTTTATTCTAAGCATCAAAGACGAACAATCATAAATACCGCGACGAATTTTATAAACAGGGTCCTACAAACCAGTGATAAGAAATTTCCCGAAAGAAACAAATCCAAAATTAGAAATATACTGCGTATGAACGACTTTCCCGAAAAATTAATAAATAATCTAATCAAGCGAACGACGGAAGAAAAACTTAAAAAAAATGACGAAAGACCAAGCAAAATTTATAAATCCACAACATACATTCCAGGACTATCCGAAAGGCTAAAACTTTCTAATATTTACGACAAGGAAAAATTTGAGTTGAGTATACAAAACACACAGGACCGTCAACCAACTATTTAGTAGGACAAAATCAAAAATCAAGAAAGAGGAGAAACCAAACGTCGTGTACAAGATAAAATGCAATGGTGACAAGTCCGACATATGCCAGAAGGTATATGTCGGCACTACGAAAAATAAATTGAAAACCAGACTTTCATCACATAAAACCGAACACAAAACTCTTGACAAACCTATTGAGCAAAAAACTGTCCTTGCAGCCCACTGTAACTTGACGGGACATAAACCAAACTTTAATGACGTCGAAATATTAGCGGAAGCGAATAATTATACAAGGAGATACACATTGGAAATGCTAAATATAATTGACGTCTCCCCTGGAAAAAGGCTTAATTATAAGATACACAGACGGTTGTGCTCAAATATATAGGAACACGGTGGAACAACATAGACGACAAAGTAGACAGTAGTTGACAAAAGCCTGCAGAGAGTGGCAGGAGAATTTTCTATTGTGAAACACTTTTTTAAAAATGTAAATATAAATATTGTGATATTTTTTGATTGTTAATGCTTGTAACTTGCAATTGAATAATTTGTGTTTTTTGTACTAGACCCCTGAAGATGACCAACAGAGTTGGTCGAATCTTTGGGAAATAAAAAACAAGAAAAAAATAAAATAGTATATTTTTTGTTTTATTATTTGAAAAAAAAAAAACTGACCTCAAGCCGAACAAAACACAAAACGCAACATTTGGCACAAACCTTATATTTGAACTGGAAAAATCTGTGGTGAAAGTGGTTCAGATCGGTTCAGATTTAGATATATCTCCCATACAAATATCTATTTTACTTTTTGAGCTCTAGAAACCACATATTTTTTATCGACTTTCTTCAAATTTGCTATAGGAACTTGTATTTCAACTGGAAACATTATGTGCGTATTAGATAGGCCTCATAAAAATGTCGTTCCCGATAGTGAATGTGAGCCACATCTTTTCAAGTTTTAATACAGCCCTCAAATAAATGTCCTTCCCGATTTAATTTTTTTCTCTCAGGGTATTACAGATTTTGATCTAATTTAGCGGAACAAATTATATGTCACGTTGTGAAAGTAGTTCACATCGGTTCATGATAGTTCCTGATGGGGTAGAAAGTGGTGGAAGGTATCATATCGCCCGACTTTAGCCTTTCCTTACTTGTTGTTAATGTACAGGGTGGCCGATGAATGACACTACATTAAGAAACTAAAATAACTTTTTGTTTAATTCATGTAAATTACTTTTTCTTTGTTCATTTGACAACCGATACATTTTTATTAAACCTTTTTAACGGGTTTAAAAATAAAAGAATTTAAATGACATGACGATAGCCGGTGACGTATGTGCAAAATTCATTATTCATTACATCCTGCAGAGTTGCAGTAAGAATTGTTTCAATTGTTGTTCGAATGCATTGCTTTAAATCATCCATTTTTTGATTTGGTTTGTAAACTTCCAGATGAAATAACCCCAGATAGGTGCAGTGAGGTCACGAGACTTTGGGGGCCAACGAAATGTCGAGTGTCTAGAAATCACCTTCTTGGGGAACTTTCGCAGCAATTCTCTCTCATAGCAGAACCTGGCTATGTGACAAAGTCGCATCATCCTGTTGAAACCACACAGTGTTGAAAGGGATTCACTTTCGATGCAGTTCTGCAAAGAATAAGTCCTTTAACAACAGCATGGTAGCAGTATTCATCAGCCACCCTGTATTTAATAAAAAGAGATATGCATGACGAATTTAAATTTTATATTAGGTGAGCGGATGCAAACAAATACTTTTTATCTAATTTGAAAAAAGGGATGTGAGCGAAATATCAAGATTTTAGCTTTATTCCATTTAATTTGATATAAGAAAATATTCCATTGTGCGGCGCATTTATAGCAAAGTTTATCGCTTTTGGGGTCGACAGTAATTTCTTCCGATTTATAGCGAGCTTGCTTAGAGTTCTTACAAAGGGTGATTTTTTAAAAGCTATAGGAAAGTTTTTCAAAAAAAAAACACATAAAATTCAGAAAAATGCATGAAATCTTTATTTGAATCGATAGTAATTAATAATTTAATGTTTTAAGATTATTTCATGCAAATGTTGACCTTGACTGCGCCTCAAATGATCCATCCGCTTAGTCCAATTTTGGCATTTCCACGTTTTTGAGTAACAGAGGGCCAATTGCTGTGAACGGAGACGAATCGATAATTGATGGTCATCATTAACACTGGCCGATACAGCTGCGATGATTTCTTCAGTTCGCACTCTACGTAAGCGTGTTGGTGGTTTAATGTCCAACAATGTAAATTTGGTGCGAAATTTAGTCACAATAGCCCGAATAGCCGCTTCAGTGGGTCGATTAAACTGACCATAAAATGGAAGCGCGCGATGAACGTTCTTAACAGAGCACCCATTTTGATAATAAAATTAAATAATTTGCAAGCGTTGTTCGTTTGTAAGACGATTCATGGTTAAATTATAGACCAAACTGAAGATGTTTGACAGTGAAACAAAACACGAAACGTACGTCAGCTGTTTAAACCAGTGTTGCCAAAATGATAATAGCTAAAAAATTACCCTTTCATCCGACGAGCATAGAATGAACACAGGCGAACCATAGGGATTTGCATCAATTTCTTGGCCAGTCTTTGACTTCGTTGTTCCTTCATGTTCATTCGACAGTAGACCAAGTCTTCGGAAGATTGAATACAAAGTTCTATTGACACATGAGACACTTGGCCAGAATATACCGTCCATTTAAGTAAAACCCTGTTGTCCAAACGATTCTTTGATCCAAAAATGTCAAGTCATTATCTATGACCACTGTAGTTGCCGAGCAAGTACGCTCTCGTTGTTCTGGGCACCAAATACTCCACTATCGCTCATTTTCTCGCCATCTGCTTTACATATATTAGGCCGAAGATAGAAGACAACTCTCATATATGTTTGGAGGTCCAGGAACATATTAGAGTTACTTGACCGTGTCATAAAGTAGATATCCAATTCTATCATTGCCTCTGTTAAACACTGTTGTAATGTTGGCCGTTCTACCAATAATTCCATGGCATTTCTTCTTTCCGATATCCGTGGTCTTATCACAGACGTGAGGACATTCGACAGAGAAGAGTGACTTTCAGGAACTCTCTCGTCCTTCCGCCACTACATTTAAAGGGTACATCCCTCAGTTTTGGTTCAATTAATAAAAATATGAACCGATGAATCCAATGTATAGAATCACAGAATCATAACTAATAGCAACTAAAGTTATGCTACAAATTTAAATAGCAATGCGACAACTAAAAGTATGCTTTAATATTTCCAATAAATCTCTAGCATCCTTAAGGTATGCTCGACAATTGCTTCGCAATATCCTTTATCTGACTGATTGAAGCTAGACAGTTTCCTCCCCTCCCGATCCAATCGTTTCCAAATAGGAACAAGTTCATTTTGCATTTCCTTTGTGGAGGTTTTTTTTATAGCCAAATCTCAGCACATCACTTCCGACGACCACGAGCCATTTGGTTTACCATATCTTTTTGAGGTTTTTATTACATGATTTCCTCCTTGATTTTGTTGGACTTTTTTGCTGCCCCTCTAGCACTCTCCCAGTCGCTCTCTCGCTTTATCACTGTCTAATCAATTGACCCATTTACTTTATGTGGCGTAAACTAGAAAACGATAACATGGAAAGAATTCTGGGGATGGCAACAAATGTGGAGCTGGCTGGGGAGACCAAACAAATGCAAATGGAAAATCAGTACCTACCACCAAACAACGATAATGATGGTGGCGGCACGATAAAAGGACGAAGACTAGATACTAGAACTACACAAAACTCCCCATAATTGTAATAATACAATTGTCAATGAAGAGTAACGTGGAAATAAAAATAACAACAACAAAGGGGGGAAATTGATAATAATAAAATTCAATAAACGAAAAAGTAACGAAAGATAAAAACGAAAAGAAGAGAATAGAATGGAATCGGCAACGACATCAGCATCAAAACAATGATTGTTTTCACATTATATTTTATTAGAGAAATTGGAAAACAAGCCAAATAGAGGAAACCAGAAACAACAACAACATCAACAACGACAACAACAAACAAACACTTCAGCACAAAACAAATAGCAAACAACAATAACAGCAACAACTACGAAAACAATAATCAGACAATACAAACACAATCGTAAGAGGAAAATTGTGTAGTTGTATTAGTGGGTAAGTTGACATAATAAACATGTCCCCCCCCCCCCACACACACATACCGCCCTAGAACTCCTCCCTATCCTGGCAGCTGGCTAACTTCCCTTGTTGAAGGGAAACTCCACACAAAGGTACAACTTTTTTTCTTCCTCTTCTGTCTATGTTTTGGTTTTCGAAAACCCATTATTGAAGTTTGGAGTTTTTCCCTCCGTGTGCGCGTGTGTGTGTGGCTGAGTGTTTCGAGGGGAGGCATGCTGTTGTTGATGTTGTTTGGAGCCCTTTGGAGCTGTGCTATTGGTGGCGGCGGAGATGATAATGGGGTAGTTAGAGTGCGGGTGATTTGTTCCGAAATCAAGTAAAGTCATCAATGAAACTCACTTAGCAAGCAACACGGGCACATATACATACATATACCATATGCCAATCCACCGCAATATATCGACAGTTGGCCATGGAGGGCTATATGCTAATTGCGGTTGAATAAAGGGGGACAAGCAGACTTCGAAGGGTCTCCTGATAAGGAGTTAGTTTCACAGCAAATGTCCGTATCACCAAGAAATAGTCCAAATAGATTATCCTATACATTATTAATTAATATTAATTTTATTTTACTTTCCAATAAAAAACAAGAAAGGAAAGGCTAAAGTCGGGCGGGGCCGACTATATTATACCCAACACTTAGTCATTATACCGTATAGTATAGGACATAAAAAGGTCATTACATTTAAACCTGTTGATATACGATGCAGCTACAAGAGAAGAATATACTACAAATTCCATACTTCTATCTGTATTTGTACGAAAACTTGAACACAAACTTTGAATGGGAGCTATATACAAATCTGAACCGATCTGACCCATGTTTAGCAATGGTTTTCTAGTTGAAATATTGGACGCTTTCCCAAATTTTATGGAGTGTTAAATATGTGGTTTCTAGAGCGGGAAGAATCAAATCGAAAGCTAAATATAATCTGAACCGATGTGATCCACTTTCGCTATAGTAATTTCTATTTGAAAAATTAGCTGATGTGCCGAAAATCTGTTCAAAAATGCTATTTCTAGAGCGGAAATAATCAATTCAGTAGCAAAAATTGTAATGAAGCTATATATATATATAAATCTGAACCGATCTATCCTATTTTTACCAGAGCTGTTCTTAGTTGAAATATAAGCTGTTTTGCCAAATTGGAAGAAAATCTGTTGAAATACGTGGTTTCTAGAGCGGAAAGAGTCAAATCGGAAGGAAATTTGTATGGGAGCTATATCTAAATCTGAACCGATTTGCTTCAAATTAAATAGCGTTCCTCCTTATCCCATAAAACTTTGTTGTGCAAAGTTTCATTTAGTTCTAACAACAATTGCGAACTAGACTTTGATTACAAGAATAGATGGACAGACGGACGGGCGGGCAGACGGACGGACATCGCTAAGTCGACTCAAAAAGTGATTCTAAGTCGATCGGTATAATAAACGATGGGTCTATCTCGTTACCTTTTGGCTGCTACAAACAAATGCACAAAAACATTATACCCTGTGGTGTAGGGTATAAATATAATTTTATTATCTACAAAAAAATTCCACTCACTAGTCGGAAAAAGAGTTTGGATTGCCAACATGGTGATATGGATAACTCGTTATATTTTACCTACAATGGCATAGGTACAATGACAGAAAATCATATTACGTTAATTGTGGCTAAAGATGGATAATTTGTAGGGTGGTCTTTATCCCCAAGGCGGGAAAAATAAACCACAATACGACAAAAGATTATAGACCCAATAGTCTATCATCGTTTTTACTAAAAACCATGGACTTACATGGCAGGGAGAAACTAAAGCCAGACGACTTCAGCGACGCATACCTTAAAGGAAGGTCAGTGGAAACGGCATTACATGGGGTGTTAGACTATATTAAAAGCTCCTTGTTGTACAAAGACTACATGATGGCAGCTTTTCTAGGCGTAGAAGGCGCCTTCAATAACGTCAAAATAACATCGATCTAATCCGCTCTCGGACGCCTGGAAATGAACCAAGGCATAACCCAATGAACAGGCAGCATGCTGGAAAGCAGGATTATTAACTCAAAATTGGGCGAGAAAGTTGTGAGGAAACGTGTTACAAGGGGTACACCGCAAGGAGGTGTGATCTCGCCGATGCTTTGGAACCTGGTGATAAATGAAATCCTACTTGAGCTCAACAGAGACGGAATTAATGTGACGGCATATGTCGACGACTTAGTAGTGCTGGTCCGAGGTAAATTCTTACCAACGATTAGTGAGGTCATGGAAAGATCACTAAGGAAGCTCTCAAGGAAAACAGTGTTGGTTCTGTTCACGAGAATATATATAATTCCGGACTTCAATATCCCCAAATTGGACGGGGAGACATTGCATCTATCAATAGCAGCAAAATACGACTGCCAATCACTGGCACAGTCTTTCAGGCAGAAGTCTATGCCATCAATATAGCCGCGAGAAATATTCTGGAACGGGACATCGATCCATCAAAATTCAGAATTTATGTGGACAGTATGGCAGCTCTTAAAGGCTTAACCCCTAAAGACTATCAGATACATGTCTGCTTAGAGTCTCTAGACCGACTTCAAATACATGACGTCACACTTGTATTGTTATTTAAGAAGATTTCCACCTTTTATTTTGTCGATTCTTCTAGGAAAACAAGAAATTTGAAGTATAACATTATGTCAGCAATAGTATTGCCGGTATGATGTTTTTGTTTCACAATAAAGATCATGCAAATATATTCACAAAAAGTTTGTATTCCCCTAGCTAGGTTTCGCAAAAAAATGGGTACTTAGCGAATTTAAAATGTTCTGTTTGTAGTAATAAACAAATACACATTATTATTGTCAGTAATGTAAATATATGAATTTTAAATATATCTAAAATTTCTAATTAATATAGTAAATGTAAATTAATGCTCAAAATAATCAATAAAATATTTATTTAATATTTCCCGTATTTCCGGGAAATCAAAAAATTTTTCCCGGGAATTCCCGGAAAATTTTGGACGATTCGACAATTCCCGGACCCCAAACCCTACTCATAATAGATGCTTCCAGTTCAAGTAAAATGTGTTATGTGTCAATTTGAAGAAATTCGTTGAAAATACGTGATTTCTGGGGCGGAAAAAGTCAAGCTGGGAGCGAAATTTGTATGGGAGCTTTGTATAAATCTGAACCGGATCATCCTCTAGAAACATCATGGCTATTTATAGTGTGGCAATATAAGATGTTTTGCCAAATTTAAAGACAATCTGATAAAATATGTGGCTTCTAGAGCTGAAAAAGTCGAATTGGGAGCGAAATATGCATGGGAGCTATATATAAATCTGAACCGATCTAAAACATTTGTACCACATGTGTTTCTAGTTCAAATATAAGATGTTTTGCCAATTTTGTGAAAAGAGTCAAATCGGGAGTGACATTCGTATGGTGGCTATATCTAAATCTGAACCGATTTTCTTTAAATTAAACAGCGTTCGTCCTTGTCCCGAATATCTTCGTTGTGCAAAGTTTCATTTGGTTCTGGCTACAATTGCGAGATGGACGGACATTGCTAAATCGATTCAAAAAGCGATTCTAAGTCGATCGGTATAATTAACAATGGGTCTATCTCGCTTCCTTTTGGGCGTTACAAACAAATGCACAAAGACATAATACTCTCGTGGAGTGTATAAATGTTTTAAAAAGTGCAGACAAATACCAAGGAAACAAATAAAAAGAAAACTTTTTTTGGAAGTTGATTCCTAGGACACAATTATGTTTGTATTCATACTTGTTATGCCTTCCTAGTAGTTTTCCTAAAAATTTTAATAGAATCTCGGTTTGTCATCGATTAATTTTTCGAGGTGTTTAATTTAATGACAATCCTAATATATCACCTTCGTATTGGGCTAGGGGGATTAACGACAACAATACGTAGGGTATAAACAACATTTTTACTAAACTTCGTATACCTCCCTCGAACAAACAATTGATGGCAATTCGATGTTCGATTAAGTCGGATTAAAACATGCAGTAAAAACTTTAGCTCTGCCACACAATAGTCCATGTAAAAGAATCCCTTTAAATGTATGCGAATATTTAAGTGTGTATGTGTGTGTGTTTGTTTAGAGGTCGGTGTGTGTGTGCGTTCGTGTGTTTGTATGTGTGAAGTCTAGTGGAATCAATTGGAATTGAAAGGTAGTCATTCCCCCTACTCAGTGAACACAATAGTTAGTTTAGTTGGTTGTTGTTTTAACGTTACCATGTTTGTGTAGAGGTGTATTCGTGTGTGTGTGGCTGTGTCTGTGTTTCACTAAGTGTGTATACGTGTGTGGGTGTGCGGAAGAGTTCTTTTTGTTTCAAACGCCAAGCGAATGAACCAGCAATCATTGCAAACCAAACGGAAAGAAGAACACACCGAACGAACTCCGAGCAAAAAGTCAATGTGAAATAGACCAAATGTCAATGTCAATCGTACGAATGTCAGTTACACGACGTCGAATACCAACACACACACATATCGGCCACAGTGCCACACACAGACAGACAGACAGTCAGTCAGCCATCCATACCTCCCTCCTTTGCAAATTCATTGATTTGGAGATTGCATTTTAAATGTGAACGTGAACGTGTACGTGTGTGGGTGTGACTGTGTGTCTGTGTCTGTGTTCGTTCGTTCGTTAGTATTTGCGAAGAAATCTTTTTGTTTTGTTTTGGTTTTGGCCTTTACTCGATTTAGCTTTTTTCGGTTTTGATAGTGATTTCGTTTTTGGCTTTTGACATTATGAAAGACAGCTTGAAAGCCAGGCCATGGCACAGCAACTGCAAATAGAGATGAACCAAAAAAAAAACATTGCACAGAGATTGATTTGGGCCAGCAGGGACATCAGCAGACATGCAGACACTGCGCTGGAGTATTGGGGGGAGGCGATAACTGAATTTTGGGGGTAGAACTAGAGGTGCGTCAGTGGTTTGACGTAAATTCCTGAGGTGTTTTTGTCTTGCTGTGTCTATTTCGCAAACAAACAATTTGTAGAATTTAAACAATTTCCCTTCCTGCAAACTTCAAAGGATACACAAAGGAAATGTGACACAAAGAGCCAGGAAAAAAATGACAGAGCACCTAAAGGTATGCTTTAATGTTTTTCCATGTTCGCCATAAAGAACAAACTTCAAAAAGTTTCTGAGATTCTTGTGAAGTTTAAGAAGAAACTGTCAAATGTCACTGCCTAAAAATAAGTTGTTGATGTTAAAGGTTAAACGCCCACCGTGTTATGCTTTAATTTGTGCCTTACACCATTCTGAGGAAAAGGATATTATTCGTGTGCCGGTGTTGACGTTAGTGTGTGGGCAATATTTTCTTAGGCAAATCGTGCTGAAAGAGAAAAGAAGGACTTTGCATGCTCAGTAGCATATCTCGTCCTACAAATGCAAAACCATTGTGGATTCGCACAGAGTGTCACTGAAAAGGGATCTCAGAAGTTACATCTGTAAATTTCTGCAAAGCTTGGCTTACAGAATTGTTATCTTATATATGGATATATTGAGAGTAAATGTAAAGCGTTTTTGGGTCGTCGTGAAGCACCTTGACGGACCGCAATACAGAAATTGGTGGAAATTGGAGCTGTTGGGACAAGTTAGTGGTTTGAAGAATAAAACCCATGTACGTCGCTCAAGAACAACTGAGAATATTGCTGCTGTAGTCCAAAGTGTTGAAGAAAACCCACGTTTGTCCATTCCTCGTCGTTCTTTGGATTTGGGGATTCACAAAACACCGTATTTCGCATAACGACTTGGGTCTTAAGGCTTATAAAGTTCTTCAGTTAACACAAGTACTCAAGCAGGCCGATTATCAACAAAGTCGTGACTTTGCTGATTGGGTCCTTGAGATGAATGAAAATGATCCGGAATTCCGTCGTAAAATCAACTTGACTGATGAGGCCCATTTCCAACTCGTTGGCTACGTCAACAAGCAAAGTTGTCGCATCTGGGACTCGGAAAACCCAACAGTTATTGTTGAGAAGCCTCTCCATCCTCATCGTGTGGCTGTTTGGTGCGGTTTATGGTCCGGCGGGGTCATTGGACATTGGCATATTTTCGGCAAATGAACTCCGATTGTTATAAAAATTAGCATGAGGATGAAGGAAATTTACTCAGCTTTTTATATGCGTACCTACTTTTCAGAATATAATGAGACGAAAATGACTAAATTGCGTTTTGGAACTAAAAAACCTGACTTTTTGCACTAAATGTATCCTATCTTCCAAGGGTGCAATTTCGTGCAGGTGCAAGAGTTACCCTACAAAAGCGGGAAACCCTTCAACCTCTCCAAACATGTATATATTTCGTTAAAGGCTTTTGAAGGAAAAAAGTTGTGTTTGTCCAAATTCAGACATTTGTTCAAAAACGATATTTCTTAAAATATTTATTACAAACGAACTATACTTGGCACAAACATAGTTGTGACGTCATATTAAAGCTAAGAAACCACCATTTCAAATAAAAAAGATCTGAGTGCAAAATCTCTTAAAATGTGTGAGAAACAGTTCGACAAAATCAAAAAAATAAATTACGCTTTTTTCAAAATCAGAAAAAACGCGAAAATCTGTAGTTAAAAAAAAAAATAAAAAATTTTCTTCGCATTATGTACAAATACCTAAAAATATGTTAAAAAACATAAACACAAAAAATACAGATTTTAATTTTCTTTAAAATCGAAAAATACGAAAAGTAGTCAACTTTGGGCCGATTTTTAAAATATATCCGATATCCCGATTATTGTTAATATTTCAAAATAATCCTTGGGTCCTTGTCTAATTTTGGTTTTTTACAGAATTCAAAAATATCTACTAGAACAAAAGTTATTGCATTTTGGCCGATGGATTTTGATGCTGAACCACTATGGGCCGGAAAAAGTCAATCCAGGAGCGAAATTTGTATGGGAGCTATATGTAAATCTGAACCTCCCCTCTAGGGTCTACTGCTTTCTTTCTTAAAAAATAGGCAAATTTATGGGGGCCGCCTTAAGGGTTGCATATGAAGGGTAGGTGTATTCTGAAAAAATATTGGGAGTGGGTCTTACATTTGACCCCACTAGCGGTCTCCTGGGGCCAGTAAAAGCGGTGGGGACAAATATTATAAATAAAATATTATAAAAAAAAATATTTTTTGTATGGACGGCCCCTTAACGAGTGGAGATAGAGGGTATGTGTGTTCGAAATAAATGTTGGGGAGGGAAAATTAATGGGGTCGGTCTTACCTTTAACACCTCTGGGGGCGACTCCGAGGCAGTTTTGGGACATTTCCTGTATTTTTACCACTTACCTTTGACCCCGATGAGCGCCCATTTACACTCAACCCACCACCCCCATTTTTTGGCTCATAAATTTTATTTGCCAACCTCACAAAATATGGGGTTCTAGCATATCAAAACCCAAAAGTTGTGCACTATCCCACCCCCAAGAACTAAATTAACCCTTAATGGGTAATCTTGAATTTGATTTGTTTTTGTCGTTTGTGTTAATTTTTGTATTTTGGTGTGTTCTGACATATATAGTAAAATTTTATGGCCAACATTTTTGTAGAACATTTCGTACCCGCCCTTCCCACTTTTCGGGTTTTTTTACAATTTGTTAAAATAAAGCCAAAAAATGCCGTTATGAGGGGTAGTTAGAGGGTTAATATACAAAGGGTTATTATACAAAAGTATTCGTCATAGCATTATCTACAAAGTTGCTGAACATACCCTATGCGATTTTCTGAATTTGTTATTAAATAGCGCGTAAAAGCCCTTTGTAAGTTAAATAACAGAATATATAGTTTTATTTATAATAGCTGAGATCTTATCGAAGAGTATAAAGCCTATCTGGATAAATGTTATGAATAAATGTAGAAGTTATGAACCATATTGACTACTATTTCGACATCCACCCGTTTGTCAATTTATCCATACGTCTATCCTTCATTCGCCTGTTCATCCGTCCGTCTATTTCTTCATCCATATGTCTGCCTATTCATCCGTCTGTCCGTTGTATGAATAGATCATATATTACTATGTTTTTCCTGTTCATTTGTCCGTCTGCCAATCCCTCTGCCAGTCCATGTGCTGCAATCGAATCCGATCTATATAAAATTTGGAATATTTTCCTTACATGAACTTCTGTCTTCCTCACATGTAAATTTCTCGGTCATCGAAGCTTTTCAGCCATGATGCCAATATCTTCAGCCATCCTAGAATTTTACAATAATTTTGCGAAGGATTTCTTGCGAAATTTTGTTTTTCCCCGAACTTGCGTATAGTGGCTACAACTACAGACGGAATTCCAATCAACTTCACGGAGAAGAGAGTTGAGCAGTATAAAATTTGTTCTTCTGTAACAGAAAACGGTGAGGTCATCATGAGTGGTAGAAGAATGAGATTCATTGGAGTACAACATCGATAAACCTAAGGTAGGATGGTAATTGTTCTCTGGGAGAGATATGGGGAGAACCCTATTGATCTCAAAGTAATGAGGATCATTAACAAATGCTAGGTCAAGTTGTCTTTCACTTATATTCTTCACGTAATTTATCTGAAAAAAATTAAGGTCAGCAAAAAGCCTGACTATATTCGAGGCAGAATCATCCGTATCAAACGATGAAGGCAGTGCGGTTAAAGCCTCCGTGTCCGGCAAGGCAAGCCAAGATACGGAAGGTAAATTAAAATCCCCTAAGATTAATGTACGGTCTAAATCACCTGACATTGAAACAATCCTACCAATAGCGGCCAAGTGACTTTCGTAGACACATAATTCAGACGATGGAGGAATATAAGAGCAAGTAATGAACAATTTATTGCGTCCTAAATTAATAAGAACTGCAATAAATTCAAAGTCATCAAGCCCGTGGAAGATAATACGTTCCGATGGGAAAGAATTAGCAACAGCAATAAGTAAACCGCCACCAATCCTTCCTAAACGATCATTCCTAAAGATAATAAATCTATTACAAAAAATCTCAGAATCTGACTCTTTTAACCAAGTCTCAGTAAATACAAGAGCAGAGAAATCAAAATCAAAGCTATCAACAAATAATTGATTCAATTTCGTATTCAAACCCCATACATTCTGATACCCGATATAAAAAGAATCACTTAGTTTTTTGTGACAGGAGCCGAACTCAAAGGTAGATGAGCCAAATTGTCCACCCTATCCACAAATTCCTTAACAAATGCCCTAGGTGGCCAGAAGTTAGGGATCATCGACCTGTCAAAGATTTCCCTCGTCGTAACAATCTTAAAAGAAGCCCGACTTTGAGAAAATGACGACTTCAATTTAAAAGACCTAAGGTAAATGGATCTAATGAAGCCATTCAAGTCATCGGTTGTGGTATCTGCGGCGAACCTCGAGACGAAGACCATTTTCATCTCCGGGGCCATGGCCAATCCGCCAGAAGTACCACTAGATTGCTGTGAACGCACGTCTGCAACAGGCATAGACTGAAGTAAATTCCCGCCTACCACACTGGTTTGTGGACACATACCTGTTGCAGCCGTAGGACGAGCGGGATTTTCGCCTTCCATGCTGGTCTGTGGAGGATCTGTGACAGTTCTATCACAAAGTAGTGGCCCAGCAACTGTAGCATAGGTCGGATTTATATAATTCGACGATATAAATACTCATTCCTCGGCGTCACTGACTTTGATGATTTCTTACGTTTCTGTCCCGAAACAACCGGTGATTTCGCAAACTTATCTAATTCAGGATATTTTTCAAAAATATCACCGAATTTAGAAAATCGCGTATAAATCGACCAAAGATCCCTAGACAGCTCGGTAACCTCTGCAGTTGACGCCTTCGAATTTCCATCTTTTATTAGCTGCAAGGTACAGTGCTGGTAAGTTCTAAACTTACGAAATGCATTTTCCCAGCCGAAATGCATTTTATCACAGTCTCCGGTCTTTAATAGCACTTTCGGAGGAATATTGCTGACTTGACCTATCTTTGTACAAGCACACTTATTAAAGTATTATCACATGCAATATTTTTCCCCAAGGGTGTATATTACTACGGTTTGCTATGTAAAGAGTTCGAGGACATCTTAGCGTATCATAAATATATTAATTCTAACTCAATGTGCCTAAAACTATGCCAGAAGTGCTGCTCCTGAGATGCCCCCTAAGGTATGCTTCAATTTGCTTAAACTTTGTTTTTCAATTATCAAATTCAAGAAGCTGGAGGGCACATAAATATGCATGACCACCAGTCATTGAAGAATACGCAAATCCTAAAATATGCGTTATTTCGCAACGACCAGCCTACAAATCTTGTTAGTACTCAACTTGACCTTCATGGGCTAAAAGTATACTAGAAGTTCTGTGCGTTTTCGTTTTCAAGGGAATCTCTAAAAGTATGCCTGCGTTTTTGTGTAGACTTTGCACTTTTTGCCCAACAAAAAGGGACATAAACAATATTAAGGGATTTAAGGCCAATAAAAATGATAAAGTATCAAAAAGGTTTAGGCTAATTTTTTTATTACGCATTGTCCACGAAAAAAGTGGTTCTGCGCCAAATTGGCGGAGGCTTTTAGAAGCAGTTGTGCGTCAATTTAGTTATTTATAACAAACACTTGAACACAGTGAAACAAATGAAATGAAAGAAGCTTTAAAGCAGGTCAAGGCCCATGTCTGTCTTTAAGAACTACAGCCTAAATGTATACTTCAGTTATGATTATCACAACTTATTAGCTGCAAAACATGTTCTTTATATTTTTTTAACTTTAGTACTTCAACATGATTTCTGCTTACTCAAATTGTTCTCAATCTTGCTTTATGGCCAATTGTATAAGTGTTGGCCGCCCTCTCAGCCATAATCATGCCGCCTAACGATCCCATTAGTAGAAGAATGACAATGAACGAATGAAGGCTAACATGAAAAGTCCATTTTGGTGTACAAATGGAAGCCCGAAGGAAGAAGGAAGTCGGAAGACTGCTTGGAAGGCAAACGAACAAAGTTTGATTGATATGTGCAGAAACGTAACGCAGAAACATGAGAATAAATGAGAAATATGTGTGAGAGGAATACATAATTAAAGCATGCTTCATGTTGTTGTTTCTCCTTGGAGTAGATTTTGGTAAATGTACAATCAAGGTGACACCTTAAATTATGCTTTAATTTTTGCGATATTAGAAATCCTTAAAGTATGCCTTAGTATTTTTAATATTTTCTTTGGTATGTTGAATAATCGCAAATTCTTTTGGTAGTTGATGGTTGGAAGGACGAATTTAATACTAGCCAAATTTAGTGCCAACCTCCGGAACTTTGTGATTTGTTAGTTTGTATCTTGAAGAATAAGGAGAGATATAGAATTAAAAAAAACAAGTAAGGAAAGGTTAAAGTCGGGCGGGGCCGACTCTATGATACACTCCACTTTCTATCCGAATACAATTTAATTCGGTGAAAAAGTGAAAACGGGCAGGATTTTTGCATCCAGTAAATGTGTGTGTTTGACAAAAAATGTTAAATCGGAAAGGACATTTGTATGGGAGTATATTGAAATCTGGAACGAAATAGGTGAAATATAATTCGTATAGTTTGGCCCAAATCGGTTAAACATTTGGGAGCAACATTTGTATTTGCGCTATATCTAAATCTGAACCGATCTTAGCCACTTTCACAATAGGTTTTTTACTTGGATTATAAGCTGTTGTGCCAAATTTAAATAAAATCGAGTACAATATTGTTTCTAAAGCGGCAAAAGTCAAATCGGGAGCTACATTTGTTTGGGGGCTATATCTAAATCTGAACCGATCTTACCCAATTTTGGCATAGGTATTTCTAGTTGGATTAAAAGATGTTGTGTCAAATTTAAAGAAAATCGGGTACAATATGTGGTTTCTAGAGCGGAAAATGTCAAATCGGGAGCGACATTTGTATGGGAGCTATATCTAAATCTGAACCGATCTTACTCAATTTCGGCACAGGTATTTCTAGTTGGATTAAAAGATGTTGTGTCAAATTTAAAGAAAATCGGGTACAATATGTGGTTTCTAGAGCGGAAAATGTCAAATCGGGAGCGACATTTGTATGGGAGCTATATCTAAATCTGAACCGATCTTACCCAATTTTTGCATAGGTGTTTATAGTTGGATTATAAGATGTTGTGCCAAATTTAAAGAACATCGGGTACAATATGTGGTTTCTAGAGCGGAAAATGTCAAATCGGGAGCGACATTTGCATGGGAGCTATATCTAAATCTGAACCGATCTTACCCAATTTTTGCATAGGTGTTTCTAGTTGGATTGTAAGATGTTGTGTAAAATTTAAAGAAAATCGGGTACAATATGTCGTCTCTAGAGCGGAAAATGTCAAATCGGGAGCGACATTTGTATGGGAGCTATATCTAAATCTGAACCGATCTTACCCAATTTTTGCATAGGTGTTTATAGTTGGATTATAAGATGTTGTGCCAAATTTAAAGAAAATCGGGTACAATATGTGGTTTCTAGAGCGGAAAATGTCAAATCGGGAGCGACATTTGCATGGGAGCTATATCTAAATCTGAACCGATCTTACCCAATTTTTGCATAGGTGTTTCTAGTTGGATTATAAGATGCTGTGCCAAATTTAAAGAAAATCGGGTACAATATGTGGTTTCTAGAGCGGAAAATGTCAAATCGGGAGCGACATTTGTATGGGAGCTATATCTAAATCTGAACCGATCTTACCCAATTTTGGCATAGGTATTTCTAGTTGGATTGTAAGATGTTGTGTTAAATTTAAAAAAAATCGGGTACAATATGTTGTTTCTAGAGCGGAAAATGTCAAATCGGGAGCGACATTTGTATGGGGGCTATATCTAAATCTGAACCGATTTGCCTCAAATTAAATAGCGTTCGTCCTTGGTCCACAAAACTTACTTGTGCCAATTTTTGTTAAGATCGGACTATAAGTGCGACCTGTAGTTTGATTACAACAATAGATGGACAGACAGACGGACAGACAGACAGACGGACAGACGGACAGACGGACAGACGGACAGACGGACAGACGGACAGACAGACAGACAGACGGACAGACGGACAGACGGACATTGCTAAATCGACTCAGAAAGTGATTCTAAGTCGATCGGTATGCTTAACAATGGGTCTATCCCGCTTCCTTTTGGGTGTTACAAACAAATGCACAAAGCCATAATACTCTCGTGGAGTGTATAAAAACAGAAATTTTGTTTTGAATTATATTATTTCGTTTTCTTGACTCAAAACATTATTATTTTCATATCTAATAATTAGGCAGCGGATTTTTATGCAAAATCATGTTTTGATCGGATCGTTATAATCGACTTCACATAAATGATTTTCATGATAAAAATTAAAAAATGTTCATGATAAATTTTTAAAATGTAGATTTTAACAATTTTTTTGATAGCATATTTTACATAGCGATATGCATATTTTATGTAAATGTGGATTTAAAATGGAATTTGCATAAAATCAGCTGTCTACTAATAATAGCGTGTATGCTCCTCTACATATACATCAAAATATCTGGTTTTTTTTTTGCCCCACAGAATCTGCTACAATTCTTATCCTCCCTAGCAATGCCATAATGAGTTCTAAATTACCCATCATATCTGCTATTCTTCATTTTCCCCTAGTTTTTACTTTTATACTCTCTAATTCAGGGACTTTCCTATAAACCTATATGTCCTCATTTTTTTTCCCTAACGCTCTCATAGCCTAAAGGTATGTTACACTTTCACACCCTATGTGTAGCCATAAAGCACACTTTTAATTTAGTCAATTTAGCAGCAGACATCAACAGATCTTTACAAAAAATAATATGCTTTGATTTTTAGTAATTAAATGAATTCTCTCCCTCTATCTCTCTGCATACAAGGGTGATGCTTTTAAGATTCTATTAAGAGAAAGCAAAAAGGCAGCTACAACAATAACACCATTCATTTGACAAAAAGAAACCATTTCTTATTTCATTTAATGGCGTCTCCATAGACGGGTGTTTTGTGGTGATATTTGTATGAATGTAAATAAAGAATAGGTGATGCAATTGGAGGTGATAAGTTTATGACAAGTAGCTCCAACCCACGACGTTGACGGTAAGATTTGAATCGCGGTTCTCTTAATTGGAAAATGTCTTAGATTTCATAGACAAATACATATAAATTTTAGAAACATTTTTTGTTACAAGGATTCATAAATTCATTCTCATATCGACTTTTAGCAGTTGAAAACTTTTCTAAAAAATAAAATAAAAAGAGATTCAATTCCTGTTTAAATATTTTGACCTATATCACAATGAAAATTGTGATATATAGGAATTTAAATTGAGTTTATGAAATTTCTTTACTTCTAGAAGAATGGCTATATCTTCTATGTTTATCCATAGATCTTTTACCAACAGGACAGGAAATATTCCAATTAAACCCTAATATTTCGAGTATATCAGCACACTTTTTGAAGTCTTCTGTCTTGTATTTACTTCATATTTGGTAAGTTCAATATATTTATAGCGTGAACGCACAATAAAGTGATTTAAGAGGATAGGGTAGGATATGTGAAGTTCGGCCGGGCTGAACTTTATATGCCCTCCACCATGGAGGCATTTCTCAGTAATACCCGCAATAAAACATTAGGAAAAATATGATGTTTGCTAATAGCAACATTTGTTAAATAAATTGTGATGCTTCATTATTATAATTTTGAAATTAGTTGGGAGTGTCTATAAATATGTTTTTATTGTCAGATAGCCCTTGACTAGATATTAAAGTCATTCTTCAGAATGGCAAAGCACGAATGTCGAAATTCTATTATCTTTCAGGATCACAATGGAATGTATACACCTAATTTTACAATTCTAGCTACAGCCGTTTGCTTGGAACAAGCTTCATCTCTTTGAACAAATTTTATTCCTAAAAGTATGAATTTGGATAAGTACTTTTGTTTTGCGCGCCTACTAAGTCAGATAATTTTATAAAGAGAATTTCATGATTCTAGCTGCATCCGTCTGATTGGTACCATTTTTATCCCCACTTCCGAAAACTATAAATTTCCAAAAAATCTTTATGTTGCGCGTCTACACAATCAGAGGAATATACATACCGTACTTTATGATTAACTATCTGCAGCCCTTTTCTCGGCACCAATTGTCTCCCATTTTGGCAGCTGCAGCTATTTGATTGGAACCAATTTTATAATTTTTCTCAAAGTTTCCCCACAGAGGTAAACATTTTGGAAATTTCATTAATTTTGCTGTCTATACAGTTATAGGAATGTATATACCTCCACCTCCAGGATGGGGGTATAGTAACTTTATCATTCCGTTTGTAACACCTTGAAATATCGACCTGAGACCCTATAAAGTATATATATTCTTGATCGACATAAAATTCTAAGACGATCTAGCCATGTCCGTTTGTCTGTCCGTATGTTGAAAGCAGCAGTTGAAAGCTAGCATCTAATCGAAAGAAGCTAGGACGTTCAAATTTTCCATAAATATGTCTTATAGTCGTGGATCGGTTGGGATTGAAACTGGGCGAAATCGGCCCAAAGGGAAAATTTTTTTCTCACAAGATATTTTTAGTCCATAATAATATATATATATTTTAGAGTATGTAAACACATTTTTTCAATATGTCTGCTTGTACTTACTTGATATTGGGTACGCGTATTCCCCCTATAACAAAAACGTGCACAATAAAGTGATTTTTATCCGTAGGGGGTGAAATGGGACAACAACTAGAAACACGAAAATCGGTGTGAACATTTCTTTAATTGAGTAGATACATAATATAAACTATTTTTTTCCAAATTTGTACTTTCAAGGGATACAATGGGTACGGAGAGATAAAAATGGTACCAACCAAACGGCTGCACCTAGAATAATGAAATGCGGTTTATATATTCCTCTGATTGCGTAGACACGTAAAATAAACAAATTTTCCGAAAATCTTACTTTTTGGGGTTAAAATGGAAAAGGGGGATACAAATAGTACCAACCAAATGACCGCAGCTAGAGTCATGAAATTCAGAGTATACATTCCTCTGACTGCGTAGACACGAAAAATGAAAGGTTTTTTTTTCAAATTCGTACTTTCAAGGCATACAATGGGTACAGAGGGATAAAAATAGTACCAACTAAACGATTACAACTAGAATGATGAAATTCGGTGTGTACATCCCTCTAATTTTGTAGACACATAAAATAAAGAGATTTTAGAAAGTCGTACACTTAAGGGGGTATAATTGGAAAAGGGGGATAAAAATGGTACCAACCAAATGGCCACAGCTAGAATCATGGAATTCTGTGTATACATTCCTCTGACTGCATAGATACGCAAAATAAAAATCCAAATTCGTACTTTTATGGCAAAAATTGGCTGAATCATGAAGTTAAGTTATTTTGCATTATGCACGTGAGAAAAATTTGTACTTTTGAAATTTAAATAGAATGGAAATACAAAAAACCTATCCTACTGTATACAAATATTTATGGTATTTAAGCTTTTTGAAAATATAAATATAAGAATATTTATTTTTTGAATTGGCATATTTGTAGCCTTGCCTTATAAGCATGGTTTGAAATAATTAAAATATTATATTTATTTATAATTTTTTTTTCAATATTTTTATTTGTTTTGGGTTGGCTATATTAAAAAAAAATAATATTTTCCTGTAATATTACTGCACTTCTACGAAAACCGACAACCTCTGTGGAATGCAATCCATGGTGGAGGCTATATAAAGTTCGGCCTGGCCGGTCCTTACGCCGTTTTTACTTTTTTTTTTTTGTAAAAAGAGTTTGAATAATGAAGTTTTTTTTAAGAATTTGTATATATATGCTCTGGCTGGAACCACATTACCACATACCACGATCATGATTTCGACCATGTCAAAAGTCTTTTCAAGTGGCTTCGCAGCGACTTTTTAACATCAAACCCGGCCTCTATAAGGAGATGATTCTCACAAACGAACGAGAAGCACTACTTACTTGCCGAATTTGCGTTTAAAAAATCGCACCATGTAATAAAGCACACATGCCATCTTACAAGCATCTCATTGAGTTGCATATGTAAGTTTGTGTATATGCAGGTATAGTTACCCAGCAATACTTCTGCCGTGCCAACGCTCATTTGCTTTATTTTTTTCGTTTGTATTTTTTTGGTCTGTAATCAATATTTGATTTGAACTGGTATATTTTTCTTCTAATTTGAAAAAACCAATGATGTATTCAAGACAATAATACAAATTCATATCGGGTAATTAATTGTGAGGTTTGATTTTCAATACGTTTTTTTTTTGACAGATCACGCATGGACAGATCATCATCATGGAAAGACTTACACCATAACAGCTTGTTCAAATTGCTCAGATGTATACGAAAAACAGCATACTGTGAGAAAGAACGGGAAAATGATCTGCTCCAGGACAAGTCCTAGAACTGTTCCATGGTGGTAAGGACCGGCCCTGTTCTAATCCAAATGTATAACGGGGACCGGTCCGTCTTACCATGGTTTGTCATTGGAGGGGGTGAATTGAAGCCCTGTGGTATGTCTTGGATGTGTCCGCTGTCTGTTCTAAACTACCATTTTAAACACGGTCTCAAAGGACATGACTTGAACCATACCTCAAAATAAATACATGTCCTAGGATCGCTCTCAAAGGACATGACCTAACTAATGAACGTATAGGTTGTTTTATCTTATTATGAAATTAATGTATTCTTTATATGCACATTTCTTTACGTAAGAAATGACGCCATTTTGATGTTTAAAAATTATAGTATAACGTTATCTAAATTGTTTTAATAGTTGGCAGAGAGCTTTGAGTGTAATTGCGTCGAGGTAATCTCAATGTGGGCTCAGCATTCGCTATGGTCGAACAAGTCGCCCAAAATTGGACCTTCCGAATGGACGACCTCATACGTAGTCGTGGCCAACATTTACATGATATCATTTTCAAACTGTAAATGCCATAAATTGTTCTTTTAACCAATAATACACATTTTAAATCACCCGTTATATACGGTCGTTGCTGTTGGTGGACTTTCTTAATGTTATTCTTACTTAGGATGCTGTAGGATATATCGATTTTCGTAGAAGTGCAGTAATATTACAGGAAAATATATTTTTTTATATAGCCAAATCAAAACAAATGCAAATATTAAAAAAATAATTTTATAAATAAATATAATATTTTAATTATTTCAAACCACGCTTATACGTCAATTCAAAAAATAAATATTCTTCTATTTATATTTTCAAAAATCTTAAATACCATAAATATTGGTGGATAGTGGGTGTTACAGTTGGTTGTATTCCCATTCTATTTTAATTCCAAAAGTACAAATTTTGAAAATACATTATCAGACGTACATAGTGCAAAATAGCCTAACTTCATGATTCAACCAATTTTTGCCGTACAAAAAAAAGTACGAATTTGGAAAAAACTTTTTATTTTGCTTTTCTATGCAGTCAGAGGAATGTATACACCGATTTCAATGATTCCAGCTGCGGCCATTTAGTTGGTACCATTTTTACCCCTTTAAGAGTACGACTATTTAAAATCTCTTTATTTGACGTTTCTACCCAATTAAAATTTCATCATTTTAGATGTAGTCGTTTAGTTAGTACCATTTTTATCCCTCTGTACCCATTGTATTCCTTGAAAGTACGAATTTGAAAAAAACTTTTTATTTTCCATGTCTACGTAGTCAAAGGAATGTATACTCCGAATTTCATGATTATAGCTGTGGTCATTTGGTTTGTACTATTTTTATCCCCCTTTTACATTTTAACCCCAAAAAGTACGAATTTCGAAAAATCCGTTTATTTTACGTGTCTTCGCAATCAGAGGAATATATACACACAATTTCATTATTCTAGGTGTAGCCGTTTGGTTGGTACCATTTTTATCCCTCTGTATCCATTGTATTCCTTGAAAGTACGAATTTGGAAAAAACCTTTTATTTTCCATGTCTACGTAGTCAAAGGGATGTATTCTCCGAATTTCATGATTATAGCTGTGGTCATTTGGTTGGTACTTTTTTTATCTCTTTTTTCTCATTTTGACCTCTAAAAGTACAAATTTCAAAAAATCCGTTTATTTTACGTGTCTACACAATCAGAGGAATATATACACCGAATTTCATTATTCTAGGTTTGGTTGGTACCATTTGTATCCCTCTATTCCCATTTTACCCCTTAAAAGTACGAATTTGGAAAAAATACTGTTATATTATGTATCTTCTCAATTAGAGGAATGTACACACCGAATTTTGTGTTTCTAGTTGTTGTCGTTTAATATGTACCATTTTTATCCCTTTTTGCCACAGTTCATCCCCTACGAATAAAAGTCACACGTTTTTGTTATAGGGGGAATGCACTTACCCAATATCAAGTATGTGCAAGCAGACATATTGAAAAAATATGCTTAAATACTCTAAAATATTAGGGCTTATTATGGGTATTTTTAGTCCTTGTGAGCGAAAAATGTTTCCCTTTGGGCCGATTTCGCCCAGTTTCAATCCCAACCGATCTACGACTGTAAGACACATTTATGGAAAATTTGGGCGTTCTAGCTGCTATCGTTTAGATGCTAGCGTGCTTTCAACAGACGGACGGACATGGCTAGATCGTCTTAGAATTCTGTAACGATAGAGAATATAAAGGGCTATTATCTTTTTGGCAACACTGGTTTAAACAGCTGACGCACGTTTCGTGTTTTGTCACTATCAAACATCTTCAGTTTGGTCTATAATTTAACCATGAATCGTCTTACAAACGAACAACGCTAGCAAATTATTGAATTTTATTATCAAAATGCGTGCTCTGTTAAGAAAGTTCATCGCGCGCTTCCATTTTATGGTCAGTTTAATCGACCCACTGAAGCGGCTATTCGGGCTATTGTGACGTAATTTCGCCCAAATTTACATTGTTGGACATTAAACCACCAACACGCTTACGTAGAGTGCGAACTGAAGAAAATATCGCAGCTGTATCGGCCAGTGTTAATGATGACCATCAATTATCGATTCGTCGCCGTTCGTAGCAATTGGGCCTCTGTTACTAAAAATCGTGGAAATGCCAAAATTGGACTAAGCGGTAACTGTCAGTCACGGTCAACATTTGCATGAAATAATCTTCAAACATTAAATTATATGGACCGTACTATCGATTCAAAAAAAGATCTCATGCATTTTTCTGAATTTTATGTGTTTTTTTTTTTAAAAACTTTCCTATAGCTTTTAAAAAATCACCCTTTAAAAAAACCTCACGATGCTGTTGGAGGACTTTCTTAATGTTCTTTTTACTTGAAATGCTGTAATATATATTATAGTCAGCCCGCTCGACTTATGATACACTCCACTTTCTATCCTATTACAATAAAAAAGTGAAATTGGCAATGATTCTTGTATCCTGTAAATGTATGTATTTGACAAAAATGATAAATCGGAGAGGACATCTGTATGGGGTATATTGAAACATGGAACGATGTGACCCACGTGTATGTTTATAGGTGAAATATAATATGTAAAATTTGGCCGAAATCGGTTAAACATTTGGGAGCAACATTTGTATATATATAAACAAAAGTATATCGAAATCTGAACCGTTCTAACCCACATTCATCGTAGGTGTTTCTAGTTAGATTATAAGGTGTTAAGCCAAATTTGAAGAAAATCGGGTACAATATGTGGTTTCTAGAGCTGAAAATGACAAATCGGGAGCGACATTTGTATGGGGGCTATATATAAATCTGAACCGATCTGACCGATTTTCACCATAGCTGTTTCTACTTCAATTATAAGGTACTGTGCCAAATTTGAAGCAAATCGAGTTTAATATGTGGTTTCTAGAGCAGAAAAAGTCAAATCGGGAGCGACATTTGTATGGGGGCTATATCTAAATCTGAACCGATTTGCTTTCAAATTAAATAGCGTTCGTCCTTGATCCACAAAACTTACTTGTGCCAATTTTTGTTAAGATCGGGCTATAATTGCGACCTGTAATTTGATTACAACAGACGGACATTGCTAAATCGACTCAGAAAGTGATTCTAAGCCGATCTGTATAATAAACGGTGGGTCTAACTCGTTTCCTTTTGGGTGTTACAAACAAATGCACAAAGACATAATACTCTCGTGGAGTGTCTAAATGCTTAAATACTCTAAAATATTATTGCTTATTATGGGTATTTTTAGTCCTTGTGAGCGAAAAATGTTTCCCTTTGGGCCGATTTCGCCCAGTTTCAATCCCAACCTATCTACGACTGTAAGACACATTTATGGAAAATTTGGACGTTCTAGCTCCTATCGTTTAGATGCTAACGTGCTTTCAACAGACGGACGGACATGGCTAGATCGTCTAAGAAGTCTGTAACGATCATGAATATATTTACTTTATATTGTCTCAGGTCGATATTTCAAGGTGTTATAAACGGAATGACAAAGTTAGTAAACCCCATCCTGGAGCTGGAGGGTATACAAATTACACATAGGTGCTTCCAAGAGCGTTTAGCTGTCAGACGGCTTGATCCAGAACTATGTTGCAGATCATCATTAAACAATCCGATCTTCATTTCTGCGGCGGTGACCGCGGCAAATTTTTTCGTTGTCCAACCTAATGTATAGGTGTATGAAATAGTGTAGGATATCTTAACGTCAGGCCTTCCGACTTAAGTCCTTCCTTACTCTTAAAAACCTTTTACAATTTTTATAAAACTTGCAATAACTTAACATGAAATTAATGCTATAAATAAAATTGAGATTTGAAACCCGATACAATTTTTCAAAATTTAAATTATAACCGCCAAATTAATCACACTCTATTGAGGTAAGTGTTCCATTATATGTATGACTGTAGTAGATGTATGTATGTGTTGGAGGCGTGTGTTCTTGTCGAGGTGAGTTTGTGTATGCTTTTGCAAGTAAAAGTTCCACATATAATGATTTATGTTGGTTTGTTACATATGTACATACCTTTACACATGATAAAACAAATACAAATGAAGCGAAGTATGTATGGACGTGTGTGTGCATGTGTAAACACTGGATAATGTGGGTAGTATTTTTTAGATCACTTTGTCCTTAGGTGGAGCTACACACATACATTTTTGTACATACACATATATGTATGGATGTGTGAATATGTTGCTTTTTTAATTTATAACATTAAAAAGTTGACTTTGCATATTGCGCTGTAATGGCGGAATTTCGTTGCGTATGTGTGTGTGTGTTCGTGGCAAAGACATCACTATACCAACACATACTTACAAGCACCTATCCTTGCACATACACGGGTATCCTGTTGTGAGTCTGCGTGTGGAGCGGTTTGGTGGCGGGAGGGGGGTATTTGTGTCATTTAAATGACATCAAAAGCATTTAAACACGCCATAAAATAATTCATAATAATAATGAAAAATAATTCCAACTGTCACATTTTGTTAATGTATGTTTGCTGTACATCATTATGGGCTCCCTTTTAACGTTCATTCATTCATTCATTCATTTGATCGCTCGCTCGCTTGCTCGCTTTTTGTACATCACTGTACGAGAGTGCGTGTGGAACATATGAATTGTTGCCACTTTTTTAAATGTCTCTTGTATTTGTTTGATTTTTTCTCTGTGATATGATGATGACGAACGATGACATGTATTTTTTTTTTCAAAAAGGACATTAAGCGAGGGGAATGAGAGCTGTGTGTCCTGTGCTGTTGTAGGAGTACAACCTTCATGTTTGTCTGTTCGTCGTTTGGGTACATGCACCCGGTTATGTCCTTGTTATGCTTTTCAGCAGCTCGTTCGAGTACTATTTGCTTAACTAAGTATGTTCATGTTGCCTGCACGGGCTCCCAAAACCCCAACCCTGCAGCATTTCAAAATTCACTTCAACCACCCCCATCCAACCCCACATACGAACACTCTTTCAAAACTTACCTGGCATGTTGTGGTCCCACATTGCCCATATCATGAGCTGTGCTGGCGCTTATTTGAAAATCAGCTATGGCTCCAGATTCCATACCCAAAGGATGTTTACATTGTGCTGCGTTTGCGGGAGCGTGAAAGAGGGAGAGAGAGAAGAGGAAAAAATATTATTCTGTTTGCTTTTGGGTTTGAGTTAAATTAGTGTAAAACATTATAAGTGAATTGCGTTAATGTCGGAATTTTCTCGACTGCAAAACGGAAAAACGAAAAAACAACAAGAAAAGTTCTTCGCAACTGGTAAAATGTTGCAGTACATGCAACATATTGTGGCATCTCCAGAGTTTTGCTCCTGATTAATATATGAGTGTTCGTTCCTCATCATCATGCGGGAGGTTTTTGAACTTTAGTTTTGGTACACGGTAGTCATTGCCAGATGCACACGGTATGCCTGTATTCCCAGGCTAAATGCATTGCCTTCACAAAATTATGTATGTGCTTTTTGCTCCTTTTGAAAATAAAAAATGTTTAAAGTTCATTACTCTGCTTACTTCAAGTTCATTGCCAGAAATTTCTCTCCTGCGACCATTAAACATTTGATGTGGAAACGTGCTCTGCACTTAAAGGTAAAGGTTATCAAAAGTACAGCGAACCTAGCTAACAACCTAGCCATTATTATGCTCAAGGGTTGCATATAATAATGTATTAGGATTATTCTATGTTAGAGTACTTTCACGGACTCAATTCTTGACATTGGAAATTTGTAAGAATAATCTTATTTTATTTTACGTTTTTCTTTGGGCAGCTATGAAGTTGTGTTGGAAATCTGAATCTGAATAGATTTTCTACATTTTCAATAACATTTATCACCTACTTGTGATAAATTCCATTAAGATTGGGCAATAGCTGTAATATATGCATATGTATGTAGACATAAGTCTATAGTTTAGCTATGTTTTGATTGCAAGAATATATGAAAAGTAGGCAGGATCGCTGTTCATGGAAGTAAAAAATAATAAGCAGTCCCCCCAGAAATAATGGGATTGTTCAATGGGGACTTGCGAAATATTTCTTAGTCTGTGAGTTAACTGCTCCTGATAACGCGTCTAAAAACAAAGTTTGTTCCCGTCTAAGTTTTTTTTGTTGCATTTTAGTCCATGTTCCTTTGATTTAATGGATCCTTAAAATACTTTAAATATGAATTTTTAATCTTGCATTAGAATAAGAAATTGACCGTATTATTGGATGTTTAGAATCATTTTTTGTGATTTTTCAAAATAACTTTTAAAAACTCACATTTCTTGGAAACATTTTGAAACAATAAATGGATGAGAGTTCCTGGACATTTGTATGGGTATCTGAGTGGAAAAAGTCAAATTTATGTGGGAGCTCTATATAAATCTGAACCGATCTGACCTATTTTAACCGTGGGTGTTTCTACTTGAAATGTAAGATATTTTGCAATATTTGAAGAAGATCTGATAAAATTTGTGGTTTCTAGAGCGGAAAAAAAACTCAAATTGAGAGTGAAATTTGTATGGGAGCTATATATAAATCTGAACCGATCTGACTCATTTTCACCCTACATGTTTCTAGTGGAAATATCTTAGGTCAAGTTTGAAGAAAATCTGATAAAATATGTGGTATCTAGAGTAAAAAGAGTCCAATCGGGAGTGAAATTCGTATGGGGGCTATATCTAAATCTGAACCGATTTTCTTCAAATTAGATAGCGTTCGTCCTTATCCCGAAAAACTGGGTTGTACAAAGTTTCGTTTGGTTCTGGCTATAATTGCGACCTGAACTTTGATTACAACAGTAGATGGACAGACAGACGGACATTGCTAAATCGATTAAAAACGTGATTCTAAGTCGATCGGTATAATTAACAATGGGTCTATCTCGCTTCCTTTTGGGTGTTACAAACAAATGCACAAAGACATAATACTCTCGTGGAGACAACAACCATGGACACTTACAACAAAAGTGATTTGTTGACATAACACTCTAGATTCAATCTATTACATCCAATCTTTATGAAAGCAATCGTTATACTTTTCCTTGGGCTCAGCTACATTGAGCCAAATTAAATTTAATTTGACTAAAGATTTATGTGAACTACATAAAATCGCCCCATAAAACACCTTGGTTTAGTAATCATATATTCGGCCCGACCGACTTTAGCCTTTCCTTACTTGTTTTTAAAGGGTGATTTTTTAAGAGCTTGATAACTTTTTTTTTAAAAAAAACGCATAAAATTTGCAAAATCTCATCGGTTCTTTATTTGAAACGTTAGATTGGTCCATGACATTTACTTTTTGAAGATAATTTCATTTAAATGTTGACCGCGGCTGCGCCTCAAGTGGTCCATCCGCTTAGTCCAATTTTGGCATTTCCACGTTTTTGAGTAACAGAGGCCCAATTGCTGCGAACGGCGACGAATCGATAATTGATGGTCATCATTAACATTGGCCGATACAGCTGCGATATTTTCTTCAGTTCGTACTCTACGTAAGCGTCTTGGTGGTTTAATGTCCAACAATGTAAATTTGGTGCGAAATTTAGTCACAATAGCCCGAATAGCCGCTTCAGTGGGTCGATTAAACTGACCATAAAATGGAAGCGTGCGATGAACTTTCTTAACAGAGCACGCATTTTGATAATAAAATTCAATGATTTGCAAGCGTTGCTCGTTAGTAAGTCTATTCATGATGAAATGTCAAAGCATACTGAGCATCTTTCTCTTTGACACCATGTCTGAAATCCCACGTGATCTGTCAAATACTAATGCATGAAAATCCTAACCTCAAAAAAATCACTCTTTATATACAATATCTTCGAATCAGTGAAAATCAAACAATACCTAGAAAAAAAGACAAAAAATATTTCGTTTAAAAATAGCGAAAAAATATGTATATCGTGATGTGTCGGATGGTATCTTTTTGGATGCAAGCGAATATTGAGAGTCAGAAATTTAATTTATATTTTTATTGATAGTATTAAATACTTTATAACAAATTCATTTCAATGCTACTTTTTGTCGATGACAATTTCCTTTTTCATATCTTTTCTGACCAGCGGAAGATCGTCGTCATCTATCAAAATCATGATAAAGTAATACATTTGTAGATAAATTTGCATTCCCAGTTAAACTCGAATAATATATATTATTTTTTCAAAGTACTTCGAATATCCCTTCACCTATAAATGTTTCAATTATAAACAGATTTACGGTTTTGGAAAATTTTAAGGCATTAAATATCACATTCCGAATAACATACTTAAATACTGTGCTGATACTTTATCATACCCTCTTTCAATAATCTTTAATAAATCAATAAGTTTTGGATATTTACCACCTTTATGGAAGGAATCATATATAAACCCCCTTTTTAAATCTGGTAGCAAGATTGAAGTATCAAATTACAGAGGCATTGCAAAATTAAGTGTCATTCCGAAGCTATTAGAAAAAATTATGACTGATATGTTATCGCACCAAGTTTTCTCATTGTTGTCATCTTGCCAACATGGATTCCGTAAATATCGATCAACTATAACGAATGTTTTGGAACTTACTACAGTTATAAATGATGGTTTTAGAAACCGAATGCAAACTGATTTCATTTATACAGACTTTTGCAAGGCTTTTGATAAAGTTAATCACAACCTTCTGCTAATGAAAATATATATGATGGGCTTTAGTAAAACATTATTATCGTGGTTATAATGTTATTTACATGGTCGAATTCAAAGAGTAAAATTTGGAAAAACTCTTTCACGAAATATAGTTGTATCATCCGGTGTACCACAAGGAAGTCATCTTGGTCCGATTCTATTTACAATATTTATTAATGATCTTCCCTCTGTAGTTCGTCATTCTAATATTCTAATGTATGCTGATGATGTAAAAATATTTCGATCCTTTAATGATCCCACTGAACAACGTTTTCTACAGTCTGATCTCGATAGTTTTCATGAATAGTGTAAAATTAATTTAATGGAACTAAAAATGTTAAAATGCAAACATATGTCATTTTCTAGAGCTAGAAATTTAGAAACTAATTATTTTTTTGGGGATCATAAACTCGAGTCTGTAGTTTCCTTTTTGGATCTTGGAATTCTATTGGATCAACGTTTAAAATTCAGATCTCACATTTCTATGATAGTAAACAAAGCTTATGGTGCTCTTGGCTATATGAAACGTTGGAGTAAGGAGTTTCCCGATCCTTCTGTCACTAAACAAGTATATACCTCTTTGGTTAGGTGCATTCTTGAATATGGTTCAGTAATATGGGACCCATATGGAATCTGTCCAGAAACAATTATTTTTTTTTTGGGTGGGTGAGGATGGATCTTCCGTACACTGTCTTCATATGAATTTAGGCTTGGTCTTCTCAAGTTGCCTTCTTTGAAGAGTCACCGTACTATGTTGAACATTACTTTCCTTATTAATGTTATCCAGGGCAACATCCATTCCGAGCTTATTCTGTGTAGAATGATGATAAATATTCCGACAAGACCAACTAGATATTTTCATTTGATCCACTATAATTATTTCCGTTCAAACTATGCCAATAATGATCCTTTGCGCCGCCTGTGTGTTCAATTTAATAAATTCTATCACATTATTGAATTATCAGAAAACAAAAACTCTATTAAAAGAAAAATTATCCTGTATTTAAACACCTAATTTGTAGTATCTAAGTGTATATATGTATATGTGATTAGTCTGTAAGGATATTTCTATCTATAGACATAATAATTAAAACAAACAAAAAATCCCCAAAATATTTGATTTGAACTGGGATATTGTCCTGGCTCAAGACTATTTTGCATCTATATTTAATAGAATGCAAATTTATTTACAAATGGCATGGTGACATTTATTACTTGACTGCAGACAACCACGATCATGATTTCGACCATGTCAACATCAAACCCGGCCTCTATAAGGAGATGACTCCCACAAACGAACGAGAAGCACAACTCACTTGCCGAATTTGCGTTTAAAAAATCGCACCAAGTAATAAAGTACACATGCCATCTTACAAGCATCTCATTGAGTTGCATCTGTAAGTATGTGTGTATGTAGGTATAGTTACCCAACAATACTTCTGCCGTGCCAACGCACATTTGTGTTAGTTTTTTTTTTGATCTGTAATCAATATTTGATTTGAACTGGGATATTGTCCTGGCTCAAGACCATTTTGAAATCCCCACAAAAATCCCCTGTTCCCATTTCATATTTTTTGTCTTTTTGATCATCATAAAATCCCAATGGTTGTGGACAAATCCCCACATCTGTCAAGCTAGATATTGAGCAGATCTGAGGCAGTGAAGTTTTTTTACACCCATTTAGAAAGTCTAAACGCTTGAGCTATTCTCTTGCCTAGAACGTCAAGAGCGTTCGATTGCTTAATATCCACATCGTTCATTGAAATCGACGACAGCATTGGATCAGTGAATCACTTGTAAGACTACAAGGAGCACTGGGCCTCACGCCCATTAAAATCAGCCCAATTTAGCCACACCCATTCAGAAATGGAAATAAATATCGGCTAAGTGTCTCTTCAACAAATCGCTATTTGTCTTCGATTTCTCAAAAACTTGGTCTCTATTCAAATGAGTACTAATGAAAAAAGCTGTTGTCATCTGCAAATGAGCAGATTCCAAGTCTGATCCAAAAGGACGTCAATGAAAATGAGAAAAAAAGAGAGCCCTGTGGTACTCTATGCTCGTTGGATGAGAACCCATCTCAGCTACGGCTATAGTGCGATCTCTGAGGAAGTTGATATGAGTGCCCATACAAGGCTTTATCAAAGGCCTTGCAGACATCTAGAGCAACGGCCTTACTCTCTCCAAATTGGTGGATGGATTGACTCCACTGTTCTAATAGCAACGCCAGGGATGGAAAATGCTAACTTCGAATTTCTAACATCGACCTTATTAAAGTGTACTTTTATGGGCATTATTGTACTAAAATATTTTTAATATAATATTTTATTAATATGTTGAAAATATTGTACTGCTACAATATTTCCATAAAGATTTTTTAATATTTTGTAAAATTGACAATGTGCTTAAGCCGTAAAATAGCAGAGACAATAGAACTTCCTAATGTATATTTGAGTATATAAATAAGAATTAATTTTTAAACAAATTATGCAGATTCATATCTTCACTTTTCAGTGTTTGATTGTGTTTGTTCTTGATATATTAAAAATTTAAATTTCAGAGTTATTTTTGGCTTTGAATGATAATTAGAATATAATTGGAAATTGTACCAAATATTTCACTGGAGTACCATTGTATTTTTAAGGTCCCAATTGTACAAAAATGGTACCAACTTTTGCATCCCTGACGCAGTAGATCGATTCCTACGGAAGCCTCTAAATACCTCACAAGATGTTGGTGAACCATACTCTCCATAACCTTCGAGAGCGCAGAGCAAATTGCAGTTATGCTGTAGTTGACAGATTTATTTTCCTCATCGTTTTTGTTTATGGGAATTTGTTTATGGAATCTTTGCAATCATCCAGCGCGCTAGAAAGACCCCTGCACGGTATGCAAGGTTGAAAATGTTGCGAATTGGACAAATGCTGAAATGTTATTCGTGCCGGGAAATTTATTTACGCCGATATTTGCTAGAAACCTTTTAACTCGAATTTTAAGGAATTGGAAAAATATCTAAGGCAAAGGACTAGATACATTTTCTTTCACGGGGAGTGGTTGATTGCTTTCTGGCAAATGCAAACATTTCAGCTTAGCTTTGACTACCGGCTTATTGAATATCTCGTAATCCTTACCAAGAGTTTGGATAGATGAGGAATTATCCTTCAGTGCTTTTAAAAATGACTAAAAGCCCTGGGAGACGAAAGAACTTAGACACGAAGTCGTTGTTCGTAAAGAAGCTTTTCACTTCTAAGAAGCCGGCTATGATTCTTGTCTGGTCAGATCAGTGGTGGCATTTTCATTCAACCTTAGCAGTCTGGTAGCAGTCTTGCAAGCCCGGTTAAATCAACATTTATTATATAGTTTACCCGAAATAAGGTGAGTTGGAATAAATGACTCCATTCCAATCATGATAACACTTTCAGCCGCAGCGTCTATATTGTCTTCCATAAAGCAAGGCTTCCATTTAAAATGCTGAAAAATTTGTTGAGCTCGGCCCAAAGTGCCTTTTCCGCTTTGGGAATCGACACGCAAATCGGACTATAACAAGAATGCTGAAACTATAGAATGATCCGTATTACAAAGAAGTGCTAGGATATTAACTTCATATCTTTCAGGGTGTGAAGTTCAGAAAGATCAAGAATATGGGTGGGAGATAGTGGGTGCATTTTCAGCTGCAGCAGTTTAATTCCAAAAGTACAAATTTTCTCTTACGTACACAGTGCATTATAATATAACTTCATGATTCTAGCCATTTGCTTGCTGCCAGATATACCACTTTTCACATTTTTGCCGTAAAACTAAAAAAATAAAGTACAAATTTGGAATGTAATAATTCTAGCTGTATCACATGAAACAACGAATTTGGAAAACCCATTTTATTTTTCGTGTCTACGCGGTCAGAGGAATATATATTTCGAATTTCATGAATCTAGCTGCGGTCACTTGGTTGGCACAATTTTTATCCCCTTTTTCTATTTTGACCCCAAAAAGTACGAATTTCGAAAAATCAGTTTATTTTCCGTCTTTCCAAAGTCAGAGGAATGTATATAAATATAAACTTTTTAATATAGCCAAACCAAAACAAATACAAATAGTGAAAAAATAATTTTATAAATGAATATAATATTTTAATTATTTCAAACCACGCTTATAAGGCGTACGTCTAGCTGTAGTCGTTTAGTTGGTACTATTTTTATCCCTCTGTACCATTGTATCCCTTGAAAGTACGAATTTCGAAAAATCCTTTTATTTTCCGTGTCTACGCAGTCAGAGGAATGTATACTCGGAATTGCATGACTCTAGCTGCGGTGAATTGGTTGGTACTATTTGTATACCCTTTTTCCATTTTAACCCCAAAAAGTACGAATTTCAAAAAAATCCTCTATTTTCCGAGTCTACGCAGTCAGAGAAATGTATATTCCGAATTTCATGACCCTAGCTGCGGTCATTTGATTGGTACTATTTTTATCCCCTTTTTTCATTTTAACCCCAAAAAGTACGAATTTCGAAAAATATGGTTATTTTAAGTGTCTACGCAATCAGAGGAATGTATACACAGAATACGCTAAACTATTAGGGATTATTATGGGTATATTTAGTCATTGTGAGGGAAAAAATTTTCCCTTTGGGCCGATTTCGCCCTGTTTCAATCCCAACCGATCTATGACTATAAGACGCATTTATGGAAAATTTGAACGTTCTAGCTCCTTTCGTTTAGATGCTAGCTTTCTTTCAACAGACGGATAGACGGACGGACATGGCTAGATCGTCTTAGAATTTTATGACGATCAAGAATATATATACTTTATAGGGTCTCAGGTCGATATTTCAAGGTGTTACAAACGGAATGACAAAGTTAGTATACCCCCGTCCTGGAGGTGGAGGTTATAAAAATGCACCCAATGTTTAGGGTATTAAGGTTTTTTTGAAGATAGCTGCCGTATATTTACTTTTTGGATTGACCTAATTTTTTTTTGGGATAAACATATAACCGTTGTTTAAAATAATTAAAATTTTGTTCTTCTTCAATTCTTGTTTTCAATATTTTTATTTGTTGTGATAAAACGATTTAACATTTTCGTGTAAGCTTGCATAAAAAAAAAACTAAGACAAATGAGCGTTGGCACGGCAGAAGTATTACTGGGTAACTATACCTGCATATACACATACTTACATATGCAACTCAATGAGATGCTTGTAAGATGGCATGTGTACTTTATTACTTGGTGCAATTTTTTAAACGCAAATTCGGCAAGTGAAAAGTCGCTGCGAAGCCACTTGAAAAGACTTTTGACATGGTCAAAATCATGATCGTGGTAGTCTGCAGCCAAGTAATAAATGTCACTATGCCATTTGTAAATAAATTTGCATTCTATTAAATATAGAAGCAAAATGGTATTGAGCCAGGACAATATCCCAGTTCAAATCAAATTTTCGTTCAAATTTACTGCACTTCTACGAAGATCTATAGCCTCTGTGGAATGCAGTCCATGGTGGAGGGTATATAAAGTTCGGCCCCGCCAAAATAAAAGCCGTTTTTACTTGTTTTTATTTTTCATTGTTAAAAGAGAATATTTTTTGGAATTAAATTAATTTTAATAAATCAATAAGGAAATGCTTTTCAACAAGGAAATACTTTTCGAAGTCATCCTCGCGTGACTTTAAAATTAATTAATTCAAAATTAATTTATTTTACTTCAATAATGAAACATTACAATTTATTTAACAAATATCGCTACTGACCCAAAAATTGCCTTATATTTAAGCCATATTTGGTTCTAGGTGGTGCTAGGATAATGAAGCGTATGATTATGGAGACAATTAGAGTCATCCGAAGAGTTTTGTCGACTAAACGGTCAGAATCAGACCAGCAAAGGTAATTATCAATTGTGTTCCGTTTGCTTTGTCACTTCATTATAAATAGACTAGTAATAGAGCAATGTGCACACAACCAACTGTAAATGAAACCATAGTTTTAGCAGCATTTTCTGTTCAGTCATGAGACTCATTTTTGGCTCAAAATGTCCGTATTTTGGAGTCAAGAGATTCTCGAGTCACCGTTACGTGCAGAAAAACTTAAAATCATGATTGCCGAATGAATGGATTGTTAATTGAAGACATGCTTTTCCAACAGAATGGCGCATCGACTTATTGACGAACGCATTATAACTTGAAATTGACAAAACTATTGATAACCGAACAGTTCATACTCTAACAAACCAAACTTCCATAGGGAGAAGTCGACAAAAATTGACGAAACTTTGGGTGAAATGTAAACAAGCTAAGTTTTATTTTCAAATTAAATAACAAGAGTAACAAAGGATCTATACACATACATACAAATAATAGATTAATTACTATGCATATTAGACTGGGTGACTCAAAAAGGTGTTTCAAGTTACCATCTAAAAATTAAATTTGCAACGGTTTTTTGTGTATCATCGGATCAGAGTAGAATTTGAAAATGTCTACGCATAAAAAATATGAATTTTGGAGAGATTTAGTTTGTCAATAATTCTCAAAAAAATGTCCAACTTTTTTTCCAACTATGGTAACTATTAATCTCTTCTTTTTTCGTTTATTTGCCTAAGTCGCGACCCAGTTGCATGTAAAGTTATGCATTACACAAATTGATTGCATATCAACAATTTAGTTTAGAAAACAAAACACACTGTTTTGTAATAGACGACAACACCGCTAATTCGTGGCGTGTTGACCCAGTTTGTCATCCATAAATTAACCCCATTTGCTCTGGCGTTACGGGCTCAATGACGTTTGCCATGCATCATAAATTTGATGCATTTCATTTCAACCACTTTTCCACGCACCGTGTTCATTTCCCATGAAATATTCAAAAACATGTGAAGTGAATTTCAACGAAAAAACCGAAATATTTGTTTGTTTTGGTTTTATTCAAAGTGAATGTACGAACAGTAAAGCAATTTATTTATTAATACTGGCAGGCAGTTAACAAAGCAAACAAAAAAACAAACGGCAAAGATTTTTTAATTTTACTTTCATTTCCGTTTCCGTTTTTCGGCATTTTGATATGTTTCATAAATTTATGAACGAATGAATGTATTTCATAGAATTATTATGGAACTGTTTGTTTTGTTGTTTTTTTTTTCGGTTGAAACTCATATTCATTGAGTTTTTGGGTTTTTTTCTCTCGGAGAAATATGCATTTTAAAAATTTGAATAAAAATTGTAACAAATATTTTTTATTAATGCCTGTGAATATGTGACAACAACTGTTCGTGCTGCTGCCGTCATATGAAATTCTGATGAGAACAGCAGTGGCAGTGGCATATTCATTCTACGAATGAATTCCATATGTTATGCCTGAATGGTTGAGTGGACAGGAGCAGGCAGAAGGGTTACAAGGCTTACAAGAATCGATGGGTATCGAATAGTATTGGCAGCAATCGAAATGTGGTGGCCTGGGAATGAGAAGAGGAGGAATGAGGTTCACATTCATTGCGAAAGGATTCCATAGTCTTATATACACATGTACATATACATATGTATAGAAACATGCCTGAAAGAGCTAAATTCAATAAGAAACTTCCTTGAGTTCCAAATATAGGCAACCCAGATACGCATGTGGGTATTTAAATGAAAGAAAATTTCATTGGGGATCATCGGTCCCGCAAACGCTGTAAAATTGTACTGAATTGAATTTAATATTTCGAGTGTAGCTCTAGTAGACAAGCAAAAACAAGTAAGGAAGGTTAAAGTCAGGCGTGGTATGATACCCTACACTTAGTCATTATGGAGTAGGATATAAAAAGGTCATTACATTTGAACCGGGTGATATACGATGCAGCTATAACAGGAGAATATACTACAAATTCCATACTTCTAAGAAAATTTGAACACAAACTTTGAATGGGAGCTATATACAAGTCTGAACCGATCTGACCCATGTTTAGCAAAGGTTTTCTAGTTGAAATATTAGACGCTTTCCCAAATTTTATGGAGTGTTAAATATGTGGTTTCTAGAGCGGAGAGATTCAAATCGGGAGCTATATATAATCTGAACCGTGACCCACTATCGCTATTGTAATTTCTATCTGAAACATTAGCTGATGTGCTGAATTAGAAGAAAATCTGTTCAAAAATGCTATTTCTAGAGCGGAAATAATGAATTCAGTATCGAAATTTGTAATGGAGCTATATATATCTGAACTCATCTGAACCATTTTCACCAGAGCTGTTTTTAGTTAAAATATAAGTTGTTTTGCAAAATTTGAAGAAAATCTGTCAAAGGTTGTGGTTTTTAGAGCGGAAAGAGTCAAATCGGAGGAGACATTTGTATGGGAGCTATATATAAATCTGAACCGATCTATCCTATTTTTACCAGAGCTGTTTCTAGTTGAAAGATACGGCGTTTTGCCAAATTGGAGGAAAATATGTTGAAATATGTGGTTTCTAGAGCGGAAAAAGTAAAATCGGAAGCAACATTTGTATGGGAGCTATATCTACATCTGAACCGATTTGCTTCAAATTAAATAGCGATCGTCCTTATCCCATAAAACTTCGTTGTGCAAAGTTTCATTTAGTTCTATCAACAATTGTGACCTTGACTTTGATTACAAGAATAGATGGATAGACGGACGGACTGACATCGCTAAATCGACCCAAAAAGTGATTCTAAGTCGATCGGTATAATAAACGATGGGTCTATCTCGTTTCCTTTTGGGTGTTACAAACAAATTCACAAAGACATACTCTCGTGGAGTGTATAATGAGTATACCCCCATCCATCATATGGGTATACAAGATTTCTGGATAAATGTAGAAGTTATTATCTTTCGGTTAAATAGCGCGAATAAGCCCTTTATAGTTGGGATCTTAGCAACTAAAACATGGCCTATTTGAAGGACATCTATGAATAAATATAGAAGTTACTACCCTATGAAGAAGTAACGGATTTTCAATAAATCCTGTCACTTTTTACGAGGATTTTGCCACGAAGAAGAGCCATAATTTCTAAACAAGTAAGGAAAGGCTAAAGTCGGGCGGGGCCGACTCTATGATACACTCCACTTTCAATCCGAATACAATTTAATTCGGTGAAAAAGTGAAAACGGGAAGAATTTTTGTATCCTGTAAATGTATGTGTTTGACAAAAAATGTTAAATCGGAAAGGACATTTATATGAAGGTATATTGAAATCTGGAACGAAATAGGTGAAATATAATATGTATAGTTTGGCAAAAATCGGTTAAACATTTGGGAGCAACATTTGTATTTGCGTTATATCTAAATCTGAACCGATCTTAGCCACTTTCACCATAGGTTTTTTACTTGGATTATAAGCTGTTGTGCCAAATTTAAAGAAAATCGAGTACAATATGTGTTTTCTAAAGCGGCAAAAGTCAAATCGGGAGCCACATTTGTATGGGGGCTATATCTAAATCTGAACCGATCTTACCCAATTTCTGCATAGGTGTTTCTAGTTGGATTATGAGATGTGGTGTCCAATTTAAAGAAAATCGGGTACAATATGTCGTTTCTAGAGCGGAAAATGTCAAATCGGGAGCGACATTTGTATGGGAGCTATACCTAAATCTGAACCGATCTTACCCAATTTCTGCATAGGTGTTTGTAGTTGGATTATAAGATGTTGCGCCAAATTTAAAGAAAATCGGGTACAATATGTAAATTCTTGAGCGGAAAAAGTCAAATCGGGAGCGACATTTGTATGGGGACTATATCTAAATCTGAACCGATCTTACCCATTTTCTGCATAGGTGTTTGTAGTTGGATTATAAGATGTTGTGCCAAATTTAAAGAAAATCGAGTACAATATGGGGTTTCTGCGTAGACACGGCAAATACACGGATTTTTCGAAATTCGTAATTTTTGGGGTCAAAATGGAATTCGAAATTCGAACTTTCAAGTGATACAAAATAGTACAGAGGGATAAAAATAGTACTAAGTAAACGGCTGCAGCTAGAATGATGAAATTCTAATTGGGTAGAAAAGTCAAATATATAGATTTTAGATAGTTGCATTCTTAAGGGGGTAAAAATGATACCAACCAAATGGCCGCAGCTGGAATCATGGAATTCGGTGTATACATTCCTCAGACTGCATAGACACGCAAAATAAAAAGCTTTTTCCAAATTCGTAATTTCTATTTAACGACAAATATTGGTTGAATAATGAAGTTAGGTTATTTTGCACTACGTATTTCTGATAATGGATTTTCAAAATTTATACTTTTGGAATTCAAATAGAATGGAAATACAACCAACTGTAGCACCAACTATCCACCAATATTTATGGTATTTAAGCTTTTTGAAAATATAAATATAAGAATATTTATTTTTTGACTTGAAATAAATAATGGTTTGAAATAATTAAAATATTATATTTATTTATAAAATTAGTTTTTCAATATTTGTATTTGTTTTGGTTTGACTACAATAAAAAATTTATATTTTCCTGTAATATTACTGCACTTCTACGAAAACCGACAACCTCTGTGGAATGCAATCCATGGTGGAGGGTACATAAAGTTCCGCCCGGTCGAACTTAACCCCGTTTTTACTTGTTTTTTTATTATATTTATTTCGAAAAAATATTTTTATTCACAATTTTTTGGACACTGTTCATGACCACTGTTGGAAGTGAAATTCGCAACATTTGTAGCCATCATAAGTACCTTTAATCTATATATATATTTATAAAAGAGTTGCGTTACTGACTGACTGACTTATCATTGACCAGCCCCCAGACAAAAGGGATGAAGCGAGGGTAGTTCCCAAATATGACGTAGACATCGACTAAGAAAGGGTTTTACGAAATTCGTACTTTTAGGGGGTAAAATGGGACAAAAAGGGATAAACATCGAACCTTCGTCCTGACCAAACTGTAGTAGCTAGAAACATGAAATTCGGTGTGTTCCTTGCAATGACCATGCAGACGAGCTACAAATAGGGATTTTTCGAAATTTGTACTTTTAAGTGGCGAGCGGGACAAAAATGGATAAAAATGTTACCAACTAAAGTATTACAGCTAGAATCGTGAAATTTGGTACATAAATTCCTCTGACCATATTGAATCGAAGTAAAATTGGATTTTTCGAAATTTGTACTTTTAAAGGACGAGCGGTACAAAAAGGGATAAAAATGGTACCAACTAAAGTATTATAGCTAGAATCGTGAAATTTGGTACATAAATTCCTCTGACCATATTGAAACGAAGTAAAATTGGATTTTTCGAAATTTGTACTTTTAAGGTAGGAAAGAGAAAAAAAGGGATAACAAGTAAGAAGGCGTTAAGTTCGGCCGGGCCGAATCTTATATACCCTCCACCACGGAGTGCATTCCACAGTATTACCAGCAGGTTAAAGGAAGTCGACTTTACATAGAAGCACAGTACCATATTACGAAAATTGTGATATTTTTATGCACATTACTATATTTGTTTACCATTTCAAACTATAATGTATACTATATATATATATATAATGTATAATGTATCTACTACTATAAATAAATACAATGTTGTAATTGTGAAAGTGAACATGCCTACATATTAGGCGATTGTCAGTCGCCATTAGAAAGCAGCATTTTCAGATACAGACAAAGTGATAAGAAAAGTATAAATTTTAAAGATATCCCCATTCGCCCCATTCTCCGCCCAAATGTACAAATTTAGAAAAAACCATTTTTCGAGTCTTCATAGTCAGAATGTATACACCGAATTTCATGATATCAACTTCAGCGGTTTGGAAGGTCCCATTTTTATACCTCTTTTTCAATTATATCGCTTAAAAGTACGAATTTCTATAAATCCCTCTATTTTACGTGTTTATGCAATTAGAGAGATGTACACACAGAATTTCATGATTCTAGCTGTTGTCGTATCATTGGTACCATATTTTATCCCTTTTTGTCCCATTTCGCCAGCTAAAACTTTTATTTTCTTTGCGTTGCTTCCAAGCTACAAGTGGAATGTCTGCAACAAATTTTAACTGTATGAAAATCAGAAATTTAATTAATAAGCCAAGGCTACCAATATTTGTATACTATGTATACTATGTATAGTGGGCCGCCGTGGTGTAGTGGGTAAAGATGCGCGCCTACCACGCCGACAGACCTGGGTTCAACCCCGGTCAGACCATCGAAAATTTTCAACGGCGGATTTCCACCTCGTAATTGCTGGCGACTTTTACGAGTAGGGGATTTATCTCCACAGCCTTGTAAAAACTTCTCTAGAAAAAAGCATAGCCGTTCGGAGCCGGCTTTAAACTGTAGGTCCCGGTCAGTGAGTATAAAAATTGTAAAGCGCACAGCTCACTGATTCGAGAGAAGTTCCCCGTTAGTTGCTCTATGCGATGTTAAGGGATTTACGTACGTACGTATGTATATATATAATGGAAATAATACTTCAATTCATAAAGTAAACATAAGGCAGCAATCATAAATACCCTAAATATTTGGGGATAGAGAGTGTATTTTCAGCTGCAGTCCTTTGGTTGGTTGTATTTCCATCTATTTTTTAAATTCAAAAGTATACATTTTGTAAATACCTTATCTCTCACGTACGCAGTATAAGACAACTTCATGATTCTACCATTTTTGTCGTAAAAGCAACAAAATAAAGTACGAAATTGAAAAAAAAAATATTTTACGTGGCTATGCAGTCAGAGGAATGTATACACCAAATTCCATGATTCTATCAGCAGCCATTTGGTAGGTACTATTTTTATCCCCTTTTTCCATTTGAACCCCAAAAAGTACGAATTTTTGGAAAGTTCTTTTATTTTACGTGTCTACGCAATGCATATATCGAATTTCATTATTCTAGGTGTAGCCGTTAAGTTGGTACTATTTTTATCCCTCAATCCCCATTTAACCCCTTAAAAGTACGAATTTATAAAAAATACTCTTATGTTATGTATCTACCCTATTAGAGGAATGTACACGTCAAATTTCGTGTTTCTATCTGTTGCCGTTTGATACGTACCATTTTTATCCCTTTTTGTCCCATTTCGCCCCCTACAAATAAAAATCACTCTATTGTGCTTTTATGCTATAAAGGGATTGCGCATTTCAAATATTAAGTAAATACAAGCTAATATGTTCAAAAAACAAGCTGAAATACTCTAAATATCAGTCCTTGTGAGGGAAAAGTTTTTCCCTCTTGGCCGATTTCGTCCGCTTTCAATCCCAACCGATCTACAACCATAAGACACATTTAGGAAAAATTTGAACCTCCTAGCTCATTTCGTTCGGCCGCTACCGTGCTTTCAACCGACAGACGGACATGGCTATATCGTCTTAGAATTTTACCACGACCCAGAATATATATACTTTATGGGATTTCCGATGAATATCACAGTGCAACACGAAAAAAAATAACCATATACGGACACCGCTACATGATAAAAGACCAAAAAAAAAAAAGACCCGTGTTTTTTTGTTTCCCCCAAAGTCATGCACTTTTTTTTTATGGGCCCCCAGAGATTTGAGGCCTCGGTGTAATTTTTGGAAAAAAGTGATCATATTCTCAGGCTCATATCTTGCAAACCGTTCGGAATTTTGATTTACTCTCTGAGGCAAAGTTCTAGCTCTTGTCATAAAGAACAAAAATTGTGAACATATAAAATCAAAAAAACTTCATCTTCAAGGTCAAAATCGCAAAAAACTTAAAAAAATTCGATTTTTTTAACCTTTTTTCCCCTGTTCAGGTCCATAGGTAGCAAACCGCTGAAAATTCAGGGAAACAATCAACTACAAAAATGTACCTAAGATCTCAATAAACAACTTTCTAGAACATATGAACTTCCTAGGAATTATTCTTAACACCGTTTAGGTAGCGCTTAGGTAGCGCTTAGGTAGCCGCAAAATTGAAAAATTTCCCAAAAATTTCACTGTGCAACATTTTTGAAGTCATTTCAAAATAACCATATACGGACACCGCTACATGATAAAAGACCAAAAAAAAAAAAAGACCCGTGTTTTTTTTCCCCAAAGTCATGCACTTTTTTTTTATGGGCCCCCAGAGACTTGAGGCCTCGGTGTAATTTTTGGAAAAAAGTGATCATATTCTCAGGCTCATATCTTGCAAACCGTTCGGAATTTTGATTTACTCTCTGAGGCAAAGTTTTAGCTCTTGTCACAAAGAACAAAAATTGTAGTTGATTGTTTCCCTGAATTTTCAACGGTTTGCTACCTATGGACCTGAACAGGGGAAAAAAGGTTAAAAAAATCGAATTTTTTTAAGTTTTTTGCGATTTTGACCTTGAAGATGAAGTTTTTTTGATTTTATATGTTCACAATTTTTGTTCTTTATAACAAGAGCTAGAACTTTGCCTCAGAGAGTAAATCAAAATTCCGAACGGTTTGCAAGATATGAGCCTGAGAATATGATCACTTTTTTCCAAAAATTACACCGAGGCCTCAAATCTCTGGGGGCCCATAAAAAAAAAAGTGCATGACTTTGGGGAAAAAAACACGGGTCTTTTTTTTTTGGTCTTTTATCATGTAGCGGTGTCCGTATATGGTTATTTTGAAATGACTTCAAAAATGTTGCACAGTGAAATTTTTGGGAAATTTTTCAATTTTGCGGCTACCTAAGCGCTACCTAAACGGTGTTAAGAATAATTCCTAGGAAGTTCATATGTTCTAGAAAGTTGTTTATTGAGATCTTAGGTACATTTTTGTAGTTGATTGTTTCCCTGAATTTTCAGCGGTTTGCTACCTATGGACCTGAACAGGGGAAAAAAGGTTAAAAAAATCGAATTTTTTTAAGTTTTTTGCGATTTTGACCTTGAAGATGAAGTTTTTTTGATTTTATATGTTCACAATTTTTGTTCTTTATAACAAGAGCTAGAACTTTGCCTCAGAGAGTAAATCAAAATTCCGAACGGTTTGCAAGATATGAGCCTGAGAATATGATCACTTTTTTCCAAAAATTACACCGAGGCCTCTCTCTGAGGCAAAGTTCTAGCTCTTGTCATAAAGAACAAAAATTGTGAACATATAAAATCAAAAAAACTTCATCTTCAAGGTCAAAATCGCAAAAAACTTAAAAAAATTCGATTTTTTTAACCTTTTTTCCCCTGTTCAGGTCCATAGGTAGCAAACCGCTGAAAATTCAGGGAAACAATCAACTACAAAAATGTACCTAAGATCTCAATAAACAACTTTCTAGAACATATGAACTTCCTAGGAATTATTCTTAACACCGTTTAGGTAGCGCTTAGGTAGCGCTTAGGTAGCCGCAAAATTGAAAAATTTCCCAAAAATTTCACTGTGCAACATTTTTGAAGTCATTTCAAAATAACCATATACGGACACCGCTACATGATAAAAGACCAAAAAAAAAAAAAGACCCGTGTTTTTTTTTCCCCAAAGTCATGCACTTTTTTTTTATGGGCCCCCAGAGACTTGAGGCCTCGGTGTAATTTTTGGAAAAAAGTGATCATATTCTCAGGCTCATATCTTGCAAACCGTTCGGAATTTTGATTTACTCTCTGAGGCAAAGTTTTAGCTCTTGTCACAAAGAACAAAAATTGTAGTTGATTGTTTCCCTGAATTTTCAACGGTTTGCTACCTATGGACCTGAACAGGGGAAAAAAGGTTAAAAAAATCGAATTTTTTTAAGTTTTTTGCGATTTTGACCTTGAAGATGAAGTTTTTTTGATTTTATATGTTCACAATTTTTGTTCTTTATAACAAGAGCTAGAACTTTGCCTCAGAGAGTAAATCAAAATTCCGAACGGTTTGCAAGATATGAGCCTGAGAATATGATCACTTTTTTCCAAAAATTACACCGAGGCCTCAAATCTCTGGGGGCCCATAAAAAAAAAAGTGCATGACTTTGGGGAAAAAAACACGGGTCTTTTTTTTTGGTCTTTTATCATGTAGCGGTGTCCGTATATGGTTATTTTGAAATGACTTCAAAAATGTTGCACAGTGAAATTTTTGGGAAATTTTTCAATTTTGCGGCTACCTAAGCGCTACCTAAACGGTGTTAAGAATAATTCCTAGGAAGTTCATATGTTCTAGAAAGTTGTTTATTGAGATCTTAGGTACATTTTTGTAGTTGATTGTTTCCCTGAATTTTCAGCGGTTTGCTACCTATGGACCTGAACAGGGGAAAAAAGGTTAAAAAAATCGAATTTTTTTAAGTTTTTTGCGATTTTGACCTTGAAGATGAAGTTTTTTTGATTTTATATGTTCACAATTTTTGTTCTTTATAACAAGAGCTAGAACTTTGCCTCAGAGAGTAAATCAAAATTCCGAACGGTTTGCAAGATATGAGCCTGAGAATATGATCACTTTTTTCCAAAAATTACACCGAGGCCTCAAATCTCTGGGGGCCCATAAAAAAAAAAGTGCATGACTTTGGGGGAAACAAAAAAACACGGGTCTTTTTTTTTTTGGTCTTTTATCATGTAGCGGTGTCCGTATATGGTTATTTTGAAATGACTTCAAAAATGTTGCACAGTGTATTTCAAGGTGTTACAAACGGAATGACAAAGTGAATATACCCCCATCCTGGAGGTGGAGGGTATAAAAATGGTTCGACAAAAAGGGATAAAAATGATACCAACTAAAGTATTGCAGCTAGAATCTTGAAATTTGATGTGCAAGTTCTTCTGACCATGTAGAAGCGCAGTAAAATTAGATTTTTCGAAATTTGTACTTATAAGAGGTGAGCGGAACAAAAAGGGATAAAAATGGTACCAACGAAAGTATTGTAGTTAGAATCGTGAAATTTGGTATGTAAATTCCTCTCACCACATAGAAGCGCAATATAAATGCATTTTGTACTTTTAACGGTTGCGCGGGACAAAATGGGATAAAAATGGTACCAACTAAAGTATTTCAGCTAGAATCTTGAAATTTGATGTGTAAGTTCTTCTGACCATGTCGGATTTATCGAAATTTGTACTTATAAGAGGTGAGCGGGACAAAAAGGGATACAAATAGTACCAACTAAATTATTATAGCAAGAATCGTGAAATTTGGTATGTAAATTCCTCTGACCATGTATTAGAGCATAAAAATTGGATTTTTTCAAAATTTGTACTGTTAAGGGTTACGAGGGACAAAAAGCAATAATAATGGTAATAATTTAAGTATTGCAGCTATATTCGTGAAATTTGGTGTGTAAATTCCTCTGACAAGGTAGAAGCGCAAACCCTAATGGATTTTTTTCGAAATTTATACCTATAATTTGTGAGCGGGACAAAACGGTATAAAAATAGTACCAACTATAACATTGCTGCTATAGTAGTGAAATTTGTTGCGTAAATTCCACTGGCAACGTAGACTTGCAACATAAATGGATTTTTCGAAATTTGTACTTTTAAAATGGTACCAACTTAAGGATTACAGCTAGAATCGTGAAATTTAGAATGTAAATTCCTCTGACCATATAGAAGCGCCATCAAAATGGATTTTTTTAAATAAAAGACTCTGCGGTTGTAATTTTTTTATAAAAACTGGGTAGAAAATGAGTTAAGCTAAAACAGTCGACAAGCACCTTCCTTTGACTGCATATGAGTGCTATGATTCCAATTTACTATTTTAGAGAAGAAAATTAAATAGTAGACGGATAAAACTAATAACAAATACCTGGCTTTTTCGCGTGCGCACCAGCGGGCACTGCTAGTTGGACATATGTGGCTTATGTGTTCAAAATAAATTTCTAGGACACAACATTTTTAATTTTTGTTGCATAGTGTAAGAAGACACTTTAGTTACATTTGTAATTATACATATACTGCCTAAACCGGAAACCCTTTCTCTACGAAGACAAACCTCCTCGACTCACTGTAAAAACCGACTAAAATGAAAGAATTCAGTCATTTGATGGCAAAATTGGCGTCTGGGTTTCCATTACTAATTTACATTTCAGTTGTCTTCGCCATATCGTCGAACACATACAATTTCCATCAGATTTCTTCCTCCGTTGAAAGTTCTTCTGCTTCTCCTTTAAACAGTGGCAAACTGCCCACGTTGTTCCCGGCAAAAGCCTTCCAGACAGACTTCCTCAACTGCTGCTCTGTGTGCTCGGTGCCTTTGTTGGCAATCATGACACATTAAACCATTACACATCATTAATAAAGCACCGACCGACCGACCAGTCAACTAACCAACCGCCAAACGGAGTCATATTGAATTGTGTTTTGAACTGGAATCATATGAACCGATCAAATTGACTACAACAATGTCTTGTTGTGGTTGTTTTGTGGAAACCGGTAGCCCTCCGTTCAACGAACACTCTGAACACATTGAACAGTAGTTCAATTCAATTGAATTCAGTTCAGTTCTGGTGGCTTAGACGGCGTTGACTTGGCTTATAAATTATGATGACTGTTGCTGCTGCTGCTGGGGCCTCTTCGTTGAAAGAGGTGGTGGTTTCAAATGTGTGTGGTCGTTCCAATCACAATCTCCCGTCATCATCATCATGCCATGGCATGGCATGGAACGACAACATGTGGTGGTCAGTCACTTGGCCACGTTAACACAACAAATCAATGCAAAATAAAAGAGGCAGCACAGAACACGGCGGCAACAACGTTGTGTAGGCCTTTTAAGCTCGTATTTGTGGTTTTTTGTTTCTGCAGCCACATTGAAAGAGGAAATGGTTGTTAAACGCTAAAATCAAAACAACATAAATAACTAATTACAGCGCAAAAGATAAGGAACTAGTTCTGAGTGGATTGCGTTGGTCATTGTGATGGGCTGGCTAAGCGAAATCAATGAAATTTCGAAAACGTTTGAGAGGTAACCCAGTATAATTTTCTGGGATAACTAATGATTCGTACTTCGCTCAACCAATATGAGCTATAATTTTATACTCACTGGAAAGGACCTAATGTTTACAACTTAACTTAAATTCGTCGGCGTCATAGGGGTGATAGAAATCGACAGTTTTTTTTCGCAAAGTCTTTGAAAACTGTGAGTCCGATCGCAAAGTCCAAGAGTCACATTGAATTACAGCAGACCATTCAGTCGTCAAAGCCTCACTCTACTAGGATGCTTACATTTACCATCTCTGGAAGGCTCGGAGGAGCTCGGGACGATCTTTCTCCGCTAAAAAACATACTGTGATGTATCCGAAACAGCTACTAAATAGTAGTGGAATAGGAAGTCTTATGATGTACCCCATGCACAGTAGACGACTAAACACTGGATGTATTACTTGATATTATTATATGACAGAGTTTTCGCGGTGCAATATTACAGGCTCCCGTAGCCGAAACTACTTCCAGTTGTGCGTCACACCAAATGATAAATGCTAGCTCTCTAGCAGGGATACCCAAGGGTATCGACTGTGAAAAATCAGTCTGATCTAATCTCCCTCATCATTGTCCAGTCGATATTGCCTACATTGAGGTACAAGAAATGTCACATTATATTATTCCGCAGCTTATTTGCAATTCGCTGGTTGTATAAAATTGCATAAGCTTTTATTCTAAAGGCAGCTACAAACTCAAACACTAAACCTTAGGATTTTTTTTTCTGAAAACATTAATCTCTCTTAAGGGTCATCTCCACACGGAGTTAATAACAAACAACTCACTTGGTTTTCAGCAATAATTGTTTATCTCTCGATTTTGAGATTTGAATATTTTAAAATGATATACTTTAATATATTTTTCTTGAATATAAATAGGAGTCTAATTATACCCTCCACCTTCAGGATGGACCTGAGACCCTATAAAGTATACATATTTTTGATCGTCATAAAATTCTAGGACGATCTAGGCATGTCCGCCCACCCGTCCGTCTGTTGAAAGCACGCTAGCATCTAAATGATAGGACTATAACGTTCAAATTTTCCACAAATGCGTCTTATAGTCGTAGATCGGTTGGGCTTGAAACGGGGCGAAATCGGCCCAAAGGGAAACATTTTTCCTTAACAAGGACTAAAAATACCCATAATAATACCTAATATTTTAGCGTATTTAAGCATGTTTATACACTCCACGAGATTATTATGTCTTTGTGCATTTGTTTGCAACACCCAAAATGAAACGAGATATACCCTTGTTAATTATACCGATCGACTTAGAATCACTTTTTGAGTCGATTTAGCAATGTCCGTCCGTCCGTCCGTCTGTCCATCTATTCTTGTAATCACGATACAGGTCCCAATTGTATACAGAACCAAATGAAACTATGCACAACGAAGTTTTTCGGTACAGAGACGAACAGTATTTAATTTGAAGAAAATCGGTTCGGATTTAGATATAGCCCCCATACGAATTTCACTCCCGATTTGACTCTTTTTACTCTAGATACCACATATTACAACAGATTTTCTTTAAAATTGGCAAAACATCATATATTTCAACTAGAAACACCTGTGGTAAAAATGTGTTAGGTCGGTTCAGATTTATATATAGCTCCCATAAAAATTTCGCTCCCGATTTAACTTTTTCCGCTCTAGAGACACATATTTCACTTGATTTGCTTCAAATTACCTTGCATTAACTTATAATTCTACTAGAAACATCTGTGTTGAAAATGGATTAAATCGGTTCAGATTTATATATAGCTCCCATACAAATTACCGATTGGACTTTTTCCGCTCTAGAAACCACATGTTGTATCAGATTGTCTTCAAATATGGCAAAACATCTTATATTTCCACTAGAAACAACCATGGTCAATATAGGTCAGATCGGTTCAGATTTATATATAGCTCCCATACAAATTTCGCTCCCGATTTGACTTTTTCTCCTCTAGAAACCACATATTTTAACAGCTCCTCATCAAATTAGGCGAAATATCTTATATTTGTTCTATAAACAGCTATGGCGCAAATAGGTCAGATCGGTTCAGATTTATATATAGCTCCCACACAAATTTCTTTCCCGATTTCACTTTTTCCACTCTATAAACCACATATTTTAACAGATCTTCTTCAAATCTTAAAAAATATCTCATTATTCAACTGGAAACACCCATGGTGAAAATGGGCCATCGGTTCAGATTAACATATAGCTCTCATACAAATCTCGCCTCAAAAATTTCCCATACAAATTTCGTATAGACTTTTTCCGCACCAGAAAGCACGAATTTTCACAATATGAGCTTAACACGTTAGATTTGAACTGGATGAACTTATTGTGAAAGTTAGTCACTATATTCCCGACACAAATATTCTTTTCGATTGACAGATTGGACCAGGTCATATTAGCCTATGATTAGGAAACATACAAAAATTCTGCCCGTTTTCACTTTTTACCGAGTTGAATTGTGTTTGGATAGAAAGTGGAGTGTATCATATAGTCGGCCCCGCCCGACTTTAGCCATTCCTTACTTGGTTTTGAATTTGTCTGTTTATATTTGCTTGATATTTGGTATGCGCATTCTCCTTATAGCTAAAACATATACACCTCGCTTTGATTACTAAACCCAGGTATTTCATGGGAGCAATTTTATGTAGTTCATATAAATTATACATTTACTATAAATTCATCTTTAGTCATATTTAACGAATATGGTTACTAATATGGTAATTGAACCAATTTTCCAGCAGATATTCCGAGTAAAGTAAATGTAACATGATCTGGAAAAATTGATCAAGATCTACTGATAAATACAGATTATACAGCGGTAATAGGATGAATCGGACGGACATATGATGGGGGCCTATAACAACACTTGAGGCCTGTGCCAAAACATGCGCCTATATATTTCTCATTCACATTAGGTATTCCTAGTTGAAACATATAATGATCTGCAATATTTGATGAAGATCCGATGTAAGATGTAGTTTCTGGAGCTGTAATAGAGCAGAATCGGGCCTCATTTGGGTTATACCAAAGTATGGACATATGGGCATCTCCCAAACAAGTATGGAAAGGCTAAAGACGGACGGAGCCGACTATATGATACACCTCATTTCCTATCTCATTACAATTCAATTCGGTAAAAAAGTGAATCGGGAAGGATTTTTGAATCCTGTAAATGTATTTACATTATTATTTATTGGTGTTACAAACATTTGGCGGAAGACTAACTTATAATACCCTAGTCCACGAAGTGATGTAGGGTATAATGACAATGATATAAAGAAAATGATAAATGATTAAGAAAAGACTGTTCGTCAATTTTTTGAGCTTAGTTTAGCGAACGTTCTAGTTTTTGATTTTTTATCGGAAGCCTAATGGAATTATTTAACAAAATATTACAATATTTAGATACCATGGCTTTGATCTGTTGGATTTACTCTGCTCTGATTGACTTTCATTTCAACATATCCGAATTTCTACCCCTTTTCAGTCAGATTAATATCGTGGCACTGTGTAATTTAATCTGACAATCATCACTGAGTCCTTCCACAGTCATTCTAATCGGCTCCTTAATTAATGTCTGAGCATATACATTTCCATAGTTTCTACACTTGTTTATGATTCCATTTCGTTTTCTTCCCCGCTCCGTCTTCTTCTTCAACATTTCTTTACTTCCAATTCCTTGAGTGGTTCTTCAGTCGCGTTTGCTATTTTGTTGTTTGTCGGATGGATTTTTAGCATTTTTTGCTCATTTTCAATTTCCTCATAAATCATTTGAAAATATTTTAACGTATTTTTTGACATTTATTACTTTGTTGCTTTATTACAGTTTGTTCGTTCATTCGTTCGTTTTTTTTCACCCGCACAGAGCTCATGTCTCGGAGTGTTCTGTGTGCTTTTCCGCTGAAAATATTTCGCCGTTTTTTTTCTTCCCTTCCAATGCCACATTCCAAAAGGCATCGCGCAGACGGCGGCGGCGTTAGTTAGTCCTTTATCGTTTTCTTCCCAATTTATTTTCTCAGCATATCTCAGCTCGGCCAGGCCATGCCGCGCTGAGGGTGTAAATGATGAATTTCGTTTTCATTTAAGTTATGACATTTATATTTGTTTTGAACGTGCAAATAAGCTGTGGAATGTAAATATTTGACATTTATGCTGTTTCTTTCGGATTTTCTGCAGTTTTATTGCTGAAACAAATCATTCGGGAGAAAAAGGAAATCAGGCAGAAGAAGACAACAAACACGAAGAATGAATACAAGACATTTAGTGATTTAATGGGTGTACGAGGGAAATGCTAGCGCAGCGTAAAATAGAAATCGAGTTTAAGTGTAAACTGAAGGAAGTAATAAAGGGTTTTATGGGGGTCAAGGTTTGGTTGGGTTTCATCCGGATATGCGCACAGATATTGAGGGATGTTTTTGCAGGTAACATCTGCTAGAAAATCTATAAGACCGACCGAAGGACGCCAATGCATGTAACTTCTCATTCTGGCAGCCAGGCTTGGACTTACCTCAGAGAAAATCTTTAACACCGGCCGAAGGTTGATAATATAGGAAACCTCTACTCTTCGAAGCCGACTGTGGACATACTAGCCGAAGTCAATGCATGAAACCTTTAATTCGCATTGAACATTTTTGGTTTAGATGGGAAATTCGTACTTTAGAAGTGAAAATAGTGGAAAAGGATACAAATTGAACCAAGTCAAATGGCTGCGGGTAGTATATAGAATACTAATACGTACGGCCCTTCCCTAAATTAAACCAAAAACAGATTTTTGCAAAATGTTTACCTTTTGGTGGTGAAATGGAGCCGAAAGGAGTACAAATGGTACCGATTAAGCATTCCTTAAATTGCGTAGTCGTCAAAAGGACGTGAAGGGATCTCTCGAAATTCGTACATTTACAGGGTAAATTACGGATAAGGGGTACCAACAAAACGACTGAAGATGAAATCATGAAATTCGGTGTATTTATTAGCTTAAGTTTTGTTACACTTCGAGTGGACTTAGAAAGCCAAGGCAAGCAAGTAAGGTAAGGCTAAAGTCGAGCGGGGCAGACTATATGATACCCTCCACTTTCTAACCGATTACAATTGAATTCGGGGAAAACAGTGATATCGGGAAGGATTTTTGTATGGGCATCTCAAAAAAAAAGGTCTACCAAAAAAAAATTAGACCACCCTAATAGCTTTTAACTTTATTTTTTCTTTATTTCGACAACTTTTTTATTATGAAACTTGAAGTTAACTTGTTCTCTTTTATTTTTAAATAAATTTTTACCAATAGTAGAATTTTTTTTAAATTTTTTTACCAATAGTAGAAATTGTTGTCCCGTCCGTTTTGTCGCGTCCGCATTTCTGCTGTATCTAATTAAAAAAAAATAAGAGATAATTCTCGTATGATTTGAACTGGGATATTGTCCTGGCTCAAGACCATTTTGCATCTATATTTAATAGAATGCAATTTTATTTACAAATGGCATGGTGACATTTATTACTTGGCTGCAGACTACCACGATCATGATCTCGACCATTTCAAAAGTCTTTTCAAGTGGCTTCGCAGCGACTTTTCAACATCAAATCCGGCCTCTATATGGAGATTATTCTCACAAACGAACGAGAAGCACAACTCACTTGCCGAATTTGCGTTTAAAAAATCTCACCAAGTAATAAAGCACACATACCATCTTACAAGCATCTCATTGAGTTGCATATGTAAGTATGTGTATATGCAGGTATAGTTACCCAGCAATACTTCTGCCGTGCCAACGCTCATATTTCATAAATCATTTACATGTATATAAGGAAAATCAAAGTTCTCAGAAAATCGCTGAACTTTGTATATTTCTATAAGACCTTCAAAAGTACTTTCGTTTTTATGTCGCGTCCGTTTCGATGTTAAATTGTTTATAATGTTGTACTAATTTGTACTAAACCCTGACGATATATTTTTAAATTGTGGTACTCTTTAAGCGTTTTAGAACACTAAAAAGCCTGATCAACTTTTTCAGTTTCTTTCTTGTTTTTGGCGTAGTTTAAAGCATTCGAATGTCGCGTCCGGGCCACTGGGAGATGCCCATATGCGGTTTCTAGAGCGGAAAAATCAAATCGAGAGCGAAATTTGTATGGGAACTATATCTAAATCTGTACCGATCGACTCACTTCCACCATAAATGTTTCTAATTGAAATATCAAATGTTGTTCCAAAATCTGTTAAAATATGTGTGTGAACGGAAAAAGTCAAATCGGAGCGACATTTGTATGGGAGCTATATCTAAATCTGAACAAATCTGACTCACTTCCACCATAGATGTGTCTAGTTGAAATGTAAGCTACTGAGTCAAATTTGAAGTTTGTGAATGGTTTGTAAAGGAATTTTAGGAATTAGATTTGGACACGCTAGAATACCCTACTTTATCACATTCGGAAAACAAAATTTATGCGCCAAATAATGGGTGTACTAGGGTGAGTGTAAGAAGGCGCTCAACGTAATAAAAGGTGAGGGAAAAGGGGTAAAAATACACAAAGAGCCACAAAACTCCCTCGGAGTTTTGTCTTAAATGTATGACCGATACCCATTAATTTTTCCTGCTCAACATTTTATAATACATATACCTTTATCTCCACTTCTTAAGGGAGCTCTCATACAAAAATTATTATACCCTCACTCTACAGAGTAGGAGGGTATATATCATTTGGGATAGAAAAAGTGTAACGTAAGTATGTTTGAACCGACTCTTTATGTTGTTTGAGCCGTGTCCGTCCGTCGATCTGTCTGCCTGGAATCAATTCAAACTATGCACTTTGTAATATTTTTCCCAAACTTAGTTTAAGTTCGAAGATGGGCGAAATTTCCCCGCCCCTTCTAGTACCTACCACTCAAATAGCCCATATTCCATTTTATTAAAAACAAGTAAGGAAAGGCTAAAGTCGGGCGGGGCCGACTATATAATACCCTACACCACTCCCTGCGTATGTACCTCGCTTTGATTACTAAACCCATTTATTTCATGGGTGCAATTTCATGTAGTTCATATAAATTATGCAGTTACTATAAATTAATCTTTAGTCATATTTAACGAATATGGTTAATAATATGGTAATTGATCCAATTATCCGACAGACAAATGCAAATTATACAGTAGTAATAGGATGAATCGGACCGACATTTCAAAAGGGGGCGTATAACTACATTTTGGGCCTGGTCCAAAACATGGGCCTATATATTTCTCATTCACGGTAGGTATTCCTGGTTGAAAAATACCATGATCTGCAAAATTTGATGAAGATCCGATGTAAGATGTAGTTTCTAGAGCTGTAATAGATCAGAATAGGACCCCATTTGTGTTATACCAAAGTATGGACATATGGGCATCTCCCAAACAAGTAAGGAAATGCTAAAGACGGACGGACTTTCTATCTCATTACAATTCAATTTGGTAAAAAAGTGAAATCGGGAAGGATTTTTGCATCCTGTAAATATATGTGTTTGACAAAAAATGTTAAATCGGAAAGTACATTTGTATAGGGGTATATTGAAACCTGGAACGATGTGGCCCGCTTTCACCATGTATGTTTATTGGTGAAATATAATATGTAAAGTTTGGCCAAAATCGGTTAAACATTCGGGACCAACATTTGTATGAGGGCGATATCTAAATCTGAAATTATCATACCCACTTTCAGCATAGGTGTTTCTAGTTAGACTCTAAGATGTTGTGCCAAATTTAAAAAAAATCGGGTGCAAGATGTGGTTTCTAGAGCGGAGGGAATGACATTTGTTTGGGTCTATATCTAAATCTGAACCGATCTTTCCCAGTTTCAGCATAGGTGTTTCTAGTTCGATTATAAAATGTTGTGCCAAATTTAAAGAAAATCGGGTACAATATGTGGTTTCTAAAGAGGAAAAAGTGAAATAGGGAGCGACATTTGTATGGGGGCTATATCTAAATCTGAACCGATCTTACCCAATTTTTGCATAGGTGTTTCTAGTTGGATTATAAGATGTTCTGCTAAATTTAAAGAAAATCGGGTACAATATGACGTTTCTAGAGCGGAAAATGTCAAATCGGGAGCGACACTTGTATGGGGGCTATATCTAAATCTGAACCGATCTTACCTAATTTTGACATAGGTGTTTCTAGTTGGATTATAAGATATGTGCCAATTTTAAAGAAAATCGGGTACAATATGTGGTTTCTAAAGCGGAAAAAGTGAAATAGGGAGCGACATTTGTATGGGGGCTATATCTAAATCTGAACCGATCTTACCCAATTTTTGCATATGTGTTTCTGGTTGGATTATAAGATATTCTGCCAAATTTAAAGAAAATCGGGTACAATATGTCGTTTCTAGAGCGGAAAATGTCAAATCGGGAGCGACATTTGTATAGGGGCTATATCTAAATCTGAACCGATTTCCTCCAAATTCAATACCAATGGTCCTTGGCCAGAAAAAATAAATTCTGCCAAGTTTCATGACAATCGGACAACAATTGCGACCTGTAGAGTGCGAACAAGCTTAGATGGACAGCAGACGGACGGACGGACGGACGGACGGACGGACGGACGGACGGACGGACAGACGGACAGACAGACATCGTTAAATCGACTCAGCTGGTGATTCTAAGCCGATCGGTATACTTAAAGGTGGGTCTAGCTCGATTATTTCTTGGTGTTACAAACATTTGGCGCGAAACTAACTTATAATACCCTAGACCACGAAGTGGTGTAGGGTATAATAAATAGTTGCAGTGAATACTTTCGAATGATGTATAAATTATGAAAATCGGAAGGAAATTTGTAAAAAGAGTTTGAAAATTTTGGAGCCGCAAATCCATCTCCTATATTAAATTATTTTACAAACATAGAGTCAGCGACGTCATTTCTCTTCCGATATTCACCACTTGGGCATCATTCGGAAGGTATTGAACCCTTCTAATTATTTTGCATAAAATCTTTTATAAAATGTTCCTAACAAATATGAGTTTTTAGCCGTCATTTTGAAAAAATGCAAAAATTCAAACTAAACATCTAAATATACGAACAATGAATGATTATATGAGACGAATTAACATTTATATTTAAAGTGCATCTAAGTGTCTACAAATTCAGAAAAAATTGTCCTAACATTTGTCTACATTTATCCATCGACTATTTTCATATATACATTGTTTTGTCGTTACAATATAAAAAATTAACAAACAATATGTTTTCCAAATTTTGTTCTATTTTTATGTTTTTTTTCGTGTCAACAAAAAAATCGAAATTATGTTTCTGCTGAAGACTTCAGCACAACCTTTGGTCTTAAACCAAAATAAATAACAACACAAACTAAATTAAAATTTAAAAAAAATACATTAAAATCTTTCAGCATCTTTTTCAGTTTAGAAAGCCAAATTACATCATAGCAAAGTTAGCAAAATTTTTGTGTTGTCCCTTTTCAAATATTTTCATGATTTTTTTTTTCTGAATAATCGAGGCTATAGATATCTCATAAAATTGAACTGGAATCAAACTGTCACAGAATTTCACTACACCATTTTCAAGTGTAATTCAAAATACACCATTTCAAATTCAAAAATTCCATTTGAAATTCAAAAAATATCAATTGAAATTCAAAAAATATCATTTGAAATTCAAAACTCATCATTTGAAATTCAAAAGATTCCATTTGAAATTCAAAATTGTAAACAACATTATTTAAGAAAAATATACATTAGGGTGGGTAGCATTTATTTTTTCTGCAAATTTGGATATTCTGCAGTTTTGGAAACAGATTTAATAAAATGATGAGCAACTAATAATTATAATGATGTAAAATATCGGTAATTACATATATAGTTTATAACCTTCACCAGCTCAGAGAGCATCTGCATATAATTTATAAGGACTTGCATTTTACTTAGGGTCGGATTATTTGTGTGGGATGTACAACAAATCATAACTATTTTACAGATATAAAGTGATTGTAAAACCATTTCTAATATTAAATTGTTACTGATCAGTTTTATTTTAACCAAATCGTATGCCAATTTGTGTGAGAGGTCTTGCAATATCGCTCATATTGCAGGTGTATATAACGTCTATGAAAACATTACCAAAGATCAAATTTCAGAGTATTACGATCGTCCGTATAGAAGTTATACTATCTTCTAAATTAAATAGGTTAGAGTGATTTGAGTGGAACGTACGTAAATCTGTTTTCTAAACAGCAGAATATTAAAATTTACAGAAATATATTAATGTTACCCAACCTAATGTATATTTTGCTTAAATAATTTTGTTTACCCTTTTTTAATTGCAAATGGAATAATTTTTCAATTACAAATGGAATAATTTTTGAATTTCAAATGAAAGCTTTTGAATTTCAAATAGTTTCTTTTGAATTACTTATGACAAGTTTTGAATTGCAAATGGAGAGTTTTGAATTTCAAATGATGTCTTTTGAATTTCAAATGATGTCTTTTGAATTTCTAATGATGTCTTTTGAGTTTCTAATGATGTCTTTTGAATTTCTAATGATGTCTTTTGAGTTTCTAATGATGTCTTTTGAATTTCAAATGATGTCTTTTGAATTACAAATGATACCTTTGGAATTTCAAATGATGTCTTTTGAATTACAAATGGCGAGTTTTGAATTGAAATTGACATTTTCTGAATTTCAAATTGAATATTTGAATTTCAAGTGATATTTTTTGAATTGAAAATGGAATTTTTTAATTTAAACTGGAGTCTTTTGAATTTCAAGTGATGTCTTTTGAATTACAATTGAAAAAGGTGTAAAATAATCGAAACATATTCTATAAATATGTTAGGCCATGTAACATTTGAAATTTGAACTACCGATTAGTTCGATCAGTTCAGCCTTCATGATGCTCATTTTCATCTCGGTGGCTATGTCAATAAGCAAAATTGCCGCATATGGGGTTCAGAGAACCCACACGTGACTATTGAGAAGCTAATGCATCCACAACGAGTCACTGTTTGTTGTGGATTTTGGGTTGGCGGCATCATTGGGCAATGTACTGAAAAATTGGGTTGATCGTATGAAATACCGCCGAGCTACTTGCGGTAGTCATATGAATGATATTGTGCTCCATTATTAAATGATAACCTTTCTAATAAAACCAGAAACATGAATAAATAATCAGGAATTTCTTTTTAAACGATTCTAATTTAAAATTTTAATTGGTCCACCATATACATTGCAAATGGAAAACTTCATGAGGACAAAGTATTATTTAATGTAAAAAATGTCAAAAATTATTTCCCTTTTAACAGTTGAAGCGTCAGTGCAAAACCCTCACATGGTTATAAATTGTATTTAGTGCCCCTTTTCAATTCGATCTTAATACGAATGCATGCATTACTGTCACATTTATTGCCTACTTGACAACATTCCACAGCGCTACTATCCATATGGCTTTAGTGTGAAAATATATCGGCCATTTGTCCAAATATTGTCGGCAAATGCTGTCACACACTATCTTATAAAAGCAACGCCATCCATATAAGTTCAGATTTCAATTACCTCTACTACACTTTTGAAATTTATTAATCGTGTTTTTTGCGCTGTGAAAATATGTTTCCACTGCGGGCAGATAACTTAATCCAACCCAAAATGCCGCTGATGTCGGCCGCCAGCCGGTTTGAAACATTTATTGGCATAAATGTAAATTTTGTGTTGGTTTGGGGACGTATCCGCAGAAATGTGGCATGTGTTGGTTGTGTGTCGCTCGCTCTATAAAATAAATGTATTAAGATTTCGCCTAACTGATAATAGGATTTTGGCACAATAAATCACATTGGCATAAACAGGCAAATCTCACTCACTCACCCGGCCCATATTAAGTGAGCTGGCGATAGTGGTGGTGGTGGTGGCGGTAGAGGCAACGGCAACGTGTCTGCTCCACTTGTGAACACTTGGCGAGGGACCACCACAAGCCGCGTCCAAAAAAAAACGAAAAAACCAGCAGCCATAAAGTGTTGAAAAAATTAAATAACAATTAAGTTTTTATGTTGATTATTTTCAGGCGAAATTGAACGGCCGGCCCGACCCGGCTCGTTGGCTAAAACGCCAGTTTCGGCCGATATGCTGGCGGCTTAAGGAATCGAAATCGTGTTAACGAAATCTAAACTACTCACAGGTAAGACTGTAATCAAGTTTGGCTTTTTGTCTTACGGTAATGTTGACCATAAATTAAGTGGGCTGGTTTGCTGGCTGGCAGTGGAGTTTTAACTCGTTTGCATTCGTTTCCAAGTTATGATAACAGCCGCAGACCTTTTAAATTGTGCCTGACGATTTATGTTCTCGTTGGCCACCATCAGCAGCAGTCACCAAAGCCGCTTGGCCACTTGGCCACCACCGAGCATTTGAGCCATGTTTGTAAGCTATGCCGCCGTGGAGTGATTGCTTAGACCAGTGTAATTTTTTTCTCGCTTTTTTCTGAAGAGTTGCTCGAGTATGGTGACATTATTAATGATTTGTTTGCTTTGCTTTTGAAGATAATAAATGACAGAGAGAGCACAAATTACTTCTGGGTTTCGGTATTGTTTTGATTACATTTATTAAAGCTTAAACAATGTCTCGTCCGTCCCCCGGTGTAGCCAGTTCTCTCATTTGCTGACGAATTAATTTGCTGAAGGTTGACCAAAGAGTTACTTTCAATTATATGGAATGTACTTTTACATATTGAACATATTTACCTTTGGTATACACCACACACTGCGCCATATATTTAAAATTAGACCTTGAGGGGCGCTCCAAAGCCCTCGAAGATTTTTAAATGTAAATGTTTGTTTAATTAAGCAAAACTTAAACAAATGTGTAGTATGCAAATCATCAGCTGGGAGATGAGATGTTCAATTAATACATCAGCTATGTGACATTTAGAAATAACACTGTTTTGAATCACAGGACAGTGGGGGTGAGTGGTTGAGCATTTTATAAAAAAATCATGGGAAATAGCTCTCAAATTATAAAAAATGTGTAGCTCACAAATGGACAGTGATATAGCTGAACTTTTTGGATTAATTATAATCGAAAACATCCACAAATTATTTTAAATCCAGCTTAAAATATGTTGTTTTAATTATCCCTATTAATATTATAAGACCTTAATGGAAGTCTGTCTGTTTGTTTGTTCCGTAATCACGCGTATATATTACTATGAATTGGATGTCGAAATTTGGATTTTCGGGGTTCAGCTAGTTTCTATTATAAAATATAAATATAACCCAAGGTTGATTTTTTAGCTATTATCTTTTTGGCAACACTGGTTTAAACATCTGACGCACGTTTCGTGTTTTGTTTCACTGTCAAACATCTTCAGTTTAGTCTATAATTTAACCATGAATCGACTTACAAACGAACAACGCTTGCAAATTATTGAATTTTAATATCAAAATGCGTGCTCTGTTAAGAAAGTTCATTTACCGAAAAATTGTGCTCAGCGACGAAGCTCATTTTTGGGTCAATGGGTATGTAAATAGGCAGAATTGTCGATTTTGGATTTTTGCAAGAGCTATCAATGCATCCAGAAAAAGTCACAGTTTGGTGCGGCTTATGGGCTGGTGGCATCATTGGATCGTACTTCTTCAAAGATGATGCGAATCGTAACGTAACTGTGAATGGTGAGCGCTACCGTGAGATGATATCCAACTTTTTTTTAGCCCAAAATGCAAGAGCTTGACTTGCATGACATGTGGTTTCAACAAGACGGTGCCACCTGCCACACAGCACGCGCAACAATGGACTTATTGAGAGGCGAGTTCGGTGAACATTTTATTTCACGTTCGGGACCGGCCAATTGGCCGCCTAGATCGTGCAATTTAACGCCTTTAGACTATTCTTTGTGGGGCTATGTTAAAGCTCATGTCTATACAGACAAGCCCGCTTCAATTGACACATTGAAGTATTTATTCGTGAGATACCGGCCGAAATGTTGGAAAGAGTATGCCAAAATTGGACTAAGCGGATGGACCATCTGAGGCGCAGTCAAGGTCAACATTTGCATGAAATAATCTTCAAACATTAAATTATATGGACCGTACTATCGATTCAAATAAAGATTTCATGAATTTTTCTGAATTTTATGTGTTTTTTTTTGTTTGAAAAACTTTCCTCTAGCTTTTAAAAAATCACCCTATATATCGAAATAATACTCCAAGTCAGTTCAAAAAGTATATAAAAAGCAGCAATCTTCAAAAAAGCTTAAATACTCTAAATATTGCTTGTCCATGATGTCAAAGGAATATATACAACGAATTTCATGACTCTAGCTGCGGCCATTTGGTTGGTTAAATTTGTATCCCCTTTTACCATTTTAACCCCTCAAATCAACACACAATTTTTTATGGAATCTTTTTCATAATTGTTATACACTCCACGAGAGTATTATGTCTTTGTGCATTTGTTTGTAACACCCAAAAGGAAGGGAGATAGACCCATTGTTAATTATACCGATCGGCTTAGAATCACTTTCTGAGTCGAGCAATGTTTGGCAATGTACGTCTGTCTGTCTGTCCGTCTGTCCATCTATTGTTGTTATCACGATACAGGTCGCAATTGTAGCCAGAACCAAACGAAACTTTGCACAACGAAGTTTTTCGGGACAAGAACGAAAGCTGTTTAATTTGAAAAAAATCGGTTCAGATTTAGAATTTCACTCCCGATTTGACCCTTTTCACTCTAAATACCACATATTTCAACAGATTTTCTTCAAAATTGGCAAAACATCTTATAGTTCAACTAGAAACACCTGTGGTAAAAATTTATTAGATCGGTTCAGATTTATATATAGCTCCCATACAAATTTCGCTCCCAATTTGAATTTTTCCGCTCTAGAATCCAAATATTTCAACAGATAGTCTTCAAATTTGGCAAAACACTTTATATTTCAACTGGAAACACCTGTGGTAAAAATATGTTAGATCGGTTCAGATTTATTTATAGCTCCCATACAAATTTCGCTCCCAATTTGAATTTTTCCGCTCTAGAATCCAAATATTTCAACAGATAGTCTTCAAATTTGGCAAAACACTTTATATTTCAACTGGAAACATCTGTGGTAAAAATGTGTTAGATTGGTTCAGATTTATATATAGCTCCCAATCAAATTTCGCTCCCGATTTGACTTTTTCTTCTCCAGAAACCGAATATTTTAACAGATCTCCTTAAAACCTTGCAAAATATATTATATTTCAACTAGAAACACCCATGGTGAAAATATGTCACATCGGTTCAGATTTACATATAGCTCTCATACAAATTTCGTTCCCCCAGAAACCGCGTATTTTCAAAGAATTTCTTAAAATTGAGTATAACACGTTATACTTCAACCAGAAGAACTTATTGTGAAAGTTAGTCACTTCATTCCATGTTTGGTTATAGCCCCGATACAAATATTATTCTCGATTTGACAAATTCTACCAGGTCATATTAGCCTGTGATTAGGAAACATACAAAAAATTTTCCCGTTTTCACTTTTTTACTGAATTGAATTGTATTCCGGTAGAAAATGGAGTGTATCATATAGTCGGCCCTGCCCGACTTTAGTCTTTCCTTACTTGTTTTAAATATAATTTGTTCTCATTTTTTTGTTCATAAATTACTATTTCACTAAAAGTGAAATTCGCAACATCAGTAGCCATCATAATTATCCGTAATTGATAATACAGGGTTTTTCAACAAGAGGTGTTATTTTGGTATTCAAAGAAAAATATCATTTTTTAAGTTAAATCGGCTGTTTGTTTCATAATAAAGAGGAAGGTATGCCGTTAATAATGAAAAACAACAACGCTTACAGGACCATATCCTTTTCATGTAATTTTCCATAACCAAATCGCAAAGTGGCTGCCCTATGTCCTCGATAGCCTCACGAATTCTATCTTTGAGGTCTTGAATCGATGCTGGGCTGTTATCGTAGACCTTATCTTTCACTTGGCCCCAAAGGAAGAACTCGCAAGGTGTTAAATCACAAGATCTCGGTGGCCAATTATGATCAACTTTTCCAGAGATAACACGATCCGGAAACTTTCACGTAAAAGAGCAATGGTTTCGTTGCTTGTGTGGCACGTAGCGCCGTCTTGTTGAAAGTAAACGTTGTCCAGATCAATACCATCCAACTCCGACCATAAAAAATCATTAATCATCTCTCGATAGCGCAATCCATTCACCGTAACTGTTGATCCAACCTCATTTTCGAAAAAGTAGGGTCCAATGACCCCGCCGGACCATAAACCGCACCAAACAGTCACACGACAATTTAGCATGTTGACGTAGCCACCGAGGTGAAAATGGGCCTCATAAGTCAAGATGATTTTTCGATGGAATTCCGGATCATTTTCATTCATGAATTTTAATAATTTCAATGCGGTGCTGAAGAAATACATGTGGCGAAAGCGGGTTAGATCGGTTCAGATTTAGATATAGCCCCCGTGCAAACGTCGCTCCCGATTTGACTTTTTCCGCTCTAGAAGCCACATATTTCACTCGATTTTCTTTAAATTTGGCACAACATGGGTAAGATCGGATCAGATTTAGATATACATTTTTTATATATATACAAATCTGGCTCCCAAATGTTTAACCGATTTTGACCAAACTTTATATATTATATTTCATCTATAAACATACATAGTGAATGCGGGTCACACCGTTCCATATTTCAATATACCCCCATGCAGATGTCCTTTCCGATTTAAAATTTTTTGTCAAACACATACACTTACAGGATACAAAAATCCTTCCAGATTTAATTTTTTACAGAATTGAATTATAATAGACTTTCCTTACTTGTTTATATTTTTTTAGTACCCAATAAAAACCATCTCCTGGTATATTTTGAGTTTTTTCCGATTACTCGTTAAAAATATGGTCAATAATTGTCCGAATTGGATATTCTTTTTTAATATATTACCCTAGTCCTAGGTCTAATAAACGAACAATATGTTATTCTAAAACAAAAATAAAAGTGTATGTTTCAGTGCTTCAAGGGTCTATTATCTTCAAATGTCATGTCTAGTATGGATAGTCAAATATAGTGTGGATAGTCAAATCCTTCGCAAAATATCTAGTTGTTCTAATGACTTCAGTCAAACGTTTATAAAGATTGTTCTACAAATTAAGCCAATATTAAATCACACTTTCACTCTCAGCCGCTTTAACATTTATTGATCCGCAGCCATATTCATATCCATTTCCTCATCCTTCACATAATCTCAGCATTACTTAACAGCGCTGCCATAATAGTAATCCACTCTTAAACTTTTTAAGCAAAATTACACTTAACAGCCGGAAAACAACAACAATTTCGTATTAATTTACCTCATTGAAACTTAATTATGAGAATTGTTGCAATTGAAAATTGTTTCGGCTGTTGTTCGTTCTGCCGTTCACACAGATCCCATAAAAACAATCAACAAATCAATGGGGTCGTAGTGGCGGTCGGACCCGGTCTTTCCCATTCACATTCACTCAGTGTCTGGCGGTGGTCGGAGACCATATGAAACAGTGCTCTGTACTCCGCTCGCTAACTTGAAAACCGTTTATGGCCCAGCAAATGGCTCATAAAGTTTCTGTTTGCCAAGCGTAGGATATGGCTTTATGCTCCCCTTCGCGCGCCTTCTCTAATCCAGCGGTGTTTGTGTGCGGGTTGCGTGTGTGTGTGTTATTTTCGGGCTGTCAGGGTAATAAAACATTCGCATTCGCTTCAATGTGAAACTAAAACTGAAACAGTCGATAATAGTATTTTAGAGGAAAAATGTCTGGTAGAAAAAACGAAGAAAAGATTTGTGGTTAGGTCGAATTTAAAATACCCTTTACTACAGAAAAATTAGGGTATTCTTGGTATTTGGGAAGGACACATTTGCGTGGAATGACCCATATGTGTCTTCAATGAATTTCAATATCATCGGTAGGAGGAAATTTTCTTCCAATCTTTGGGACAGCATGCTAAAGATCGAACAGTTAGAAAAACATACACATATATTTACACATGGCGCTCAAGTCGATCAAGAGTTGCAGGTGTAGATTTAGATTATGGGAAATTATGAGAGATGAGGTTCATTTATGGCTCAATTGCCATGTTAATAGGCAAAATTGCCGCATTTGGAGTGCGCCAGTTTTGGAGTAACAACAAGTGATGATAATTTTGATATCCACAAAGACATCTTCATCAAATTGGCTAACTATTGCCTTGATTGCTTCGTAAATAGTCAAAATTGTCGCATTTGGGGTTCGGAAAGTCCACAATGATTTGTTAAGAAAGATCAGGAGAATCCTGTAATTGTAAATAGTTCTACAGATGAGTGTGTGGGTTCTTAATATATTGAAGTCTTACCAACCCAGTAAAAAACTTAATATGTCCTCCTTGCTATAGGGTGTGCATACAGTTGAACTCTCACACACACAATATTCGTCGGTTCGACGAATACTTAAGTGGCGCTAACCAGGGCTGCAGCGGCCATAAAATAAAAATGCGTCTGCAAACGTACGTACGTGTATTCTGTTGCATGCCGCATGTGCGCCAGGGAATGTTGCCTGTACTGTGTGTGTGTTGCCAATGTTGTTTATGAGTTATAATGCGTCACTGATTGTTATGATCAACTGCAACAACAATAACAACACAGCCGCAGCAGCAGCAGCCACAATGTGAATGTTTTTCATTCCTTGCATTTTGGGAACTTTGTAGTGTGTTTTTGTAAAAGTTTGCGGTGGCAGGAATTCAATACGCTGCTTTGTGGTTAGTTTGGTTAGAGAACTAAACAAGTAAGGAAAGGTTAAAGTCGGGCGGGGCCGACTCTATGATACACTCAACTTTCTATCCGAATACAATTTAATTCGGTGAAAAAGTGAAAACGGGCAGGATTTTTGCATCCTGTAAATGTGTGTGTTTGACAAAAAATGTTAAATCGGAAAGGACATTTGTATGGGAGTATATTGAAATCTGGAACGAAGTAGGTGAAATATAATTCGTAACTATACGAATTATGGCCAAAATCGGTTAAACATTTGGGAGCAACATTTGTATTTGCGCTATATCTAAATCTGAACCGATCTTAGCCACTTTCACCATAGGTTTTTACTGGGATTATAAGCTGTTGTGCCAAATTTAAAGAAAATCGATCTAAAGCGGCAAAAGTCAAATCGGGAGCTACATTTGTTTGGGGGCTATATCTAAATCTGAACCGATCTTACCCAATTTTTGCATAGGTGTTTATAGTTGGATTATAAGACGTTGTGCCAAATTTAAAGAAAATAGGTTACAATATGTGGTTTCTAGAGCGGAAAATGTCAAATCGGGAGCGACATATGTATGGGAGCTATATCTAAATCTGAACCGATCTTACCCAATTTTTGCATAGGTGTTTATAGTTGGATTATAAGATGTTGTGCCAAATTTAAAGAAAATCGGGTACAATGTGTGGTTTCTAGAGCGGAAAATGTTAAATCGGGAGCGACATTTGTATGGGAGCTATATCTAAATCTGAACCGATCTTACCCAATTTTTGCATAGGTGTTTATAGTTGGATTATAAGATGTTGTGCCAAATTTAAAGAAAATCGGGTATAATATGTGGTTTCTAGAGCGGAAAATGTTAAATCGGGAGCGACATTTGTATGGGAGCTATATCTAAATCTGACCCGATCTTACCCAATTTTTGCATAGGTGTTTATAGTTGGATTATAAGATGTTGTGCCAAATTTAAAGAAAATCGGGTACAATATGTGGTTTCTAGAGCGGAAAATGTTAAATCGGGAGCGACATTTCTATGGGAGCTATATCTAAATCTGAACCGATATTACCCAATTTTTGCATAGGTGTTTCTAGTTTGATTGTAAGATGTTGTGTCAAATTTAAAGAAAATCGGGTACAATATGTCGTTTCTAGAGCAGAAAATGTCAAATCGGGAGCGACATTTGTATGGGGGCTATATCTAAATCTGAACCGATTTGCCTCAAATTAAATAGCGTTCGTCCTTGATCCACAAAACTTACGTATGCCAATTTTTGTTAAGATCGGACTATAATTGCGACCTGTAGTTTGATTACAACAATAGATGGACAGACAGACGGACAGACAGACGGACAGACAGACAGACAGACGGACAGACGGACATTGCTAAATCGACTCAGAAAGTGATTCTAAGTCGATCGGTATGCTTAACAATGGGTCTATCCCGCTTCCTTTTGGGTGTTACAAACAAATGCACAAAGCCATAATACTCTCGTGGAGTGTATAAAAACAGCCACATACAGAAAACAAATTTGAAAGTTTAGCTATGCATGAGACATTGTTTTGGATTTCGTTTTTGTTTTTTTTTTCGTAAAGGAAATATTTTAATTAATTCGATTCGATCGGGATCGTGAATGGAAGCACAACGGAAGTGCTGAATGGTGTGCGTTTACAGAGCTTTTTGAAAAGGTAAATTTGGTTTTAAGACGTGAGAAAAATACTTTATACTTGCTGAATTTGCAAGAGGCGTTGGGCATGCCTTCTATACAATAAGATTATGACATGTAAAGAGTGATTTTTTTGAGGTTAGGATTTTCATGCATTAGTATTTGACAGATCACGTGGGATTTCAGACATGGTGTCAAAGAGAAAGATGCTCAGTATGCTTTGACATTTCATCATGAATAGACTTACTAACGAGCAACGCTTGCAAATCATTGAATTTTATTATCAAAATGCGTGCTCTGTTAAGAAAGTTCAGAAAGAAAGGAATTGTGTTCAGCGACGAAGCTCATTTTTGGCTCAATGGGTACGTAAATAGGCAGAATTGTCGATTTTGGAGTGAATATCAGCCAGAAGCATTGCAAGAGCTACCAATGCATCCAGAAAAAGTCACAGTTTGGTGCGGTTTATGGGCTGGTGGCATCATTGGACCGTACTTCTTCAAAGATGATGCGAATCGTAACGTAACTGTGAATGGTGAGCGCTACCGTGAGATGATATCCAACTTTTTTTTGCCCAAAATGGAAGAACTGAACTTGGTTGACATGTGGTTTCAACAAGATGGCGCTACATGCCACACAGCTCGCGATTCTATGGCCATTTTGAGGGAAAACTTCGGAGAACAATTCATCTCAAGAAATGGACCGGTAAGTTGGCCACCAAGATCATGCGATTTGACGCCTTTAGACTATTTTTTGTGGGGCTACATCAAGTCTAAAGTCTACAGAAATAAGCCAGCAACTATTCCAGCTTTGGAAGACAACATTTCCGAAGAAATTCGGGCTATTCCGGCCGAAATGCTCGAAAAAGTTGCCCAAAATTGGACTTTCCGAATGGACCACCTTAGACGCAGCCGCGGTCAACATTTAAATGAAATTATCTTCAAAAAGTAAATGTCATGGACCAATCTAACGTTTCAAATAAAGAACCGATGAGATTTTGCAAATTTTATGCGTTTTTTTTTTAAAAAAGTTATCAAGCTCTTAAAAAATCACCCTTTATATGACTCAGGCAATGTAAATTGCACAAAAAAAATATTCAATATTCAGATTTTTCTGAAAACTTCACAAAACATATTAATTTATACGTCTATTCCATGTGAAAACGAAAGATTTTCGGTGAAAATAAGATTGATGATTCCAATATAAAAGTTGTTGGTATTGGTGTAGTTTATAGCACAACACTTTTTTATTTCAAAATCTCAATTTATTTGGTTCTTTTCGGGAATTATAGTATAGCCTTGAGTACTCAAAATAAAATTTACACAACAAAACAGGCGTTAAGTTCAACCGTGCCGACCTCTATATATCTTCCACCATGTAGGGCTTTCCACTGCATTTCCGGCAGATTAGAATGTGTCCACTTCACGTACACTCAGAAAAAAAGTTAATCCTAAAATGAACTAAAATTGACGAAAAATTAACATTATTAAGAATGCACAAAGACATAATACCCTTTGGAGGATATAAAAACTTGAAATAAGTTCAATTCAACTAAAAATAATTAGAACTAAGATATTGCTTCAGAGTATGCTAAACTAATACATAAACTAATAACAAGAAATATTTCTCAAAAGTTGTATGATACCTCTGCCTTAAAGCTTAATAGAATTAAAGCATCAACAATTCAGGAGGTAAAAGGTGAGATAGTTCGGCACATTAACGGCATAGAACCTAAATTATGCCTCAGCGTCATCGAAAATTTGAACCATCGGATGGTGGCCATTTGGCCGATATTTTGTTTCATACATAATTGAACAATACCAATATTATCATAATAAAAAGAAATGACAATAATTTCCGACAAATTATTTGTGCTTTATTCAAAATCAACATCGGCCCTTATAATTTAACCACCCTTTATTACTCCACGATTGAGCGAAGGTAAGATAGGCGTCTATTTAAGAAATAAGTCGCAAACGAATGAGAATTGCTTCTTTGATTAATTTGCATGAAAAATGAAGAACTCGGCATAAATTTCAGTAAACGCATTAACTTAACCTGAATGGTGCTAGCGTGATCATATGGTCATACACAAAAGACGTTCGCCAAAGCTTCTGGTGTGGACCACTGATAACGTGAAAGTATTATCTCAAAATTCGAAAATACACTACAGCACTATTCGGGTTAATTTTAAGAAAAAGCTCATTGTTTATTTAAAATTTCCTAAATGGATTTTTTTCCATACAAAAATTCTTATTTTTTTAACTTAAAGCCTTGGATTTTTTTTTCTATGAATTTACTCAATTGTAAGAATTTTTATTAGATCCAAAGTAATGTTTTTAATTAAATTTGTTAAAATTGGAGTATGAATTTTACTCAAATTTAGGAATGATATTTTTCTGAGTGTAGCAGCGCTGTACTATATTAGTTAATTATGATTTTGATTGAATGATGTTTCATTACTATAAGTTAGAATAGAAATAAATTAATTAATTTTAAATTTTACCTAATTTTGTCCCTAAAAGTACGTATGATTATCTTTCTGAAATGGTGTAACTCGAGGGTAGTTTTAGACCTTTCCTTCATAAAGAATATAAAAATAAAACAAGTAAAAACGGAGACTCCACATATTGTACTCCACCATGGATTGCATTCCACAGAGGCTGTCGATTTTCGTAGAAGTGCAGTAACATTACAGACCAATGTCAATTTTTATACCCTACACCACTTCGTGGACTAGGGTATTATAAGACCGTCCGTCTGCTGTCCATCTCAGCTTGTTCGCACTCTACGGGTCGCAATTGTTGTCCGATTGTCATGAAATTTGGCAGAAGTCATTTTTTCTGGCCAAGGACGATCGGTATTGAATTTGGAGGAAATCAATTCAGATTTAGATATAGCCCCCATACAAATGACACTCCCGATTTGACTTTTTCTGCCCTATAAAGCACATAAAGTACACGATTTTCTTCAAATTTGGCTTAACACCTTATAATAAAACTAGTAATACCTGTGGCTAAAGCGGATCAGATCGGTTCAGATTTAGATATAGCCCCCAACAAATGTCGCTCACGATTTGACTTTTTCCGATGTGGATTCTAGCCACATATTGTACCCGATTTTCTCTAAAATTGGCACAACATTTTTTAATCGAACTAGAAACAGCTATGCTTAAAGAGGGTAAGATCGGTTCAAGTTTAGATATAGCCCCTATACAAATTTCGCTCCCAATTTGACTTTTGCCGCTCTAGAATCCACATATTGTATCCGATTTTCTTTAAAATTGGAACAACATCTTATAATCCAACTAAAAACGCCTATGGTGAAAGTGGGTAAGATCGGTTCAGATTTAGATATAGCCCCCATACAAATGTCGCTCCCGATATGACTTTTCCCGCTCTAGAATCCACATATTGTACCCGATTTTCTCTAAAATTGGCACAACATTTTATAATCGAACTAGAAACAGCTATGCTTAAAGTGGGTAAGATCGGTTCAGATTTATATATAGTCCGCAACAAATGTCGCTCCCGATTTGACTTTTTCCGATCTAGAATCCACATATTGTACCCGATTTTCTTTAAAATTGGCACAACATTTTATTCTCACACTAGAATGAGCTATGCTTCAAGTGGTTAAGATCGGTTCAGATTTAGATATAGCCCCCATACAAATTTCGCTCCCGATTTCACTTTTTCCGCTTTAGAAACCACATGTTGTACCCGATTTTCTTAAAAATTGGCACAACATTTTATAATTGAACTAGAAACACCTATGCTGAAAGTGGATAAGATCGGTTCAGATTTAGATATAGCTCCAATACAAATGTCGCTCCCGAATGTTTAACCGATTTTAGCCAAACTTTGCATATTATATTTCACCAATAAACATACATGGTGAAAGCGGGTCACATCGTTACAGGTATCAATATACCCCCATACAAATGTTCTTTCCGATTTAACATTTTTTGTCAAACACATACATTTACAGGATGCAAAAATCCTTCCCGATTTCACTTTTTTACCGAATTGAATTGTAATGAGATAGAAAGTCCGTCCGCCTTTAGCTTTTCCTTACTTTTTTGAGAGATGTCCATACTTTGGTATAACTCAAATGGGGCCCCATTGTGATCTATTACAGATCTACAAACTACATCTTACATCGGATCTTCATCAAATTTCACAGATCATTGTATTTTTCAACTAGGAATACCTACCGTGAATGGGAAATATGTAGGCCCATCTTTTGGATCAAGACCAAAATGTTGTTATAGGCCCCCTTTTGAAATGTCGGTCCGATTCATCCTATTACTACTATATAATTTGTATTTGTATGTCGGATAATTGGATCAATTACTATATTATTAATAATATACGTTAAATATGACTAAATATGAATTTATAGTAACTGTATAATTTATATGAACTACATAAAATTGCTCCCATGAAATAACTGGGTTTAGTAATCAAAGCGAGGTATATACGCAGGGAGTGGTGTAGGGTATTATATAGTCGGCCCCGCTCGACTTTAGCCTTTCCTTACTTGTTTAATACTATGAAATCTTTCTTTGATCTCATGAAACTAGCATTCACTAATTTAACAATTTTTTTATGAAATATGAAATGTTTATGAAAAAATAGTATGAAACATTTCATGTTTTTTATGAATTTTTCTTACATATTAAGAACAAATTCACTGAATTTATGAACAAAAAATTTATGAAATCGCATCATAAGTATCAGTGTAGTGCAACCAAATCGAATTCCTATACAACACTATCCCACCCCTAGTGTACACAACTACTTCTATGATTATTGCAGTAGCCATTAGGTCGGTACCAATTTTATAACTTTTTCTCTACGTTTACCTACAAACTATGTATATTGAAATATAGCTTTATTTTCCAAGTCTTCGCAGCCAGAGCGCAGTATACACCAATTTTGATTAATCCACAAATATTGAGTAAAAATTACTTTTCTAATGTGGACATTTTTCTGCAGATAACTTTGAATGCTTTTTGATTTTTTAGCTACAGCTTTTTGCGGACTGACTTCAAAAAAGAACACAGTGCTACTGTCTAAAAGTTATTGCTTTTGTACGTTGCAGACCTAGTTGAGGAGATTAGACATTCAATTATTGATATTTCGGTTTTCTAGAGCAATTCTAGTTCACTCCACTTTCAGTCTACCAACCGAAGAAACTGAAATTAAATGCTGTCCATCTTCTTAATGAAACGTCAAACTTCATACGCAGCCATTCGTTAACGCAGCAATGATTCATTCAACAATCCGTACATCATTAACATCCCAGATTGCTATCAACACTTTTGCATAAATCTCAAGTACCTACAGACAACTAACACTTCATTTTCATTACAGAGGCACTTTGTTAACGAATCCATTACAACAACAAAAAAATACGAAAACAATGAACAGGGAGCAATTCTGGAGGAGATGCAGAAGAAACCGAAAAATACCAAAGTGTAATTATGGCATTTGCAGTAAGAGTAGAAATTTCAAGTAATTAACAGAAACGTAGATCGTCACAGCCAAACCCTGCAACCCGTCAGTCCGAAATAAAGTACCCACTCGGTAATAGAAAATAATGAAAAATTAGGCATTATTGCCAAGGCACAGCATGAAAATTATTTTCCAAATTAAAAGTAATCATTTGAATATTACCTCTTTCTCCGAGAGAGAGAGAGAGTTTGGCGGGGGACCTACTCCCCTCACCCACCTTACGACGCTAATGGCGCTTCCACCAAACGTGTTGGTGTAACTTAAGAAACCATCATGAAATCATCAGCGAAAAGGTAAAGGGTCAGCTGGGTTGGAAAATAAAACCTCAAAAATGAGATGATTTTTCATCATAAATGTGGGTAGCCAAGCACACATACAAACATCACAACGACGAGCATTTACGCGGGGTCACAGCAGCAGGTCTTGCAGTCCATTCCATTCCACGAAATGGCCAAAATGGTTATGGTGGCTAAGATACATTTTGTTCTTGAAATATTAAAACAGCAGTAGACCAAGCAGGCGACCCTCATTTCTTTTTTTGTTGTTGTTGTTTTGTTGGGAGTAGCATAATAATATTACGAGTAATAAGACGAGAAGATTGTGGTGATTGTGTGAAGGGTACCCTACACCGTTCAAGCATGAAATGGACTTGGCGTTGTAAAGTTCAAAAACCTCTCAATTGATATCACCTACCTACAAGAGGGTACAGACAGACAGCGTTCTTGTTAATTTATGAATGAATATTTGCTTCATGGTTAAATTATTGCTGGCTAAACAGAAAAGGCTTAATTAGGCCGGCCGCTTTACGCTCGAATGATTTGCTTGATTTTAAAGTCAAGAAAGGGAGAAAAAAGAATATGCCACCGCATGCTTTATTGAATATCAATTAATTAGTGTAACAGGGTGGACATTTGAGAAGGTGTATTTCGAACAATGAAATCATCTTAAAATATATATATTTATACAGCAAAAAATATAGCCGAGACTTAAAGATTTTTATACCCTACACCACTTCGTGGACTAGGGTATTATAAATTAGTTTCGCGCCAAATGTTTGTAACACCAAGAAATAATCGAGCTAGACCCACCTTTAACAGGTCGCAATTGTTGTCCGATTGTCATGAAACTTGGCAGAAGATATTTTTTCTGGCCAAGGACCATCGGCATTGAAATTGGAGGAAATCGGTTCAGATTTAGATATAGCCCCCATACAAATGTCACTCCCGATTTGTCTTGTTCCGCTCTAAAATCCACATATTGTACCCGTTTTTCTTTAAAATTAGCACAACGTCTTGTAATCTAACTTAAAACACCTATGGAGAAAGTGGGTTAGATCGGTTCAGATTTAGATATAGCCCTCATACAAATGTTGTTCCCGAATGTCAAACCGATTTTGGCCAAACTTTATATATTATATTTCGTCAATAAACATACATGGTGAAAGCGGATCACATCGTTCAAGGTTTCAATATACCCCCATACAAATGTCCTTTCCGATTTAAAATTTTTTGTCAAACACATATATTCACAGGATGCAAAAATCCTTCCAGATTTCACTTTTTTACCGAATTGAATTGTAATGAGATAGAAAGTCCGTCCGTCTTTAGCCTTTCCTTACTTGTTTGGGAGATGCCCATATGTTCATACTTTGGTATAACCCAAATGGGGTCCCATTCTGATCTATTACAGCTCTAGAAACCACATCTTACATCGGATCTTCAATTTTGAAGATCATGATATTTTTCAACTAGGAATACCTACCGTGAATGACAAATATATAGGCCCATGTTTTGGACCAGGCCCAAAATGTTGTTATAGGCTCCCTTTTGAAATGTCGGTCCGATTCATCCTATTATTACTGTATAATTTGTCTATCGAATAATTGAATCAATTACCATATTATTAACCATATTCGTTAAATATGACTAAAGATGAATTTATAGTAGCTGTATAATTTATATGAACTACATAAAATTGCTCCCATGAAATACGTGGGTTTAGTAATCAAAGAGGAGAGCAGTGCAGGGAGTGGTGTAGGGAATTATATAGTCGGCCCGCCCGACTTTAGCATTTCCTTACTTGTTTCTCATTGCGTTGATTTTATGAATTTAATCCACGCAAACAAGTAAAACGGCGTTAAGTTCGGCCGGGCCGAACTTTATATACCCTCCACCATGGATTGCATTCCACAGATTTGTTAATATAGCCAAACAAAAAATAATATTATAAATAAATAGAATATTTTTATTATTTCAAACCACGCTTATAAGGCAAGGCTACCAATACGTTTACACTATACATATATATATTATGAAATAATACTTCAAGTCAAATCAAAAACTAAATATTCTTATATTTATATTTTCAAAGAAGCGTAAGTACCATATATATTGGTAGATAGTGGTCGCTACAGTTTTTTGTATTTCCTTTCCATTTTAATTCGAAAAGTAAAAAATTTTGAAAATCCATTATCTCACGCATATAGTGCAAAATAACCTAACTTCATGATTCAACCAATTTTTGCCGTAAAAGTAAAAAATACGAATTTGGAAAAATGTTTTTATTTTGTTTGTCTATGCAGTAAAAGTAATTTTACACAGAATTCCATGATTCTAGCAACGGCCATTTGGTTGGTACCATTTTTATCGCTTTTTCCTATTTTACCCCCTTAGAGAATGACTTTCTCAAATATCTTTATTTTAACGTGTCTCCACAATTAGATGGATGTAAACACCGAATTTCATCATTCTAGCTGTAGCCCTTTAGTTGGTACCATTTTTATCCCTCTGTTCCCATTGTATCCCTGGAAAGTACTAATTTGGAAAAAAAATCTTTTATTTTTCGTGTCGAATGTATACACGAATTTCATGACTATAGCTATTTGGTTGGTACTATTTTTATCCTCTTTTTCCATTTTAACCCCAAAACGTACGAATTTCGAAAAATTTTTTTATGTTGGTTATTTAAATTAAAAAAAATAAATTAAAATTCATTATTTTAGATGCAGCCGTTTGGTTGGTACCATTTGTATCTATTCGCATTTTACCCCCTAAAAGTACGAATTTGAAAAAAATATTTTTATATTATGTTTCTACTCAATGAGAGGAATGCACACACCGAATTTCGTGTTTCTAGCTGTTGTCGTTTAACATGTACCATTATTATCCCTTTTTGTCCTATTTTACCCCCTACGAATAAAAATCACTTTATGGTCCACGTTTTTGTTGTAGGGTAAATGTCCAATATCCCAATATCAAGTAAGTACAAGCAGAGATATTAAAAATATATGCTTAAATACTCTAAAATATTGGAAGTTATTATGGGTATTTTTAGTCCTTGTGAGGGAAAATTTTTTTCCCTTTGGGCCGATTTCGCCCAGTTTCAATACCAACCGATCTACGACTATAAGACGCATTTATGGAAAATTTGGACGTCCCAGCTCCTTCGTTTAGATGCTATCGTGCTTTCAACAGATGGACGGACATGGCTAGATCGTCTTAGAATTTTATGACGATCAATAATATATATACCTTATAGTGCCTCAGGTCGATATTTCAAGGTGTTACGAACGGAATGACAAAGTTTACTAACTAACTACCATCCTGGAGGTGGAGGGTATAAAAAAATATCCATAATAATTTATAATATCGTTTATACATATTATTTACATATACTATTGATTTCAGGAATGTGGGTATTAATGATCATAATCCCATATTAGCTAATTTAAAGGCTATTACAGGCTAGAAATTATGATAGTTGTAGTGTGCAGCCAAGTAATAAATATCACCATACCATTTGTAAATACATTTTCATTCTATAAAATATAGATGCAAAATGGTCTTCAGGCTGATCAATATCCCAGTTCAAATTAAACTAAACAAGTTTGAAATGGGAATTTCTCAACTCAATCTTTCTTATCAGTATTGGTCATCCATCCGCTTCATATATTATGCTGATATCCTTCACAACTTGAGATATTCATCTGTTATATTACATCAGATGAATAATAATAAGGTTTGTAAACAATTTTACAGAGCGTAGGGCAGTCAGAAGAAGGCCCTATTATCGAGGTCCCTTAGTTCGGACTTGAGAAGGAAATATACTGCTAGATCGCCGATCAGACTTAATTGTCCTTCCCTTTGAACCAGCAGGGACATACGTCAATTGACGATTTGTCGCTGTCATATAGCTGTTTACCCAGAACTACAACATGCACGTCACAGCTAGTGATAGCTGGTCTCTGCGAAATTCTAGCTAGAAGTCGGTATCAGAAATAATAATCTCAAAGACTGAGCGACGCATGAATGGGTGGGATCGGGGCTACACTGCAAGGAACTTGAAGCTGAGGGAGAGAGAGGGAGAAGTTATGCAAAGCTGTCTATCTTGCGGGAATAAGAACGACTCTACTACTTTCCAAGTTCGCATTGGCATCTAAGTACTAAATCACACCCGCTCTTCCCTCCTCCCCGCGGTCTTCCTATAATTTTATTTCGCGGAGGAAGTCAGCTTTATAGATGTTCTTTTATTATTTATATTGGCAAGGAACTACTTTCTTGTGCCTTTCTTATTGTCTCTGTTCCATGGAGCTCCTAGTTAATACCACCAAGAAAGCCAGTTCACTTCGGATCAGTTTTCTTTTAACTTTAACACTACGACGACGATTATGTTGTCCGACTAGCACAGTTGTTTGCGTGACTGAAAGACATATCCTCGACCCTAAAATTTATGGACACCATAAGAGGAACAAATGGGCTATATGACTATGTGACACCGACCGATAGCTCAGAGTAAAACCATTAAGGTAACGGTACCCAGCCGGGAAGATTTGTGTTCAGATAGCCTCATAAAACTGATGAAATCTCAATCTTATCCCATGGCTTAAAATGGAGTAAGACAGAGATTTTGGAACGGGATATACCTCCGGTTAAATTCAAATCCGATGTCGACAGCAGGGCAGCTATCAAGGCCTTAGACTAGAGAACTATAAAATCTCGTTGTACTAAAGAATGATTTTTTTGAGGTTAGGATTTTCATGCATTAGTATTTGACAGATCACGTGGGATTTCAGACATGGTGTCAAAGAGAAAGATGCTCAGTATGCTTTGACATTTCATCATGAATAGACTTACTAACGAGCAACGCTTGCAAATCATTGAATTTTATTATCAAAATGCGTGCTCTGTTAAGAAAGTTCAGAAAGAAAGAAATTGTGTTCAGCGACGAAGCTCATTTTTGGCTCAATGGGTACGTAAATAGGCAGAATTGTCGATTTTGGAGTGAATATCAGCCAGAAGCATTGCAAGAGCTACCAATGCATCCAGAAAAAGTCACAGTTTGGTGCGGTTTATGGGCTGGTGGCATCATTGGACCGTACTTCTTCAAAGATGATGCGAATCGTAACGTAACTGTGAATGGTGAGCGCTACCGTGAGATGATATCCAACTTTTTTTTGCCCAAAATGGAAGAACTGAACTTGGTTGACATGTGGTTTCAACAAGATGGCGCTACATGCCACACAGCTCGCGATTCTATGGCCATTTTGAGGGAAAACTTCGGAGAACAATTCATCTCAAGAAATGGACCGGTAAGTTGGCCACCAAGATCATGCGATTTGACGCCTTTAGACTATTTTTTGTGGGGCTACGTCAAGTCTAAAGTCTACAGAAATAAGCCAGCAACTATTCCAGCTTTGGAAGACAACATTTCCGAAGAAATTCGGGCTATTCCGGCCGAAATGCTTGAAAAAGTTGCCCAAAATTGGACTTTCCGAATGGACCACCTAAGACGCAGCCGCGGTCAACATTTAAATGAAATTATCTTCAAAAAGTAAATGTCATGGACCAATCTAACGTTTCAAATAAAGAACCGATGAGATTTTGCAAATTTTATGCGTTTTTTTTAAAAAAAAGTTATCAAGCTCTTAAAAAATCACCCTTTATGAACAGCTTTCTCTCCTTAAGCAAAATTAAGGCATATTACACTCACGTTCTGCTGGGTACCAGGACATAGCAATATACAAGGCTACGAACTAGCGGAAAAGACTGCTCTAGTGTACCAGTAGAAGCAGCAACCCTGGGCGTGTGCATTATATGCGTGGAAATTGCAAATTACGTCGACGAACTAGTAGCGACAGAAACTAGGTGGTAATTAAGAAACTTCTCTCGGTCTCTTTGGCCAGTCATTGATGTGGCGCACACCAAAGGACAGCTTTCCCTTGACAAAAGTACACTCAGTCTTCTTACAGTGTTCAACACTGAACACTGAAACTTCCATGTTTAGATGAAGAAGGGGAGGATGCATTGCAACTCTTTTTACATTCTTACAAAGGACTGTAAGAATATCGTCTCGTTTCCTGGGTGCAGGCACTTCGATTACCATAGAGTCGCGACTTAGCTGACGCTCTTAATAAACCCCTCGTTCTTCTGGTTCAATAGAGAAGCTTTTCCAAATAAATGCACATCCCCTTTCGCCCATCATTCATTGCTTAGCCTTACCTTCTTTTCCTCCCATCTTTTACTTACTTTTTTGACTTAACTCCTCATCTATCCCTGTTGAACGAAAAAATATATCGGGACTAAATTCCAGATGCTTGGAGCAGAGGTGTTTGGCAAAATTTTAGATCCCTAGGTTAAAGGGTGAGCATTCAGCCATGCCAAATTTTCCAGGTTCCATTAATCCATTCAAATAAAGAAGAAAAGTGTTGATTAAGTAATCAAAAGATCGATTCTCAGCCTATTGACTATTTCACAAAAACTCATCTTGTGTAATGAAGCTCAATAGCAGCTTGGTGGCTTCGTTGATGAGCAGAATGGTCGTATTTATACAGATGCTGAGACAATGGGGTCGGCAATTCTCTTCTGTTGATATGCCATGATAATCATTTCTCCATGGACCCAATTGAATGATATCGACTAAATATTCAACAATCTGGAGTCATGTGGCCATTGACAGTGGAAAAATGGTTATATTGAGTGCGAATTTCCCAGGTGGCATAATCATTTCAAATCGTGACTTGATTTGACAACAAAAATTACAAAACAACAAATTTGGGCGACTGATTGACGTGTTATTTTCAAAAATAATCTGTAGTGAACAGCACCGCCATTGCTGACCGCCACTAGCAGGCAGGTCTGCTTCGTAGCGTTTGACTGATATGTATCTTCCTCTGGGGTTCTTAATGTACAGTTCTCCCGCATACATTTTCCACAAGTACGTCTTTCGTTTATTTGAGTTGAGTAATTAGATGCAATCAGTCAGTGCTTAAGCATCATAAGTCAATGTATTGTTAGTTTTTTGCTGTCTGTCTCCCCGTCCGCATGGTGGAGGAGGAGAAAGCATCCAAAAAGTATCATAAGAAAATGACGAGCTGATGGGGGAAAAAGTGAAACATAAACTTAATGAAAATTGTAATGAATTGAATGCCCAAAACTTGGAGGAGATTTTCTTTTATGCGTTTTTCGTTTTTTTTGTTTCGTTTCTCAGGCGAAACTCGTGTAAACAAAAGGTTAAAAACTTGGCCACAGCAAACAGCAGGGTTCCAGCCGCACCATACGCCGTACAACAAGTGTTGGGGATGGCCGTCCGTCCCAATTTTTCGGGAGCGAAATATTATTCCTCCGACAACAAATTAAAAAACATATTTATAAAGATGAAAATGAAGCTGAAGATGAAAAAGTGCTAGGGCTATCTTCTTCACTCTTTCATTGCCGTAATGAATGGAAATGGCTGTGAGACATGGCGTCTTCGAATGGTGGCGGTGGCGGGAGGAGGGGTGCTCACAAAAAATATATTAACGGCAAAATATCTAGACAATTAACATATTTGAATAGATGAGCAGTGTGACGAGATGAATGGTCTAAAGGAAATTAACAAGTACGAATGGCCAAGATTTGGGAAAAAGACCGAAGGGTGGAAATAAATCATAACCAATGATGGAATAAGTGCTGTTTAAGTGAAAGAATTCCTATGAGCAAATGATGCAAGATTGTATTTGGAGTGGAGACACGCAGCGGTTAATCACTGTTAGATGTAATGATTTTAGGTTCCCTCTCAAAAAACTGAACTCCGAGGAAATGGTGGTAGGGTGGGAAGGTTTTTGTCAGAAGAGAGAATAGAGAGATAAGGTGAAGTGATGAACGAGTAAAGGGCAAGGTTGGGATATTTCTTATTAAAATCAGGCATTTCCATTGTCTCTCTTGAACCAAGAGGACTTCTCTATAAATCGTTTTAATAGAAGCATCTGCTAAGTCTCTAGGTCATCGAAGATGGTGCACCCTAAATAGCGAGACGACGGAATATAGAATAAGCTGTACTGATTCCTCATCTTCTTCATCTAAACAGCTTCTACAGAAGTCATGTCCCCAGTGAGAACACTGAATAAAAGGTGCGTGTCACATCAATGACCGGCCAAAGAAATCGAGCCATCCTGCAATTCGCCACTGATTCCCACTCTAAATGGTTTCTGTTGCTACTAGTTCGCCGCCTGAATTTTCAATTTCCACGAACGGAATGCGCACGTCTGGCGACTATCTTGGGATACTTGTTTGTAAGTTCGTTGCCTTGAATATTGCTATGACCCATTCATTCTCCTGAATTTAATTACAATTGATCTTTTCTAAATTACACTTGGAAATGGTGTATATGAAATATAGCGTGATCTGTGCAACTTCATGAAGATCCGATGTTAGATGTAAGTTTTAGAGCGAAAATATGGGAGGGGCTTTATTTGTATGGGAGCTATACCAATATATGAACGAATATATCTCCCTCTCACATTTGATATTTATAGTTGAGTATTAATTAGATAAAACGGAGGAATATGTGCTATATCCAAATTCGGTGTCGTAAATGGATGTGGACAAAACCTTAATTCGACATCAGCCGAAGAGCGCTTGACTGTAATCCGCAAGGCAGCCGTATAGGAGGGAGACTAGCAAATAGCTGAAGAAGGCACGTAGAGGCAGCAAGCAAGCAGAATAATAAATGTCACCATGTCATTTGTAAATATATTTTCATTCTATAAAATATAGGTGCAAAATGACCTTGAGCCAGGAGAAAATCACAGTTCAAATCAAATATTGATACAGACAAAAAAATAAAACTACGTCAATATATATCGATGCCCTAACATAATAACAGGAGGAGGACGAAGAAATGTGTTAAAATTGATAAAAAATTAAGAATAATTAATTCAATTAATTCAAACGAAAAAACTAAAACAAATGAGCGTTGGCACGGCAGAAGTATTGCTGGGTAACTATACCTGCATATACACATACTTACATATGAAACTCAATGAGATGCTTGTAAGGTGGTATGCATGCTTTATTGCATAGATTGATATTATAAACGCATATTCGGCAAGTGGGTTGTGCTTCTCGTTCGTTTGTGAGAATTATTTCCTTAAAGAGGGGTTTGGTGTTGAAAAGTCGCTGCGAAGCCACTTGAAAAGACTTTTGACATGGTCGAAATCATGATCGTGGTAGTCTGCAGCCAAGTAATAAATGTCACCATGCCATTTGTAAATAAATTTGCATTCTATTAAATATAGAAGCAAAATGGTCTTGAGCCAGGACAATATCCCAGTTCAAATCAAATATTGATTACAGACCAAACAAAAAATTCAAACGAAAAAACTAAAATTAAGAATAATTTTAAATACCCCCCACAGATTGGAGGGATGAAGTTAGTATCGTCATTCCGTTTGTAACACCTTGAAGTTTCGACCTGAGACCCTATAAAGTATATAAAGGGTTTTCCAACTTGACAACTTCGAATTTAATTTGTGAACACACTATTTCACTTATCCTCTAACTATTACTATCCGTTTTTTCAGTAAACTCAACATTTTCATCATGGTAAAGCACACGAACGGTGACCGCAACATTAAGAGCGTTAACTCCAATTTTTGGTCGTTATACTCGCTCTGGTAGACAATCAATAACAAGTTTAGTGCAAAAATTGGAGTCTACATATTCATTGTGTGATGCTGCCGTGCCAGTGAGACAACGGGTTGGTAGAAGTAAAGAAAATATAGCTGCCGTTCAGGCGTCCGTTGCAAATGATCCAAATCAGTCAATTCCGCGGCGTTCTCAAGAACTGAACATCGCCAAGACCACTTTATGGCGATTTTTGCGTAAGGATCGTGGTTTACACCCATACAAGATCAAGCTGACTCAAGACTTGAAGCCGATGGAACATTTGACGCGACCTACGTTCTCCGATTGGGCTCTGAAGAAAATGCGCCAAAATTATGGATTTTATCGCATAATCATATTTATTTTCTTCGACGACAATAATTACTGATTACTGATTATTTTTGGCCCGAATTGGAAAACATGGACTTGGACGACATTTGGTTTCAACAGGACTGTGCCACAAGCCCACAGCACACGTTACAATCGATTTATTGAAGCGTACGTTTTCTCAGAAAAATGGGCCAGTCATTTGGCCGTCTCGTTCGTGCGCTTTAACACCTCTATACTTTTTTTCTTTGGGGCTACGACAAATCATAGGTCTATGCCAACAAGTCGACGACGTTGGAAGAACTTAGAGTCAACATTTAATGCGAAAAAGCGGCCGTTACGACCGAAATGTGTAACCGAGTCATCGAAAATTTGTTCCAACGAATCGATTGCTGCCGACGTGCCCGCGGTGGCCATATGAACGAAGTCGAGTTCCATTCATAAATGTTTTGTTTGTATTTCAAGTTTTGGAAATATCTCAAATGGTTTGCGTTTTATTAAAAAAAATTGCCATATCCTTATTGGAAAAACCCTATTGTAATTTCGTAACCTCCTATTAGATAGAATTCACACACAGTCAATGGAATGTGCTTGTCGAATTGCACTAATTAACTACTCCCTTCGTATGTATCATTTTCTACTCACTTTCGCACAAAAAATTACAACCGCAGAGCCTTTTATATCCTAGATCTCATACTTCTAGATGCAGTCGGGTCGTTTTACAACTTTTTACACCTCTATCCCAAAAATATAACATTTTGAAAAGTTACTATAGGTAACATATGTTCGCGCTTCTCCCCTAAAAGTATGTACTTTATGTGGTACCGATTGTATCCCTTTGTGTTCCGATCACTCCTTAAAAGTACAGATTCCAAAAAAAGACAAATTTATGTTGCCGTCTATATGGTCGGCGGTATGTACGGAATTTCACTATTCTAGATGTCATACGTAAATTAGTATCATTTTTATACCATTTTCTCCTGAACTCTCCTTAAAAGTACAAATTTCGAAAAATCCAATTTTACTGCGCTTCTACATGGCCAGAGGAATTTACATATCAAATTTCACGATTCTAGCTGCAATACTTTAATTGGTACCATTTTTGTCCCTTTTGTGCCTCTCACCCCTTAAATGTACGAAAATGTATAATATAAATGGCGCTTCTATATGGTGAGCGGAATTTAATACCAAATTTCACGATTCTAGCTGGATATTTAAGTTGGTACCATATTCATCCTTTTTTGTCCCGCTCGCTCCTTAAAAGTACAATTTCCAAAAAATCATTTATGTTGCGCGACTACGTGATCGGAGGATTGATCCTATCAACAATATTAAGTTGAAAGCATAATGTTTATGTAGTCAATTGAAATATCTAATTGAATTTTAAAGTAGTTTAATAATAACAATTAATAATAATCCAGGGGATTTTCTTCAGATTTATGATGTAATTCATTTAAAGTTCATCCAGAACAATACCGCAGTTCAAATCAAATATCAATGACGGATCGAAATAAAACGAACGAATATTATTAAAATAAATGAAAATATTTAAAAAAATTAATTAACAGATTTATTGAATCCATTCTTGGAATATTTGAATGGGTTAATACCATAATTTTAATTAATTATTGCTATATTTGAAAATATTTAAAAATTGAAGTTGGTAGCATAATTCGATCAATGATTGCGATACTTGCGATGCGAAAATATTTAATTAACGTTATAATTGAATCAATTATTACGATAAATGTCCGACGTGTATTTGGTTGCTGGTACGAATATTAATCCTTTTCGGCACCCTCAACTCTAGGTCTTCTATGCCCAGTATTGATTTGATGATTGAACGTTCTGGGCCATGGTAAAATTATTCCCTCAAATCTATTTCCTGATCACACTTCAACTTGTTTACTTCACCAGATGCATTATACATTTCTCTTGTGCATTTGCTAATCCATTAATCTGCTGGACAACAGGAAACTTAATTTCTAAAATATCTTTCTCAATATAGGCTCCATGCCTTGGCTGCATGGAGTGTTTTGGGAGAAGACCTTAATTTATGTTAATTTTTCATCATTTTTCATTAAACTCATTTCCATCTTTCGTTCAAGTCTTTTGTTTTGCCATTTGGTTCGTATCTCCTTTTGGTTGTTCACACAAACTCTTTTATTTTCCAATTAATATGTATCTCAACATAGAAATCTTTAAATGAAAAATTGCCGCTGCCGCCAACTACGGCTATGGCTGGAGACTGACGTCTGACGATGATGATGACGACGCCGCCAAAAACATATTTTACCAATTATGATAAATTGCACAAAAAGCAACAATAGTAATAACAAACCAGAGAAGAGGAACAACAACAACCAGTGAAACAAAAAAAAAAAACTAAAGAAAAATGAGATGATTTTGAATGATATCCAGTGGATGGCTCTGTAGATAGATGGATGGATGACGGTGATAATTACGATGCTGCCCAGTAATGATGATGAGGCTGGTGATAATGATGTTGCTCCCCGATGATGATGTTAGTTGGTCCCTTGCTGCTGATGATGATGGCGCTGTGGAGATGTTCGAGATTGTACGCGATGGTAGGGGCAAGATGTTGAAGATAATAATAACAATAATAATAATACGAATTCCAAAATAAGATAAATTATGAAAATTGATTTTATATAATTAAAAAATCTGTAATTTATACAAAGCAATATGTCATTCAGACCGAAAGCTTCGAGAAACCTATTAACGCTGTCGTTGCCGCTGCTAAGGGCCAACGCGGGTGGAGGTGGGGGTAAACAGTCCAAAACCTAATTTGGTCATGATTAAGCTGCTGCGGATGGAGTTGAATGGGTTTCTTTTTTTGGTTATGGTTGAAGATGCGAGAAGAAAATATTCAATTTCACCATATGCAAACAAGAATGATTATGATCATTAAGAAGCTGCTCCGTAGAGTAATAGATCGATTTTGTCTATACGCTTCATAATTGGATTTAGCTGCTATGGACGGACTGAGATGTCAATGGTTACTTCACTAGGTCTGTAGGGAAAATATAGTTGAGAGAAATAGTTTTAGGTGGAATGATACTTTGTGTTTAGTGTCTTTAGAGTAGCAAACTTTAAGAGCGTCAACATGTTAGATAAATAGAAGTACACGAAGATTTCGTATTTCGTCAGCAGTATTGCCAGACACACAGTGATCCGTTTAATGGACTAAAATCGGAAAAAAAGTTACTTGCTTCGATTTTAATTTTTATACCCTCTACCACAGGATGTGGATATACTAAGTTTGACATTCCGTTTGTAACACCTTGAAATATCGACCTGAGACCCTATTAAGTATAAATATTCTTGATGGCCATATATTCTAAGTCGATCTAGCCATATCCGTCTGTCCATATGTTGAAAGCACGATAGACTCTTAATTGAAGGAGCTAGGACGTCTAAATTCTCCATAAATGCGTCCCATACTCGTAGATCGGTTGGGATTGCAACGGGGCGAAGTCAGTCCACATGGACACTTTTTTCCCCTCACAAGGACTGCAAATATCCCTAATATTCAAATTACTTAAGAATGTTTTTTCAATATGTATGTTTATATTTACTTGATATTGTGTATGTGTTCCCCTTACACCCCGTGCAGCATAAAGTGATACTTATTCGCAGAGGATGAAATGGGACAATAACGGATAAAAATGGTACCGATCCAACGGCAACAGTTAGAAATACGAAATTCGGTGTGTACAATAGGGGTGGGATAGTGCGCGACATCTCGATTTTATACTAGACCCTATAATTTTGTGAGGTTCGGAAAAAAAATTTATGTGCCACAAAATTGGGGTGGCTGAGCTGGTGCAAGTGGACGCTCATCGTGGTCAAAGTTGAGTGAAAAGGGGTAAAAATACACAAAAAGTCCCAAAACAGCCTCGGAGTCGCTCAAAGAGGTTTTACATGTAAAACCAACACCATTTATTTTCCCTCCGCAACATTTTTTCGAACACAAATACCCCCTATCACCACTCGTTAAAGGGGCTACCATACAAAATAAAATTTGTTCCCATCGCTCTTACTGGCAGTCAAATGTATGACGGATCCCTCAATATTTTTTTCAGCCCCCGCATTTTCTCTGAATTTTTGTTATGACATTAAGGCCAAAAACTGCCCCGGAGTCGCTCCTAGCTGGGTTAAATGTGAGATCGACCTCCATTAATTTTCCTTCCCCAACATTTTTTTTATGAAGGAAAGGCCCAAACAGTCCCATAGTCACCCCTAGAAGGAAGACTGACCCCCATTAATTTTCTCTCCCCAACATTTGACTCATGGGGCTCCCATACATGACATACATTTTTATAAAATTTGCTCCCACCGCTCTTACTGCCCCAAGGAGGACCCTAGTGGTGTCTAATGTATGACCATCCCCCAAGTTTTTTCCAACCCCAATATTTTTTCGGAACATTTTTTATATTTTTATGGAAGAAAGGCCCAAAACTGCCCCGCAGTAGTCTCCAGAGGGGAGAAGTGTAAGACTGACTCCCATTAATTTTCCCTGCTCAACATTTCCCCCAAACACGCCTACCCCATATCAACACTCCTTAAGGGGAAAAGTTGACAGACTTCCTGTAATGCTTAAGGTGGCTCCCATACAAAAGCAATATTTTTATAAAATTTGCCCCACCACTCTAGGGGAGTCAAATTAGGGATGTATAGTTGGAGCGAAAAGTAGATTTTTCGACTTTTGCAAATATATGAAAAGTCGACTTATCGATTCTTCATATCACTTTTGAAAAATCGATTTTTAGACTTTTGAAAATTCGACTTTTGGACTGTTGCAAATAAATAAAAAGACGACAGTGCAAATGAATAAAAAGACGAATAGATCAAATCACAACGAAATCGAGAGACATTTGTATTGGATATATAAATCTGAACCGATCTTACCCACTTTTTGCATATATGTTTCTAGTTGTTATGCCAAATTTGAAGAAAACCGGATAAAGGATGTGTTTTCTAGAGCAAAAAAAGTAAAATCGGTATTCAATAACTTAAATTCATTGATACACAAAGTCCGAAACAAAAGTCGACTTTTGGCAATGGTAAAGTTGATTTTTCGATTTTTCCTCCCTAAGTCAAATGTACCAAATGTTACGGTATTTATTAATGCAACGGCTCTTTCGGCAGCATCGTTGACAAGACGATTTGTAGGATAGCGGCAGCATTGACAAAAAACAAACACGATCGCCCAGAAAATGTTGTTTGCTTTGAAGTTGTGAAAAGAATTAAATTGACGGCAAAACAAGTGAATCCAGAACTCATAAAGAAAGATTAGAACCATTACCTGAGACAGGAATATTTTGCGTACGCTTCGGATTATTAACAGATTTAAATGTTGCCGGTCCTAAAATCTTGGGAAAATCGCGAAGATTACCAGCAAGCACTAGAAATATTGTCAGAAACGCTGTCTAAAGAGTCATTGCATTAACAAGGGTCCATGTTCTGATATAGCCGTCATACAAATGTACCTCCGATTTAGATTGCTCCGATCAAGAGGTTGCTCTAAAATGCAAATTTTACATTGGATCTTGGTCAAATTTCCCACACCATGTTATATACAACCCATCCGTAAAAGATGTGAGGCTAATAACCCTGCTAACTACCGCCTGATTGCGATTTTCTCTGTGCTCTCATAGGTTATGGAGAGTATGGTTAACCACCATCTTGTGAGGTATTTAGGTAGTGACTTCTCTCGATTTATATCGAGCTTCCTCAGAGATTGCATAAATCTATAGGACATTCAGAAAAATTCATGAAATCTTTATTTGAATCGATAGTACGGTCGATATAATTTAATGTTTGAAGATTATTTCATGCAAATGTTGCCCTTGACTGCGCCTCAAATGGTCCATCCGCTTAGTCCAATTTTGGCATTTCCACGTTTTTGAGTAACAGATAATTTTGAGAACGATAATTGATGGTCATCATTAACACTGGCCGATACAGCTGCGATATTTTCTTCAGTTCGCACTCTACGTAAGCGTGTTGGTGGTTTAATGTCCAACAATGTAAATTTGGTGCGAAATTTAGTCACAATAGCCCGAATAGCCGCTTCAGTGGGTCGATTAAACTGACCATAAAATGGAAGCGCGCAATGAACTTTCTTAACAGAGCACGCATTTTGATAATAAAATTCAATAATTTGCAAGCGTTGTTCGTTTGTAAGACGATTCATGGTAAAATTATAGACCAAACTGAAGATGTTTGACAGTGAAACAAAACACGAAACGTGCGTCAGCTGTTTAAACCAGTGTTGCCAAAAAGATAGTAGCTAAAAAAATCACACTTTATATTATTGATCGACATAAAATTCTAAGACGATCTACCCATGTCCGTCCGTCCGTCTGTCTGTCTTTTGAAAGCACGCTAGCATCTAACCAAAAGGAGCTGTGACGCCCAAATTTTACATAAATGCGTCTTATAGTCGCAGATCGGTTGGGATTGAAACTGGGCGAAATCGGCCCAGAGGGAAACATTTTCCCCTCACAAGGACTAAAAATACCCATAATATTCCCTAATATTTTAGAGTATATAAGTACATTTTTTCAATATGTCTGCTTGTAAAGGGTGATTTTTTAAGAGCTTGATAACTTTTTTTTTTAAAAAAACGCATAAAATTTGCAAAATCTCATCGGTTCTTTATTTGAAACGTTAGATTGGTCCATGACATTTACTTTTTGAAGATAATTTCATTTAAATGTTGACCGCGGCTGCGTCTTAGGTGGTCCATCCGCTTAGTCCAATTTTGGCATTTCCACGTTTTTGAGTAACAGAGACCCAATTGGTGCGAACGGCGACGAATCGAAAATTGGTGGTCATCATTAACACTGGCCGATACAGCTGCGATATTTTCTTCAGTTCGCACTCTACGTAAGCGTGTTGGTGGTTTAATGTCCAACAATGTAAATTTGGTGCGAAATTTAGTCACAAAAGCCCGAATAGCCGCTTCAGTGGGTCGATTAAACTGACCATAAAATGGAAGCGCGCAATGAACTTTCTTAACAGAGCACGCATTTTGATAATAAAATTCAATAATTTGCAAGCGTTGTTCGTTTGTAAGACGATTCATGGTAAAATTATAGACCAAACTGAAGATGTTTGACAGTGAAACAAAACACGAAACGTGCGTCAGCTGTTTAAACCAGTGTTGCCAAAAAGATAGTAGCTAAAAAAATCACACTTTATATTATTGATCGACATAAAATTCTAAGACGATCTACCCATGTCCGTCCGTCCGTCTGTCTGTCTTTTGAAAGCACGCTAGCATCTAACCAAAAGGAGCTGTGACGCCCAAATTTTACATAAATGCGTCTTATAGTCGCAGATCGGTTGGGATTGAAACTGGGCGAAATCGGCCCAGAGGGAAACATTTTCCCCTCACAAGGACTAAAAATACCCATAATATTCCCTAATATTTTAGAGTATATAAGTACATTTTTTCAATATGTCTGCTTGTAAAGGGTGATTTTTTAAGAGCTTGATAACTTTTTTTTTAAAAAAAACGCATAAAATTTGCAAAATCTCATCGGTTCTTTATTTGAAACGTTAGATTGGTCCATGACATTTACTTTTTGAAGATAATTTCATTTAAATGTTGACCGCGGCTGCGTCTTAGGTGGTCCATCCGCTTAGTCCAATTTTGGCATTTCCACGTTTTTGAGTAACAGAGACCCAATTGGTGCGAACGGCGACGAATCGAAAATTGGTGGTCATCATTAACACTGGCCGATACAGCTGCGATATTTTCTTCAGTTCGCACTCTACGTAAGCGTGTTGGTGGTTTAATGTCCAACAATGTAAATTTGGTGCGAAATTTAGTCACAATAGCCCGAATAGCCGCTTCAGTGGGTCGATTAAACTGACCATAAAATGGAAGCGCGCAATGAACTTTCTTAACAGAGCACGCATTTTGATAATAAAATTCAATAATTTGCAAGCGTTGTTCGTTTGTAAGACGATTCATGATGAAATGTCAAAGCATACTGAGCATCTTTCTCTTTGACACCATGTCTGAAATCCCACGTGATCTGTCAAATACTAATGCATGAAAATCCTAACCTCAAAAAAATCACTCTTTACAATGATGAAATTCTGTATGCACATCCGTCTTATAGCGTAGACACTTAAAATAAAGAGATTTTAGAAAGTCGCACTCTTAAGGGTGTAAACTAGGAAAATGGGGATAAAAATGGTAGCAACCAAATGGCCGCAGCTAGAATCATGGAATTCGGTGTATATCTAGTACTAGCAGTACCCGCTGCTTCGCAAGCGAAAAAGCCAGGTATTTGTCAATTTTATCCGTCATTGTTTTTGGATAGTGGAACTTACACACCACATTTCACGACTATAGCTCCAATACTTTAGTTGGTACTACTTTTAACCCTTGTTGCCGACCCCCTATAAGAAAATTTCAAAAAATCCATTTAGATTGCGCTTTATACACAGTTTACACTCCAAATTTCCCGACTATAGCTGCAATTCTTAAATTGGAACCCTTTTTGTCCCGCCTACCCCCTAAAAAGTACAAATTTCGAACACTTCAATTATTCTGCGCTTCTACATGGTCAGAGGAATTTACATACCAAATTTCACAATTCTAGCTGTAATACTTTAGTTGGTACCATTTTTATCCCTCTCGCCCCCTAAAAATACAAATTTAAAAAAAATCTATTTTTACTTGTGGAATTTACATACCACATTTCACGATTCTATCTGCAATACTTTAGTTGGTCCCATTTTTATCCCTTTTTGTCCCGCTCTCCCCTTAAAAGTACAAATTTCGAAAAAATCCAATTTTACTTCATTTCTATTTGGTCAGAGGAATTTACATACCAAATTTCACGATTCTAGCCGCAATATTTTAGTTGGTACCATTTTTATCCCTTTTTATCCCGCTCATCTCTTAAAAGTACATATTTCGAGAAATCCAATTTTACTTCGTTTCTATATGGTCAGAGGAATTTACATACCAAATTTCACGATTCTAGTTGTAATACATTAGTTGGTAACATTTTTATCCCTTTTTGTCCCGCTCGTCCCTTAAAAGTACAAATTTCGAAAAATCCAATTTTTCTTCGTTTCTATATGGTCAGAGGAATTTACATACCAAATTTCACGATTCTAGTTGTAATACATTAGTTGGTACCATTTTTATCCCTTTTTGTCCCGCTCGTCCCTTAAAAGTACAAATTTCGAAAAAATCCAATTTTACTTCGTTTCTATATGGTCAGAGGAATTTACATACCAAATTTCACGATTCTAGTTGTAATACATTAGTTGGTACCATTTTTATCCCTTTTTGTCCCGCTCGTCCCTTAAAAGTACAAATTTCGAAAAAATCCAATTTTACTTCGTTTCTATATGGCCAGAGGAAGCTACATACCAAATTTAACGTTTCTAGCTGTAATACTTTAGTTGGTACCATTTTTATCCCTTTTTGTCCCGCTCGTCCCTTAAAAGTACAAATTTCGAAAAAAAAACAATTTTACTTCGTTTCTATATGGTCAGAGGAATTTACATACCAAATTTCACGTTTCTAGCTGTAATACTTTAGTTGGTACCATTTGTATCCCTTTTTGTACCGCTCGTCACTTAAAAGTACAAATTTCGAAAAATCCAATTTTACTTCGTTTCTATATGGTCAGAGGAATTTACGTACCAAATTTCACGATTCTAACTGTAATACTTTAGTTGGTACAATTTTTGTCCCGCTCGTCCCTTAAAAGTACAAATTTCGAAAAATTTAATTTTACTTCGTTTCTATATGGTCAGAGGAATTTACATACCAAATTTCACGTTTCCAGCTGTAATACTTTAGTTGGTACCATTTTTATCCCTTTTTGTCCCACTCGTCCCTTAAAAGTACAAATTTCGAAAAATCCAATTTTACTTCGTTTCTATATAGTCAGAGGAATTTACATACCAAATTTCACGTTTCTAGCTATAATACTTTAGTTGGTACCATTGTTATCCCTTTTTGTCCCGCTCCTCCCTTAAAAGTACAAATTTCGAAAAATCCAATTTTACTTCGTTTCTATATGGCCAGAGGAAGCTACATACCAAATTTCACGTTTCTAGCTGTAATACTTTAGTTGGTACCATTTGTATCCCTTTTTGTACCGCTCGTCACTTAAAAGTACAAATTTCGAAAAATCCAATTTTACTTCGTTTCTATATGGTCAGAGGAATTTACATACCAAATTTCCGATTCTAACTGTAATACTTTAGTTGGTACCATTTTTGTCCCGCTCGTCCCTTAAAAGTACAAATTTCGAAAAATTTAATTTTACTTCGTTTCTATATGGTCAGAGGAATTTACATACCAAATTTCACGTTTCTAGCTGTAATACTTCAGTTGGTACCATTTTTATCCCTTTTTGTCCCGCTCTCCCCTTAAAAGTACAAATTTCGAAAAATCCAATTTTACTTCGTTTCTGTATCGTCAGAGTAATTTACATACCAAATTTCACGTTTCTTGTTGTAATACTTCAGTTGGTACCATTTTTATCCCTTTTTGTCCCGCTCTCCCCTTAAAAGTACAAATTTCGAAAAATCCAATTTTACTTCGTTTCTATATGGCCAGAGGAAGCTACATACCAAATTTCACGTTTCTAGCTGTAATACTTTAGTTGGTACCATTTGTATCCCTTTTTGTACCGCTCGTCACTTAAAAGTACAAATTTCGAAAAATCCAATTTTACTTCGTTTCTATATGGTCAGAGGAATTTACATACCAAATTTCCGATTCTAACTGTAATACTTTAGTTGGTACCATTTTTGTCCCGCTCGTCCCTTAAAAGTACAAATTTCGAAAAATCCAATTTTACTTCGTTTCTGTATCGTCAGAGTAATTTACATACCAAATTTCACGTTTCTTGTTGTAATACTTCAGTTGGTACCATTTTTATCCCTTTTTGTCCCGCTCTCCCCTTAAAAGTACAAATTTCGAAAAATCCAATTTTACTTCGTTTCTATATGGCCAGAGGAAGCTACGTACCAAATTTCACGTTTCTAGCTGTAATACTTTAGTTGGTACCATTTGTATCCCTTTTTGTACCGCTCGTCACTTAAAAGTACAAATTTCGAAAAATCCAATTTTACTTTGTTTCTATATGGTCAGAGGAATTTACATACCAAATTTCCGATTCTAACTGTAATACTTTAGTTGGTACCATTTTTGTCCCGCTCGTCCCTTAAAAGTACAAATTTCGAAAAATTTAATTTTACTTCGTTTCTATATGGTCAGAGGAATTTACATACCAAATTTCACGTTTCCAGCTGTAATACTTTAGTTGGTACCATTTTTATCCCTTTTTGTCCCACTCGTCCCTTAAAAGTACAAATTTCGAAAAATCCAATTTTACTTCGTTTCTATATAGTCAGAGGAATTTACATACCAAATTTCACGTTTCTAGCTATAATACTTTAGTTGGTACCATTGTTATCCCTTTTTGTCCCGCTCCTCCCTTAAAAGTACAAATTTCGAAAAATCCAATTTTACTTCGTTTCTATATGGTCAGAGGAATTTACATACTAAAATTCACGTTTCTAGCTGTAATAATTTAGTTGGTACCATTTTTATCCCTTTTTGCCCCGCTCGTCCCTTAAAAGTACAAATTTCGAAAAATCTAATTTTACTTCGTTTCTATATGGTGAGAGGAATTTACATACCAAATTTCACGTTTCTAGCTGTAATACTTCAGTTGGTACCATTTTTATCCCTTTTTGTCCCGCTCTCCCCTTAAAAGTACAAATTTCGAAAAATCCAATTTTACTTCGTTTCTGTATCGTCAGAGGAATTTACATACCAAATTTCACGTTTCTTGTTGTAATACTTTAGTTGGTACCATTTTTATCCTTTTTTGTCCCGCTCGCCCCTTAAAAGTACAAATTTCGAAAAATCCAATTTTACTTCGTTTCTATATGGTGAGAGGAATTTACATACCAAATTTCACGTTTCTAGCTGTAATACTTTAGTTGGTACCATTTTTATCCCTTTTTGTCCCGCTCGGCCCTTAAAAGTAAAAATTTCGAAAAATCCCTATTTGTAGCTCGTCTGCATGGTCATTGCAAGGAACTCACCGAATTTCATGTTTATAGCTACTGCCGTTTAGTCAGGACGAAGGTTCGATGTTTATCCCTTTTTGGGCCATTTTATCCCCTAAAAGTACGAATTTCGTAAAACCCTTTCTTAGTCGACGTCTACGTCATATTTGGGAACTACCCTGAAAATTTCATGACCCTGGCTTCAGCCGTTTGGTCTGGGGGCTGGTCAATGATAAGTCAGTCAGTCAGTAACGCAACTCTTTTATATATATAGACTAGCAGTACCCGCTGCTTCGCACGCGAAAAAGCAAGTTATTCGTTAATTTTATCCGTCTCTGTTTTTGGATAGTATTTATTTAATTTTCTTTTGGTGGATATAGATAAACCTAAAATAGTAATTTGGAAAGCTCCTATTAGGTAGCACTCACACACAGTCAAAGGAATGTGCTTGACTATTTTAGCTGAACTACCTTGTATGTATAATTTTAATAATTTTCTACCAAGTTTTAAACAAAATATTACAACCATTTATATCCTCGATCTCATGTTCCTAGATTCAGTCAGCCAGTTTATAACTTTAAGTACAAAAAGTACACATTTTGAAAAATCACTATAGGTAAAATATGTTTTTGCTTCCCCTAAAAATATATACTTTATTTGGTAACACAGGATTGTACAGCATTTTTATCCCTTTTCGTCCCGCGCACCCCTTAGAAGTACAAATTTCGAAAAATCAAACTACTGCGCTGCTATATGATCAGTGGAATTTACACACTAAATTTCACGATTCTAGCTGTAATAGTAAAATTGGTACCAGTTTTATCCCTTTTTGTCCCGGTCGCCACTTAAAACTACAAATTTGGAGAAATCCAATTTTACTTCGTTTCTATATGGTCAGAGGAATTTTCATACCGAATTTCACGATTCTAGCTGTAATATTTTAGTCGGTACACTTTTTGTCCCGCTCGTCCCTTAAAAGTACAAATTTCGAAAAATCCAATTTTACTTCGTTTCTATATGGTCAGAGGAATTTACATACCAAATTTCACGTTTCTAGCTGTAATACTTTAGTTGGTACTATTTTTATCCCTTTTTGTCTCGCTCGTCCTTTAAAAGTACAAATTTCGAAAAATCCAATTTTACTTCGTTTCTATATGGTCAGAGGAATTTACATACCAAATTTCACGTTTTTGGCTGTAATACTTTAGATGGTACCATTTTTATCCCTTTTTGTCCCGCTCCTCCCTATAAAGTACAAATTTCGAAAAATTTTACTTCGTTTCTATATGGTCAGAGGAATTTACATATCAAATTTCACGTTTCTAGCTGTAATACTTTAGTTGGTACCATTTTTATCCCTTTTTGTCCCGCTCGTCCCTTAAAAGTACAAATTTCGAAAAATCCAATTTTACTTCGTTTCTATATGGTCAGAGGAATTTACATAACACGTTTCTAGCTGTAATACTTTAGTTAGTACTATTTTTATCCCTTTTTGTCCCGCTAGTCCCTTAAAAGTACAAATTTCGAAAAATCCCATTTTACTTCGTTTCTATATGGTCAGAGGAATTTACATACCAAATTTCACGTTTCTAGCTGTAATACTTTAGTTGGTACCATTTTTATCCCTTTTTGTCCCGCTCGTCCCTTAAAAGTACAAATTTCGAAAAATCCAATTTTACTTCGTTACTGTATGGTCAGAGGAATTACATACCAAATTTCACGTTTCTAGCTGTAATACTTTAGTTGGTACCATTTTTATCCCTTTTTGTCCCGCTCGTCCCTTAAAATTACAAATTTCGAAAAATCCCATTTTACTTCGTTTCTATATGGTCAGAGGAATTTACATACCAAATTTCACGTTTCTAGCTGTAATACTTTAGTTGGTACCATTTTTATCCCTTTTTGTCCCGCTCGTCCCTTAAAAGTACAAATTTCGAAAAATCCAATTTTACTTCGTTACTGTATGGTCAGAGGAATTTACATACCACGTTTCTAGCTGTAATACTTTAGTTTGTACCATTTTTATCCCTTTTTGTCCCGCTCGTCCCTTAAAAGTACAAATTTCGAAAAATCCCATTTTACTTCGTTTCTATATGGTCAGAGGAATTTACATACCAAATTTCACGTTTCTAGCTGTAATACTTTAGTTGGTACCATTTTTATCCCTTTTTGTCCCGCTCGTCCCTTAAAAGTACAAATTTCGAAAAATCCAATTTTACTTCGTTACTGTATGGTCAGAGGAATTTACATACCAAATTTCACGTTTCTAGCTGTAATACTTTAGTTGGTACCATTTTTATCCCTTTTTGTCCCGCTCGTCCCTTAAAAGTACAAATTTCGAAAAATCCCATTTTACTTCGTTTCTATATGGTCAGAGGAATTTACATACCAAATTTCACGTTTCTAGCTGTAATACTTTAGTTGGTACCATTTTTATCCCTTTTTGTCCCGCTCGTCCCTTAAAAGTACAAATTTCGAAAAATCCCATTTTACTTCGTTTCTATATGGTCAGAGGAATTTACATACCAAATTTCACGTTTCTAGCTGTAATACTTTAGTTGGTACCATTTTTATCCCTTTTTGTCCCGCTCGTCCCTTAAAAGTACAAATTTCGAAAAATCCCATTTTACTTCGTTTCTATATGGTCAGAGGAATTTACATACCAAATTTCACGTTTCTAGCTGTAATACTTTAGTTGGTACCATTTTTATCCCTTTTTGTCCCGCTCGTCCCTTAAAAGTACAAATTTCGAAAAATCCAATATTACTTCGTTACTGTATGGTCAGAGGAATTTACATACTAAATTTCACGTTTCTAGCTGTAATACTTTAGTTGGTACCATTTTTATCCCTTTTTGTCCCGCTCGTCCCTTAAAAGTACAAATTTCGCAAAATACCATTTTACTTCGTTTCTATATGGTCAGAGGAATTTACATACCAAATTTCACGTTTCTAGCTGTAATACTTTAGTTGGTACCATTTTTATCCCTTTTTGTCCCGCTCGTCCCTTAAAAGTACAAATTTCGAAAAATCCCTATTTGTAGCTCGTCTGCATGGTTATTGCAAGGAACTCACCGAATTTCATGTTTATAGCTACTGCCGTTTAGTCAGGACGAAGGTTCGATGTTTATCCCTTTTTGGGCCATTTTATCCCCTAAAAGTACGAATTTCGTAAAACCCTTTCTTAGTCGACGTCTACGTCATATTTGGGAACTACCCTGAAAATTTCATGACCCTGGCTTCAGCCGTTTGGTCTGGGGGCTGGTCAATGATAAGTCAGTCAGTCAGTCAGTCAGTCAGTCAGTCAGTAACGCAACTCTTTTATATATATAGATATATTGTAGAAGACTATTAATATTATAATAATGAAGCATCAGAATTTTCCTAATATGGTAGTGTAGTTATATGTAAAGTTGGCAGTCTCTAATCTGTCGATAATACTGTGGAATGAACTACGGCTTTTTAATTGTCTCTTCTTACGAAGAAAAAATTTGGTAATGGAAAGAAGGAAAACCACGCCTAACTATAGACACTTTAGCCATATAGGTATTTCATTATCCTGTGAGGAGACAAATTATCAGTGGTGATTCTGTGTAGAGTGTTTGGTGTTGTAATACTATATATATTTTTACACATTTTTCAAATTTATATATGCGTATTATAAACATACCTCACCACCAAGCGTTTTAAAAAAATATTGTTCCCATAGTGTTATTGACCATTGGACTGGTGGATTTTGTACATTTAGTTGTCATGTCGAGTATGAAGATTACATTTCTCGCCAATGACAAAAACTCCACTTTACTAACAATATGCTTTAATTCTTGGCATATTGTTTAACTACATAAGAATATCTACGAGAACCAAAAAAAAAAAAAACAATTACCAATTTTCCCGAAAATGTACATTTTCAAAACTTTAATAACACTCCAGCCAACCAAACCATTTGGTGCCGCTACTTCCCCTTCCCACTGGCACTCTTCAATAATCCTTAACAAATTGTTATCCTTTTTTTGCTAGCACCATAACCATTGGCAATTGGCATTTAGACAGCAACAACAAGAAAATTCATATTGAACGGAAAGGAAATGAAATAAAGAAATCCAACAATAACAAAGAATGCGTACTGTAATGTAGGGGGTAGGTAGGTGGTACTACCAGGAAATGAACGAACGAATGAAATGTATGAAACTTACCAATATCGAATGCCCGCACCGAGCCGGTTGTATTCCAGATGCCACTCAATAAAATCAAAGTCAATGTCAGCCAACATAAAGTTTTATTGTTATTAACACTATGACGACGCTTAATGGGGCAATAATTTTTAACGTAATTTGTTGCTGTTGTTGTAAAATATTTAAAATGAGCAAATAAAATGCAGAGCCATGTGGCAAAAGGCGTGGGATGACAGAGAAGGCAAAAACGGAAACGGAAGTGGCAGCAGGTTAGACGGGGGTGGAGGAGATGTTGGCCATAGTTGGGCTGCTGGGAGTGAATGAAGCGATTGCTGTTGTTGTTAAACGATTTTAGCCAATTCCAAGGAGTGTTGTTGTTTGGCATTTGTTGCTGCAATTTCTTTAAACACAATTGTTGTTGCTGCTGCCCCTGCCACAGCCACTGATGCTTTTGAAATTTTATGGCAGACATTTTATGGGCGATATTTTCCTTCATCGCTCGCACCAAGTGCAACCGAAGTCTGAGTTTAATTTGAAATAGTGGCAATAACAGTTTGTAAACAATTTCGCGCGTTTGTTAACATTAACGGGGCACATTTAAGCGCGCCGAACGAAAGCGACACCAGGCTGTGCTACGGACGCGTCACAGCGACACCGCGCGACGTCTGCGACGTTAGCGTAACTAACGCAAGGTTACGTTAAACCGCGCCACCTAAGCAGGGGAAGCTGTTAAACGAATTTTCACACCTACACCGAACCGAACCGCGTAGCTCTCCGAGACTCACTCACTCGCTTGTGAACAGTTTTTGTGATTTGTCTACGGTTTTAAGAGTTTTTAATTTCTCCAAGGAATACAATGGCTTCCTTACACCGACACCACAAGATCCCACACCCGAAAGAACCCTTTCGCTGGCAAGTTTCAAAGATATAAACAAAAACAACTGGTGCTCCTTCTTTAGCTCTGGTTGCTCCGGCAACGTCTTCAAGCTGTTGACTGTCTGTATGCCTCACTGGCGTCTTCCTGTTCCTTGTTCCCTGTGTGCGTGTGTCTCGCGTCGTAAGTTCAGCGTAAAACTTCCGTTCTTTTGACAGCCACACCGTCGCCGCCGCCGCTCGCATCACGGGCAGACATATTTTTCGTGAACTTCCTTTCAACTTCTCACAATTTGGCGCTATTTTCGTAGCGTAGCGTATGTCTTCTGCTTGGCAGAGTGCTCGGAGTGTGTGTGTTTGTTGTAAACTCAATTTTACGGTATTATAACGATGCGTAACGTAACGTAATGCGGCATATTAAGCGACGCCTGTGCCTGTTCGAGTTGCGAGTGTGTGTGTGTGTCTGTAACAAGAACAACGACGTTAATAGATGTCATTTAGTTTGTGAAATTATATTTCGCACTCGCGCACACTAATTTTATATATATTTTATTTCCCTTTAAAGCGATTATTTCGTTTTATTTCATCTCACTTTTTTCTTCTTTGCTGTGGCACTTTATTTATACTTCAGCCGGCCTGTGATGTATTCGTTGACATCTGGAATGAAGAAACAAAGGGAAGAAGAGGGAGAGAAAGAAGCACATGAGTGAACAGTTGAAAAGGGTTGTCGCGCCGTAATAGGAAATAATACAAATTATAGAGTATTTACATTAAATTATTTCAAGTACAGTCTTAAGTCCGCTGGGTATTTGAATTTAAATGTTGTCTTGTCGCAATTGGCTTTAAGAGACCTGCAACTCTTGAAATACTTGACCGATTTTGATGTACTATACCTTGTTTTGAAGCCAATTATAATATTATTTTTAAACCTTGTGTTAAAAAACTAATGACAAATTATCATTCTAGACATTTTTCACTGCAATTCAGGTTGATTTTGCACGAAAAAAATCGAAACAAATTCGTAAAAAAGAAGCCACCATTTCACCACTTCCAAACTCACAAAGTCGCTCAAAAATACATCTAAGAAAGAAAGAAATTAATTAATGTAATTATATCAAAAATCAAAATAAAAGAAATAAAACTGTAAAAGCTTAAAATATATAACTCGGTGTTACACTTCAATATTTTTAAAGCAATTGACATTCAAAACAAGTTATAGTACATTGAAATCGATCAAGTATTGAATGAACCCACTTAGTTTCGCGCCAAATGTTTGTAACACCAAGAAATAATTGAGTTAGACCCACCTTTAAGTATACGGATCGGCTTAGAATCACCAACTGAGTCGATTTAACGATGTCTGTCTGTCCGTCCGTCCGTCCGTCTGCTGTCCATCTAAGCTTGTTCGCACTCTACAGGTCGCAATTGTTGTCCGATTGTCATGAAACTTGGCAGAAGTTATTTTTTCTGGCCAAGGACCATCGGTATTGAATTTGGGGGAAATCGGTTCAGATTTAGATATAGCCCCCATACAAATGTCGCTCCCGATTTGACATTTTCCGCTCTAGAAACGACATATTGTACCCGATTTTCTTTAAATTTAGCACAACATCTTATAATCCAACTAGAAACACCTATGCAGAAATTGGGTAAGATCGGTTCAGATTTAGATAAATCCACATATTGTACTTGATTTTCTTTAAAATTGGCACAATATTTTATAATCGAACTAGAAACACCTGTGGTGAAAGTGGGTAAGATTGGTTCAGATTTAGATATAGCCCCCATACAAATGTCGCTCTCGGCCCCATTCTGCTCTATTAATTATCTCTATTATCTAGAAACTACATCTTACATCGGATGTTCATCAAATTTTGCTAATAATTATATGTTTCAACTAGGAATACCTACCGTGAATGAGAAATATATAGGCGCATGTTTTGGCACAGGCTTCAAGTGTTGTTATAGGCCCCTTCAAATGTCCGTCCGATTCATCCTATTACCGCTGTATAATCTGTATTTATCATTCGACGTTGATCAATTTTTGCAGATCATGTTATATTTACTTTACTCGGAATATCTGCTGGCAAATTGGATCAATTACTTTATTATTTACCATACTCATTAAATATGACTAAAGATAAATTTAAAGTATACTGTTTAATTTATATGAACTACATTAAATTGCTCTCATGAAATACCTGGGTTTAGTAATCAGGTATATACGCAGGGAGTGGTGTAGGGTATTATATAGTCGGCCCCGCCCGACTTTAGCCTTTCCTTACTTGTTTAAAAACAAATTATTTTTTCGCAGTTATATTGCTCATAACTCCTGAAAAAATTCTAATCCAAAAATACTCTTTTCAACATTTAAGGTCAAAAATCGTACCGCTTGACATGGAATGACTCTTATTCTATTTGGCTCACCCATCTCAAAACTCATATTCCATTCCGAATATAAAACATTAGACTATAAAATTAATTTTTGCAGTAGATTAGAACAGTCCCAGTTATTCTTTTGTTATAGAAATAATGTTTATATCTTTCTAGCAAATACTTCGTATGCGGTGTAAGGCTATCCCTTTCAGGGTAAATCGCTTGTATACGCTCACAAAATTTGAAACATCGTTTTATGTTGTGGGTGATTCCACGTAAAGTGACCCTTTTTTGGCAAAATTTCAAAATCAATTTATGATTTAAAAAAGTGCCGACAAACATTCGAAATGTTATACTTCTCATAATACATATTTTTGATTATATTTCAAAAAAATAATGACAACAATAGGTCTGATCATTTCCTTTTCCAGATATAGACTGGCGTCGTAACAGGATTTTCGTCATAACGTCACGCCCGTTACAATTTAAATATCCTATATTTCCTATATTCATGAAGAGATGTGGGTAACTTATATAGGGTGTTTTTTTTTGAGGTATAGAACTTCGAATTGAAATAAAACACAAGAAAATCGTTTTAATGTCCATCAATTTGGCTTTATTGGAAGGATAATTTTATGCCATTAATGTTTAAATATGATTTCGGGCATGTGGCCGCCGCGGCTGGCTCGAATATAGCCAATTCTACAGGTCCAATTTTCAACCACGCCACGAATGTTGGCTTCCAAGTCCCCTAACGTTTCTGGTTTGTTGGCGTAGACGAGCGACTTCACATATCCCCAAAGAAAATAATCCAATGGTGTCAAATCACACGATCTTGGTGGCCAATTGACAGGTCCATTCCGCGAAATTATGCGCTCATCGAATTAATTGCTCTGATGGACGATTATGTCGACCATAAAATGGACGGAGCTTGCGGTGAACTTCGCGAACTGAACCATTACTTTCGAAATAAATTTGCACGATTTGCAAGCGTTGTTCTTTTGTCAACCTGTTCATGATGAAATGGCAAACCAAACTAAATATTAATCACTTGACAGCTGACAAAATGGCATAATGGCAAAATGGTGACATAAGAGTCCTAAATCTCTTTCACGTCCGTCTGTCTGTCTGACCGGCTGGTGTACACAACCTTACTTCTATCTCCCACAGAAATCACCATTCCACCGCCATTACGTAAAAATAAACCTTTTATAACATCTATAGGGATGATCAGAATACTGTGAAATTTGATATTTGTCAATATTTGTATATATGCTGCACACACCTGAATATTGGCGGTATTGTCATAGCCCTTCTGGTACCTTCCATGCAAAATAGAATAAGCTTTGGTCAAAATAAAACTGATATACGGATAGTCGAAATCAGTTGCTATATTAGATTTAAAAATAATAATCACTTTAAACCTTCAAAATATGTATGCCTTTGTAAAATTAAATCCTTTACATAAAACATCTATACTGGTGCATGACTTGAAATCTGAATTTATAAATACAGGGTGGCGGAATGAGCTATATGGCTTAAACGTTTTATAACTTTTTATACCCTACACCACAGGGCATAATGTCTTTGTGCATTTGTTTGTAACGCCCAAAAGGAAACGAGATAAACCCATTGTTAATTATACCGATCGACTTAGAATCACTTTTTGAGTCGATTTAACGATGTCCGTCCGTCCGTCTGTCCATCTTGTAATCAAAGTCCAGGTCGCAATTGTTATTAGAACTAAATGAAACTTTGCACAACGAAGTTTTATGTGGTAAGGACGAACGCTATTTAATTTGAAGCAAATCGGTTCAGATTTAGATATAGCTCCCATACAAATTTTACGTCCGATTTTACTTTTTCCGCTCTAGAAACCACATATTTCAACAGATTTTCCTCCAATTTGGCAAGACGCCGTATATTTTAACTAGGTATATTTTAACTGGTAAAAATAGGATAGATCGGTTCAGATTTATATATAGCTCCCATACAAATGTCTACTCCGATTTGACTCTTTCCGCTCTAGAAACCACAAACTTTGACAGATTTTCTTCTATTTCGGCACATCAGCTAATGTTTCAAATAGAAATTACTATAGCGAAAGTGGGTCACATCGGTTCAGATCATATATAGCTCCCGATTTGATTCTTTCCGCTCTAGAAACCACATATTTAACACTCCATAAAATTTGGGAAAGCGTCTAATATTTCAACTAGAAAACCATTGCTAAACATGGGTCGGTTCAGATTTGTATATAGCTCCCATTCAAATTTAGTATTCAAATTTTCTTACAAATACAGATAGAAGTAAGAATTTGTAGTATATTCTCCTGTTATAGCTGCATCGTATATCATGATGATGAAGTGTAGGGTATCATATAGTCGGCCACGCCCGACTTTAACCTTCCTTACTTGTTTATTTATGCGATTATTATATTTTTATTTATTGGGGAATTTTTAGAAATTAGCTTTGAAAAATGATATCCTGTAAGTGATGTCTATGTGGTAGTCATTGGATGATATTGTGTTTCATTATTAAATTAACAAAGTTCATAATTTCTTATAACATCAGAAATTTGAAAAAATAATCCATACTCTTTTCTCTATTAATATACTCAACCGAAAAATGTCGATCGAATACCGTGATCCCAAAAGATCTTAGCTTCGACAAATCTTAGGACAAGTAAGTGCTTTCGTTGACGAATGGAATTAAAATATTTATTTAAAAATAATTCAGCGTATTTACTACTAACGATAAGATCAATGAGTTAAAGGAGAGAGGATTTTTAAAAATATATTCCTTAACCCTCCGTCATGCACATGTTCCGATAGTCACGTACGTAGCGCATGTATCTGGCCAGATACACTATGCATTTCAGTACATTCATATGAAAAATATGCTATTTTAGTGATAATATTACATTGTTATATTGTTATCACGCCAGGCAGATATATATTTTCTATTTTTTTGTATATGCTAAACCACCTACCCGTGGAAAAAAATGTAATGAGAAATAAAACAAGAAAAAATTTATTTGTGTCTTTAATTTAAATTTTTTAGAAATCTGACATAAATAAACTACATATATAAATTATTATGTTTTTATACCTGCGAATCCCAGGAAATGATGAAATATTTCCCGTGAATTCCAAAAGTTCGAAAAAATAAATCCTGCAGATAGATGCATCTAGTGAAACATTTGTATGAAAAGTATATCGAAATCTGATTCAATAGCGTCCTAAGAAATTGCATGGCAATTAGACAAAAAATACGATCTCTATTTTGAACGCAATTTTTGGACAGCTGGCTGTCGGACAGACAGACTGGCATCGTTTAACCAGGTAAGCTAGTAATTCTAAGCCGATCGGTTTACTTAAAGACAAAAAGCGCTCTTAGTGAGAATATTATTTGTATTTTGAGTCTCTTATAAAGAAGAAGAAACTCATATCGTTGCCCTTTTCAAGAATTTCGAAACTGCTTGTATTGTGCTAAAATTGACACCATGCCTTTTCCTTTGATTGACGGGTTGCAGGCGGCCAATTTAAATTAGGCTTCCGGTGGAAATCAAGTCTGCTTCAGAACTCTTCCTCCCTCCCTCACCGTTCCACTCAATTTGAAGTCAAAGAAGAACTCTCGCTTAAAGTGACAATAAAATCGTCAACAATTGACAATTACAAACTTCAGTGCCTTAAAGTGGCGTTTATTTAAACTGATCACCGAGCAGCACCGGCATCGGCAGCTAGTTCCCTCCCCACCACACATCTCAAGTGCAGCAGTAAAAGGAACACAAATGTAACTAAATATACACGACAACATGCAACACATGCAACCAGCCGTGCAGCAACAGTCATGGCAGCGCAGAGCAGCGCGAGCAAAAAAGAGCGACTAAAATTAATTAAAGGAAACGTTGCAGACTATGCGACCGCCCGCCCTGTCAGACAATCTACAACATTTTGCACAACTGGAAAGAAGAAGTATGGCCTCGGAAAACAACACCAACCAGCTAGGCCAGCAATCCGAGAATAGAGTGCGCCAACGTTCTAACGAAGAAGAGGAGCAGGCACAACAGCAGGCCAGGCCAAGGCAGCAGCACATATGGAAATTTAGCCAAGGCAGCAGACACCAGGCACATGCATAGCTGCGTTGCAAGAGACAAGAGGACAAGTTAGATGGATAGTCAGACAGAGCAACAAAGCAACAACTAACACCTCCGCTGGTGCAATGTGATCCAAACACGAGATGCACCAACAACAAGAAAATATGAAAATGATTGTGCCCACACAGAGGCCGATTTTGGCGAAAACTAACATATATGGGTTTCCTCTTCTTCTTCTTCATACTTCGTTTGTTGATGGCGTTTTTTTCATTTTGCCGGCGAAATGGCCATAAGTTTTAAGAAAACGCAAAACACTTTGCCTCGGCTAGAGACGAAAGTGAATGAACACAACCGGGGGAGTTTTCAACTCGTTGCGTTTTTGTTTTTCAACAAAATTTTTTCATAATGATGATGCGATGTGGAGGATGGTGTGTATGGGGACGTTCAAGTACTGTGGGACGAATGTAGGCATTGTAGTAAGAATTTTAATGTCTACGGTCAGTAAAGCTGGAAATAAAGTTTGGATTGTTGGACAGTGTGTCCAACAAATTAAGACTTTTTGATTGGAACAGAACAGCGACCTTATAATTCTGAAAAGGAATGTTGAGTATAACAAACTTATAGTCCATAAATATTGGTAGATAGTGGGTGCTACAGTTGGTTGTATTTCCATTCTATTTTAGTTAAGTACATAGTGTAAAATAATCTAACTCATTATTCAACCAATTTTTGCCGTAAAAGAAAAATTACGAATTTGGAAAAAAAACTTTTTATTTTGCGTGTCTGTGCAGCCAGAGGAATGTGTACACCGAATTCCATAATTCCAGCTGCGCCCATTTGGTTGGTACCATTTTTACCCCCTTGACGTTTCTACGCAATTAGAATTTCATCATTCTAGCTGTAGTCGTTTAGTTGGTACTATTTTTATCCCTCTGTACCATTGTATCCCTTGAAAGTACGAATTTCGAAAAATTCGTTTATTTTCCGTGTCTACGCAGTCAGAGGAATGTATACTCCGAATTGCATGACTCTAGCTGCGGTCATTTGGTTAGTACTATTTTTATCCCCTTTTTCTATTTTGACCCCAAAAAGTACGAATTTCGAATTATCAGTTTATTTTCCATGTCTACACAGTCAGTGGAATGTATACTCCGACTTTCATGACTCTAGCTGCGGTCATTTTATTGGTACTATTTTTATCCCTTTTTCATTTTAACCCCAAAAAGTGCGAATTTTGAAAAATCCGTGTGTATTACTTGTCTATGCAATCAGACACCGAATTTCATTATTCTAGGTACAGCCGTTAGGTTGGTACCATTTTACCCCTTAAAAGTACGAATTTGGAAAAAAATACTTTTATATTATGTATCTACTCAATTAGAGGAATCTACACACCGTATTTCGTGTTTCTAGCTGTTGTCGTTTAATATGTACGATTTTAATCCCTTTTTTGCCCCATTTCACCCCATACAAATAAGAATCACTTTATGGTGCACGTTTTTGCTATAAGGGGAATGAACATACCAAATATCAAGCAAATATAAACAGACATATTGAAAAAACATGCTTAAATACGTTAAAATATTAGGGCTTATTATGGGTTTTTTTCCTATTGTCAGTTCTACCGAACTAAATGATTTGGTTTAGTTATTCAGCACTCACAACAGAGGACAGCTGAGATGGTTAGAGTTCCGTGGTAGCAGGTCCGCTGTTCTACCCCCAGCAGCGGCGGATTTTTTAAAACAGAAATGGAAACCAGTGAAAAAGTGGTTCCATTGCATCACTTTGAAATAACTTTTAAGTCTTTCAAAATAAAGGACTTCCCTCCTATGACAACTCAATGTTAAGTTCATTGGTGAAGATCCCAATTTTCACTACTTCCGAATCATAATATGAAAATCTTTTTCACTTCTTTGGGTGCTCTTTTTTGCTGGGATAATGACAATGTTCCATTGTATTAATGACACTTTACATTAATCTAACACTAATGAAACATTGACATAATTTAATGAACCACTTTACGTAGTATCAATAAACCAATGAACGTTGGTGCAAAAACAATGACAGATTGCTTTGATCTAATGAACGATTTCATTGGGGGAATGCAGCTTTTTCTTTCTGCGTGCAGTCATAAAAATTAGCAGCATCCATTTGGTCGATACCAATTTTATCCCTTTTTCCACATATCCCCCTTAAAAGTACCCTTTTTTGAAAATCACTTTATTTTTACGTGTATATTCCATGAGAGGTATGTACAAACAGAATTTCATTACTCTAGCTTCAGTCGTTTTGTTGGTACAATTTTTGTCCCTCTTTTCTCATTTTACCACTTAAAAGTACAAATTAAAAACACTTTATTATACTGCATTTCGTGTTTCTAGCAGTTGTCGTTTGATATGTACCATTTTTATCCCTTTTTGCCTCATTTCACCCCCGCTTTGTGGGACACGTATGTATGAGCAGTCATATTCAAAAACATTTAAATACTCGAATTATTAGGATTATTTTTGACCTTGTTAGGGAAAAAACTTTCCCTCTGGTCAGATTTCGCCCATTTTCAATCCAAAAACGACCTACACCTAGTAGACGTATTCTTGGGAAATTTGGACGCCCTGGCTCCTTTCGTTTAGATGCTGGCGTGCTTTCAACAGATGGACGGAAGGACATGGCTAGGTCGTCTTAGAATTTTCTGACGATCTAGAATATACATATATGCTTTACAGAATCCAAGGTCGATATTTCAATGTGTTACACACGGAATGATAAACGTAGTATTCCGATATCTTGGAGGTGGAGGGTATAAAAAGTAAGTAAGTTTCAGTTGGTTAAACTGACTTATATATACCTTCACTCTTAGAGAAAATGTGTATGGAACAACTTAAATTTTGATTAGCGCTGTATTATATGAGTGGGAGGTACTAGAAGTTCTGTGGCAGCTTCCACATTTTTAAAAAATTTTAAAAACATGATCAACTATGAGGTCATAGTGAATTACATGTACCCTTATATAAGTTATAAATCATGTAATTGTACATTAGGGCGTACCTCAAAAAAAAAGTTCGCCGTACACCTTCAAATATGAAGTATTATTGAAAGGTAGTTTCAAAAAATTTTTTTTTATTTTTTTATGCCGAACGTAGGGGTCGCGCTTTTACATTTTTCTATATAACTTCTGCATTTATAAACAGATTTTAAAGTGTGATACATCGATGTTTTTGTCTCGACGAGGCCGATTTTTTTGTCTTTGAAGTCATTGAGCTCAAGCACCCCCTTCTGGTACTTGCCCATCATATCTCAGTTGCTACTACCCTAATGTACCACTCTAATATCAGAAAATTAAAGCTCACATAAAATCATGAAACTCTTCCTAAGGAAGTATGTCGATTTTCGCAGCAGAAAAAGTGTTAAACTAGTTTTTTTCTTATTTTACCGAGAGCATTGCATGTATTTATAAGTTGTTCTTTGTATCTTCGATGTTTACAGTCGGTTGTCAAAGTGTAATACATATATTGGTGTTTTTGGCCCATGCGTTGCTCATCGGTGACCGCCATAGCTGATTCATGCACAACATGAGCAAAACTACTTTGTCACATTGTTTCCCTATTGCAAATCGTTTTACCTGTGAAGTAACGGTCTATATTTTATTGTAACAATAAAAATTAGTTCAGTAATAAGGCGTTGGTGGCTCAACAAAGCATTATTAAATATTTCAATTTCCATTATACAACGGTAAAAAAACTAAAAAAATGTCTTTTACGATCAGTGCATTAAACAACACTATGTTACCGACTAAGTACGATGTTATTAATTATTTCTTGTATCTGCGGCATAACACTAATCCCAATAGAAAATTGAGTGCTTTTAAACAAGAAGCTTTCAGAAGCATTACCCTTTTATGGGAGCGGGCAGGCATTCCAATTATATCGGTATCAGGTGTTCGTAAACGGTTGGATAAACTTCTAGACGATTACTATAAATTGGTTAAAAGTCCATTGAAATGCAATGTAAATGAGTGGAATAAATTGTTCTCAATTTCGCGTTGTAAGTGTGGCATAGAAAGAAATGCTCCATGCAGTTGCACCGCCTCTGATAAAATCCCAGACGATGCGAAAGACTTTTTCATCGATCAATGGGGTCCACGGCTGATGACTTTGGATAATGTTTATCATATGATGTCGATGAAAAATTGCGGTGTTCAAACGTGCTCAATTGTTGCACCATCAAAAGCGGTATATACCGAGTTCAACAGTATTGGGTATCAACCAGGCAGCGATGAAGAGCTAGAATTTGAAGAAAATGTTGGCGATTCCTCAGAGAAGATTAAAACAACATTTACGGTGGCGGACATTTCTTTGCGTAATTTTAGTTCGGCTTTGGATCGCAGCGATACTTCAGTTCGCTACGGTGCCTTGCTTGCGACCATGTTAATAAAAGATTTAAAATTGTCTATTGCCGCAAAAGCCAAAGAAGAGTTATCTGCAGAAACAGCCGAAAATATATGTCAGTTCTTTGAAGGGCTTATCATCAATAAAAATAAAATATTTCGAGAACGTGTGAAGTTCCGTAAGGAAGCAAAAGCGGCGGCCAAATGCCATCAATTATTAAAGTGTATCTCTTTCGATGGCAAGAAAGAGCCAACTTTGAAAAAAGTAACCGAGGCAAATGTGACGCGAAATATTGTTTTAAATGAAGAACACATCACCATTGTAAAAGAGCCTGATTCCAAATTCATTGGTTATGCTACGCCCACTGATAGCTCTGCTTTGGGGATCCAGAGGAGCATCGTGGATTACTTGAGTCGTGAAAACTTCAATTTGGATGACTTAGTTGCCATAAGTTGCGATGGAACTGCTACCAACACTGGGTACAAAAGTGGAGTCATTGTGAGAATGGAACGCCATTTACAGAGACCGCTGCAGTGGTTCGTGTGCCTTTTCCACTTCAACGAGTTACCATTTAATGCGCTGTTAAGATCATTGCTTGGAAAACAGAAAGGACCTGGAATCTGGCCCGGAAGTATCGGAGAAGGCATTCAAAATTGCATACACTACCCTGTAAGTTTAATATATTAATAGTGTTTCGTGTCCGTGTGTTCCGTATACTTTACTTGTGAGCATTTTATTAATTAATAATTCGCATATTTTGTTGCTTATTCCGTTTGGTCAGGTCAAACAAAATTTCGAACGCATTACAATGGGAGAAATGCCAGCGAACATAGATGGGTGGAATATTCGAGGCGACCAGCTTTACTTGTATCGTATGGTTCGAGCCGTTCATACCGGAGAATGCGATGAAAAATTAGCCAGCGAGAAGCCCGGCGCTATTTGCAAAGCGCGCTGGCTAACAACAGCCTCTCGAATTCTGCGCTTTTATATGACGTGTACGCAACCCTCGATGGTATTGAGAAAACTGGCTCAGTTCGTTGTGAAAGTGTATGCACCATTCTGGTTTCTTGTAAAAAGCCAACCACTGGCAATTCACGGAAGTCGGAATGTTTTCCTTTATATATGTTGGATTCGTCAGTTGCCAAAAGATATTCAAGAGGTCATCCGTCCGTTCATTGAAAATAACGGATATTTTTTTCATCCTGAAAATATTTTGTTATCGATGATAACAGACCCAGATCAACTAGTGCGTTCAGATGCCTATGATAAGATTTTATCAGCCCGCAATGAAGCCACGGGAAGCATTCGACAAATGTTCGGTCCACCAGTTCATAATTTTATCAATTTTGATAGTGACTCATATTTCAATATGATCGATTGGAAACAATTTGAATTGACTGAGCCGCCATGCTTGCAGTTTTTTTCGCAAGAACAGTTAGAAGCATTCCAATTTTCAGAAGAAATTATCGATTTACCAGGTTAGCACAAGAAAAACTTAATTTGATTGCTTTCTTTGCTGAACTCATTTATTTTCACAGATTATCCATGCCATTCTCAAAACACCGAGCGTTTTGTTCATGTTGTGCATGAATCAGCTATGGCGGTCACCGATGAGCAACGCATGGGCCACATCTTTTCTAAACTTGAGAGCCGCCAAAAATACACCCAACTTGAATCGCGTCGAAATATGGTTGATTAAAATTTTAATTGTACCTTAATTTTTATATTTATTGTTCTAAGAATTGAAATATGATGCGTAAATAGTAGAAGGGGGTTGTTGAGGTCAACGACTTTAAAAACTGAAAACCTGTTATGTGCGGGACAAAAACACCAATATATGCATTACACTTTGACAACCGACTGTAAACATCGAAGATACAAAGAACAACTTATAAATACATGCAATGCTCTCGGTAAAATAAGAAAAAAAATAGTTTAACACTTTTTCTGCTGGGAAAATCGACATACTTCGTTAGGAAGAGTTTCATGATTTTATGCGAGCTTTAATTTTCTGATATTAGAGTGGTACATTAGGGTAGTAGCAACTGAGATATGATGGGTAAGTACCAGAACGGGGTGCTTGAGCTCAATGACTTCAAAGACAAAAAAATCGGCCTCGTCGAGACAAAAACATCGATGTATCACACTTTAAAATCCGTTTATAAATGCAGAAGTTATATAGAAAAATGTAAAAGCGCGACCCCTACGTTCGGCATAAAAAAATAAAAAAAAATTTTTTGAAACTACCTTTCAATAATACTTCATATTCGAAGGTGTACGGCGAACTTTTTTTTTTTACTTGTAACCTGGTACGCTCTATTGTACATGCAATTGTGTGGGAGGTACCAAAAGGGGTGTGCCACGTTGTTTGACAGCTACCAGAAGGGATGTGGCAATACCGTTCATATGAAACGTCCATAAAGTCATTCCCCAAGTTAATATTTCAGAGTATTCCGGTCATCCGTATATAAGTTTTAACAGCTTTAATTTTAGTTAGGATAGGGTGAGTTGTGTGAGAGGTACTAGAAGGGGCGTGGTAAAATCCGCCAGTGCTTCTAAAAATTTTACCTTATACCAAATTCTAGCTAATTCCAAATACATGTATGGAAGTTTCATTGGTTTTAAATTAACATAGGAATTTGGACCAATTGTGTGGTCGCTCATCTTCGAACTTAAACTAAGTTTGGGGAAAATATTACGATGCAATATTTCCTTGCTCCTCTCGAGAGTTATCGTATACACCAGTCAGACGGATGGACGGACATGACCCAAACAGCTTATCATGTTGTGAAACGGATTTGGTCCAAACATACTTAAGTTCTTAAGTAACTCCTTCAATGTCATTTTTTTCTATCCCAAATGATATATACCCTCCTACTCTGTAGAGTAAAGTAAGTATACAAAATGGAGTGATCTGACTATAATACAACTTCTGTAATAGTTCAAATTGGATCATTTTTTCGAAATCAAATTTCAAATTTTCTTTCGACTTATAAGGGCTAGAATTCAATTGATTCAAGGCGTTATCTTTAAAGATGACGATACCCTTTGAATAAAACCTTTCTTAAGAGCCTCTAAAAATATATATATCTAATGGGAATAGATAAGTAAGTCAAAGTTTCTTTTACAATCAATTGGAAGGGAGAAACATTTTTTGGATGCAAGCCTGTGGTACAAATAAATCCCATAGATTGTAGATTTCATAGATTCACAACTGTGATCGTATCATCGAATTGATTTCGCAGTAAGATTCGATTGCAGATCCATGTTCAACTATTTATTTCAATAATCCAAATCATCCCACTGTGCACCCTCTGTGCACACAATGTATGGTTTCTAATACATTTTGTTTGCGCTCTATTTGCAGTATGAATGAACCTTTGAGTCAGCTTTCGGAAGAGAGGTAGAGGAAACGCAAAAATGTTGCAACTAATATTAATTTGACTTAGAGGCATTCGCGTCGCACTGTTTGGGGTTCAGCAAAAACAATACAGCCTTATGGGCTTTGGCCAACAGTCTAGGCAAACAAACAGCAGCAGACAAACAGACGGAGAGCAACAGACAGTCAAGCAAACAAACAAAACCTAGGGACCATTTGCAGCAACCCGGTCGGTCGGTCATATGATTCGCTTGTTATTTGCTTGTTAAATGCATTTATGACGCCGCTAAGCCTGTGACTCTGCTGCTTAGCTTTCAGCCTGACTCCGACTCTGAGATCCACGGTTATAGGAAACCCGTGCGAGAAGTCGACAAACAATTTCAAATGGTCTTTTGTTGTTGGGAAGACCATCCAGTCATCCATCCGGATGGGAGCGATTCTTTATGGTGGAAGTAGCTAGCTCTTACGTGTTCCTTTTTCAATGTCTAGAAAAAGTACATCTGTTTTTCCTTCACAAACGGATCGCAAGACCTGGCTGGTATTTGCATGTTTTATTTGTCTTTGCTGTGCTGCAAGTTGCATGAACGACGACGACGACACTTGGTACTAGAGAGCACACTGCATACACATCCATGAGAATTGTACGGTGTGTTGCAAGGTTTTATTTGTGCTGCTGTTGCTGTTACTGCTGTGCCTGTAGTGTTTATGGGACGACTAATAAATATGCGTGGAAAGAGTTTGCATTTTTTCTATTTGCGAAGTAACAACCATGTACTCCAACACTGTACAGTGGGTCTAAGTGAAGATAGATTGTGATAATCTGTTAGAAAATGCAAACCTCCCACGAAAACTCATACAGACTTTGGGATCTGTGAATGTAATTTGCCTCCAGTCGTCCATTGTCCATTATGCACTGCTCAGTAATAAAGTTCAAGAAGCTCTGAAGAACAGCTATTGGGACACAAACCCTTCTTCGGCGTGAGAGAAGCTAAATTTAAAATCGAACCCATGACCTCAAGAGTTTCTCACAAGTGCAGGTCGATGTTGAAATGGATCGAAACATCTTCTATATGCCGTTATATATGACATGACATTATATATGACATGGATCCGATAGGTCCAATTTGAAGTTGAGCTATGACCTGAGGTTGACTTTGGGCTAGATTAGACTGGACTTGAATTCTGGCCTGCGTTACGACTTTGCTGGTATAGATAGATTGTAGCATACAGCAGCGAATTTATAAAACCTCACAAAAAAGACCAGCGGATTGAATCCAACAATCTTGTTGGTCAATAACCCTTAGGTTAAGTTGTAGTAGATGCCCGTAAGTTTTGAGCACAACAGATGAGTTCAATAAGTGCCAACTAAATTCGGTCCATTGTGCTTCCCGTAAGTAGAAGAGATATGGAAATGAATAGCTGAGGAGAAAGGATAGAGAAGGTGGAGTGAAGTAATGAAGGGAAGGGAAGATGGGTTTATCTTATATTTCGATCAGTATATCCAATGGTTCTTTTGAACGAGGGGAATTTCTGTACAATAAACATAGTAGGTGTTGCACTGATAACTCCAATTATTCATCTAAGCTGCTTCTAAAGATGCCTATAACTGGAAGTTTCTTGCATGCAGTCATGAGGCCTATAACACAGTGTCCAGTGATGAGCCTGTAAGAACTTTGAGTGTCAATTTTTCGAGGCAAAACTGTCCTTTGGCCCGTGTCACATCAATGCCGGTCGATGAGATCGAGCTATCCTGCAGTTCCTTACGAAGAGCCTACAACCTAAGGTGCGACGATACTCTTGTAGTCCTTTAGAAGAACATAGCAGGAGCTGTACTGATCCTCAATTTTCTCCTTGTAAACTGTTTCCACAGAAGTTTTATGCGTGCTGCCATGTGGCCTATCACATATGTCCAGTGCTGACTGAGTGTTCTTTTGTCGAGGGAAATAAGCGTCTCAAATCAATGACCGGTCAAAGAGGTCGAGCTATGCTGCAGTTCATTACTGATTCCCATCTCGAGGCACCAAGGTCATCGAAGAGTCTACATCCTAAGTAGGCGAGACGATACTCTTTCAGCTTCTTCCCTTCTTCGTCAAACCAACTTCTACAGAATTCATTAAATGGGAACGTCATGCGTGCATCCTTAGGGCCTATTCCTCAGTGTCCAGTAAGAACACGTTCAGTGTGAGAACTCAGTGTTCTTTTGCCGAGCGAAAATAGCCCCTTGGTGCTTGTCACATCAATGACCGGCCCCAGAGATCGAGCTTATCTGCAGTTCGTTACAGAATCCCACCTCGAGCTGATTTCTGTCGCTGCCAGTTCGTCGACGTAATTTGCAATTTCCACGAACGGGTCGCGGTTTCTACTAGTCGCCATGGTCGCGGTTTCTACTAGTGCACTGAAGCACACTCGTCCGTTAGTTCGTTGCATTCGATATTAATATGTTCTGTTACCCAGCAGAGCGTGATGTCATGCGCCTCAATTTGGGTTAAATGATGGACGTGATTTTATGGCTTTCTAGTCTAAGGTCTTGAGAGCTGCTCGATGTCGATCCCATTTTAAAATCTGTTTTGCGCCAATGTTAATCGTGTACAACTCTCTGCCTGGAAGACCATACATTCATCGAGAAGTCTGACGGAGATTCTTATATCTAAGGATTCGGAGTACAGACCTGGCCCCCTGCCTCTGGCGGAGATTCTTAGATCTAGGGATTCGGAGTACAGACCTGGCGCCGTGCCCTTCTGCATGTTTGATAAATCAATGACGATTGAGATTTCATTATCACGCCCAAACTTCTCTGCTAGGTATCGCCACATTAAAGTGTTTACTTTGGATTATTTTCGGTAGTCCGTGAGTCCATTTGTTTCTCCATGGTGGGGATTCTTAGATGAGTACTTCTCCATTTTTGAGCCACAGGTGAAGATTATGATTTTACCAGCTTCCATGACGCTGTCTGGCCCTGGTCTCTCGGCTGACTCTCGTCACTTTAAAAGTTTTACTTTGGATTTTCCTCGGTGCCATGTAGTCCGAACGCTGAACTCTCCATCCGATAGTGCCCATGTATTTTAAGATCGAGCCATGTCCATGACATGCGCAGTCTTGAATGGCATGCTTAATTCCTGAAGCCGGATGTCCGTCTTCGCTATGGTGTACCTGATGAATATACGTGCGGGTTGTAGTTTCAGCATCGCCTCCATTACAAGTTATGGAATAGATTTTAAGGCACTAGTTATGCTGAGGCATATAAGTCTCTGTACCTTAGCCAGATGTGAGTGATGAGCCTTCTCCTGCACCGCTGCCCACCATACCACTGATCCACAGGTGAGTTTATTATCGCGGTATATATCCATAGTACAATTTTAGAGAACTCTGGTGGAGATTCTCCATTTTTGAACCATCGGTCAAGATATAGATTTCATCAGCTTCCTAACACTCTCTGATGCTCAAAACTTCGCGGCTGTGTTTCGTACTCTAAAGGTTTTTCTTTGGATTATCCACTGTGCCAAGCAGTCCCATTAATCTCTCCTATGGTGTTCATGCGTTTCAGGATTGAGCCATGACCGTGAGTAGTAGCGAATGACATACCCGATTCCACTGACCGGACGGCCCCTTTAGCTGCGGTGTACCTGATGAATATATCGACGGGTTGTAGTTTCATCATCGCCTCAAGTGCCAGTTATGGAGTAGATCTTATGGCGCGCCGAGGCATATAAGACTCTGTACCTTGGCCACATGTGAGAGATGTTATTTTTTCCGTACCGCTTCCCACCGTATCACTGATCCACTGACGAGTTTTGGTCTTATAATCGCTGTATACATCCAGTCTATCATTTTCAGTTGAAATCCTACATCCGAAAATTTTCCACAAGGCATACTATCACATAATATAACATAGCCTCAAATCGTTTATGGAGACTTAACATTTGGGGACCACATATCGGCGCTCGCCATTGACAATGATGGCGTCACATATTACAGACAAAAAAGTGCGGATCTCGCCGGCCCAAAGCTTTGTGGTTACCACATGTAGGAGATTGTGTCCGACTATGTCTACCAGATGTTTAGTAATACTGGATTCCACTCTCTTTGAAGGCTTGGATGACTTGCAAAAACCTGGGGTATTCCATTGGACATCTTCTAGTCTAAGTGATCTAGATGAGTTTCGTGAGTCGCTTCTCTCGAACGTTTCATGTCAATCGCTTCAGGATAATAACTATAACTCTTGGTACAATTGCCCTGAGTCAAGCTACTTTTGGAGAAGCTGTCGACACGAGTAGGAGATTGAAAGCAACGAACACCTCCTTTCACTCTGTCCGGCTATATGTCTACCAGATGTTTAGTAATACTGGATTCGAATTTCTTTGAAAACTTCGACGACTTCGCCAGTATAGACGCTGGCAAGACACAGTGTTTTGTGAGTTCATGAGGGACGTAAAAGAAGAGTTTAGAGAGTCGCTCTCCTTATACATTCCATGCCAATCGGCAAGCAGTCATGGCTTAAACAACCTCTGCAATAAACCAATTGCCTACCTCCGATACCTTATTGCGTTATTTACATGTAGGAGCCTTATACTCTTCCTGCGAAGTCAATGGCTACAGTTTTCATCACATGGACGAAAGAAGATTCAATAGAACTACCAATAGAAGTCGATGGCGTAATAATTCCAACGGTATCTCACCCTAAATTACTAGGCGTAACATGTTTAGAGACACTGGATACTGCATTCTTTGAAGCTGGGATGACTTGGCTATTATAGACATCAACAAGGCAACTCGTTTTGTGAGTCCAGGGGGACGTGAAAGCCTCAGATGAGTGTCGTGAGTCGATGTGAGATGTAAAACCAGCGTTGGACCTTTCTGCCCTAAGTATTTGCTGACTGCAGCCACAACCTATCCCTACCAAACACATCTTTCTCCTGCGCCCACTGTGCATCGCCAGAAAATAGTGTGCTCCTCTATGAGACTAGCCAGCATAAAGCGTGGAGTATATTTTTTATGTTGCATGCCTCATTTCGGTAGTTGTTGTTGGACGGTCGGTCGTTTGGTTGCTTGGATGCTTGCTTGCCTGCCTGCCGCTTTTGTTGTTAACTAGTGGCAAGTAGTTAAATGCTTTTCAAGTCTATGCCGAGCATTTAATAACAATTTGGTTTGGATTTCTCCATAGTTTCTATTTCACTCGTTCGTCTGTCTTCTTCTTGCAACTCCGTTGCCGCAGCTTTATGTTGCATATGGCCTCGTTGCCGTTGGTGTTGGTGGTACTGCCAGGCCATGGCGGTGGCGTTGGAATGTGGTTCGCAGTGTGTTCTTTCCCATTTTTGGTTTGGGGTTATTAATTGCTCAGCAACCAAAAAAAAAAGTATGAATATAAATTCTGTGCATTTGTTGCCCGGTGTTCGGTTGCATTTAGCCTTTGCAGTGCTGTGCTGCGCTGTGTGTCTTAGTGCAGTAATTCATTGTCGGGAAAAATAGTGCATTTTAATTAAGACATTGTTTTGGGAATTTTCAATTGTTTCAAAGGATGTTTAGTATGGCCTGGAAGAGAGCGCACTGGGCTGGGCTGACTATACAACTAAGAAACTTTACAGACTTCTTTAAAGTCTCACGAATGTTTGAGGGAGAAATGATAAAATATGAGATTACAATGGGAAATTTTTATTAACAAAAGTTATTTTTGTGGATGCGCCGTGGTGTCATGGACTACTTCATGGTTTGGGTGGTTTACATGGCCGCTCACTTTCGTGGAAGTGCTTTAAGGCATCAATTTGCTTGGACCACACCTCTAAGAAAGATCTATTATAGCCAGCCTGAAGGATAGACATATTTGGTGAGATCAGTAATATCACTTTCCCACATCGAATCAATATCGTGGGTAATTGTTGCCAGAGGGCCTGTGGGTTTATTAAAGCTAGGCAGTCGCATAAGAAGTGTTAGGCTGTATATTATTCCTCTTCGTTGTAGCAGCTGCAGCAGTGATAGTTGCAATGTAGCTTCATAGATTACCTACTTGCTGTTCAACCAAAAATGTGTTTAATCACTAAAGCTGATCAAATCGCCAAAATTGTAATCCATTTCTAACTGATCGCAACCGTGAGACGGGTCGTAAGTGGTTGCAATCTCTTCGCCATAATCGAAGGGAATTAAGCAAACTTTCAGCAACAGCTGAAATATTCTCGTTTGAAGATGGAGATTCGTGTATGAACTGGTTGTTTAGCAAGTGTTCGAATCGTCATAAAGGAATTTCGTTTGAAGAATTTCATTCGAACGTGAACAGGTTAAAACCAGTATGTTGGTCTTGTTGGTATCCCCTAGACGGAGTCTAGGATCTTAATATATTATTTCAGTACGTATTTCTGCTTCGTACGAAGATCACACACAACTTTGACAAACATAAAAACAAACAATAACGCCATCTGCATGTGGATGTCACAGTATATGGTCGATCTTCCACATGCCAGCATCAGCTGATGTCGATCATATGGTCGATCGTCAACATGCCGGCCTCCTTGCACTAGTGCGAAATGATGATGACGCCGTTTACATTGTAGTTTTTGTGCTTGAAATCCTTTGTTGTTGTGTACATTGTTTTTGCAAGTACATGATTATGTGGTAGATGCTGCTCTGATTGCGTAATCCTGTGACGACTTGACCTATTTCTTCCTATAACGTTGAATAATGACTCGTAGAGTCGTGTAGAGGGAAGCAATGTATATTTGCTTTATTCACCGTCGTTGGATCGTAAAGCCTTGCTTCAAGCTTGTTGGCTTGGAGAACCATGTCACGTAATGACATTTTATTTAATTAATTTGGAAGGATATGCCGACACCACTAAACGCGCCCTGCAGATTATCACTAGTTTCTAGATCGAGGGTGGTTTCGAAGGACCATGAACAGGTTCCAACCAGTATGTTGGTCCTGTTGGTATCCCCTAGACGGAGTCTAGAGGAGACAATTTATAAAAACACACAAATTTGGATTTTAATATTTTATTTCAGCACGTATTGCTGCTTCGTACGAAGAACACACACAACTTTGACAAACATAAAAACAAAACATAAAACAGACAATAACGCCATCTGTATGTGGATGTCACAGTATGTCATACATGCATCAGGTGACGTCGATCATATGGTCGATCTTCCACATGACTGCATCAGCTGATGTCGATCATATGGTCGATCGTCAACAGAACGATTGCTCGGTTGGACGAAGTCTTCGACATTAGATATTTTATAGCTCTCGAAAAGTTTGCCGAACAGTGATTAGGATAGATTGTGCTAGCAGAGTCAGAAAGTGTGTATCTGATTCACTTAGACCAGAAGAGACCTGTCATGGCCTTTTACGCCCCTCATCGAAACCAACCAGGGCGACTCACAAACCACTTCCTGTTTTCAACGTATACACTTGCCTAGACGTCCAAACCTTCTCAGTGCCATATTCTCTGTCTTCTGGTCATATAGGAGCTCGTCCTTATAGTTGCTCCAAATTCGTTTGACTCGTTGTTCAGTCTCTGGGCAGTCAGTCTATAAGGCAATTCCCCGACAATGCTGAACTTAAAGTGTACAATTAAAATCTTTCAATTGAATGGTGGCAGACCGAACTTCTCATATCATACTTTGGATAGACCATCTGCGCTATTTTTTGCTGGGCTAATTTATCACTGACACTCTAATAAGGTGAATATCGAACTGCATGACCATATCCGCAATAGATGCATGCGAATCTCAGGTTGTTCTAGGATTTAAGGTTGCCAAGTCCTGGGATCTGATGCTACCATCCTGACTATCCGAATAGTTGTTGACGCCAACGATCTCCACAACATTGTGGTCATAACTACTGCATGGTAGACACTGCAGGCCTACGAACAAAAACGTCTAATGCCAACTTACGCACATCTAATGCCCAGGTGGCAGTGCATCCACAAAAAGTTAATGTTTGGTGGGGATTTTAGGCCGACGACAAAATTTGGTCCGTGTTTTTGAGAAAACATCGTTTGTGAGGTCATCTGCACCAATGTCGAGCTGTGCAGATAATAGATAACGACGACGTGTGGTTCTAACTGGACGGCTCCCCAGCGAGCGCCACAACTGACATTATTTATGTGCACATCGTATCAGGCAGTGTCACAGATAGCAGAGTCTATCATGAACACTAATCCCTCCAAGTCAATAGGCCCAAACGGAATATTTCTGCTGATGCTTAAGTACTGACGCAGGAATCTTATTCTTGACAATAACAAAAAACCCTCAACTTGTCGATAACCAGCCTAATCATATCCAAGGTCTGGAAAATGGGTTTACCCAAGCCAGGAAAAGTTACGGTGCAAGGCGATTCATATCAACTAAACTCCCTCTCTAGCTTGGGCTGCCTGCAAGCGAGCATCAGCAGAGATTCCGTAGGTTGCCGAGCACCACCACTGCACTTAACGCCATTAACATATTTATCAGCCACAGTATTATCGGTAGAAGGCTCTGCGAAAGAGTAGTTCTTGGGGTGCTCGACCTATCGAACGCATTCGATATGATCGACTACTCCGTCCTCATCCAAGACTCAAGCCTTCCCATCTTGACGAAGAGATTGATCGTGAATTATATGTGTGATAAACAGAGTTTAGAACCAAAACTACAGTTCGACTGGTTTAAAACCTCATCCGAAGAATGTCAAGAAAAGCATGTGGATCACATCCGACAACATCTCACGGGTCCTCATGTCAGCCAGAACTAGGGAGGCTTCATGCAGACTTAGTTGAAGTTTAAGTTGTCATTGGAGGACGCCACAAAACATAGCAGACATTGAGTGAATGCTGCCAAGAAAAACACGGGATCATCCAGGCACAACTCAGATCTGGATGGTGTAGTCGACTCAATTTTTACACAACTGAAACATAATAATAATTATGTATACTTGCAGGGACAACTCTGGCTACCGGATATTTTGCGTGAGTGATGTGATATATCACCTTGGACGTCATCAGTTGGACCATCCAAAACACAGTTTCTCGGGTTTGGATCCACGTAGTGGCAGTTAAGGAAAAGTATATGAATCACATCCCACAACATCTCATGGATCCATTTACAGGGTCCTCATATCAGTCAGGACTGGGGCGGCTTCGTGCAGAGTAAGTTCAAGTTTAAGTTGTCATTGGAGGACGTCACAACCACATTGAGAAAAACGCATTGTCAGCCTGGCTCAACTAAGATTTTGACTTAATTTGATGACTCAATTCATATCTGGTCTATACTTGACGATCCTATTCCTCTGGCCACATATAACCACTCACCTTTTTAACTGGGCAGCATAGCCGACTTCTCTCTCTCTCTGGTCAAATCCGGTTGATGTGGCAAGATTCCCGGAGCATGAGATCGAAGAACCGGCATATAACACAACTAACACATCACCCTGGCTACCGGATATTCCACATCAGCGATGTCAACTGTTTACAAAGATCGCGCCATTTGACACCTCTAAACTCTTTCTGGGGAATACACCACAAAAGACTAATGTCCTTAAAGAATACTTAACCCAGGTCATCGCTCACATTTGACCAGATTTTTAGCGATATGTTATTGAAAATTGGACCGTCGGAAGAAACCGCAGACATGGGTGATGTGCATCGACTCGCCCTTATTGGAAACCCTTAACTTCGGGTGACTCTTGTTGGGTGTTGTGGAACAATCGTGCTGCCCACATATATATTTTGAGGTGTTGCGAATATAAATAAAATTTGTACTACCGATTACTTTGACTTTGAAAGGTAGAATATCATTTATTTATTTATTTTTATTTTCAGGTTTAAGTTGGACATTTGCAAAATGGAACACTATACGCTCGAATTGGGAAATATTAAAAACTTACTTCAAAAGTAGTGAGTCAGTAATATAAACTGTAAGAAATTTACGTGGAAAATGTTCGAGCAGAGATCGGCCTTCAGTTCAGCCTTCATTAAGCTCATTTTATCTCGGTGGTTATGCCATTAAGCAAAATTGCCACATATGGGGTTCAGAGAACCCACACGAAGCTATTGAGAAAACAATGCATCCACAATGAGTCACTGTTTGTTGTGGATTTTGTGGTGTACTAAATAATGTGGATGATCGGATGAGGTACTGGCCGAGCCAGTCGTGGTAGTCAAATGAATGATATTGTGTTCCATTACACCGTACGACAATTTTTAAAAAAGTCGTTACCCTTGAACCGAATGATCTACGCAATTATAGGCAAAATTGTAATAATTGGCGTTTTCAGTTTTTCATTTCCTCATCCTGTTGCCTCTTCATAGGTCTACAAAGTTACAAAGGATACATTTTTCAAATAAATATTTTATATACTTTTAACTTTTAAAAAAAAAAAAAACGCATAAAATTTGCAAAATCTCATCGGTTCTTTATTTGAAACGTTAGATTGGTCCATGACATTTACTTTTTGAAGATAATTTCATTTAAATGTTGACCGCGGCTGCGTCTTAGGTGGTCCATTCGGAAAGTCCAATTTTGGGCAACTTTTTCGAGCATTTCGGCCGGAATAGCCCGAATTTCTTCGGAAATGTTGTCTTCCAAAGCTGGAATAGTTGCTGGCTTATTTCTGTAGACTTTAGACTTGACGTAGCCCCACAAAAAATAGTCTAAAGGCGTCAAATCGCATGATCTTGGTGGCCAACTTACCGGTCCATTTCTTGAGATGAATTGTTCTCCGAAGTTTTCCCTCAAAATGGCCATAGAATCGCGAGCTGTGTGGCATGTAGCGCCATCTTGTTGAAACCACATGTCAACCAAGTTCAGTTCTTCCATTTTGGGCAAAAAAAAAGTTGGATATCATCTCACGGTAGCACTCACCATTCACAGTTACGTTACGATTCGCATCATCTTTGAAGAAGTACGGTCCAATGATGCCACCAGCCCATAAACCGCACCAAACTGTGACTTTTTCTGGATGCATTGGTAGCTCTTGCAATGCTTCTGGCTGATATTCACTCCAAAATCGACAATTCTGCCTATTTACGTACCCATTGAGCCAAAAATGAGCTTCGTCGCTGAACACAATTTCTTTCTTTCTGAACTTTCTTAACAGAGCACGCATTTTGATAATAAAATTCAATGATTTGCAAGCGTTGCTCGTTAGTAAGTCTATTCATGATGAAATGTCAAAGCATACTGAGCATCTTTCTCTTTGACACCATGTCTGAAATCCCACGTGATCTGTCAAATACTAATGCATGAAAATCCTAACCTTCAAAAAAAATCACTCTTTATTTCAAGTTGAACCCTTAGTTTTTCTAGTTTATTCATATCTTGGTTTTAAGAGACAAAACTTTAAATGGTTGTTAATTCTGAAGTAATAATTAAAAAGTTTTTTCCCTTTTAAAGGGACAACAGGATAAGAAAACTAAAAACGCCAATTAACTCTATTTCACTTATAAAGGGTGATTTTTTAGCTATTATATTTTTGGCAGCACTGGTTTAAACAGCTGACGCACGTTTCGCGTTTTGTTTCACTGTCAAACATCTTCAGATTGGTCTATAATTTAACCATGAATCGTCTTAGAAACGAACAACGCTTGCAAATTATTGAATTTTATTATCAAAATGCGTGCTCTGTTAAGAAAGTTCATCGCGCGCTTCTTCTGTTCAGCGACGAAGCTCATTTTTGGCTCAATGGGTATAGGCAGAATTGTCGATTTTGGAGTGAATATCAGCCAGAAGCATTGCAAGAGCTACCAATGCATCCAGAAAAAGTCACAGTTTGGTGCGGTTTATGGGCTGGTGGCATCATTGGACCGTACTTCTTCAAAGATGATGCGAATCGTAACGTGGCTGTGAATGGTGAGCGCTACCGTGAGATGATATCCAACTTTTTTTTGCCCAAAATGCAAGAGCTTGACTTGCATGACATGTGGTTTCAACAAGACGGTGCCACATGCCACACAGCACGTGCAACAATAGACTTATTGAGAGGCGAGTTCGGTGAACATTTTATTTCACGTTCGGGACCGGTCAATTGGCCGCCTAGATCGTGCGATTTACCACCTTTTGACTATTTTTTGTGGGGCTATGTTAAAGCTCATGTCTATACAGACAAGCCTGCTTCAATTGCCGCATTGGAAGACAACATTGAAGCATTTATTCGTGAGATACCGGCCGAAATGTTGGAAAGAGTATACCAAAATTGGACTAAGCGGATGGACCATTTAAGGCGCAGTCAAGGTCAACATTTGCATGAAATAATCTTCAAACATTAAATTATATGGACCGTACTATCGATTCAAATAAAGATTTCATGCATTTTTCTGAATTTTATGTGTTTTTTTTTGAAAAACTTTCTTACAGCTTTTAAAAAATCACCCTATAGTTCCAGATGTATATTATTTGGTTAAAGTGTAACATGGACTCCTGACAGTTTTTATACACTCCACGAGAGTATTATGTCTTTGTGCATTTGTTTGTAACACCCAAATGGAAACGAGTTAGACCCATCGTTTATTATACGGATCGGATTAGAATCACTTTATGTGTCGATTTAGCAATGTCCGTCTGTCCATCTATTGTTGTAATCAAATTACATATTGTACTTGATTTTCTTTAAATTTGGCATAATATCTTATAATCCAACTAGAATCACCTTTGGAGAAATTGTGTAACATCGGTTCAGATTTAGAAATAAGCCCCATACAAATGTCGCTCCCGATTTGACATTTTCCGCTCTAGAAACCACATAGTTTACTCGATTTGCTTCAAATTCGGCACAGTACCCTATAATTGAACTGGAAACAGCTATGGTGAAAATCGGTTCAGATTTAGATATAGCCCCCATACAAATGTCGCTCCCAATTTGACATTTTCCGCTCTAGAACAGACATATTGTACCCGATTTTCTTTAAATTTGGCACAACATCTTATTATCCAACTATAGGGTGTTTTTCATTGAGGTATAGAACTTCGAATTGAAATAAAACACAAGAAAATCGTTTTAATGTCCATCAATTTGGCTTTATTGGAAGGATAATTTTATGCCATTAATGTTTAAATATGATTTCGGGCATGTGGCCGCCGCGGCTGGCTCGAATATAGCCAATTCTACAGGTCCAATTTTCAACCACTTTGAGTTGATGGACAAAGCTCCAATTGCTGTGCACGGAGGCGAATCGATTCATTCGGGTCCTCTTCAACACTTTGCTCTACAGCGGCAATTGTTTCTTCGGTGCGCACTGTTCGACGTCTCTGCGAATGCGTATTATCACATAGAGTAAACGTAGTGCGAAAACGATCCATGGTTAACCGAATTAATTGCTCTGATGGACGATTATGTCGACCATAAAATGGACGGAGCTTGCGGTGAACTTCGCGAACTGAACCATTACTTTCGAAATAAATTTGCACGATTTGCAAGCGTTGTTCTTTTGTCAACCTGTTCATGATGAAATGGCAAACCAAACTAAATTTTAATCACTTGACAGCTGACAAAATGGGCGCCAGTTAAAAAAGTGATGCCAACTTAAAGTTTTATACCCCAATAAAAAAACACCCTTTAGAAACACCTATGCAGAAGTTGGGTAAGATTGGTTCAGATTTAGATATTGCCTCCATACAAATGTCGCTCCCGATTTGACTTTTGCCGCTCTAGAAGCCACATATTGATTTTATTTGAAAATGGCACAACATTTTATAATCCAACTAAAACAAGTAAGGAATGGCTAAAATCGGACGGAGCCGACTACATGATACACTCCACTTTCTATCCAATTACAATTCAATTCTGTAAAAAAGTGAAACCGGGGAGGATTTTTGTATCCCGTAAATGTATGTATTTGACAAAAAAATTTAAATCGGATAGGACATCTTTATGGGGGTATATTGAAACATGGAACGGTGTCACCCGCGTTCACCATGTATGTTTATAGGCGAAATATAATATGTAAAGTTTGGCCAAAATTGGTTAAACATCTGTATGGCGGCTATATCTAAATCTAAACCGATCTAACCGATTTTCACCACAGCTGTTTCCAGTTCAATTACAGTGTACTGTCCCAAATTTGAAGCAAATCGAGTGAAATATGTGGTTTCTAGAGCGGAAAAAGTCAAATCGGGAGCGACATTTATATGGGAGCTATATCTAAATCTGAACCGATTTGACAGATTTTCGCCATAGCTGTTTCCACTTCAATTATAGGATACTGTGCCAAAATTTAAGCAAATCGAGTGAAATATGTGGTTTCTAGAGCGGAAAAGGTCAAATCGGGAGCGACATTTGTATGGGGGCTATATCTAAATATGAACCGATCTGACCGATTTTCACCATTGCTGTTTCCACTTCAATTATAGGGTATTGTGCCAAATTTGAAGCAAATCGAGTGAAATATGTGGTTTTTAGAGCTCAAAAAGTCAAATCGGAAGCGACATTTGTATGGGGGGTATATCTAAATCTGAACCGATTTGCTTCAAATTAAATATCGTCCTTGGTCCACAAAACTTACTTGTGCCAATTTTTATAAGGATCGGACTATAATTGCGACCTGTAATTTGATTACAACAATAGATGGATAGACGGACAGACAGACAGACGGACAGACGGACATTGCTAAATCGACTCAGAAAGTGATTCTAAGCCGATCGGTATAATAAACGATGGGTCTAACTCGCTTCCTTTTGGGTGTTACAAACAAATGCACAAAGGCATAATAATCTCGTGGAGTGTATAAAAACCTATGGTGTAAGTGGGTAAGATCGGTTCAGATTTAGATGTAGCCCAAATACAAATATGTCTCCCAAATGTTTAACAGATTTTGACCAAACTATACAAATTATATTTCACCTATTTCGTTCCAGGTTTCAATATACCCTCATACAAATGTCCTTCCCGTTTTCACTTTTTCACCAAATTGAATTGTATTCGGATATAAAGTGGAGTGTATCATAGAGTCGGCCCGCCCGACTTTACCCTTTCCTTACTTGTTTTTAAATGTCAAAGTTCGATCTTTGCAATAAAACCAGAAATTAAAAAAAAATCTTTACTTTTTTATGGCCGATTCTAATTTAAAATGTTACATGGCCCACCCTATAGAATGCCAAACTTAATATTCGCATCTCATTGCAGAAGTTTTAAGCAGATATCATCTTTCATAAAAATACCTGTTGCCCAGTGTTATGAGATAAATTGGTGGTAGTTTGTGCCCGTGTGACAGCGACATTTTCCTAAGAAATGTCCTTGGTTACTGTTGCAAATGCTTGTAGACAAAAGCCTTTTTCGAATACTTTGATACCACCATCATATATATATACATTTAAAGCTGAATTTGAAGTCCTTTCAAGGCAAAATGTACAAACAAACACACACACTTATATGGAATGCGAAAAACTACCACTTTCGTACAATTTATTTAACCTTACTTTCATTTGATAACCTTCATATGGTTCAAAATGCATAACTATGACATACAACGTTGCATCACGACGATGCACTTATGTCGTTCACCAAAAACAACAAAAAAGCTGACTGAAAAGTGAAACTAGCAGTTTACGCTCCTTGTTCTTTAGTCCTCACCTCATCCGATGCATTTTAAATGACATCATCTGTGAATGGAAAGGACGAACGCAAAAAAAGCAAGAAATGACGACGCAGTTAATGGTATTCACATTTTTCCAACAACCTCTAGTGTGGGAAAGGGGTAGAGGAGGTGGCTTACTTCTTACTAACATTTCTATAGTTTGCGTTTGCTTTCACAAAAAGCTTTGAAAAGAATTTTCTTTCTTTCTTTCTTCATGCCAGCAGAGTGGAGAGGGAAAAGCACACAAGAATTTCTGGGGTTTTCATTCATGCCACCGGGTTTTATATTTTTTTTTTCGCAATGCACTCTCTCTCTCTCTGCGAGTCTTTTTGATATAGAACATAATTTATGTTAAATGTCATTTAAATCTTCTAGTTTTCCCATGCTCTGCTCTGTTCTGTCTTTCGCTCATTCTTTATCGCTTGCTAGCAACAAAAACTATAAAATGTATTTGGCTTAGAGAAACAAAACGTGTCAAAATAAGACACCAAATATAGAGCTTTACGTTCTATAGCCTGAAAAGCAAGCAAGCAAGTGAACGAACGAACGAAACACTGAATATGTAGTGTCAGCAGCAGGCGGCCCTCTTTCTGTTGACAACCAAAGATGAGCAAAAAGAAAGCGAGACAACCACCGAAGGATATAAGTACAGAAGAGCGGTGTACCGTGGAACATGGTGAGACAATTAGAATTTAAAATAATAGGTCTCATCATCATCTATATAGGTCTCATCTTTAAGGCTATGTTTGATTTGATACTTGGTCAAAAGAGATTATTAGAAATGGCTGATAGGGGTGGGTCATTTAAATTAGAATCGCCTATAAAAAAAGTAGTGATTATTTTTTCAAATTTCTGGTTTTATTGGAAAGGTTGAACTTTGTCATTTAATAATGGAACACATTATATATATCATTCATATGACTACCACTACTGGCTCGGCAGTACCTCATCTGATCAACTCAATTTTTCAGTTCAGCCCAAAATCCACACAAAACAGTGACTCGTTGTGGATGCATTGGCTACTCAATAGTCACGTGTGAGTTATCTGAACCACATATGCGGCAATTTTGCTTATTGACATAGCCACTGAGATGAAAATGAGATTCATGAAGGTTGAAGTGAAGGCCAATCTCTTCTCGAAATTTTTACAGTTTGTGTAAAGACTTCATTATATTAATATTATATTATTATACCCTACACCACATGGTATTGTCTTTGTGCATTTGTTTGTAACACCCAAAAGGAAACGAGATAGACCCATCGTTTGTTATACCAATCGACTTCGAATCACTTTTTGAGTCGATTTAGCGATGTCCGTCCGTCTGTCCATCTATTCTTGTAATCAAAGTCCAGGTCGCAATTATTGTTAGAACTAAATTTGCACAACGATGTTGTATGGGATAAGGCCGAACGCTATTTAATTTGAAACAAATCGGTTCAGATTTAGATATAGCTCCCATACAAATTTTGCTTCCGATTTTACTTTTCCCGCTCTAGAAACCACATATTTCTACAAATTTTCCGCAAATTTGGCCAGACGCCGTATATTTCAACTAGAAACAGCTCTGATAAAATTAGGATAGATCGGTAGATTTATATATAGCTTCCATACAAATGTCTCCTCCGATTTGACTCTTTCCGCTCCAGAAACCACAAACTTTGACAGATTTTCTTCAAATTATTCAAAACAACTTATATTTGAACTAAGAACAGCTCTGGTAAAAATGGGATAGATCGGTTCAGATTTATATATAGCTCCCATATAAATGTCTCTTCCGATTTGACTCTTTCCGCTGTAGAAACCACAAACTTTGACAGATTTTCTTCAAATTTGGCCAAACAGCTTATATTTGAAACAAGAAAAGCTCTGGCAAAAATAGGATTGATCGGTTCAGATATATATATAGCTCCCATTTAAATGTCTCCTCCGATTTGACTCTTTCCGCTCTAGAAACAACAAACTTTGACAGATTTTCTTCAAATTTGGCAAAACAGCTTATATTTGAACTAAAAACAGCTCTGGTAAAAATAGGATAGATCGGTTCAGATTTATATATAGCTCCCATACAAGTTTATCCTCCGATTTGACTCTTTCCGCTCCAGAAACCACAAACTTTTGACAGATTTTCTTCAAATTTGGCAAAACAACTTATATTTGAACTAAGAACAGCTCTGGTAAAAATAGGATAGATCGGTTCAGATTTATATATAGCTCCCATACAAGTTTATCCTCCGATTTGACTCTTTCCGCTCCAGAAACCACAAACTTTTGACAGATTTTCTTCAAATTTGGCAAAACAGCTTATATTTGAACTAAGAACAGCTCTGGTAAAAATAGGATAGATCGGTTCAGATTTATATATAGCTCCCATACAAGTTTATCCTCCGATTTGACTCTTTCCGCTCCGGAAACCACAAACTTTGACAGATTTTCTTCATATTTGGCAAAACAACTTATATTTTAACTAAGAACAGCTCTGGTAAAAATAGGATAGATCGGTTCAGATTTATATATAGCTCCCATACAAATGTCTCCTTCGATTTGACTCTTTCCGCTCTAGAAACCACAAACTTTGACAAATTTGTCGAAACAACTTATATTTCAACTCAAAACAGCTCTGGTGAAAATGGGTCAGATGAGTTCAGATATATTTATATATATATATATATATATATATAGCTCCATTACAATTTTCACTACTGAATTAATTATTCCTGCTCTAGAAATAGCATATTTGACCAGATTTTCTTCTAATTCGGCGCATCAGCTAATGTTACAAATAGAAATTACTATAGCGAAAGTGGGTCACATTAGTTCAGATTATATTCAGCTTTCGATTTGATTCTTTCCGCTCTAGAAACCACATATTTAACACTCCATAAAATTTGGGAAAGCGTCCAATATTTCAACTAGAAAACCTTTGCTAAACATGGCTCAGATCGGTTCAGATTTGTATATAGCTCCCATTCAAAGTTTGTGTTCAAATTTTCTTACAAAGTATGGAATTTGTAGTATATTCTCCTCTTACAGCTGCATCGTACATTATCCGGTTCAAATGTAATGACCTTTTAATAGCCTACACCATAGGGTATATTTACTAAGTGTAGGGTATCATCTAGTCGGCCACGCCCGACTTAAGCCTTTCCTTATTTGTTTTTCTTTTGGACAATTTCAATTAACTCCTTGTCATTTGTTTTCATTCTCCTTATGTTCCCAAAACACTGTGCAGCTTTAGTGAATTGAAATGAAATAAAAACTGGGCAAAGTTGCAGTTGCATGTCGCTGCCGTTCGTTCATTTTTCTCTGTGTATTGCACATGCACTTGACAGTTACATTAAAAATAAAGTCATATTGTGACAGTTGGTAATGGTTGTTAAGACAAAAGGTAATATCATTTTTTCATCCTGTATTCAGCTCCCCTCAGATTTTTTTGCTTTACTTTATACATTTGATTGTTATGCTGCAGATGAAAAATAAAAGAATTGCTGGAAAGACCTAGGGCGGAGATTTTGTGGATTATTATTGTTCATTAAGACGATGGAGTATTTAGGAAGGAACGTTTGTTTAAAGAAAGTTAGTTAGCTAATCAATAAATAGAAAGGACCTAGACTTATCTTCCGATAAGTATGAAAGACATGAAAGGTATTATGCCCAATGCCATGAAGCACAACCTGGATAAAATAACATATTCGATTTTTTTCTTTCTTAAAATCAGTCAATATTTTGTTTAAATTGGTTGGTTGGTTTCTCTCATAAAAATTCGACAAAAACGGTGAAAAATATCAGATTACCAGAAATACCCGAATTACCAAAGTGGGGAAAATGTGTTCCAAAATTGGGGATTTCTCATTAAATGTCACCATGCTTTTTTTACCACTCTTATCTGCTTTGATGATTTAAAAGTAATTTTATTGGTCTTCAAATCGTAAAGGTTGATTCCATTGGAACGGGTGTGACACTTTTGCTTAAATATGTTTAAATATCTCCCATATTCATTGACTGAGATTTTTGATATACTGCCAATTGAAAACGACAGGTTAATCCGAATAATATTTCAAATACAAATATGTCTTAGCATTTTAAATATAGGAGATATACTACAATCTAGAGCGTCACGGGTGTGACCTTAACTTTGAAGAAAATCTTGAGGTTTTACTTATTTTCCTTATTTCTACAATATTCTTCCATTACATGACCATAGCTCAAACACCTTCTTCTAAAGTATACATTACCGACATCTCTTTATGAATATAGGAAATATAGGATACTTAAATTGTAACGGGCGTGACAGTTTGACGGAAATCCTGTTACGACACCAGTCTATATCTGGAAAAGGAAATGATCAGACCTATTGTTGTCATATTTTTATTGAAATATAATCAAAACAAGTAAGGAAAGGTTAAAGTCGGGCGGGGCCGACTATATGATACACTCCACTTTCTATCGGAATACAATTCAATTCAGTAAAAAAGTGAAAACGGGAAAAATTTTGTATGTTTCCTGATCACAGGCTAATATTACCTGGTCCAATTTGTTAAATCGAGAATAATATTTGTATCGGGGCTATATTCAAACATGGAATGAAGTGACTAACTATCACAATAAGTTCTTCTAGTTGAGATAAAAGGGTGATTTTTTAGCTATTATCTTTTTGGCAACACTGGTTTAAACTACTGACGCACGTTCCGTGTTTTGTTTCACTGTCAAACATCTTCAGTTTGGTCTATAATTTAACCATGAATCGTCTTACAAACGAACAACGCTTGCAAATATTGAATTTTATTATCAGAATGCGTGCTCTGTTAAGAAAGTTCATCGCGCGCTTCTTCTGTTCAGCGACGAAGCTCATTTTTGGCTCAATGGGTACGTAAATAGGCAGAATTGTCGATTTTGGAGTGAATATCAGCCAGAAGCATTGCAAGAGCTACCAATGCATCCAGAAAAAGTCACAGTTTGGTGCGGTTAATGGGCTAGTGGCATCATTGGACAGTACTTATTCAAAGATGATGCGAATCGTAACGTAACTGTGAATGGTGAGCGCTACCGTGAAATGATATCCAACTTTTTTTTGCCCAAAATGCAAGAGCTTGACTTGCATGACATGTGGTTTCAACAAGACGGTGCCACATGCAATTGTAAGGAAATTTTCAAATTTCACTCAAATAAAATCATGGCTCATAATAGTGCTTGCGATCACAGAAAATAAGAAGTTAGATAACATTTTAAGTAGCGGTTCCAGTCAAGGAATGCACGGTAGGGCCAATGACCAGTTTTTGAGGTAAACAAGATTTGGAAGGAGTAGTCTTTTGAAATTTCAAACATCAAGATACGGTGCTTACCAAAGAAGTCTATTAAAAGTTAAAGCCACGCCCACTTAAGTAGGAGGGTAGTATTTTTGGGGACAAAATAGCTGGTAGACTTTTGAAAATTCGTTCGTGTAGTCATGGCTCTTGCCAAAGTCGTCTATAAATATTTGAAATTGATCAGCCTACTGCCACGCGATTGCCGTCAATTATTATACAGATCGGATTGGAATCACTTTTTTTGCGCTCTCACAACCATATATTTTGACAGACTTTCTTCAAATTTGGGACAACATCTTATATTTGAACTGGTAAGATCTCTGGTGAATATGAGTCAAATCGGTTCAGAGTTATATATAGCTCCCATGCAAATGTCTCTCTCGATTTGAATTTTTCCGCTCTAAACCATTTTTAAGTGTAATTCAAAAAAACACCATTTGAAATTCAAAAATTCCATTTGAAATTCAAAAAATATCAATTGAAACTCAAAAATTCCGTTTGAAATTCAAAAAATATCATTTTAAATTCAAAACTCATCATTTGAAATTCAAAAATCGTCATTTGTAATTCAAAAGACACCATTTGAAATTCAAAAGTTTTTATTTGAAATTCAAAAATTATTCCACTTGAAATTCAAAAATGTAAACAAAATTATTTAAGAAAAATATACATTAGGTAGCATTTTTTTCTGCAAATTTGGATATTCTGCAGTTTTGAAACCAGATCTAATAAAATGATAAGCAACTTATAATTATAATGATGTAAAATGTCGGTAATTTCATATGTAGTTTATAAGCATCACCAGCTCAGAGAGCATCTGCATATAATTTAGAAGGACTTGCATTTTACTTTCCTTACTTGTTTTCACCTGGATAAATGTTACATTGTGAAAGTGGATCTAATCGGTCCATGATATAGGACACACCGTGTTGAATTGTATTGGCGTACAAAGTGGATGGTATCATATAATCTGTCCGCCCGACTTTAGCGTTGCCTTACTTTTTACGGAAAAACTTAAAACCAGCAAATAAGTAATTCATATTGGACTAATGAGTAAAAAAATATCGGAAAAGATTTTCCTGTTTTATAATAAATTATTATTTAAACAAATTTCACCGAATTTTATAATGTTATTGACAATTTTTCAAAAAATCATCTTTAATAATTATTATTTATAAATTATAATTTAATGTATAAAAAGTAATTAAAAATACATTTCTTAATATTAAAAAAATATTCGAAAAATATAAGAATATTCAATTCCGTCTAAAAATGTATGTTTGAACATTGTTTTCCTTCAACTGCTCACGACCGAACCTACAAAATCAATTTATTTTACATACAAATCGGCCACTCTCTGGAGCCATAGCAACTATTTCTCCAATTTTTTTGCGATTTTTTTTTTTTCTTAAAAAGATATCACATAAATTAAATTCGTTTTTTTACTTTTGTCCATGAAACGGAACAGTGTGAGCCGATGCTATCAAAAGGGTGGACGATGGCAGGAATTAATGCACATCTGAATCGGAGAACATTCCTATGGCATTGACCAGTCGTGCTGCAATGGGGCATATTAAAACCTATGGTTTATTGGCTTCTCTACCTTAATTCTACCTGGATCTATTTACAACTCTAAGGTCATTTGATAGAATATTTTTTAGTTATTTGTTAATTGTTTACTAAAATTTCAATTTTCGTTGAAGGTACCTATATTTATATTCTTGCTTTGGGAATGAAAAATCGCCAAAAGCCCCATACAAGAATGGACGACTTTGTGTATGAAGAATCGCCCAACAATTGGGTCCTTATTCATATTTGTCATTTCGACGATTTTTATATATAACAAGTAAGGAAAGGCTAAAGTCGGGCGGGGCCGACTATATAATACCCTACACCACTCCCTGCGTATGTACTTCGCTTTGAGCAATTTTATGTAGTTCATACAAATTATATAAATTATATTCATATAATTTATATGCTATAAATTCATTTTTAGTCAAATTTAACGAAAATGGTAAATAATATGGTAATTGATCCAATTGTCTGACAGACAAATACAAATTATACAGTAGTTAACCAAAGTCATACCAAAGTATGGACATATGGGCATCACCCAAACAATTCTCATTGCAATTCAATTCGGTAAAAAATTGAAATCGGGAAGGATTTTTGCATCCTGCAAATGTATGTGTTTGACAAAAAATGTTAAATCGGAAAGGACATTTGTATAAGGGTATATTGAAACCTGGAACGATGTCACCCGCTTTCACCATGTCTGTTTATTGGTGAAATATAATATGTAAAGTTTAGAAAAGAAATCGGGAGCGACATTTGTATGGGGGCTATATCTAAATCTGAACCGATCTTACCCAATTTTTGCATACGGGTTTCTAGTTCGATTATAAGATGTTCTGCCAAATTTAAAGAAAATCGGGTACAATATGTTGTTTCTACAGTGGAAAATGTCAAATCGGGAGCGACATTTGTATGGGGGCTATATCTAAATCTGAACCGATCTTACCCAATTTTTGCATACGTGTTTCTAGTTGGATTATAAGATGTTCTGCAAAATTTAAAGAAAATCGGTTACAATATGTCTTTTCTAGAGCGGAAAATGTCAAATCGGGAGCGACATTTGTATGGGGGCTATATCTAAATCTGAACCGATCTTACCCAATTTTTGCATACGCGTTTCTAGTTCGATTATAAGATGTTCTGCCACATTTAAAGAAAATCGGTTACAATATGTCTTTTCTAGAGCGGAAAATGTCAAATCGGGAGCGACATTTGTATGGGGGCTATATCTAAATCTGAACCGATCTAACCCAATTTTCGCATGTGTGTTTTTAGTTGGATTATAAGATGTTCTGCAAAATTTAAAGAAAATCGGGTACAATATGACGTTTCTAGAGCGGAAAATGTCAAATCGGGAGCGACATTTGTATGGGGGCTATATCTAAATCTGAACCGATTTCCTCCAAATTCAATACCGATGGTCCTTGTCCAGAAAAAATAAATTCTGCCAAGTTTCATGACAATCGGACAACAATTGCGACCTGTAGAGTGCGAACAAGCTTAGATGGACAGCAGACGGACGGACGGACGGACAGACAGACATCGTTAAATCGACTCAGCTGGTGATTCTAAGCCGATCGGTATACTTAAAGGTGGGTCTAGCTCGATTATTTCTTGGTGTTACAAACATTTGGCGCGAAACTAACCTATAATACCCTAGACCACGAAGTGGTGTAGGGTATAAAAATCACAAAAAAACGAATATTTCATATCACCCATTGAGTTATACTCAATTTTAAATATAAAATGACCCGTTTTGGTGATTTGTTAATAAATGCAAACTTGCAAACCTTTATTCTGCGCTGCCGGTTTTGTACATACGCGAGAGGAGAAAATCTTTAACCATAGCCCAAGTTCGGCGACACAGTTATCCTTTAGTCGACGGAAAAGTAGAAAATTTTTAAGTCAGGTCAGATGAGAAAATCTTTATTTCACTTTCGTGGCCATGTCGGAGCTGCACTAATTTAAGGGTATACGATGGGAGGTAACATTCAGTTGAGAACATTCGGTATCCAATCTTCTGACCAAGTCTGTTTGTAATCTGACCTGACTATATCAATAGTCAACCCATTAGATTTTTGAACTAGACATCTATTTATTTCTCCTCAACTAAACTAGAATTCCATGATTTATTAGCGCAAGAACACTTTCGCTAATAAACAAACAAAACAAGAATCCATATCCGGATTTCTATATTCCAACCAATTCCAATTGACCATGTATTTTGAAAAGAACAGCTCCTTGACTAAGTAAATCATTGAACCGGTTTTCTTTTACACATCCCCAATAGGAATTCAAAACAAGTAAAAACGACGTTAAGTTCGGCCGGGCCGAACTTTATATACCCTCCACCATTGATTGCATTCCACAGAGGATGTCGATTTTCGTAGAAGTGCAGTAATATTACAGGAAAATATATTTTTTTTGCTATATAGCAAAATCAAAACAAATACAAATATTAAAAAAATAATTTTATAAATAAATATAATATTTTAATTATTTCAAACCACGCTTATAAGGCAAGGCTACCAATACGTCAATTCAAAAAATAAATATTCTTCTATTTATATTTTCAAAAAACTTGAATACCATAAATATTGGTATATAGTGGATGCTACAGTTGGTTGTATTTCCATTCTATTTTAATTCCAAAAGTATAAATTTTGAAAATCCATTATTAGACGTACATAGTGCAAAATAACCTAACTTCATGATTCAACCATTTTTTGCCTTAAAAGTAAAAAGTACGAATTTGGAAAGATCTTTTTATTTTGCGTGTCTATGCAGTCAGAGGAATTTATACACCGAATTCCATGATTCCAGCTGCGGCCATTTGGTTGGTACCATTTTTACCCCCTTAAGAGTACAACTATCTAAAATCTCTTTATTTGACGTTTCTACCCAATTATAGTTTCATCATTCTAACTGTAGTCGTTTAGTTAGTACTATTTTTATCCATCTGTACCCATTGTATCCATTGAAAGTACGAATTTCGAAAAAAAACTTTTAGTTTTCCTTGTCTACGTAGTCAAAGGAATGTATACTCCGAATTTCATGACTCTAGCTGCGGTCATTTGGGTGGTACTATTTTTATCCCCTTTTTCTGTTTTGATCCCCAAAAATTACGAATTTCGAAAAATCTGTTTATTTTCCGTGTCTACACAGCCAGAGGAATGAATACTCCAAATTTCATGACTCTAGCTGCTGTCATTCGATTGGTACTATTTTTATCCCCTTTTTGATGTTAACCCCAAAAAGTACGAATTTCGAAAAATCCGTTTATTTTACGTGTCTACGCAATCAGAGGAATATATACACCGAATTTTATTATTCTAGGTCCAGCCGTTTGGTTGGTACCATTTTTATCCCTCTATTCCCATTTTACCCCTTAAAAGTACTAATTTGGAAAAAATACTTGTATATTATGTATCTACTCTATTAGAAGAATGTACACACCGAATTTCGTGTTTCTAGCTGTTGTCGTTTAATATGTACCATTTTTATCCCTTTTTTGCCCCATTTCACCCCCTACAAAAAAGAATCACTTTATGGTGGACGTTTTTGTTATCGGGGGAATGCGCATTCCCGATATCAAGTATGTACAAGCAGTCATATTGAAAAAATATGCTTAAATACTCTAAAATATTAGGGATTATTGTGGGTATTTTTAGTCCTTGTGAGGGAAAAATTTTTCCCTTTGGGCCGATTTCGCCCCGTTTCAATCCCAACCGATCTACGACTATAAGACACATTTATGGAAAATTTGAACGATCTAGCTCCTTTCGTTTAGATGCTAGCGTGCTTTCAACAGACGGACAGACGGACGGACGGACATGGCTAGATCGTCTTAGAATTTTATGACGATCTAGAATATATATACTTTATATGGTCTCAGGTCGATATTTCAAGGTGTTACAAACGGAATGACAAAGTTAGTATACCCCCATCCTGGAGGTGGAGGGTATAACAATAAATACGTCTTATTTTGGGGCGAACGGTTGACCAACCACAACATGCCATTCGATGACTGTCATATTACAAATGAATTTGCCATAGAATTCATTAAGTTAACCCTGAACAGCTCTCCCTGGAGTATTTCGTGTTAGTCGCAGTTATGATTAGATGTAATTTCGATAAGTGTTGCCATTTCTGCGGCACTTTTGTGTGTTTCCTGCCATTGTTTGCTGTCACTGTTGCCGCGCGCCATGCCATCCATTTGGCTTTTGTTCATTCAGTCAGTCTTCTCTGCGCTAGACTCAATTAATCATTTCCAAAATGTCATTCCACACTAATTTCCTCCCTCTGCGGAATTCACTAATAATAACAACAATTTGCGCTCCAAAAAAGCGAAAAAAACACAACTCGAAATTTATTGTGGACGCTTCATAGGGGATATGGAACTCTTTTTTTTGCTGTTGCTGCTTTCAACTGCATAATTGTTGGAAAATTATTTTTGAAGTTTTTCTTTTCTTTTTTTGGGGGTTTGTTGTTTTGGTTTGGCAGCATTTCCCCTGCCCTGTCATGATGATGATGGCGATGGTGATGACTGTCTAGAACCAACGACAGTGTGTGGCCATTGTATACAAATGTCTGGACATTTATTGCAATTATAAACTTGAGTCATTCGTACATATGACCGTTCGTACAAAAACTGTTCGTTTTTTTTCATAGTTTCTCGTTTACGGTTCAACAATTTCCTTCAAAGAGGCAGCCAAAAAACAATTTTAAGAGGTTAACAAAACAACCAGGCACAAGTCGTCCCTCCCCCCCAACCTGTACTGTTGGCCATACTACACCCTAACCTTAACCTTGTTTTCTTCCATGGCTTTCCAGGTTTTTGTGAGCGCCACAATTTTGGCCACAATTCCTTCGAAAAACTACAAATAAAAGAATTTTTAAGCACAAATCTACAAAAATTACAATTCAAGCCAGCAACTACAAGATATTTTTCAATGTTATAAACCCCCCACCACTTGGAAGAACAAAACTGAAAACACATATATTTGGCTGTCAACATGGTCTTACTCTGGACGAGACTGGCCGGTTGCTCTGGGGGGAGATGGATGGTGACAAAAACTACATATGAGTGGAAACTTAAAGGGAGCCCCACAGCCTTCGGCCGCAATGTTCATGTATTAACACATGAACACCAACAACAACGAAAATTATTTATGTTCCTTGAAAATTGCAAAGACATGCGAATAAGTTTTGGATGGCCAACCAACCAACAAACAGCTACGACAATGTCAAGCGAATACAAAAAAAAACAGTGGAAATTGTGCAGGATATTCCGGTATGTGGTCAATGGTTTATTGTTAGCCGGACGAAATGTTTTATACATTAAAATTGTATTTTGGTGGTAAAAATTAAATTTGAATGAAAGTAAAATTAAGCCCTCATTTTAAATTGATTATGCGATAATTTACAAGATAAATTTGGTGGCAGGACGGGTAATATTAATGAAATTAAACCCTCTCCTGATTACATGGAAAATATGTTATGCACCGTTAGTGAAATGTTTCTCGGATCGATATATCAAGCGATTTTGTTAAAATTACCTAGAAACATCTAGTACGAAACTGGGTCCTTAACAAAATATTCAATACACTGAAAAAATGTTTGATACTGAAGTATACTAAAATTGAGTTAGAGAAATGTACTCAATCTATGAGTAAATGAATAAATTAATAAATGAATTTGAATATGAACGTACTACATTGAAGTAAAAAATAAATTTTTATTGAGTACAGGCATACTGGGTGTCAAACAGATACCAATTTCCTTAATTTTAGTACATTTTTAGTTGAATTTAGTAAAATTTTTCTTAATTGTATATATACAAAGTAATATATACATATGTATAATATATATTTATATTCCTGCAGTAATTCGATTTGTCACAAAAATATGTTATTTTGTGGGTTTATTGTGGACAGTTCCGCTAGTCCTAGTTGGTATATAATATGATCTGCCAGATATGATCAACTCCTGATGTAAAATGTGGTTTTTAGAGCCCATTGGGGGTGGCATTTATAAGGGGCTACACCAAACATGGACCCATTTGTACACCCTCCACCTCCAGGATGGGGGTATACTAACTTTGTCATTCCGTTTGTAACACCTTGAAATATCGACCTGAGACCCTATAAAGCATATATATTCTTGATCGTCATAAAATTCTAAGACGTTCTAGCCATGTCCGTCCGTCTGTTAAAAGCACGATAGCATCTAAACGAAAGGAGCAAATTTTCCAAAAATTCGTCCTATAGTCGTAGATCGGTTGGGATTGCAACTGGGCGAAATCGTTCAAAAAGGAAAACATTTTCCCTCACTAGGAATGAAAATACCTATTGGAGAAATTACAACGCTCTGGAGTTGTTGGTAGCTGATTTGCACGTATTGATTATGATTGGGTGATTAATGAGTTACATCACTCCAATTGGGATTTGTTGTTGTACACCACTTCGTGGACTAGGGTATTATAAGTTAGTTTTTCGGCAAATGCTTGTAACACCAAGACATAATTGAGCTAGACCCACCTTTAAGTATACCGATCGGATTAGAATCACCAGCTGAGTCGATTTACAGATGTCTGCCTGTCCGTCCGTCTGCTGTCCATCTAAGCTTGTTCGCACTCTACAGGTCGCAATTGTTGTCCGATTATCATGAAATTTGGCACAAGTTACTTTTTTGGCCAAGGACGATCGGTATTGAATTTGGAGGAAATCGGTTCAGATTTAGATATAGCCCCCATACAAATGTCGCTCCCGATTTCACTTTTCCACTTTAGAAACCACATATTGTACTCGATTTTCTTTATAATTGGCACAACATTTTACAATCGAACCAGAAACACCTATGTTGAAAGTGGGTAAGATCGGTTCAGATTTAGATATAGCCCCCATACAAATGTGGCTCCCGAATTGACTTTTTCCACTCTAGGAACCACATATTGTACCCGATTTTCTTTAAAATTGGCACAACATCTTATAATCCAACTAAAAACACCTTTGCTGAAAGTGGGTACGATCGGTTCAGATTTAGATATAGGCCCCATACAAATGTCGCTCCCGAGTTGACTTTTTCCACTCTAGCAACCATATATTGTACCCGATTTTCTTTAAAATTGGCACAACATCTTATAATCCAACTAAAAACACCTATGATGAAAGTGGGTAAGATCGGTTCAGATTTAGATGGAGCAATAGAGTAGAATGGGGGCCCCATTTGGCTTATTCCAAAGTATGGACACTAGGGCGGGTTGATTTGTATGGATGAAAAACAAATAAATATCGTATAGAAAAACGTAATCTACATTATGTTTGACATTTGCAAAATGGGACGCGTTACGCTCGAACAAAATTGGGAAATATTAAAAACTTACTTCCAAAGTAGTGAGTCTTTAACTCAAATTGTAAGAAATTTACGTGGAAAATTTTCAGATGAAACTCATTTTCATTTCTGTGGCTATGTCAATAAGAAATCCACAACGAGTCAGTGTTTGGTGTCGATTTTGGCCTGTACTGAAAAATTGTGTTGATCGGATGAGGTATTACCGAACCAATCGTGGTAGTCATATGAATGATATTGTGTACCACTATTAAATGACAAAGTTCAAACTTTCCAATCAAACCAGAAATTTGAAAAAAAAATCAGTACTGTTTTTTATAGCCGTTTATAATTTAAAGATTGAAATGGTCCATCCTATATAACATGATAACAAAAATTCGATCCTATATTATGGTTTCTAGAGCGGAAATATTACTTTCATAGTAGGTGTTTCTAGTTAAAATATAACATGATCCAGAAAATTTTAATAAAATCCAATGTAAAATGTGTTTTCTAGAACAATATTAGGGTAAATTGGAGAGATTTTTGTATGGAGGCTATTCTAAGTCTGCTACAACTAGAAACATCTATGGTGAGAATGGGTCAGATCGGTTAGATATATTTTGAATGATTTTCAAGATTTTGATCAAATTTGGCACATTATCTTATAATTTAAAAGCATCTATAGTGAAAATGTGTCAAATCGTCTCAGATTTATATATTTCACATGCAAATGTCGCTGATTTTACTTTTTTGCTTTAGAATACACATATTTTAACAGGTGTTGTTCAGAACAATAAATATATATTGTGAAATAGATCATCGCTCCATGATATAGGACACTTTCCAAAATCCGCACCTAATTGAAAGGCAATGGGTAGAAAGTGAAGGGCATCATATAGTCGGCCTCGCCCGACTTTAGTCTTTCCTTACTTGTGTATCGTCTCATTTAGACCATCAATATAATATCAGTATATTCGTATTGATTTTCGGAGTACGAATTATGCTTCTGCGGAGCCAAGCATGTGATTGTGCCACATCATTCATTTCGGTTTAGGAATCAATATAATATAGACGAAGACTTGCTGGAGCTTGGTCGTATAATTTGATATGACATGGTTTACTATAATGCTTTTTTTTAGTTACTAATTTTAAGAATTAACTTCAGTTGCATGCAATACTAATATTTATGTTTAATTATGTCGGCTGTTGATATTTGATCTGTAGCCGGTGTCCACCTTCAACTGCTTAGACACCATGGTTCGGACTGTGCGAATATGACAGTTATTGGTACCGTTCAAAACAAAAAATCTAAAAAAAATCGATGAATTGTGCCACGAATTGCTACCCCATTTACGATATTCATCGGATCTAGCCACTGCCACTAATTCCTATAAGTACAGTAATAAATGCTAACCAGCATTTACTTTCAATCTTTTCCATAATTTAAGGCACATAAATTGCTATAGATTTTTTTGGAAAAGCTAGTAATTTTGGATCTCGTTTAATTAGTAGTCTTATTGAGACCGGCTTTACAATTGATTTTATCTGGGGAGATTACACTACACCAGTATATATACCTGACGCTAGGGTCAAAAGCTTACAAAAACTTAATTACGTCTAAGCTTTGACTCCACCTCTTACGAGTCTGATAAAAAATAACAATGATACACACATGTTCGCCTATATGGCCTGAAGACCGCTCATTATATCTTCCTTTGGAACTATTAGGCTTTTGCGTATTTTAGCAAAAATATATTTGTAATTTTTCACAAAGATGTACTTTTTAAAAACCTCAACCATCATGTAAATCTACAAATAAAAAAGAAAACCGAAGACATTGCTTTCATTAGTTCATAAAACGCCAAACAACCGAAAAACATTAACAACTTTTCGTACACTCCCGACGACAACAATACACAAGCCAGACACATGTGATGGCAACAGCTCAGCTCGGCGCAACAACTCTGCAACTTCAGCGACTGACAACAACAAGTTTGGGAGACAAGTGCGGATGTTAAGCATGTCTGTGGGTGTATATATGTAAGCAGATTTTGTTTTTATAGCCGACGGGAGGAAAACCCAGAAAAAAGATGGCAAAACCGCATAAACATACCCTCGTACAGGCGCTTAACAGCAAACTTCAACAAATATAAACCGAAACTATTGCCAGACTTTAAAAGAGACGTTTAAGATGTTTTCTTTCATTTTTTTGGAAAAGACATCAACGAGCAACAGCAAGCAGCCAAGAAGAAGAGGAAGAAAACAATTCCAAGACAATTCCACAAAAGCTGACAGACAGACGTACGTCACAGGCGAACGAAGAGAAAATTGTTACAGCAAATAATTGAGTTATAAAAAACAGGCAATACCCTGGATGTAAATGGCCTGTAAAGAGAGACGACAGACCGACCCCTCCAATAAACCGCCTTCCTAACAGTCGGACCATAAAAACCATACATTCAGACATACGTGTACCCTCACTAGCTGAACAGCAGAACCGAACCGAAGGGAGTTGCTTAAATACGCTTTTATTTAGTTTTGTTTCGCATTGGCATTTTTAGTGCCACAATTTAATGACTTTTCAAACATAAACGCAACAGCGGCCAATGAAATGTACTTCAACAAACAAACTAGTCCACCACATATATATACATACATACATATATCATACATCCATCGGTACAGCGAAAGCGTTAAAGGCCATATGCCATAAAGCTACAAAGACAATACGTAGTTCTCGTACGAAGTTAACGGCCTGCGCCCTAGTAAATGTCGTAGTGGCAATTAGTGCTGGGATTGTGTCAATGATGTGTGTCAGGACTGTCCGGAATAGCGCCATGAAATGGGCTAAGGGCAATAAGATGATGAACTAAACCGAGAGATGTAATTTTGCAAAATTACGAAAACAATAGGATAGGTCTTACTGATAAATAAGCCTGGAAACCGATATTGTTCAGATTGAATAGACTACTGCACTGTAAAGATGATAAGAGGAAGTATCCAAGTTGTGAGGATAACACAGCGAAACACGAAAAAATATAACCATAGTGGACCATATCTTACAAACCCAATTCGAATTTTTATTTAATATCTGATTTTTTGATTTACTTCAAGGTCGCAAAAATTAAAAAAAGAGATTTTTTATCTTTTCCCCTGTTCAGGTCCATAGGTAGCAAACCGTTCAAAATTCTAGGAAACAATCAACTACCAAAATGTACCTAAGATATCAGTAAACAACTTTCTAGAATATATGAACTTCCTAGGAATGATTCTTAACACCGTTTAGGTAGGAAAAATATATCTTGCAGGACTGTTTCTGTTAATGGTCAGTCCGACTACAGTGCGTATGAGTGATATTATCCTTAACAGCAACAGCACGTATACGCCACCTACACACACTACAGCATATAACATTTGTTCGACGTCATTTGCGATTTTAACTTGAAAGATGAGGTTTTGATACCCTCCACCTCCAGGATGGGGGTATACTAACTTTGTCATTCCGCTTGTAACACCTTGAAATATAGACCTGAGACGCTATAAAGTACATATATATATTCTTGATAGTCATAAAATTCTAAGACGATCTAGCCATGTCCGTCCGTCTATTGAAAGCATGGTAGCATCTAAACGAAATGAGCTAGAATGTTAAAAATTTCCATAAATGCGTCTTATAGTCGTAGATCGGTTGGGATTGAAACGGGGCGAAATCGGCCTAAAGGGAAACATTTTTCGCTCACAAGGACTAAAAATGCCCATAATAATCCATAATATTTTAGAACATTCAAGCATGTTTATACACTCCACGAGAGTATTATGTCTTTGTGCATTTGTTTGTAACACCCAAAAGGAAACGAGATAGACCCATTGTTAATTATACCGATCGACTTAGAATCACTTTTTGTAGATTTAGCAATGTCCGTCCGTCTGTCCATCTATTCTTGTAATCACGATACAGGTCGCAATTGTAGACATAACTAAATGAAACATTGCACAATGAAGTTTTTCGGGACAAGGACGCACGCTATTTAATTTGAAGAAAATCGGTTCAGATTTAGATATAGCCCCCATACGAATTTCACTCCCGATTTGACTCTTTTCACTCTAGATACCATATATTACAAGAGATTTTCTTCAAAATTGGCCAAACATCTTATGTTTCAACTAGAAACACCTGTGGTAAAAACGGGTTAGATCGGTTCAGATTTATATATAGCTCCCATACAAATTTCGCTCCCGTTTTGACTTTCACTTGATTTTCTTTAAATTTGGTACAACATCTTATAATCCAACTAGAAACACCTGCAGAAATTAGGTAAGATCAGTTCAGATTTAGATATAGCCCCCATATAAATGTCGCTTCCGATTTGACTTTTGCCACTTTAAAAGCCACATTTTGTGCTCGATTTTCTTTCAATTTGGCACAACATCTTATAATCTAACTAAACAAAACTATGGTGAAAGTGGGTATGATCGTATCAGATTTTGGCCAAACTTTACATTTTATAATTCGTTCCAGGTTTCAATATATCCTCATACAAATGTCCTTTCCTATTTAACATATTTTGTCAAACACATATATTTACAGGATACAAAAAACCTTCCCGTTTTCACTTTTTCACCGAATTGAATTGTATTCGGATAGAAAGTGATATCATAGAGTCGGCCCCGCCCGACTTTAGCCTTTCCTTACTTGTTTTTGAATATGTCTGTTTATATTTGCTTGATATTTGGTATGCGAATATAGCATACCAAATATATATATATAGCAAAAACGTGCACCATAAAGTGATTCTTATTTGTAGGGGGTGAAATGGGGCAAAAAATGGATAAAAATGGTACATATTAAACGACAACCGCTAGACACACGAAATTATGTGTGTACATTCCTCTAATAGAGTAGATACACAATATAAAATTATTTTTTTCCAAATTCGTACTTTTAAGGGGTAAAATGGGAATAGAGGAATAAAGATGGTACCAACCAAACGTCTGACCCCAGAATAATCAAATTCGGTGTATACATTCCTCTGACTGTGTAGATACGGAAAATAAACGAATTTTTCAAAATTCGTACTTTTTGGGGTCAAACTGGAAAAAGGGGATAAAAATAGTACCCACCAAATTACCGCAGCTAGAGTCATGCAATTCGGAGTATACATTCCTCTGACTACGTAGACATGGAAAATAAAAGATGTTTTTTCCAAATTCGTACATTCGTACAATGGGTACAGAGGGATAATAATGGTACCAACCAAACGGCTACACCTAGAATAATGATATTCTATGTATACATTCCTCTGATTGCGCAGACATGTACAATAAACGGATTTTTCGAAATTCGTACTTTTTCATTTACGGCACAAATTGGTTAAATCATGAAGTTAGGTTATTTTGCACTATGTTCGTCTGATAATGGATTTTCAAAATTTGTACTTTTGGAATTACAATAGAATGGAAATACAACCAACTATAGCACCCACTATCTACCAATATTTATGGTATTTAAGCTTTTTGAAAATATAAATATAAGAATATTTATTTTTTGAATTGACGTATTGGTAGCCTTGACTTATAAACGTGATTTGAAATAATTAAAATATTATATTTATTTATAAAATTATTTTTTTAATATTTGTATTTGTTTTTATTTGGCTATATAAAAAAAATTATATTTTCCAGTAATATTACAGCACTTTTACGAAAATCTGTGTGAAATGCAATCCATGGTGAAGGGTATATAAAGCTCGGCCCGGCCGAACTTAACGCCGTTTTTACTTGTTTTCATTTTATATGTTCACAATTTTTGTTCTTTATGACAAGAGCTACAACTTTGCCTCAGAGAGTAAATCAATATTGCAAACGGTTTGCAAGGCATGAGGCCCCAAATCTTTGGGGGTCCATAAAAAAATGGTATTACTTTGGACAAAACTGGGAGACACGGGTCTTTTTTGATCTTTTATCACGTAGTGGTGTCCCAACATGGTTATATTTCCATGATTTAAAAAATTACACACAGTGTAAGTCCTGTTCAGATGGTGTAAAGATGACGACGAGAAAATCCTAAATTCAAAGGCGGGCAGGTAGACCTGATAAGGTCTAGGGGACAGGTATATTTGGAGAAAAAGTTTAGGGAGACGAAATTAGTGGGGTCCAGTCTTACATGTCTTCCCTCTATGGATGACTAGGGGCAGTTGTGGGTCTTTCCTTCATTAAAAAATATAAAAAATTTAAAAAATGTCTGGGGACCACCTTAAGGGTTAAAGATAGGAAGTAGTTATGTTAAGAGAAAATGCGCGGGTTGAGAAAATATTGGGGGTCCGTCACACATTTGTCCGCACTAGCGGCCTCCTTGGGCCAGTAAGAGCGGTAGGAACAAATTTTATAAAAAAAAATATTTTTTGTATGGGAGCCACTTATCGAGATAGGGAGATAATTTACCGATTTTTTTTTCACTGAACCAACACTCAGGGTGAGTGTCTCCTATAAATGCAGCGCATTGCGTTGGCGGAAGGAAGAAAAGGTATTGTAAGGAGGTACTGTAAGGAGAAGTGTTTCTGTTTTCAACTTGTGAATATCATAATCAGCAGGGAAGATATCTGCCGGAAGTCGATTCCACATACGGATAATACGAATTCATTCTGTAATGTGTAGTGTGGCCGGATGTCCAATCGACAACATATGGGTGGGAGTTCCTGGAAAGTTGTGTATCTCTACCGGAAGAACAACGACACACAACCCACGACGGTGTTCAAGGGAAACAATAGAATTGAATATCCTACCATCACAGAATCAACACCACCGACATCCTCTGGACGCGGTCAAGTAGCTCCAGGGAAGATCCTGGAGTTGCATTCCATTTTTAGCAAGTAATTTCTAAATCAGATTTGAAGGTGTTGGGAGAATTTGATATCAAAGTCCTTCTTTTGGAGGCACAAGGCATGCTTGCTGCATTCCACACTCATTCAAAATTAACACTGGGTAAGATTGGGGAGCAAGGCCTTCCCTGTTTCTTCTATTCACAGGCCTTCTAGAAGGGCTCTGACGAAAGACTATATAAAAGGCCTCTTGCCAAAGACCTTCTGGAAGGGCTGCAACCAAAGATCTTCCAGAAAGCCTTCTAGATGTTACGAAAATAAGGCCTAAAATAAAAGACAATCTAGACGGTTTTAAAAATATAACGAACCAATGAGCAGTATTTTTGTAATATTTCTGACCACGTTATTGGCAGTTTATTAATTTTCAATTAAAATTTTGCAACATTTTCATGAACTTCGCATTGTTAATCAGACGTGCTACCATATTTTTCTTTGCATATAAAATTTCACTTATATATATTCCATGTTTCAATATACCCCCAGATGTTCTTTCCGATTTAAAATTTTTTGTCAAACACATACATTTACAGGATACAAAAATCCTTCCCGATTTCACTTTTTTACCGAATTGAATAGTAATAGGATAGAAAGTGGAGTGTATCATATAGTCGGCTCCGCCCGAATTTAGCCTTTCCTTACTTATTTTAAGTTATATTTTCTTTATTTATGATCATTCATTAGTGCATTCTCTAGAAAAGTCCTTTTTTTCCCGCGCATTAAAACCTAAAGAGACAAATAAATCATCGTCGTAGTCTTGAGTCGTTGTTCCAACCATTTATGGTATGGCACCAGTTGAAATAAATAAAGCATTGAATTCGTTGCTATTTCGCCTTGCATCTCATAGGAACACAGTTGTCTTCTAAGCACATTTTCCTTCTCCTGGTTCATTCCAGATGAACATACAAAGTGATGACAGAGGACGAACAATATGTATGTATTTGTTCAGTTTGGCATCACTTGCGACAAGTTGCCAAAATACCGTCATCATCCACATGTTTAAATGTCTGTCGGTTTTTTTTTGGTCTACAGATGGCGCCCCAGGGTTGTTGCTATGTATGCGAGAGAAGGCGCTAGCAACAAACAAACGAACGAATGAACAATTTTCGTAAATAATGTAAATGTCAACGAAATTAAGTGCAATGTTCGCATGAAGGCAACAAAATAAACGTTGGATATTGTAGGGGAAATTAAGCTGACCAGACCACGGAGAGGAAATTTGTTTGGTTTTGTTGAAGACATAGAGAATATTGACAAAGGCACTTTGGGTGTTAAAGATCGATTGCAATGAGAGCGTCATCTACAAACATGCTGACGTGTAGATGGCGCTGGAATTTTGGTTAGTGAAAATTTTGAAAATATGTTATTTCTGTGCATTTCATAATATATTGAGGATCAGGCAAAATGGTGAAATATAGAAAAAGCAGGTGATCAGTTCAGAAAGAAAAATTATATCTTCCCAGATTTTCTCTGATTGGTTTAAATAATGATTCCTTCAACAAATTCTATAACACCTAGATGTCTCTTCATCTCTATATATTTGCAGATTTTTCCTGATTGGTTTCAATAAATGATTTCATCAACTAATACTGGCGCTGGAGCTATTTCAGCAACTTTCTCTTGACTCTTATGATCTGTGACATCATCTACAGGCTGCTGCCGTGCAGATGGCGCTGGAATTATGGTTGGTTTTAGTGAGAATTTAAATAATATATGTATTAAAAATTTTGATTTCACAAATTATCGCGGATCAGGAAATATGGTGAACTGAAGAAGGATCATGTGATCAGGTCAGAAAGGAAAATTATAATTTTCCAGATTTTCTCTGATTGGTTTAAATAATTTGAATTAAATTATATGACATCTAGATGGCGCCGAAGTTATTTCTGCAACTTTCTCTATCACGTTTATGATCTCTTTATCTTTATATCTTTCAAGATTATCTCTGATTGGTTTAACTACGGATTCCATCACCTAATTCTATGGCATATAGATGACGCTGAAGTTATTTCTGCAACTTTCCCTATGACGTTTATAATCTATTTATCTTAATGTCTTTCCAGATTTTCTCTGATTTGTTTCAATAATAACTCCATCAATTAATTCAGTGACATCTAGATGACATCAACTAATTATATGATATCTAGATGGCGCTGAAGCTATTTCGGCAACTTTCTTTCGACTCTTATAATCATTTTATCTTTATATATTTCCAGATTTTCCCTGATTGGTTTAAATAATGATTCCATGAACTAATTGTATGACATCTAGATGGCGCTGAAGTTATTTCTGCAACTTTCTCTTGACTCTTATAATCTGTGACTCTTATTTACATTATTTACGCAACTGGTCACACTATTGAAAGAGTGAAAGAGTTTGTTAAACCCATCAACTAATTCTATGACATCTAGACGGCTCTGGATTTATATCAGCAACTGTATCTATGACGCTGATGATCGCTTTATCATTACAACTTTCCAGATTTTCTCTGATTGGTTTAAATAATGATACCATCAACTAATTCTATGACATCTAGATCGCGCTGAAGTTATTTCACCAACTTTCTCTATAACCCTTATGATCTCTCTATCTTTATATATTCCAGATTTTCTGATTTGTTTATTAAACAATGATTCCATCAACAAATTCCATGGCATCTAGATGGCGCTGGGGCTATTCCATTTCATAAATTCTCTCGGATCAGGATATAATGTGAAATGTAGAAGGAGCATATGATCAGGTGAGAAAGGAAAATACTATTTTACCACATTTTCTCTGATTGGTTGATTGATTTCATCAACTAATTCTATGACATCTAGATGGCGCTGAAGTTATTACTACAACTTTCTCTATGACGCTTATGATCTCTTTATCTTTATAACATTTCAGATTTTTTCTGATTTGTTTGAACAATGAATTCATCAGCTAATGATATGACATCCAGATGGCGCTGAAGTTATTTCATCTTTCCAGATTTTCTTTGATCGGTTTAAGTAATGATTTCATCAACTAATTCTATGACATCTAGATGGCGCTGAAGTTATTTCAGCAACTTATGAAGTTATTGAACGCTTATGATCTGTGAATCTTATTTACATTATTTACCCCCATGGTCACCCTATTGAAAGTGTGAACATTTTCGTTTGTTAATATCTTTTTTATGTTCCTTTTAAAACGTTGTCAAACTAATTCATGGCCAATGTTTGTACTACATGTAGCGACAACGCCACATACAACAACAGACATTGATGATGTTGCATTTACTCAAACGCAACGTTGGTGTACCTTGTGCAAAGCCCCTACAGCACTGATGGCATTCAGGGTGTTGGCTAAGTGGCAGGCAGCATGCAGTGAATTGGCTGGGTAACAGTTGCCGCGACATATGTGCGGTAATGTTTGCTGCCCTCAGATACTGCCAAGGCGTCGCTAAAGTCTCCTTGTTTTTTTTTCGGTGTTTTGTGTGATTGCTTTCATGCTTGTTGCTTTTAATAGTTTGCAATATTTGTCTGGCAGGGAGTCTCCCTGCCTTAGCTTGAGGAGGGGGATAGAAAGGAAGAAAACCGAAAAAACATCCGCCTACAAAATTGTCTGTAGCATAGTTTGTTGGATGATTCTTGTTTTTCATGTTGTCGCCTTGGCAACATTTTTTTCAACTATTCCTCCGCCGAAGACGGACAGTGCAAAAACAATGGAAAACACCGCCTACCTAATTATTTTTTTGGCGTTGACACTTGACACCACGTTTATGCTGGACGCACAGCGCATTTGTGAGGGAAGTTCTGGCTGGGCAGCGATTATTAGGGGGGCCAACACAAAACGCTTCATGTTCGACATGTTGACCATTTCCTACTCATCATTTGCATACCACACTCCTATGTTTTATGATTCCCATCAGGTTTACGAGTTGGACTTGGATCAGCAACAACAACAATTTTCATTTCTTTATATGGATGGCTAGGTTTTTTGTTAATTCTCTTTCCTGGTCCTCACGAAACCGACACAAGTGGGTGTTGCCTCACTCCCATCTCCCACTGCGGTGTGGTGTCGGTGGTGCTCATCTCTTGCCACAGCGTGGCAACTTCTTCGCATTTAAAGCTTAGGCAGACAATGTATTTCTCAAGATTTATTTTCCTTTGTCTTCTCGCTTTTTTTTTTTTGCAAAGCAACGAACCTCTTTCGTAGAAATTTCCAGCCTGCTGCCTTGATGAAGGCAATCATTCTCGTCGTAATATGTTTTCGCTGCGCAAACCAAAAAGAAAGCCGATGAATGAATGTTGGAGAAAGGCACCGCAATATAACATTAAATAATGTCATTAAATTATCGTAATTACTGGGTGTGGATGGATGGATGGATATTGGAATTTGATTAAAAGCATATTTAAATCAATTTTGTTATTGACTGCCTTTTGAATGAATGGGTGAGGTGGATTTAAATTGCCACGACCGTTGATAAATGAGGTATTAAGTGATTTTAGAAAATATTATTAAGATAATTATAGGTATTAGAGGTGCTGCCCTGCCCTATTTATTTGTATAATATAAATATCGTTTGAAGATATCAAATAGCTAATAATAACATATTAACCCATTTTGACCCAGAGTTCAATTAATCAAACAGTAAGAAACAGAAACAGGTCATACAGTTGAAAGCTCAACCCATATTCCGTTCCTACTTCCTTCTTACGCCAATAGATATTATTGCAGGAACATTTTTTATTGAAAAATAACGTACTTAGGACAGGCTTATCTATGAAATATCACATTGGGCAGATTCATTTTTTAAATCTTCCATCATCAGTTGCCATAATTTGACGGGTGGGTGTGGGACTTGTTGCCATAGACCTTCGATTTCAAGTAACCTTCTGGAAAGATATTCAAAGGAGTTAAGACACGTGAACTAGCAAGGAAAGAGTAAACGACCAGGAAATATCTGAGCCAGTATTTGAATTCTTTACCTAACTGTATGTCATGCTGTCCACGTAAGACAGAAAGATCTCGGCTATCATATAGATATATAGGGCACCAATGACAATCATTCCTAGTATGACATTCGTAAAACTATTCATGGTCAAGTTTACAATTATTTGAACGAAAAAAAAAATACTTTCAATATTCTGACAACTGCAGCTTCTTCTTAGCGTAAGTCATCATCATAAATTTAAAGAAACAGTCCTCTTTAGGCATAGAGGGGAATGTTTCCTGATTACTTCTTTAATTGATGACAACAAATATGTTCCATATAATTATAACCTCCGCTAGAGTATTATGCCTTTGTGCATTTGTTTGTAACATCCAAAAGGATAGACCCATCACCTATTATATCGATCGCCTTAGAATCACTTTTTGAATCGATTTAGCCATGTCTGTCCTTTCATCAATTCTTGTAACAAAGTACAATTATTGTTCGTTCAATATGCGACAAGTGGCGCCTTCCTACAGGTCTTTAATGAGCCAGATGATTTTCCTGGCTACTCCATTGGATTATAATGATTTCAGGATTACATTATAAATTATAGTGTCAAATACATTCTCGTAATCCTTAAAGTAGAGTAAGAGATGCGTGCGCCATTCGACAGATTCCTCAACTATTATGCGCAGTACGTTGAAATAATCGACGCAGGATTACCGTGCTCTGACTCTGGGCTTCTTCAAAGAAGTTTATTTAGTGATTGTTTAGGCATTTTGGAGCTGCCAAAAAATAGCAGTTTTCAAAAAATCTAGAAAATGTGATCTTTTCTAAATTTTCTATTCGATTTGAAATATTATTATTTTATTTTTAGTATTTCAGCATGTTTTTTGAACATATTAGCTTATATTTACTTTATATTTGCAATTCGCATTCCATTTATAGCATAAAAGGGCACCATAGTGTGATTTTTATTTGTAGGGGGCGAAATGAGACGAAAAGGGATAAAAATAGTACCTATCAAACGACAACAGATAAAAACACGAAATTTGGCGTGTACATACCTCTAATAGAGTACATACATAATATACAAGTATTTGTTCTAAATTTGTACTTTTAAGGGGTTAAATTGGGATAGAGGGATAAAAATAGTACCAACCAAACGGCTGCCTCTAGAATAAAGAAATTCGGTGCATATATTCCTCTGATTGCGTAAACACATCAAATACAGGAAATTTTCGAAATTCGTACTTTCAGGGTGTAAAATGGAAAAAGGGATAAAATTGTACCAAACAAATGGATGCAGCTAGAACCATGCAATTCACGGTATACATTCCTCTGACTGAGTGACACGAAAAAAAAACGTTTTTCCAAATTCGTACTTTCAAGGTAAATGGATAAAATATGGTACCAATGATACGACGACAGCTAGAAACAAGAAATTCGGTCCTCTAATTGCATAAACACGTAAAATATAGGGATTTTTCGAAATTCGTACTTTTAAGGGATATAACTGAAAAAGAGGGATACAAATGGGACCTTCCAGAATGCTGAAGTTGCTATCATGAAATTCGGTGTGTATTCTGTGTTCTAAATATGAAGACTCGAAACAAAAAGGTTTTTTTTTCGAAATTTGTACATTTGAGCGGAGAATGGGGCGAATAGGGATATCTTTAAAATTTGTACTTTTCTTATCAAAATAATACAATCACTTTCTCTGTATCTGAAAATGCTTTTCCCCAATGGCGACTGACAATCGCCTAATATTTAGACATGTTCACTTTCACAATTACAGTATTGTATTTATTATAGTAGTAGATATTAAACAGTGCGCATAAGTAATGTGCATAAAAATATCACAATTTTCGTATAATATGGTATTTATACCCTCCACTTGGGTATTTTGTCTTTGTATATATGTTTGTCACATCCAAAAGGATGCGAGATAGACCCATTGTTAAGTATGCCGAACAACTTAGAATCCCTTTTTGAATCGATTTAGCCATGTCCGTCTGTCTGTCCATCCGTCCGTCTATCTTCGAAATCAAAGTACAGGTCGCAATTTTCGTCCGACCCTAACGAAAGTTGACACAGTTGAGTTTTGCGGCCCAAATGACCCTATTTAATTTGAAGGAAATCGGTTCAGATTTATATATAGCTCCCATACAATTTTCGCTCCCGATTTGGCTTTTTCCCCTCGAGAGACCACATATTTTAAGCGATTTTCTTCAAATTTGGCACAGCACCTTATATTTGAACTAGAAAATAATTTTATAGATTTTCTCCAAATTTGCCATAGTAACTTTTATTTCAACTGGACAACTGGTTCGATAATGGCATCATGAAAATGTCGCTCCCAATTTGATTTTTTTCATAGAAATTCATATATTTTGACCGATGTTCTTAAAATTTGGCGAAGTACATAATAGTTCAACTCGAAAAACCGAGTGGTCACATCTTTTCAGGTTTTAATACAAACATCATACAAATGTCCTTCCCGTTTTAACTGAAGGTATTCCAGATTTTAGCAGAACAATATAACATGTTCAGCTGGAAACACATATTAGGAAAGTTGGTCACATCGGTTCATGATATAGTAGCCATACATTGTTAATCGTCAATCGTTCCCGATTTCACTTTTTTCCTGAATTCAATTGTAATGGGGTAGAAAGTGTAGGGTATCATATAGTCGGCCCCGCTCGACTTTAACCTTTCCTTACTTGTTGCAGTGAAATGCTATCTGAATTTCATTTGATATCTTTCGAATTCCTAATGAAAAGTTCTGAATTTTTATTGATGAGTTCTGAATTCCAAATACTAATTTCTGAACATCAAATGCAGTGTTCTGAACCAGGTCTAATGGAGCGCTGCACCGAAGCTACATGCAAAGTCCTGCACGAACACTTACTGGGATTTTAGTATGAACGCAGGATTAAGTCTAGGTTGCAAGTAAGTTCTTTCCCCGCTGCTGTTCAACTTAGTACTCGACGCCGCAATGTTGTGGAAATCTCCCCAAATTCACTGAAAAAGCATCTCAAACAAGATGGACAGGAGAATTTCAAATTCGTGTCCATATACCAAAAAGGAAATGGAATTGGATCGGCCGTATATTGAAGTGGAAGGTTGGTCAGTGGGAGCGACTTGGCCGGAAGTAATATTGAAGGCGCAAGACAGGTCAAATTGGAAAAACCATTGTTCCACACTGGCCATAGGAATAAATATATAACAGACGAGTTAAGATTTTAAATGAAATATCTGAATTTCACCTGATGAGTTCTGAATATGAAATGGGATTTCTGAATATTAATTGAATACTTTTCTTTGTTCGGTTTTCGTAGTTTGGTTTTGTTTCGTGTCATAATTTAATAACTAGACCTGAAAGTGCATCTTGTATAGATTGTGTTTTCAGTAATTTATCAACTCGAATATCTATGAACTCGTTAGAAGGTACGATAACTGATCACAATATTATATATTGTGGACTTGAAATGTTTTTTCCTCATACTGAAATTATTAATGAAATAAAATATCGGATAGACTACAGGAAGTTACATTGATGAGAACTTATGCCTTTCTAATTTAAGCAGTTCATTAGGAGCATTGCACAGTACTACCGTGTCTACGCGGCAGGCGAACGTTAGACTAAGGATGAACCCTTGGATGTCTGAAGAATTAGTAAGTTTAATAGGTTATAAAAATAAGCTATTAAAAGAAAGAAGGAAAAATGGGCAAAATCAGGAAGTTATTCAGACACTCAAGAGGATAAGCAAGGTAATACATTTATGCAGCAAAAAGTTGATGAATGATTATTATTCACACAATCTAGAAAAATGTAAAGGAGACCCTAAGAAAACTTGGAGTTTCTTGAATAAGCAAATGGGAAAGAAAGTGAAACCATCTAGGGAATTGATAACTACCGATAATAATGTTATTACATCGGATGAGGAGAAAGCTTCAGCGTCTTCATGCGTTTGAATATAGATCAAACTTCCGCTGATAATGTCAATCTGTTTCGAACTCTTCGTCGTTTAGATACAAGTTTTAACTTGGAAGCCACTGACACATCCGTTATTGAAAATATTATTAGGAATTTGGAAAAGAATAAAAGTACTGGCTACGACAACATTACATCAAACATGTTGTTGGTACGTGTGTCGGCATTATCAGAAGCACTTACACTGATTTTTAATAATATGATTGAAGAGGCCAAATATCCTAATGTTTTAAAAGTCCACAAAATCATACCCATTCCAAAATGCGCGAGCTCCAATAAAGTTGAAAACTATCGTCCAATATCGGTCCTTCCAATCATAGATAAGATTTTTGTACAGCTTTCGAATTACCTTGACGACAATGATATTTTATTTGATCGGCAGTATGGATTCAGAAAGGGTACTAGTACTGAAGAGGCTGTAATAAATGTTATTGAATATATTTGCAATGGACTTGATGCAGGCTATAAGGGAGTGGCTGGAGTTTTCTTTGATCTATCTAAGGCATTTGATTTGGTTGACCATGATATTTTAAAACGCAAGCTAGATTTTATTGGATTTTCCCGCGGTTCCATTGAAATATTTAAAAAAAAGAACCATTGTTCCACACTGGGACCATATTACTAATATTTAATAATTTTCGAATGAAATATCTGAATTTCAACTGATGAGTTATGAATTTTAAATGGGATTTCTGAATATTAATTGATAAGTTCTGAATGTCAAATGGAACTTCTGAATATCAATTTATAAGTTCTGAATTTTAAATGCAATTTCTGAATATCAATTAATGAATTGTGAATAGAATTTTTGAATTACAATTGATCTTCTGTGAACTAAAATTTTCAATTTTCCAATATAGTGAGCCTAATAAAAAAATATTGATTTTCATAATGTCTAGGGAAGCGCCCTCAAGTCTAAGAAAGTTTTTGTATACACTCCCAATCCTACTGAATCATCGCACAAAAATGTCCACGAGTTAATTCCATTTTGTGTTGACACACAACTGAAGAAAACTATGATAAAACTTTCCAATTGCAATTATCAATTTAATGTGGTCAACACTCACAATTTTGTAACTTCTCTAGCTACAATTTGCTGTGGAATGCTCCGTATGTTTGAGAGAGCATAACATAGTTTTTACTTGTTTTCATTAAAAATTAATTATTATGATTTTCTTCGATGTATGTGCTCCAGCAATTCATACAGATTTTTTTCTCCAATATGCCCCAGAAAATTAATTAAAACTCAATTTTAGCCTTCACAGAACAGCACAGAAGATGTACAAACACACACAAGATCCGAACACAAGCACTTGCGTTGAACATGGTCCTTTATAGATGGGGTATAGGTGAAGAGGTAACTATGGCATGGCACTGCTGTTCGTTCTATTTACATTGATCCAATATTTTCTTTTAATCTCTTAATACTGTCACAGAGCAAAAAACAGCAGCAGCAGCAGCAGCAGCAACACAAAATACACCTACAAATAACCCAATAACCTGGCACACACACACACACACGTGTAGATATTTATATTTTTTTGTTGTTCAGTAGTTCTCAGCAACATGTATGTAACCTATATTCAGGACGAAGGATCTGTTTTGTGCTTGCTGTTGTCCCCACATCCTATGTATGTCGCCGTACACAAAACACCGAGTTTAAGTAACCTATCATTGGGACACAACCAAATAGAAACCAAATCGAACCTAGCACATGTAACCACCTGGAGTAGCCTCGATAGGGGCGACTGCGACAGAGAGTGGGAGAGAGAGATAGAGAGAAAAAATTATATTGCCACTTCATCATTGAATAGGAATTTCAATATTTGCTTAACATTTTGTGTGCAATAACGAACGGAAATTGTCTACCTTTACTATGAGTTTTCTCTATCTCGCGTTACTATATGGATGCCTGTTCGGAAGGAGCATTTGTTGAGCTTGTAGTATTTACCGATGTAGGCTAACTGGACGAGGACAGTGTGCTAAGGTAAGGAGTGGAAATGGTAAATGATTGCCGAAAAAACTTGGGACCAAGGCAAGAAAACACAAACAATTTGGGAGGGAATATGTTTATTTCTCAACACTGACACTTTTCAAAGAAAGTAAAGAAAGGCTATAGTTGGGCGGAGCCAACTATTATATAGCTCCCGAAATCTTTAGACATGAACCGCCACCACTTCATTGTTGACATGTATTTCGCCACTGAGCTATTTCTTATGTTTTGAAAAGAGAACATAATACTTGGGTGCTAAAACTGATAAAAAGGATGAGTTTAATCGTTAAATCACTGTCACTGTAAAACAATCGCAAAAATGCGATGAACAGCTATTTCTAAAAGAAGATTTTATGAATATCCTTCCTCATTCCCAAATTCGTGGACTATTGTGATCCCAAATTTCAAAACTCGTTCGACCTCTTCGAATTCTGGCGCCCAACGCAATGTCACTATTACTTAAATGACCTCCAAACACTTCGGCCTTGTATGTGCTCTCTCCAATTCGTTATATCAACGATTTGTATATCTTCATACACTTGGTCATCCATCCATCGGAGTTTCGGTTTACCCTGTCTGCGCCTTCCGGTTGTAGTTCTCGTCCAACGCTTTTCTAGCTGTAGCGTTGTTGTCCATTCGACCGAAATGGCCTAGCGAACGCAATCCCTGTACTTTCATCCGTTTAACTACGATCCCATTGGGATACAGCACAAGATTCGTTCGACGTCGATATTCTCCGTTAACACAGACTTAGAAACCATATAAAGGGTGATTTTTAGCTATTATCTTTTTGGCAACACTGGTTTAAACAGCTGACGCACGTTTCGTGTTTTGTTTCACTGACAAACATCTTCAGTTTGGTCTATAATTTAACCATGAATCGTCTTACAAACGAACAACGCTTGCAAATTATTGAAAGTACATCGCAAGTTTATTGTGTTCAGCGACGAAGTTCATTTTTGGCTCAATGGGTACGTAAATAGGCAGAATTGTCGATTTTGGAGTGAATATCAGCCAGAAGCATTGCAAGAGCTACACAGTTTGGTTTGGTTTATGGGCTGGTGGCATCATTGGACCGTACTTCTTCAAAGATGATGCGCATCGTAACGTAACTTTGAATGGTGAGCGCTACCGTGATATGATATCCAACTTTTTTTTGCCCAAAATGCAAGAGCTTGACTTGCATGACATGTGGTTTCAACAAGACGGTGCCACACAGCACGCGCAACAATGGACTTATTGAAAGGCGAGTTCGGTGAACATTTTATTTCACGTTCGGGATCGATCAATTGGCCGCCTAGATCGTGCGATTTAACGCCTTTAGACTATTTTTTTGTGGGGCTATGTTAAAGCTCATGAGATACCGGCAGAAATGTTGGAAAGAGTATGCCAAAATTGGACTAAGCGGATGGACCATTTGAGGCGCAGTCAAGGTCAACATTTGCATGAAATAATCTTCAAACATTAAATTATATGGACCGTACTATAGATTCAAATAAAGATGTCATGCTTCTTTTTTGAATTTTATGCGTTTTTTTGAAAACTTTTCTATAGCGTTTAAAAAATCACCCTTTTATTATTCATTGGATTTTTCTCTCAAAACAGCTAACACCATCTCGTCAGATTTAGAAGGCACTAATGCCTCGACGCCTTTTCTTCTCCATCAGGATGTTGAAGAAATTGCACGACAAGGGCAACAGCTTGTCTGAGTCCTTTTGTATTTAGAAGTAAATGACTTTGAGAGGTCACTTCCCATTTTTAACGAAGACCTCGTGTTACTCAGTGTCTTCCTATAAAATCGTATATAATCCAAACCATTACAGCAAAGACTAAGATGTCCAGGGTGGACAATTGTCACATTACGGCATGAGCCAGAGAAAATGATCACTTTTTTGCAAAAGTGCATGACTTTAGGCAAAACTGGGAGACAGGGGTCTTTTTTGTTCTTTTATCACGTAGTGGTGTCCGTGGTTATATTCTTTCGTGTAGCACTGTGTATGCCTTCTTAACACACTTGACAGTTGAGGAAGTGGGAGCTATTTTGGAAAGACAAGGCAAAATCAATGACAGACGCTATATGCTTCGAGATTGACCAGGCTAGTAAAGCAATCAGCGGGAAAGGAAATGAACAGAATATAATGCGCTGTCATCACCATAGACAGGACGGCCTTAATACTGATGGTAATGGATTCTGATAATTTCATCTTATCATAAAATCGAAGACTACTTTTCACTCAGAACATTGTGGATTAGGCTGAGTCGCGGTCCATACAAATGGACAAATAATTTCCATTCACACCTTAAAAATAAAGTTCTTAGACGAAGGTCTGTGAGATAAACGCTCATGAAAACACCTCTAAAAATCATGTTTTCTCGTGTATTTTTTTGTCGCAAAACTTTTCTAAAATAATAGACCCTTGAAAGCACTTTAAATATGAATTTTAATTCTTGTCTTCGAATAAATCATTGGTCGTATTACACTGTAGGTAATTTTTTAAGTCATGGAAATATAACCATATACGGACACTACCACGAGATAAAAGATCAAAAAAAGATACGTGTCTCCCAGTTTTGCCCAAAGTCATGCACTTTTTTATGGGCCCCCAAAGATTTGGGACCATTTTTTGCAAAAAGTGATCATTTTCTCAGGCTCACATCTTGCAAATCGTTTGAAATATTGATTTACTCTCTGAGACAAATTTGTATCTCTTGCTATAAAGAACAATAAAATTAAAAAACTTCATCTTCTAGGTCAAAATCGCAAATGTCGTCGAACAAATCTAATAGGCAGTAGTGTGTGTAGGTGGCGTATACGTGCTGTTGATTAAGGATAATATCATTTATACGCACTGTAGTCGGACTGACCATTCTGGATCTTTGATAAATGCGAATTTGTCGATAAATTCATTGTCTCTTTGATTATAATGCAGGTGTTATTTCCCACAGTGATTCAATTCCCACTAGACCCACTAGACTGCACTTGGAGTCGATAAATTTGTCTCCTCGGTCCCTCGCCTTCCTTGTAGGATATTTTAATTCAAATGGCTATAGAAACGACTTCTGAGATGTTCTACAGTCAGAATGTGTTGGAAGTGTGTATCTTGTCAGTGTCGTTAGGATCCAGTTGCAGGTATTCGACATCCGCTTCTTAGATTTCCTCTGCTTGTTAAGTCCATCATAGCTGCGATCTTCTGGATCTTTGAGAAATGCCTCAAACTTGGCGAGAAATTCTCTCTCTTTGAATAGAATACAAGTGCTATCTCCCATAGTGCTTCAATTCCCCGAATGAAACTAGAGCGAACTCCACATTGGAGTTGTCTCTGTTTATCTCTAATAAATGAGACTCCTCGAACCCTATCATTCCTAGTAGGATATTTGAACTCCGATGGCATTAGAAACGACATCAGAGATGTGTTACATTCGGAATGTGTTCGAAGTGTGTCTCTTTAGGGTTTGGTTACAGGGATCCACTTCATAGATTTCCCCTGCTTGCTAAGTCCATCTTAGTTGCGATCTTCTGGATTTTGGAAAATGCCTCGGATTTGTCGATAAATTCTCTCTCTCTTTGAGTAGAATACGGGTGCTATGTTCCACAGTGCTTTAATTGCCGGGAAGAAATGTGTCTCCTCGGTCCCTCTCCTTCCTTGTAGGACATTTGAATTCAAATGGCCTTAGAAACGACATCTGTGCTACAGTCGGAATGTGTATCTTGAGAATGTCTCTTTAGGATCCAGTTACAGGTCACTTCATAAATTTTCTCTGCTTGCTAAGTCCAACCAGGGCCGTGCGCAGGGGGGGGGGGGGGGGGGGTTTGGGCGTTCAAACCCACCCCAGAGAGGTTTCCAACATATACTTTTTAATACCTTCTAGACTTTCTGAAGCAATAAAATATAGAATTTCTAAGGTATTTTTAAAATAACTCGTCTGAAATGGTAATTTTGCAGTAAAATCGTGAAAACACGAAAATTACATAAAAAATCGTGGACACTTTCTTGAATTTCGGACAAAGGACAAATACAAACAAACTAAACGAATTGTGCCAATTTCAAGATTGTGTAGTGCTAATTTCGCTAATGGACACCAAATTGTTTGGAAAATCTTCATTTTTATTAACCGATACCTCTTCTTGACATTCGACTAGAGCTATATCTTTTGAACTTTTAATTGTGTACTGCAATAAAAGTTTGGAAATTTAATAACAAAATCGTTTAGTAATTTAAAAAAAGAGATAAGAATCACTATGATATCATAATGAAATCTAAAATATTCTTAATAAAAGCAAATAATTTGCTTGATGCTTGTTGAGCGCTAAAATGTAACATTTGTGATTGGACATTTTTTTGGAGCTGTATCTAAATCTGAACCGATGTGTCCTATTTTCATCACAGATGCAACAACAACGGTATCTTTTACTTCCAATGTTTTGGGAGTTTGCAATTATAATACAAATCCATTTCGACAAACGAAGAAACGATGTTCACGTGTTTAAAATTTCGTTTCTACGAAATGCATTTTTTCTCTGCGTGTAGGTCTCTATTTTAAAATCTACTTTAAAATTGCGAAACAATAAGAAATGAGTTTTAACTTACTAAAATTGTTATTATATTTATCACTTATGTCAAATATTTTTCAGAGTTAGTATTTTTTTGTTACATATGTACAAGTATTATTCAAAAGAGAAACAACAAATTCAGTAACTTGGATCTACGTAGGAAAACGAACTCTAAAATACCAATTATTTTGTTTTTTGGAATTAAAATTTCTACTTGTTTCCTCTTGCATTTCATCGAATACAAAGAAACTGTATTTGTTATTCGAATTTATATATATTTAAGATTATAAAAATGAGGAAACATTTCCAAATATTTTTATTTAATCGGAATATGCGTATAAAGATTTTGAGTAAACATCCTGTTACTCATATCCTATATAAATTAAAAACCCCAAAACTCTTTAGACATCCTATTTAGACCCATACTTTGTCAAAAAGCATATCCACTTTTCTGCATTTATCATAGAAAACATGCGTGACTGAAGGGTTTATCGCAGAGGAATTTGATCGTTTTTTGTGTAATATTTCTTCAAAATATATATCGATGGCTTATATTCAAAAGTGGCTTTGAACCATTTCCTCGAAAATGAGTTTTTGATGCCATACTATTCTCAGATTTGGATGTCATCTGTCATATAAATTTGGAAAAGATTTGTTTCTAAAGCCATTTTTACTTTTTATTATATTGAGAATACCAAAATATTTCTTTGGCATGTGATTGCTGATTTCATGGGGAATATTTGTGTATGAAAAGTTTCAGAATTATGAATGAAGAAAGTTAAGTTATAAGGAATTGCAACGGCGAATTTTGGATTTTTCATCAATTGCAGTGATTTTTGCGACTGGCTACATATATGTATGTTAGAAGCGACCAATCTGACGGATGAAGCTGGAATCTTTAAATTCACTGTGTACATCACATAAAATGCGTTTTCTATACAACATTGCCAAGATTTCATGAAAAAAGTTATAGAGTTTACAATAAATCTTATTCTTATTTCAACATTCATAGTGCTCGATTTTAAACATACAAAAGTGGCTATGAACCATGAAACCGCGAATAATAGGAAATTTCGAAAACTTTTTAGTCGTAGCAATTAGTAATCCTTTTTAGATTAAACTGTGAAAGAACGATTAATAATTTCTCTTTAAATTAAGGAGAAAATCAGTTTTTCGCTCTCCTGAAAAGTTATGTTTTTGTTTATAGCCACTTATGAATATAAGCCCTCGATATGTATGTATGTAATTTCAAGCAACTATTTAAAAAAAGTTCTACACTTAGAGAACAAGTCTGTTAATAAAAGCAGCGATTGTCTGATGCCTATTAGCAGACACTTTTCTTACATCAATCTTACATCACCATTCACACTGCTAAAGAGTTTGCAGTCTGCTAAAATTGGCTGTTGTTAATTAAAATATAAAAATAGATAAGCGTTCATAAGCGAGTTTACCTCGAATTTTCTTTTATATTAGCTTGGGACAATACGCGTATCATATATATTGCTAAAAACAGCAAACAGCTGTTTACCATTTCAGCAGATACAAATCTGCAGTCTCTTTTTCAACAGCAGAAAATCTGCTCTTTCAGTAGACTTTCTGTTTTCTTTTACTGACATATTCCTTTGAGTGTACTGATAGTTGGATTACTGAAATGCAATTTTGCCGACAATGTCCGTCGGATGAATGTATCAAAATATTTCTCGGAGATCCTGGCAATAAAATATGAGTGGGTTCCAAACGCTCCAGTAAAAATTTCTTAAAAAGCTGGAAAATTAACTAAGTATGAGTAACGTTTCCTACTTTCAAAGCCATACTAAATAGTTCATTTACTAGAAATAGGGTTGTAAAATTACTTAAAAACATTTCTTTGGACCTAATAAAAAATTCTTACAATTGAGTAAATTCAAACTTATGTGAAAGAATATTTTCAAGGTTTTAAGTGAGAAAAAATCTGAAATTTTTTGGTATTAATGAACTTATAAAAAACATTTGAAATTGTTAAAAAAATTCTTGAATATTAATCTAAGAAGCAATTCTTGTTCGTTTGTAGAGACTTATTTCTTATCTACTTTATGAATTATTCTAAACAACCACTGCGAAGACGCCTATCTTGCCTTCTCAACAATCATGGCGTAATAGCTCAACTCTTTATGGCAGAGGTATCATGAAAATTTTGTTGTCATTTTTAATATCAGTTTTGCATACTCTGAAGCAAAACCATTTGTATGATTTTTTTAGTTAAATTGTACTTATTTTAAGTTCACGTTTTTCCTTGTATTAAGTAAATTTTTCCAGTGTTAAGTAAAATAATACTTGTTTTAAGGAAAAAATCAGCAAAATTGTCCTCAGTTTAAGTAAATATTTACTTGATTTCAGTAAACATTTACTTAGTTTTAGGAAACTTTCAGCAAATTTTTACTAAGATTTAGTAAAATAATTTACTTAGTTTTAGGAAAATTTTGCTTAAATTTAGTAAAAAATTACTTGGTTTTAGGAAAAATTTTCTTCAATTTAGGAAAATTTCAGCAAAATTCTACTTATAAATTTGTAAAAATGTACTTCCTAAATTCCTAAATTTTAGTTAATTTTAACTCACTTAGGGTTAACTTTTTTATGAGTGTAGATGAAAACCCCCCCAGGGGAAAATCCTGCGCACGGACCTGCCAACTGACCTCCGTTCTTCCGGATTAATTAATTTTAGTCCTCTTTTACCCAAAAAATTGCTAAAGCGATCAGGATAATTCTTTCATAATATCCTTGCCTCATTATTCCTACCCCCCGATGCAACATGCACAGACCTGTTTTTTGCTTTCAGGATATGAATAGAACCTCTCATTGGATAGCGTAGCGATTTTTTTCTGTTATAGCATTTTATAACTTTCATTGTATGCACACACACACATGCTGGCACATGTGTCTGTGTCGAACTAAATTTATTTGCACTTCCTACTTTTGTGTGTCGCTATGTGTGCTGGCGGGTGTGTGTAAAGTACTTCAGGATCCATGTGAGTTTGTAAGCCTGTGCCTAGGTATGAAACAGGTGGTTTATGGTCAATCAAGGCAATTTATCTATTTGGCATTTTACGGTTATTTTCCTCCCGCCTGCATACAACAACAAAGTCCTTTTTTCTGGCCGTTTAGTTACTGCTGGTCCTCGTGCTCGTTCTCGTCCACTCGGCCTCACTATCTAGCCTGTGGAGGTCGTGGCATGTGAATGTGTAGCCCTTTGGAAAATGCGTTTTGTCATTGGACATTCAATAAATATTTGCCAAAACATTCAGCAGCATTGGCCCTGGCAACGACAACGACAGTGACAACAATGGGCCAAGTGTGGTGGCCATGCCATGGCAGGGATATACAGAGAGAGATAGAGAGCGAGAAAAAGAAAGTGTCCTAATATCGAAGACTAAGTGGATGAATGGATTTTACGTGCTTAGGGTAAGACAGGCATTTCGTTTTTTGCTCTTGTCCTTCCTACTCGCTTTTTTTTCCACCTCTTCTTCTTTCGTTTCGTTTATTCACTTCAAATCTTCCGTACTTTCTTGTGCTTTCGAGTTTAGGGGGATTTCAGAAATCGTTTCATGTTTGTATTTGTTTAAGAGCCTTTCATTTCATTTTCAAGGATTTGTTTTTTCCGTTCCAGGTAAGAGGATCTGTGTTGCGGGTGTGTGTCCTCGAACAAATAAAACAACACTGATTTTTTTGGCGTTGGCATTGTCTTGCCAGAGGTCAGGTGAAACGCTGTAAAAAGAGGCCAGCCGTAGAAGGTGCTGGAGATTGTGACATTTTTTCATTTCGTGTTCCTTTAGCTCTGGAAAATTTGCTACACGCTTATGGTTGCGATAATAGAAAATTTTTATTAAAATTTATTGGAAATTTTGTTACATGTTTGGAATAATTCCTTTACCAGGATTTCGGATTGAAAGTGTCTCTGTGGTGGTGGGGAGTGATTTTGTGGCCAGAAATGCTAAAAGTGGCAATCGATATTAATTGAAATTCATTTCAATTGGTTGAAATGACAATGACTTGCATGGGGATAATGAAATAATTTAGATTGTTCGATTATCCAACCGAAGGGATTTGACAGTACACATGCTAAAGGGTACGCATTTTCCCAGAATTAGGGTTGATAATGCAGAATTGAATAATTGCAAATTAGAAATTAATATTTTCCCTGGAATAAAATTAAAATCTGTGGCCACCTACAGCGCGCATTGCTTTGAATACAGACCATCTCCCAGGAAAAGTATTTTTAACAGTCTTGAAATATATGATTGTAGCCATTTCTGATTCTTACAACAGATCGTATTTACCTCCTGAGGGCATTGTTGCTATGGTTTATATATTCGATCTTGCTAGTCGCAGCAGAAGTGCTACGCCGTCTCTTCTTATTATTTTGACATCACAACTACGACAGTGATCGCTGAATTGTAGTTACATTCGTTGTGTGGTTCAGTGACCCATTTTCTGAGCAATTTCCACTGATACGTCTCGCCTAATGAAGCAGAAATCGACTTTCTTGTAAAGGGTGATTTTTTTAAAAGCTATAGGAAAGTTTTTCAAAAAAAAAAACACATAAAATTCAGAAAAATGCATGAAATCTTTATTTGAATCGATAGTACGGTCCATATAATTTAATGTTTGAAGATTATTTCATGCAAATGTTGACCTTGACTGCGCCTCATGACGCATGGTCCATCCGCTTAGTCCAATTTTGGCATTTCCACGTTTTTGAGTAACAGAGGCCCAATTGCTGCGAACGGCGACGAATCGATAATTGATGGTCATCATTAACACTGGCCGATACAGCTGCGATATTTTCTTCAGATCGCACTCTACGTAAGCGTGTTGGTGGTTTAATTTCCAAAAATGTAAGTTTGGTGCGAAATTTAGTACCAATAGCCCGAATAGCCGCTTCAATGGGTCGATTAAACTGACCATAAAATGGAAGCGCGCGATGAACTTTCTTAACAGAGCACCCATTTGGTAATAAAATTCAATAATTTGCAAGCGTTGTTCGTTTGTAAGACGATTCATGGTTAAATTATAGGCCAAACTGAAGATGTTTGACAGTGAAACAAAACACGAAACATGCGTCAGCTGTTTAAACCTGTGTTGCCAAAAAGATAATAGCTAAAAAATCACCCTTTATATATGTGAGCCATAGAACGGAGCTGTTAAACCATTCATAGATCGGCATCTATGAACAATATCAATCGAAAGATTATTATTCAGAAGAACGATTCAAATCTCCATCAAAACTGAAGTTCAAAGAAGGAGGTGAATTGACCACACAATGAGAAAACTGGATGGCGATATCGCCAAAACTGCCACTGATTGGCATCCCCAAGGAAGTCGTAGACAAGGAAGACCGTCCCATCAAAGTGACGTCAAATTGAGAAGAAAGGTAGAACTCAAAATAGAATCAGGAATGAACTTAAATCAATAGCATCGAATAGATGGAAGTGGAGAGAATTTGTAATGGGCCTATGATCGTTATGGGATCAACAGATGTATATAATGAAGCCGAAAAGGAGTCCAGGTCGTTTGCTGATATATTCGGTCCACAGTTAAATGAATATTTCACGAGAGTTCAAGCATAACCTAATTCAAAGTAATGCATGAAAATACCGCTTAATAGGTTCTATCTGGATTGAGACCGATTACGATATCAGACTCTCCCAATCGTATCTAGTTCTTACTAACACGACTATCCGTCCCTAATCTCTGAAATCTACGTATATAAGAGTAACATGAGACAGACTACTCAGTTGTAATGAGGACAGATGGTACTCTACGAACTCTAACTATACTAACAGTAAAAAATTATTCCACTGCCGTCTGGAAAACATGATATCCCGTATCCATTGTAGAGAATTTGAATCGTTTTCTGATCATTCTATAGGGAAACGAGTACGAATACTTATCCAGAATACGACCTTGTTCATATGTTCTTTCTAGGATACCTTAACTTAACTTTCCACTTATGTACGGAATACCATCAATAAACTTCCTATATAGAAAAACAAGTAAAAACGGCGTTAAGTTCGGCCGGGCCGAACTTTATGTACCCTCCACCATGGATTGCATTCCACAGAGGTTGTCGGTTTTCGTAGAAGTGCAGTAATATTACAGGAAAATATAACTTTTTTAATATAGCCAAACCAAATACAAATATTGAAAAAATAATTTTATAAATAAATGTAATATTTTAATTATATCAAACCATTATCTATTTCAAAACAAAAACTAAATATTCTTATATTTATATTTTCAAAAAGCTTAAGTACCATAAATATTGGAAGATAGTGGGTGCTGCAGTTGGTTGTACTTCCATTCTATTTTAATTCCAAAAGTACAAATTTTGAAAATCCATTATCAGACGTACATGTGTAAAGTGCAAAATAACCTAACTTCATGATTCAACCAATTTTTGCCGTAAAAGAAAAAGTATGAATTTGGAAAAAATACTTTTTATTTTGAGTGTCTATGCAGTCAGAGGAATGTATACACCGAATTCCATGATTCCAGCTGCGCCCATTTGGTTGGTACGATTTTTACCCCCTTGACATTTCTACGTAATTAGAATTTCATCATTCTAGCTGTAGTCGTTTAGTTGGTACTATTTTTATCCCCCTGTACCATTATATCCCTTTGCAAGTACGAATTTCGAAACATCCGTTTATTTTTCGTGTCTATGCAGTCAGAGGAATGTATACTCCGAATTACATAACTCTAGCTGCAGTCATTTGGTTGGTACTATTTGTATCCCCTTTTTCCATTTTAACCCCAAAAAAGGCGAATTTCGAAAAATTCGTCTATTTTCCGTGTCTACGCAGTCAGAGGAATGTATACTCCGAATTTCCTGACTCTAGCTGCTGTCATTTGATTGGTACTATTTTTATCCCCTTTTTAATTTTAACCCCAAAAAGTACGAATTTCGAAAAATCTGTTTAGCCGTTTGGTTGGTACCATTTTTATCCCTCCGTACCCATTGTATCCCTTGAAAGTACGAATTTGGAAAAAACCTTTTATTTTGCATGTCTACGTAGTCAAAGGAATGTATACTCCGAATTTCATGACTCTAGCTGCGGTCATTTGGTTGGTACTATTTTTATCCCCTTTTTCTATTTTGACCCCAAAAAGTACGAATTTCGAAAAACCAGTTTATTTTCCGTGTCTACACAGTCAGAGGAATGTATACTCCGAATTTCATGACTCTAGCTACGGTCATTTGATTGGTACTATTTTTATCCCCTTTTTTCAATTTAACCCCAAAAAGTACGAATTTTAAAAAATCCGTTTATTTTACTTGTCTATGCAATCAGAGGAATGTATACACCGAATTTCATTATTCTAGGTACAGCCATTTGGTTGGTACCATTTTTATCCCTCTATTCCCATTTTACCCCTAAAGGTACGAATTTGGAAAAAATGTTTTTATATTATGTCTCTACTCAGTTAGAGGAATGTACACACCGAATTTCGTGTTTCTAGCTGTTGTCGTTTAATATGTACCATTTTTATCCCTTTTTTGCCCCTTTTCACCCCCTACAAATAAGAATCACTTAATGGTGCACGTTTTTGCTGTAGGGGAATGCGCATACCAAATATCAAGCAAATATAAACAGACATATTCAAAAAACATGCTTAAATACGCTAAAATATTAGGGATTATTATGGGTATTTTTAGTCCTTGTGAGGGAAAAATTTTTCCCTTTGGGCCGATTTCGCCCCATTTCAATCCCAACCGATCTACGACTATAAGACGCATTTATGGAAAATTTGAACGTTCTAGCTCCTTTCGTTTAGATGCTAGCGTGCTTTCAACAGACGGACAGACGGACGGACGGACGGACGGACGGACGGACGGACGGACGGACGGACGGACGGACGGACGGACGGACGGACGGACATGGCTAGATTGTCTTAGAATTTTATGACGATCAAGAATATATATACTTTATAGGGTCTTAGGTCGATATTTCAAGGTGTTACAAACGGAATGACAAAGTTAGTATACCCCCATCCTGGAGGTGGAGGGTATAACAAGTGAGTGGCTCTCAGACAGAAGGAATGTCGCGGAATGTCAGAGATAATTGTTGGGTGTCCACTGGACACTGTCCAGGGCACTAATGGTAATATTGAACAAAGCGAACATTAGGGTACTTCTGGGACGAGATTGAAGATATTTGACTCACAGTATGAATTTTCAAGGGACGCTGCTCTCTACGTGACAGCTTTAGTAAAAGAGACTATGACCAGCATTCCGGATTTTTGTAGAATGCACGGAGAAACAGTGGAACACTTGTTATGTCATTGTCCACGCCACAGACTTAGGTGAGTGAGAACTGTAGGATGTGTAGGGGTGCTACATCGATAACCTGATATGTTTAATAATAAGTGGCTTCACGATGAAGTCTGTGGCTATTGAAGTCTGGTAAGGTCACAACTCATCTACGGTATAAACCAAAATGAAGGGAATGACAATGGATCCGGTGGGTCTCCGAGTAAAGGTACAATTGCACCATCCTTCTAAACCTAATTTAACATATGTACATTAGGCTGGGTCGCGGTCCATACCAAAGGAAAAACAATTTCCAGTCAACCCACGAAAATAAAGTTTAGATTGTTTAATGATGATTTGCAAAATATTTCGTTCCTAGATCAAGCCATCTATGAGCTAAACACTCCTGAAAATACCCCTAAAAATCATGTTTTCCCGTGAAATTTGTATACCCTACACCACTTCGTGGACTAGGGTATTATAAGTTAGTTTTCCACCAAATGTTTGTAACACCAAGAAATAATTGAACTAGACCCACCTTTAAGTATACGGATCGGCTTAGAATCACCAGCTGAATCCATTTAACGATGTCTGTCTGTCCGTCTGCTGTCCATCTAATCTTGTTCGCACTCTACAGGTCGCAATTGTTGTCCGATTGTCATGAAACTTGGCAGAAGTTATTTTTTCTGACCAAGGACCATCGGTATTGAATTTGGAGGAAATCGGTTCAGATTTAGATATAGCCCCCATACAAATGTCGCTCCCGATTTGACATTTTCTGCTCTAGAAACCACATATTGTACCCGATTTTCTTTAAATTTGTTACAACAACTTACAATCCAACTAGAAACACCTATGCCGAAATTGGGTAAGATCGGTTCAGATTTAGATATAGCCCCCATACAAATGTCGCTCCCTATTTCACTTTTTCCGCTTTAGAAACCACATATTGTACCCGATTTTCTTTAAAATTGGCACAACATCTTATAATCCAACTAGTAACACCTATGCAAAGATTGGGTAAGATCGATTCAGATTTAGATATAGCCCCCATACAAATGTCGCTCCCGATTTGACATTTTCTGCTCTAGAAACGACATATTGTACCCGATTTTCTTTAAATTTGGCAGAACATCTTATAATACAACTAGAAATACGTATGCAAAAATTGGGTAAGATCGGTTCAGATTTAGATATAGCCCCCATACAAATGTCGCTCCCGATTTGACATTTTCCGTTCTAGAAACGACATATTGTACCCGGTTTTCTTTAAAATTGGCACAACATCTTATAATCCAACTAAAAAACCAATGGTGAAAGTGGGTAAGATCGGTTCAGATTTAGATATAGCCCTCATACAAATACAAGCCCGATTTTGGCCAAATTTTACATATTATATTTCACCAATAAACAGACATGGTGAAAGCGCGTCACATCGTTCCTGGTTTCAATATACCCCCATACAAATGTCCTTTCCGATTTAACATTTTTTGTCAAACACATACATTTACAGGATGCAAAAATCCTTCCCGATTTCAATTTTTTACCGAATTGAATTGCAATGAGAATTGTTTGGGTGATGCCCATATGTCCATACTTTGGTATGACTTTGGTGTACTACTGTATAATTTGTATTTGTCTGTGGACAATTGGATCAATTACCATATTATTTACCATATTCGTAAAATTTGACTAAAGATGAATTTATAGCATATAAATTATATTCATATAATTTGTATGAACTACATAAAATTGATCCCATTAAATACCTGGATTTAGTAATCAAAGCGAGGTACATACGCAGGGAGTGGTGTAGGGTATTATATAGTCGGCCCCGCCCGACTTTAGCCTTTCCTTACTTGTTTTGTGTTGCATTATTGTCCAAATTTTTTCTCTGAAATAATAGACCCTTGAAAGCACTTTAAATATAAATTTTGATTCTTGCCTTAGAGTTACTTATTTGTCGAATTTATTTATTTATTCATTCATTCATATGTCTATGGAATTATTATACGTTTTTAGTAATTTTTTGTAAACTTTTATAAACTTTTTCGCATTTGGTGGAAGTATTTGATAAAAAATAAATAGCTGCTGTCAATACCTTTCGAATGATGCATAAATGATGCATCGCCTGCATTAAATAGTTTTATAAATATGGAGTCAGTGACGTCATTTACGGTCCGATATTCATCATTTAGGCATCATTCGAAAGGTATTGATTCCTTCTATTTATTTTTCATTACACATCTTAAAAAATGTTTCCAAGAAATATGAGTTTTAAGCTGTCATTTCGAAAAACCACAAAAAAATTAATATAAAAGTCCCATAATACGACCAATGAGTTATTTTTAGACAATAATAAAAAAAATCATTTAAAGTGCTTCCAAGGGTCAATCTATTCAGAAAAAAAAATTGGACAAAAATGCAGCACAAAAAAAAATACATGTGAAAAACATGATTTTAGGGGTATTTTCAGTAGCGTTTAGCTGACAGATGGCTTGACCAAGTTACGAAATATTTTGTAGATCATCATTAAACAATCCAATCTTCATTTCTGGGAGGTGACAGCAGCAATTTATTTTCGTGACCCATCCTAGTGTACAAATACGGTCATGGTCTTATTAGTTAGGCTCACTTAGACGATAAGAGGACCATAGTGATATCCGAATCATCATCACAACCAACTTGTGCGACTCACGAAGAACTCGATGTTGGCAATGTCTATAATAACCAAGTCTTCCAAATCGTCAACGGAGCTGAACCCAGTATCACTAAACGTCTAGCCGGCCAGATAAAGTATTCGACGGTCGCAAACTCCTCTCTGTTCTCACAGTACCTACAAAAGTGATTTGACTCGATGACCAGGTTGGTTGGCTGGTTTACATGGCCCCACTGACGGCAGCGTCAAGTAGTGCCTTAAGACACAGTTTTGACTGGACCAAACCACTCGAAATGGTCTGTAACTATCAGCCTGAAATATTGAATTATTTGCTTAGGTCTATAAATATGAATGATAATCAGCCTCTGGACATGTGCGCCTCGACAGATACTGAAATCAGCTTAAACAAATGAAATCATTCAAGCTGGCATTTCATATCATATTTTGTTTGTCCTGTCCATCTTGCGTGATGTTGCGTGAGTCTAGTTCTGCCCACTTGTTGTTCGCCTGGATCAGTGCCTTCTGCCAGAGATGTAGCTTGTATTTTGACAGGTACCTATGGAGGTAATTTCTAAGCTGCAAATCTCGACATTTTTACAGCTCCCTTATGTCCTGACAACCAAATAAGGTCAATATCATACCGAATGGCCATCTTGGGGTGTTATTCAAAATCAATGAAACTGATGACATCCTTACTATCCGATTAAATGTTTACGCCAGTATTGGTCAAAATACTGAGGGTTTCCGAGTCAGGTTTTCATAGAGTTGCTTTTAGTATATCCTACCATACACTTTGGAGATTTGATGTATATGTATATTATCTCAAAGATAACTACTTCTACCGATAATTGCCGCCACGCAATCAGCCCCAGCTGAGAAGTATATAAGTATATACTATAGTTTTGATAGAGTTACCATTGAAGACATATCCTCAAATATTACCTAAGATCCAACATCTTCTATAACGATTTCTTAACATCAAAGTGGTCTTGTCCCAAACACATATCATCCTCGCCCATATGACGAAAATTAGATAAAAATCAGTGGATTAGAATGCCATTGCAGCGAACACTATCAACTATTATTGGGTGACCTTTTGGCAGAGGAATGGTTCGATAATGTCTCCGGCTCAAAATCCGCAGCAAACAGTGACATGTTGTGGATGGATTTATTGCTCAACAGACATTTTTGGATTTTCCAAATCCAAAATGAGACAATTTAATGATTAACGAAGCCAAATGACAATGAGCATCATCGCAAAATGTTCTAAATTGATTTATAACAAATAATCCTGTAACTTTTGAATGGAAAAAGGAATATTGACGAAATTTGATATGCAAAGTGTAAAAGTGTTTTCCAGTAGATTTTTAGACCGATCCGGATCCAGAGAGAAAAACTAAAAAATTGACCATGGACCATTTGTTTTTATCGGCGCATCTTATCATTTTAAAAGAAAAGTATTGATTTTCCAACAAATCCACATATTAATGAAGAGGTTACGGCCTATTAAATAATATTACCCAGTTGACATTTTACTTGCCTTGACTTTACTAGAATCGCCATCCTCCTCAACACACCCAAATTGTACAACAATTCGCTAATAAAACTAATATCTTTCAGTCACACAAATATTAAACTCAATTTTGTAGCATTGCAGGAAACTAAATACGATTTTCCACACTCGCACACACACACACTCTTACAGTCATTGAAACCGGACATTAAAATGAACGGAACAAGAACACGAACAAAAAAACACAGCAACAAACGAGAAACGAAGAAAAATGTAACACGTATTGAAGCGGAAATCCTTATTGATCTCTAACTAAGTTTAACTCACACTCGCACAGCATGGCACGGAAGTCTGAGTGTTGCTGCTGCTGCTACTGCTACTGCCACTGCCTCAGACACTTTTTGGCCAAAACACAGCAGAGATTGCTGGCTGCTCCTCGCACTTGGACTGAGGACATTAAAACGAGCGAGAGTGACAGGAAAAAGAAAAATGGCTCCTTAACACAAACCATATCAAGGACGAGCGAGAAAAAATTAAATGTCATTTTCGATAAGTGTGTCGTCGCCGGTCTGTTTAACACAAACACTCACAGCCATTTTGGGGAGGCAGCAGCAGGATGAGAAGGATTCAGCTACAGCTTGCCAGAATATAAATTGCTAAGATAACAACAGCGACAGCGGCGGCAACAACAGCAAAACAACTCATATAACACCATTACGAGTGAGTACTTCTGGGTTAGTAACGTTAAATTCCTATAACACTTCAGAATGTAATACATTTGGTCCGCACGTTGGGCGGAAAATTGTTATGATTGGTAATCAATGCGTGGGTGATGAGTGTGAAGGAAAGTGAAACAATCCCGGAGGAAATCCAAAATCAAAAGTTGTCTCTTGGCCTTTAGATAAATTAACAAGACATTCGATGTTGGATGTTGACTTTCAAGGGGGTAAGAAGTAGACAAGCATTAAACACGGAGAATTAGTTTAATATTTGGAAAGATTTTCAGGTTCATGTTTGACATTTGCAAAATGGGACGCAAAACGCTCGAGCAAAATTGGGAAATATTAAAAACTTACATCCAAAGTAGCCAGACTTTAACGCAAACTGTAAGAAATTGACGTGGAAAATGTTCGAGGCCGATCTCGCCTTCTGTTCAACCTTCATGAAGCTCATTTTCATCTCGGTGGCTATGTCAATAAGCAAAATTGCCGCATATGGGGTTTAGATAACCCACACGTGACTATTGAGAAGCCAATGCATCCACAACGATTCACTGTTTGGTGGGGATTTTTGGCTGTACTGAAAATTTGTGTTGATCGGATGAGGTACCGCTGAGTCAGTCGTAGTAGTCATATGAATGATATTGTAAATGACAAAGTTCCAATAAAACCAGAAATTTGAAAAAATAATCAGTAATCAGTTTATAGCCAATACTAATTTTAAATGACCCACTCTATAACATCTCCATATCTCTTCTTGGCATTCTGTCAGGTTAAGTTCCTTGCGACTCATCTCGACGTAAATCCGAAGATAAGAAACAGAACATACGGACATGCTGCACTATGTAAAAAAGTCATCATGCGACTATAACACTCCTAAGATGACAATAGCAAATCCATTCAAGGTCAAATTCCCTTCAAGGATGGAGTGGGAAAGGGGATACCCAACTGTCGTATCTGAGACTGAGGTATACACAGGAGGCTCTAAAGTGGATTGTGGAGTAGGTTCAGTTTCTTCTCAGAAAAAGCAAGCGTAGCATGCTCACCCTGACTTCCTAACAGCTGGAGCGTCTTTCTGACGGAAGTTTTAGCAATTAAGGAAGCTGCAGTGTTTTTTCCTCTTTTGGCACAAAGGGTCATATAGGAATATCTGTAGACAGTCTTGCTCTTTTGTCTCTTAGATCTAACCGCTTAAGATTAGTAGTTCAGTTCATCGATGTACTATACAGACTGAACTGTCTGTCTGAAGTCACTCTTATATGGATCCCTGGACATAATGACTTTTATGGGAATGAACGAGCAGATGAGTTGGCGAGGATGAGATCAACTTTTAGATCTAATCACATAACATTAATAGGTCATTGATGAGCTGTCCATACTGAACTGTCTGTCTGAAGACACTCTTAAAGAAGGAAGAAGAGACAGTCGAGCATTTCGTATGCTACGGTCCATCTCTAATAAATCGACGGCACAGGTCCCTTGGGAAGCAATTACTACACAACATTGACGAGATATCGGAAATTGATATTAGAGATCTAATAAAATAACTCAGACTGGATATATCAATCTTTCCAAGAGGTTTGGTGCAACCATAACTGTGGTTTATGTTACTACTAGAAGCTCCCTCGGCCAGGTAAACCAATCAAACAATTAGGTTTGAAGATTTACACCGGACAAGCCTGAAGTACGATATCTCTTTAATATATAATGGATTGAATTTGTTTCAATCATAATCTAAAAATACATGATGACTTTAGTACTCATCGATCCATGTATGTACCCTGCAAAATTAAACCTTTTTCAAACTGTCCAACTAGGTCCGAAGATTTTCATCGGACAAGCCGATATCTTCTTAATATAAAATGGATTGAAGTTGCTTCATTCATAATCTATAGATACACGTGTATGTACTAGGGTTTGCATCCCGGGATTTCCCGCGGGAAAATTCCCGGGAATACGCACATTTTTCATTTCCCGTATCCCGGGAAAATCGTACGGGAATTCCGCGAAATTCAGTAGAAGATTTTACATATTTCTTCGCATATTTTTTCCATAATTTCCACAATAAAATTACAAATGTTGTATAAAAATTTAGATCACATAGCTTTTAATCAGGTATGTAAAATATTGCAGTTGGATGACAAAATATTTTTAAGCTGCGTTTGGATTTAGACTCAAAATACACTTTTTCGGATTTTCCTGTAAAGCTCCATATGAAAAAAATTAAAATCCGGGAAAAGTAGATTTTGGGCAGTTATCCGAACGCCAAAAATAAAAAATATAAAGTTTTCGAAGCGACAGGACAATGAAAAAACATTTCATTTAATGCTCTACTCACTATTAATGTGAACGATCGGTCTCCGTCGCGTCCACATTTTCCAATAAAATAAGAAATATCTGATCTCTAATTAATTTTGAAACTTGTAAAGATGTTTGAATTGATCTCACATTGCGCTAAATTATATGAATTCTGTAACAGGTTAGTTGTGAAATATATATTTATTTTACTTTAATAAAATGTAAATCTTTCATTGGAAAAATAAGCTTTACTCATGGTAAACAGTATGTTGACGATTTCCCGTGCTGTCCCGGGATCCCGGGAAATTGAAAAAAATAATTCCCGTTTCCCGGGAAATAAAATGAACGGGAAAATGCAAACCCTAGTATGTACCTTGCAACATGCAACCTTATCAAACTGTTCTACGTCAAACCACGTAATGAAACAGAACTTTGAGTTCAGTTAAAAGATATATGGATATTCGTTGGACATTTGTTCAAAATTTCTGAATGTCATAATTGACGGGAAATACATCTGTCGTACGTCTCCCTCAGTGACTTACTTTTGCGGGCAAAGAACTAATTCATTCTTCGCTAACATACTAGTGAGAGTTCTTGCATAGTGACGTATGTCTGCCGAATTTCCTCACGAACTGCATAAAACTACGAATATCCGTAGACTACATTACGCTGGTATTTACGAGAGGAAATACAATTGATTATCCTGCTGCTGCCCATCATTATAACCGATCTCCCTTGGTTATAATGATAGGCACTCACTCTTACCATTTGTGTCTAACGGCGTGCCACGTTCGGTATACATCTCTATACAGCACGTATAGTGCAGTCTGTGAGGAAGCTCGATAAATAGTGAGAGAAGTCTCTGCCTTTACCAAAAGAATTATGCGTCCTTTCTCTCTCCAATCTTGTGGTCCACCGTTTTTATACATATTTGTTGATATTGAATCTGATCCTTAAAAGCCTGAAAACATTTACACGAAATTTATAAAATAATATTATCATAAATCCCGTTTATGATCTGATTGATGTTCCACGGTTGGATATTTTTTGTTCGGTTGGATGCAAGTCACACGAGTGCGAGGACATCGCGATGCCGAATAAATGGTTTACATAATCAACGGCTCGTAGTTTAATAGTGGTAACTTTAGTCATCAATTATTTTCTTCTCGAGTTTTCGAATATTTCAAGATGAATATTTGTCGCGAAGATGTATTTCAGCCTCGTGAAGTAGAGTGGTAACTGCTGTAGTCAATTTTTTTCCACGGATATTACAATTTTTCCCCTCGGATATTTTCGTGGTATTAGAAGAGTGCAGGATGATTTTTGATCGCGAGAGCTTATGTCAGCCTCGTGCGGTAAAGTGGTAGTAGTAATCAATTCTTTACCGCTCGAGTTTTCGAAGAAGTGTTAATTTCTGGGACAATGAGAATTTCAATACCCGTTGAGCATTCAGAACATATCTTTCCAAGATGACAACATGGTGTGACTGATTCAGTTTTCTATTTTGAATTTAATTTTTGACGAGAGATATATTTGTATATGTATATTTTCGTTTTTCTTATATCAAGATAATCCTCCTTAGTATGTGAAGGATGATGTGAATGTTTTTCGATGTTGGTCGATCATGCCCGATAATTGAGCGCCGTAGTACCAAATTGGTTTTATCACCCTGTTGTAGATTAGTACCTTGTATTCTAGATTTAGTTTCGATTTTGGGTTAAGCAGCCAATGGAGTTGTCGGATTTTGTTTTTGGTCCTCCGTACATCGATTCGTTCGCAACCCAAACTGTCGATTACACTAGTCAACAGTCAAAATGTACTCCGGATGCGATAATTTTTTCTGTGTAGATAACCTTGACATGAGCTCGAAAAACACAATAAAAATTTTTTTTTTCGTTTGGTTTTTTTTTTTTAATTTAAAAATTTTTTTTTGGTTAATTTGTTTCGTCCGGCATAACTCGGGAACCACTAGCCCGATTTAATTGAATTAAATTTTAAAAAATTTAAAATTACAATTCCCTTAATCTGTTCATATATTGTTTTCCTATACAAGCAACAGTTTCCAAGTTAAAAATGAATATATAAAGGAAAAAACTTATTTTTTGCCTAAAGATTAAAATTTTTTTTTTAAAAAATCCATAAAAAATCCAAAATGAAAAAAAATGTCAAATCTTATTACTTTTACGTAAAGTCACATAACCTATGAGCAAAATGAGACAAAGATCATGAAAATCGATGCACGCGTTTCGCTTTTATTCGCAATTGAGTAAAGGTATGAATTTCAAAAATTTGTTCGACATATGCACAACTTTGTCTATGGTAAGGTTTTTTCTTTTTTTATTCTCAGAATTAACAAAACGGAATAAACAAAGGGTTATTTAATTTTTATGATTGCGTAAGCAAAGTAATAAACGCTAATAAATGTGCGTGAACAATTAAAAGGAAAAAAGGAAAGGGGACTTTTTTAATTATTTGGGTTTTCCGTTGGCTACCTGTATGATTTTTTTACAGAAATGCAACCCACATTTAAGGGTGGTCATTATTCGGAAAATTTAAGACTCACACATGGTGAAACAGGTATGTAGCCACCGTAAAAAAATATACACCCATTTATAAGTACCTGTCAGTAAAATACTAAACAATACACAGTATAAATAGGTCTTCATTGATCGATTTTACTCATTCAACAAGTGTCGACGAACGCGATAGTTAAAATGAGCAAACGTTCGCGAGGATTTGAATGCAATACCAATCCAAGTAATTTTTGTTACATGTGCGGAGAATACGTTTCTGAAAAAAAAACAAGCGTTGTTTTTCACCTAAATTGAGAGATTCATTTGAAGAGAGCTTCAATTTAAAGGTCTCAAACATAGATGAGCGGTGGACACCAAGTGCTCTATGTCCAAGGTGCTACGTACAGCTAGCTGACTCAAGGTAAGTGTAGATTACGAAATTCAAGAACATATATAACTTATTATTGAAATTCTTTCAGACGACAGCCGAGAATCATCATGCCAATGCTTTGGAGAGCTCCGCTTTGCCATGTAACAGATTGCTACTTCTGTCTTAGCAAAAAAACAGGCGTGGGAAAAAATATACGATGGACTTACGCTGCTGTTTCAACAGTGAATTTTCCAGTGCCATTTTCCGAAGAACCAGTGGACCCGCAACCGTCCGTTTCAAGATGGGCATCTAATAATGAGACGATACATCCAACATCAGATCCGGAGACAGTAGAAACCACATCAGAATGCGAGTCAACATATACATTGCATGGAGGTCAACGCTTATGTTCCCAAGCAGAACTGAACGATTGGGTTAGAGAATTGAAACTCTCCAAGGAAGATGCAGAGTTGCATGCATCGCGCATGCAACAGTTCGGTTTCTTGGCTCCTGGTGTGGTGAAAACAATCTACAGGAAGCGTCATGAACCATACGCAAGGTACTACACACGGGGTACTATACACGGGTACTCTTACGATCCAGGAGAGTGGCGTCTTTTCATCGACAGCAACAAGCAGAGCCTTAAAGCAATTTTACTGCACAACGGCAACAAGAAACCTTCGATTCCAATTGCTCATGCCGTTGACACCAAGGAAACATACGAAGTCATGGACAATCTACTAAAGTGCCTTAACTATGAGAGGCACGATTGGAAAGTTTGTGCCGACCTTAAGGTTATCGGCATCCTTTGTGGATTACAAGGTGGATTCACAAAGTACTGTTGTTTTCTCTGCCTTTGGGACAGCCGCGATCGTCAACATCATTACACCAGGAGGAGTTGGACAGAAAGAGTTAACTTCATCCCCGGCAGCGACAACGTGAAATATACACCACTCATAAAAAAGGAAAATGTTTTTCTCCCACCTCTTCACATAAAGCTCGGACTCATAAAAAACTTCGTGAAAGCTATCAACAAAGATGGCGAAGCGTTCGCCTATTTAAAAACCATTTTTCCTCACCTTTCATCGGCAAAGATTAAGGAAGGCGTTTTCGACGGTCCGCAAATTAAAAAGTTGTTGCAAGACCAACAGTTTGAGCACATTTTATCACCAAATGAAGCTGCAGCTTGGAACTCATTTCGGCAAATTACAGAGAGATCGTCGAACAACTACTCCAAAATTATAAAAAAATTAGAGCAAATATGTCGCTTAAGATACATTTTCTACACTCGCACTTGGACTTCTTTCCGGACAACCTGGGCGATGTGAGTGACGAGCATGGTGAGCGTTTTCATCAGCAAATGAAAGAAATTGAGCACCGATACCAAGGATTTTGAAACGAAGCTATGATGGGGGACTATATCTGGTTCCCACAGAAACAGACGCACATTTATTAGCGTTTATTACTTTGCTTACGCAATCATAAAAATTAAATAACCCTTTGTTTATTCCGTTTTGTTAATTCTGAGAATCAAAAAAAAAGAAAAAACCTTACCATAGACAAAGTTGTGCATATGTCGAGCAAATTTTTGAAATTCATACCTTTACTCAATTGCGAATAAAAGCGAAACGCGTGCATCGATTTTCATGATCTTTGTCTCATTTTGCTCATAGGTTATGTGACTTTACGTAAAAGTAATAAGATTTGACATTTTTTTCATTTTGGATTTTTTATGGATTTAAAAAAAAAAAAAATTAAATCTTTAGACAAAAAATAAGTTTTTTCCTTTATATATTCATTTTTAACTTGGAAACTGTTGCTTGTATAGGAAAACAATATATAAACAGATTAAGGGAATTGTAATTTTAAATTTTTTAAAATTTAATTCAATTAAATCGGGCTAGTGGTTCCCGAGTTATGCCGGACGAAACAAATTAACCAAAAAAAAATTTTTAAAATTTAAAAGAAAAAAAAAAATAAAACAAAAACCAAACGAAAAAAAATTTTGTATTGCGTTTTTCGAGCTCATGTCAAGGTTATCTACACAGAAAAAATTATCGCATCCGGAGTACATGCAATTTTTTTCATTTTGTTGAGTAGTGTTATTAATAAAGTCATATGTCTCTAGATATCTCACAAGATGGCTATTAACCATACTATCCATAACGATGGGGAACGCAAAGGAAGTTGTAATCGGGCAGGTAATTCGCAGGAATATCAGCCTTTGGATAGACTCCAAATTTAGTATAGGAGCGTCTTCAGGTCCTACAACCTGTGGTATTCCTGCCATCAAGCTGTGTTCATCGGATGAGAACCCATCTACAACAACATGCATAACGCGATCTCTGTGGGAAAGTCATATGTCTCTAGATATCTCACAAGATGGCTATTAACCATACTATCCATAACGTTGGGGAACGCAAAGGAAGTTGTAATCGGACAGATAATTCGCAGGAATATCAGCCTTTGGATAGACTCCAAATTTAGTATAGGAGCGTCTTCAGGTCCTCCAACCTGTGGTATTCCTGCCATCAAGCTGTGTTCATCGGATGAGAACCCATCTACAACAACATGCATAGCGTGATCTCTGTGGGAACTTGATATAAATCGAGAGAAGTGGTTATATCAAAGGCCTGAATAGCGTCCTTATTTTCACCATTCTGGTGGCTAAATCGACTACAATCCTTCAACATTATTCTAACCGAATCATGCTGTCATGTATTACTGTCGGGTATTACCCTACAGTTTGGAAAACATGAACTATCACTACGATTCATAAAGAAGTAAAGGACCCTACAAAAGCAAATTCTTACAGACCGATAAGTCTTCTCCCTAACATGTCCAAACTTTTTGAAAAGCTGCTTAACGCCAAACTCATGAAATTCCTAAACGATAATAACATCATCCCAAACCACCAGTTCGGGTTTCGTAAAAACCACAGCACGACTCAACAAGTTCACAGGCTAGTAACAAATATACGCAATGCTCTTGAAGAAGAAAAAAATACTGCTCAACTCTGTTCATTGATGTTTCTCAAGCTTTCGATAAAGTATGGCACGAAGGCCTACTTCACAAAATTAAAATGTTTCTGCCTCCTAATACACACAATCTGCTAGAAAATTACATTCTTGGCCGCAAGTTCATAATTAAACACAAATACTACATATCTTCGGAAATTTCTATAAAAACCGGCGTCCCCCAAGGTAGCATCTTAGGTCCACTGTTATATGTTCTATATACCTCCGACATGCCTACTAGCAATCTGGTCCATATCTCAACGTTCACCGATGACACCGCAATCTCAAGTGTCCATGAGAATCACATCGTCGCATCTGGTCTTCTTCAAGAATATGTAGTTTTATTAGAGAATTGGCTCCATAAATGGAGAATAAAAGTAAACGAACAAAAGTCCATACATATCACTTTTACTCTGCGAAGGAACACATGTCCACCAATTAGCATTAATGGCCTTAGTACTCTCCAGCATACTTCCATCAACTACTTGGGAATCCATCTTGACCGCAGACTCACTTGGCAAACCCACATTGATTCTAAACTTACCCAAATAAAACTTAAATCGCAACAACTCGCATGGCTCATAAATCGTAACTCCAAACTTGGACTCGACTGCAAATTGCTTATATACAAGACTATAATTAAACCAATATGGATGTATGGCATTCAGCTCTGGGGAACTGCTTCAAATTCGAACATTGATAAAATACAAAGAATACAAAACAAAATCCTGAGACAGATTACAAACGCACCATTGTACTTAAAGAACTCAAATATACATTGCGATTTAAACATGGCAACCGTTAAGGAAGAAATTATTCTAAACTGTAGAAACTACCTCAACAACCTAGCTACACATCCAAATGCATTGGCAAGGGACCTAAGAAGTTATGGCGGCCCTAACCGCCTGAAGAAACGAGATACTGTTGACATGTTTCACTAAGAAACATACGTTTATTCACATATGTTATTGTAAGCTGTGGCAAGCAATAATAAAATATTTGTTAGTTATTTAAGATCTGTACACTTATTGATAGTTTCACTTTGTGAAAGATACAATAATTAAATAAAGATTGAATAAAAGAAATCCTTCAACAAGAGCGACATCGTGGCCCTCATCGATCCCTTCGGAAGCTTTACTGTCAATTATTAAGAAGGTTATTGTCATACGATGGTCGACCATTAATAATGTTGTAGGTCTCTAGATATCTCACAATATGTTGATTTATAATATTGGCGGACGCAGAGGAAATCGTAGTTGGACAGTAGTTCGCGGGATCGACTCCAACATTTTTATAAGAAAGTCAACAGGCCCACCCATCGATTCCCACGGAAGAATTACTGTCGATCATTATGAGGTTTATTTGTTTCTTGCTCCAACCTTTTGGTACTACTGCCTTCAAAGTGTGTTCGTCGGATGAGACCCGGCCTACAACAACATGCCATCCATGGTGAAACTTGATATAAATCGAGAAAGTGCTCTTGGCCTATCAAAGGTCTGGTATATTTCTAGAGCAGCGTTTATACTCTCTCCAAACTGGAGGATAAATCGAATCCAACCTGTTGACATGAGCGTCATACTGTCAATCATTAAGAAGATAATTGATCTATAGTGAATAATTGTACTCTTCATAACCTTAGTGAGCCAATTGGGCGGATGAAATGCCACTTGGACCTGGAGCTTTGTGATGTTCGAAATAAGGAACTAAATACATTTGCGATCGATTTCAAGTAATTGATTGCTTTCAGCCAATATATTAGATTCATCAAACAGTTTATTGAATACCTATCCATATTTTGCAAGAATTTAGATAACTGAGGAGCATCTTCTCTTCTTACTTGGATATCATGGATCGATTCCTACAGAAGCCATCATTACGTAGATCTCTATATACCACATAAGATAATAGTTAACCATAAGCTGAATTAGGAGCAAATAGTAATCGGAGGATAGTTCGCAGTAGTATTAGCCTGACCCTTATTAGAAATTGGGTGTACAAGGCCAAAAAGGTTGCTGAGTAGGCGGTTTAAATTCTAAGACTAAATATTAAAGGGTTACAATGTAATATTGAATTGAATAACGTCATATCTTCGAATCAATAAAAAGTGGATTGTCGAGTAATGAGTAATTTTGCAATAACTCAAAGTGTAATCAAATCCAGCCAAAGTGTTGACACAATAATATCATCATAAAATCGTATGCTTAGATGCTTGGGAATTTTCCGTGGCCGTGATGTGTTCAAACCCAAACCGAACGTATTCGAAATCTTGTGTACACAAGAAACATAACATATTTGATTGTGCAGCACAAGTCTTAAAGCGGCAATAAAAAAATCTTAAAAAATAAATAACTTTTTAATCCCTACGAAAAACAAAAGAGCACTCGTTGCGAACAAAAACTATTAAAATTGAAATTTAATTACATTCAATCTAAGCAATCATTTTGTTGAGAGAACTTATGGAAGTTCCGTGACTTAAGTATTTCTGCAAATACCAGTGAAAACACCAGCAGCTTAAAGTGTTAAGTTTTGAAATGACAATAAATTTTCAAATGATGATGATGATGGTGAAGACGGCGGCAGCGGTGGATGATGATGATGTTGTTGAGGCAGGTGATGGCGAGGGTAATGGTGAGAGATGATGATGATGATGATGATGTTATTGCTGAAGGTGTTCTTTTTTTTTGCTGTGCGCGCTGAGAAGCTAGAAATGATGGCACAGATCTGCTTCATCACAATGAGAAATGATTCAGAGAAGTCATTTCGCAACATCATTAAATCGAACAGATTTTATGAGGACAACCATAAACTGAAGTTTAACGACAAGAAATAGATTAAAAATCGTTTAATCTAGATAGCGAAGCGAAGAAAGGTGTTAAATTCGAAATTATGTGGAGAACAACACTTTCTCATCGATGGAATGAATTCGCCAAGAGCTTTCAGCCAAGAGGGGGATTTGATTCGATATAAAACTCCCAACAGTTGCCAAATTTGGCACAAGTTTGTTAGCAGCTGATTAACCAACAACATGTTGTCGTTGAAACTCTTCGCCGCAGCAGCAGTTCTGCTAATAAGTTGCCAGACTACTTGGTCGCAAACTGTGGAACAGCCGGAGGTTCATGGCATTACAGGACAGGGTAAACATTAAAAAGAAAACTTCTTTCCACTCTCAACTTCTAACAACTCCTACTCCTTCAGATATTAAAGCACCCTCAACTCAACATTTGCGGGAAGCTAAGCGCCAAAAACATCCTTCAGCAAATGTTCACATCGAGAACATCTATATCCCGCAGCAGATACAGAAGGCCGACGAAAGTGTTCAAGGTTATCCCATCTATCCCGTATACACTTATCCCCTATCCGCCCACTACGACACAGAGCAGCGAAAACCTCCAAGGCGCAAACATCAAATTAAGCCCAAACCCTCGCCCACTGAAACCCAACTCCCCGACACTCTGAACCACCGATCTCCACAATCCAGTCAACAACCCTTCGTGATCTATGGCCAAAACAAACCGGAACAGACTAATGACTATATTTCACTACCTTATCCGGGAATTCTGTCACAACACTCAAAAACTACGCCAGATTATCCCTATTTTGTGATCATTAATTCCCCCTACGGCACAAGTCAACGTCAGCCCAAACCATATACAGCTCAGCAGGTGCAGCAAGATGTAGACGTAGACGATGAGGATGATGATGTCGATGTCGAACCGATCGTCACCAGGTTACCACAGAAGTCTAAGAAAACCCAATATAAAGTAACTCAAGCTAAAAGACCGCGTCCCCAACTTAGACGCTCCGGATCCGATAGTAACCAGGGTATGGCTCTGGCCAATTATATCCTGGCACATCCCTTACACTCAGCCACAAATGTACTGGAAAGATCAGCGCATCAAAGCCATCAAATGGCGATGAATGAGGGAAGAACTGAAGATGAAGAAGGAGTAGAAGAAGATGAAGGCGAAGCAGAACAAGAAATAACTATTGATGATGGGGAGGAAGAAATTCAAAAACTTAACGGCAATATCGAAAAGATCGAAAACATTGACGACGAGAACGAAGACGTTGACGACTTTAAAAGCTTCCAAGAAGCTTTGGCCAATAGGTTTGTGACTAGGAGGGGCAACAAATCGGCCGTGGATTTTATACTAGGCACTAAGCGTCCCACTAACAAAATCGATGATCGTGTGGCCCTAGTATATTTGAGACATTCAAAAAGAGGTCGCAAAATGTTGTGGCCTGAGAATTAATGTATCCCCGAACTGTAGAAGGATTTGAATTATTATGATCTACAAAAAATATGGAAAATAAAAATTATATATAATTGTATAAAAAGGGCTTTGTCGTATCGATAACCACAATGGATTCTTTCCTTTCGGAATTTTATTAATGCACCTCATTCTCCCTTCTTAGTCGCAATAGAAAAGATATTTCTAGAGTGATCGCAGTAATGATGTGCTATTGGCGGGCTGGGTCTTCTCCTTGTTCTTTGTCGGAGCTACGGCAGTGATTGTTGAATTGTAGCTTTATTCGCCGAGCATAGTTTTCAATAGACCAATGACCCGTCCCAATTGGCCAATGACGCATTTATATCACTTTTGATACATTTCCTTTACTCTGGCTTTGAAGGTCTCTGGTTTGCCTGGATATTTGTTACTAAGTTTTTCTACTTGAAATTACCTTAGTCTAGGTAGTGTCTGAAGATATCACTTTTAGCGGACCCTATAAGTATTCAAATCCGTAACCAGGGTACCCAAAATAGATCTCATCATCAACAACTCTGCTGGTTCGTTCCCATAAAAGTCCCTTTGTCCAGGGATCCATATAAGAGTGACTGCAAACAGACAGTTCAGTCTGGATAGCTCATCCATGCACTGACCTACTAATGTAGATGTTTTGCGGTTAGATTTTAGAGACAAAAATCCCAGTTTGACTGTCTACAAAGATTCCTATGCGACTGAAGATAAAGTCTGCTGCATGCTTCCTTAATTGCAAAGACTTCAGCCTGAAAGACGCTGCAGTTGGCAGAAAGTCGGAATGAGATAGGTCAGTTTTGGACTTTTCTTTCATAAGTTGATAGAGGAAAATATTGGGGCTGACAAAATATTGGGGGTTGGTCATACATTCCACTGCACTTGGGCAATTAAAGCGGTGGCAGCAAATTTTATAAAAACGTAGTTTTTGTATGGGAGTCAAATTAATGGGGGCCAGTCATGTAGGTCTCCTTACAAAATCTAGATAGTATTTTGCTGGGAAGTTATTCACCACAGAAGATAGTTGATGTGTAAAGAGTGTCGTGGTAGCAGCCAGTAGGTCCGCTGTTCTATTCTCGGTAATGGCGGATTTTTATACCATACACCACTTCGTGGACTAGGGTATTATAAGTTAGTTTTCCGCCAAATGTTTGTAACACCCACCTTTAAGTATACGGATCGGCTTAGAATCACCAGCTGAATCGATTTACCGATTTCTGTCTGTCCGTCTGTTGTCGCAATTCTTGTCCGATTATCATGAAATTTTACAGAAGTTACTTTTTTTGGCCAAGGTCGATCGGTGTTGAAATTGGAGGAAATCGGTTCAGATTTAGATATAGCCCCCTCCCGATTTGACCTTTTCCGCTCTAGAATCCAGATATTGTACCTTTAAAATTGGCACAACATGTATCCCCTCTAGGGTTGAATCGGGGCGGTTTTGGGCCTTTCCTTCGTAAAAAAAAAATAAATAAAAAAAAATTGTGGGGACTACCTCTACCTTTAAGATAGAGGGAAGGTATGTTATGAGCAAATATTGGGACTGCAAAAATATTTGGGATTGGCCATATATGGGGCCTCCTTGGGGCAGTTAAAGCGGTAGGAGCAAATTTTGTAAAAATAAGTTTTTTATGTGAGCCCCATTAATGAGCGGGGATAGGAGGTATGTGTGATCGTAAAAAATGTTGGGAGGAAATTAATTGGGTCGGCCTTACATTTAACCTCTCTGGGGACGACTTCGAGGCAGTGCTTTTTGTGTATTTTTACCTCTTTTCCATCACCTTTGACTCCTATGAGCGTCCACTTGGCAATATTAAACGCAGGTTTTTGAAGTTTTTCGTTAGAATAGTTGGGCACCAGTTTTATGTAGTTTGCATGAAAATACATACATATCTCAAAAGTTACCTTGCGATTTTTATACCCTCCACCACCAGGATGGGGGTAACACCTTGAAATATCGACCTGAAACCCTATAAGGAATATATATTCTTGATCGTCATAAAATTCTAAGGCGATCTAGCCATGTCCGTTCGTCCGTCTGTAGTCGTAGATCGGTTGGGATTGAAACGAGGTGAAATCGGCCCAAAGGGAACAACTTTTCCCTCACAAAGACTAAAAATACCCATAATAATCCCTAATAGTTTAGCGTATTTAGGCATGCTTTTTGAATATGTCTGTTTATATTTGCTTGATATTTGGTATGCGCATTCCCCTTATAGCAAAAACGTGCACCATAAAGCGATTCATATTTGTAGGGGGTGAAATGGGGCAAAAAAGGGATAAAAATGGTACATATTAAACGACAACAACTAGAAACACGAAATTCGGTCTGTACATTCCTCTGATTGCGTAGACACTTAAAATAAACAGATTTTTCGAAATTCTTACTCTTTGGGTTTAAAATGAAAAAAGAGGATAAAAACGATATGATCATATTTCTATCCACAAATGGAAACTCACATCGATGCATCCGAACAGTAGTATACTAAGAAAGTTAGAACACTTATGATTGGATTAGCGGATCAAACATGAGGCGTCAATATGAGCAGTGGAATGAAAATAATAGGTTTTTGTGTAAATCACATCAGCATTACTGTATAGTCATTGAGTATTAAATTATATGGAAAGTTGAATAAGAGCTTGTACGAAGTTTTTCTATGTTTAGGAATTGTCGATAAACATTCTCTAGCTATTGCATTGATTCGGCAGATCATATATATTCATTTAAGACCTACGTACTCTTACATATGCAACTCAATGAGATGCTTTGAATATGGCAATGTCCTTGATACTTGCTCTGATTGCTCTCGATTGATATTCAAAAGTGAGATGTGATCTTCACTTGATTGGGAGAATTATTGAAGTAGTTGAAAAGTAGCTTTGAACGTCAAACTAAGAAATAATTGTATAATGGTTCATAAGCATTCCCCATTCGAATAACATGAACTGTGTCTCAGGGACTAGGAGGAAATACACGAAAGTTTCCCTCTGAAGCATCATCCGTAAAACTGGCTTCACCTCTAAAAGAAGGATTTATTATGCGCCAATAGCCCGTACATGAAAAAAGCTAACATATTACTGTAACGTCAACAAGTTTACATAAACAGCACCAGTAATCTTCAAAAATGTACTCTAAATATTAGGTGTATTGTCAGTCGTCTTTAGAGAGAGAGAGAGACATTTTCCCTCAAGGCCGATTTCTACCATTTAAAATTTCTTGATTTAGCTACAAACAGTGTGACTTATCATTTAGATAAGAAAATTAAACATTTCAGAGATCCGTTATGTTTCGCGTCCATATTGGAATCAACACATCTAATTTCATGAATTTGGGTTCATCCGTTAGCTTGGTACCAATTTATCATTATACCCTACACCACTTCGTGGACTAGGATATTATAACTTAGTTTCGCACCAAATGTTTGTAACACCAAGAAATAATTGAGCTAGACCCACCTTTAAGTATACGGATCAGCTTAGAATCACCAGCTGAATCGATTTAACGATGTCTGTCTGTCTGCCCGCCCGTCCGTCTGCTGTCCATCTAAGCTTGTTCGCACTCTACAGGTCGCAATTGTTGTCCGATTGTCATGCAATTTGACAGGAGTTACAAGGACAATGGGTGTTGAATTTGGAGAAAATCGGTTTAGATTTAGATATAGCCTACATATGAATATCCATATAATTTAAACTATTACTGCCCTAGAACACACATTTTAGATGGGATCATGACCAAATTTTCAGGATAATTTTATATTTGAACTAGAAACAGCTCAAAGGAAAGTGGTCCACATGGGTCTATGTTGTGATAGCCCCCATACAAATGTACCTCCGATTTACAATATTACTGCTCTAAAATGCACAATTTACATCGGATCTTGATCAAAAATTTCCACACAATGTTTCATTTATACTATAAACACGTATTTTGAAAGCCAGCTATATAGGTCAATGTTTTGGAGTAGCCCTCATACAAATGGGCCCCCAGTTTACACTATTATCGCTCTAGAACACACATCTTATATTGAATCCTGATAAAATTTTGCAGATAATTTTATATACCTACTTTGAAAGTGGTCTATAAGGGTCCACTTTTTAATGTAGCGCCCTTATAAGTGGGCGCCATTTGAATTATTACCACTCTAGGACCCACATTTACATCGGAAGTTTTACAAATTTTGCAGATTATATTATATTCATATTTCATTCTAAGAATATCTACTTTGAAAGTGATCTATATGGGCCCACTTTTTAATGTAGCGCCCTTACAAATGGCCCCCATTTTTATTATTACTCTTCTTGGACCCACAATTTACATTGGAAGTTTATCAACCTTTGCATTTTGTATTATATTTCAACTAAGAAGACATAATATGTAAGTCAAATATATGGGTTCATATTTTGGTATAACTCCCATACAAATTGGGCCCCCATTTTACCCCATTACATCTCTAGAACCCACATCGTGCATTAGATTTCCATATAATTTTGCATATAATGTCATATTTCAACTAAGAATACCTACTTCGAAAGTGATCTATAAGGAACCATTTTTTAATGTAGCGCCCTTACAAATTACCCCATTTTAATTTTTACCCCTCAAAAATTGTACATCGGAAGTTTTTCAAATTTTGTAGATTATGTTATATTTCAACTAAGGATACAAATTCAAATATATGTCTTCATACTTTGGAATAACCCAAATGGGGCTCCCATTCTACTCTAATACTGCTCTAGAAACTACGTCTTACATCGGATCATGATATATTTCAACTATGAATACCTCCCGTGAATGAGAAATATATAGGTCAATGTTTTGGACCAGTCCCCAAGTGTTGTTATAGACCTCCTTTCAAATGTCGTATAATTTGTCTAATAATGTATAATTTGTATTTGTCTGCCGGAAAATTGGATCAATTTTTTGCCATATTTGTTAAATATGACTAAAGATGAATTTATAATTTATATGTGCTACTTAAAATTGCTCCCATGCAACACATGGGTTTAGTAATAAAAGCGAGGTATATACGCAGGGAGTGGTGTAGGGTATTATATAGTCGGTCCCGCCCGACTTTAGCCTTTCCTTACTTGTTTCAATTGTTTATTTTATAGTTCGGCTCAAGGTCCTTGACTATAAAATTAACAATTAAGAGTATAAGGCCAACAATCAATTTATATTTTTTTTAAATGTTGACCCTAAAAGTACGATTTTGGAGAAATATATTGTACGGATCTAACAATATAGACGAGTGCAACCACTGACTTTCATGATTCTAGGTACCAATTTTATCCCGTTTTGATCGTAAAGGTATGAATAACGAAATATATCTTTATTTTTCGTCTCTACGCAGTCACAGCAATGTACACACCGAATTTCACCACTCAAACTGCAACCGTTTGATTGGTACCATTTTTATCCCATTTTCCGCCTAAAAGTACAAAAAATCCTTTATGTTTCACGTCTACACAGAGAAGTATGCATACACCGAATTTCATGATTTCAGCTTCAGCGGTTTAGATGGCACCACGTTTATCCCTCTTTTCCATTTGTATCCCTTAAAAGTACAAATTTTGTACACACCGAATTTCATGTTTCTAGCTGTTGTCGTTTCATTGGTACTATTTTATCCCATTTCACCCGCTATAACTTTTTTGTACATTCTGATGATTACATGTTACTAAAAGAAGGTATGAAACAAATTTCAAGTGTATAAAAATCGGAAATTTTCAAAAAATTGCTTAAATAATCTAAATATTAGGGGTATTTTCAGTCCTTGTTAGGGACAAATTTTTCCCTCTTGGCCGATTTCGCCCACTTTCAATCCCAACCAATCTGCAACCATAAGACACATTTACGGAAAATTTCAACCACCTAGCCCATTTCGTTCGGAAGCTAGCGTGCTTTCAAAAGGCAATCGGACGAACATGGCTAAATCGTCGTAGAATTTTACCAGGATACAGAATATATGCTCCCTCAAACTAACATCCTGGGACAATACTTTCGAGAAATGACAATCACCACAAATATGGAGTTGGCATTTTGATGCCACAAAAGGTGTAAGACACTTCTGGAATATGCTACCATATCAGATCAGATTACAAGAGCACTCAAAATTTCGAAAACTATCAATACTCCGGTGCTACGCATCGACTCGCTCATCCACAGAACCATATATGAACTCTATACCATCCGGAGATACATATCAAAATAGTTCTGGGCGATCTAAATGCAATAGCAGGCTCAAACAACAGAAATCTGAAGACTAAAATGGACATATTTTTGTAAAAATTGTTTTAAAATTTTGGTTTTAAAAACCCATTTTATCTATTAATTCAGAAAAAGTGCAGCCTTTCAAATGATACCAATATCGTTAAAATCTGATGACGCGATATAAAGATATAATAACGTTGATGAAGTCATCTCTTCACAAAAACTAACTTTGGTCACTGTAAAACGCAATCCACCTATAGCTACGGTATAAGCTATATTACCCGCAACCGCTAGTTAAATGTACGTGCCAAATTTCATCAAAATCGAAGAAGGTCGAAATCCATACTGGATCGAATTTTTGTGGATTTAGCCTAATATGTATACCTAATACATTGCCCAGTCTAATATATACATATATCAAACCCACATTTATTTTCATTCCACAGAAATTTAACTTTTCTCCATACACATTACATTAAATTCTACAGCTTTTTCCCTAGACATGAAGTCTGTAAACTTTACAAATTGTATTCAATTCCCTTAAGAAAATTTGCTAGTTTATTTCTTCTTTCACATTTTTTTGGCAAAATTTAGCTCTAAACTGCACCTGCTGCTGCAGTCGTCTATATAAGTATTCCGTTGGAAGGATGGTGGAAAAATACATAATTTCAAATGTACACTGAAGTTGCTTACTCATGGAAATCTTTAATATTTTATTCTCATTTTACAGTCTAAGGATTTTCACTGCTTTGCCCCCCCCCCAAAACACACATAAGAAAGTGAAGCAAATAGAAAATTGCAGTATTTTTCAGCTTTCCCGAGGAATATATTTAATGTTATGTGTCCATATATTTATACGAATATTCGTTGGAAGCATGATATTCAGCATTCATACATTCAGCGCAAGATGACTTCGTCTAGCAAGTGTTGCATTGGCATGATTCTGAGTAAGGGAATATATGATGAGGAGGATAACTGGAAGTGTGAGGATGAGAATGGTGATTGTAAAGGAAATATTAAATTTAGTGGATGACTTTCATGTCGGAAGGGATCATTCTGAAGGCTATTTTATGAATTTAACAAACCGCGACATTTTCTGGAGGAACGATGCCGATGCAAAAGTTTCAAAATTCATGAAATAATTTTAGTAATAAGTTTTCAAATGGTTTTTCAACTAATACAATGCTCTAATTTTAGCCGGAGACGCCAAATTAGACCGATTTTACTTAATAGTTAATATTTGCATGAGTCAAACCAACCTGGACTTACTTAATACTTATTTGGTTGTATTTTTCTGATGCTCCAATTCATTTTCAATCTATGATAGTATCAATTAAGTCTACTTTCGCTTTGGTGGGATATAAACATACCTGAAAAGATAAAAATGTGCATAAAATGTATTAGAGATTTTGCATTTAAAATATAGTTTTTTTGTTATGTGTTATTTCAGAGATTTAGAGGACTTCACCACAATATCTCAACGCTAGTAGATGAAAAATTTCATAGTATAAATTTTATGCTTTAATACATTATTAATGATTAAACTGTTATAGATTAAAAATTGTCAGAAATTCGTTCCTATATCAAACTATTTTTATGATATTTTGTAGAGTTGATGGTCTAGGTCAGTGATGTCCAAAATTTAATTTCCATAGCGTTTTGAACCACAAAAATGTTTATCCTGCACTGGTGGCATTCATATTATAAAGGGTGATTTTTTAAAAGTTTTTCACAAAAAAAATATAAAATTCAGAAAAATGCATGAAATCTTTATTTGAATCGATAGTACGGTATTTAATTTGAAATCGGTTCAGATTTAGCCCTCATACGAATTTCACTCTAGAAACCACATATTTTATCAGAATGTTTTCAAATTTGGCAAAACATCTTTTATTTAAACTAGAAACACCTATAGTGAAAATGGGTTAGATCGGTTCAGATTTATATATAGCTCCCACATAAATTTCACTCCCTGTTTGAGTTTTTCCTCATCTATAAACCACATATTTTAACAGTTCTTCTTCAAATCTTTCAAAATATCTTATATTTCAACTAGAAAAACTCATGGTGAAAATGGGTAAGATCGGTTCAGATTTACATATAGCGCCCATACAAATTTCGCTCCCGGATATACTTTTTGCGCCCTAGAAACCACGAATTTTCACCGAATTTCTTCAAAGTCAGCATAACACGTTACACAGAAAAAAATAGAAATCAGTTTCTATCACGAAAATTGTATATTTGATAACTTTTTTCTTTAGATTTCCTGTTATGACGAAAATTGTAAAACCAATTACTAAAATTGTAGCTGCAGTTATTGAAAAAATTATATATTGAATTAAAGCAGTAATTGATTTTTTCGAAAATATTTAATCATAAAAGTTGCTGATTTGATTACAGCAGTCGTTGATTTTTCTGAAATGTTTAATCAATTGTATTGTTATATTCATTAAAAAAGTTATTGGATTTAGTGAAATAAACCATTCGTCGGCATGGTCTGAGGTTTGTCTGAAGTCTTCAGCAGAACCAAAAATTAGCAAAAAGGCAAGACCTTTATTGTTACAGCTGAAAGTTGACTGCAACCATTTCGATGGGTGTTACCCCAACTCGCCAGAACTTTCGCAATGTATGTTCTTCTTTGACTTAAATCAGGGTTCATAATAGTACCAGCGTTCACATATGACGAACGAGAAGCGCAGATAAACAAAATATTCCACCGAACTAAGTCGACACTCTAAAAGGCGTCTTCGATTTGAGTTGTTGACAACTTGCGTCAACCACGACTTCTTTCTCAGAAATAATAAAAATTAAACGAAAACAAAAACAATAATCATTTTCATTGTTCCGATCACTGTTTTAATTAGATTTTTTATATTCTCTGTGAAAGTTGTGATTGAAATATACGGAATAAATTCAATGAAAGTTTTAACTGTTCCGATTACATTTGTAATCAGTTTTTTAGATTTCTGCAATAAAATTTGTGATTGCAATTTAAGAGGCAAAAATGTTTTCTGTGTATATTTGAACTGGAAGAACTTATTGTGAAAGTGGGTCATTTTATTCCATATTTGGATATAGCTACGATACAATTATTCTTTTGGATTTGACAAATTGGACCAGTTAATATTAGCCTATGATTAGGAAACATACAAAGATTCTTCCCGTTTTCATTTTTTTTACCAAATTGAATTGGATAGAATGTGTAGTGTATCATAAAGTCTGCCCGCCCAGCTTTAGCCTTTCCTTACTGGTTTTTATACCCTACACAACTTCGTGGGCTAGGGTATTATAAGTTAGTTTCGCCCCAAATGTTTGTAACACCAAGAAATAATCGAGCTAGACCCACCTTTAAGTATACCGATCGGCTTAGAATCACCAGCTGAGTCGATTTAACGATGTCTGTCTGTCCGTCCGTCCGTCCGTCCGTCTGTCCGTCTGCTGTCCATCTAAGCTTGTTCGCACTCTACAGGTCGCAATTGTTGTCCGATTGCCATGAAACTTGGCAGAAGTTATTTTTTCTGGCTAATGACCATCGGTATTGAATTTGGAGGAAATCGGTTCAGATTTAGATATAGCCCCCATACAAATGTCGCTCCCGATTTGACTTTTTCCGCCCTATAAAGCACATATAGTACCCGATTTTCTTTAAATTTGGCACAACATCTTATAATCGAACTAGAAACATCTATTGTGAAAGTGGGCAAGATAGGTTCAGATTTAGATATAGCCCTCATACAAATGTTGCTCCCGAATGTTTAACCGATTTTGGCCAAATTTTACATATTATATTTCACCAATAAACAGACATGGTGAAAGCGGGTCACATCGTTCCAGGTTCCAATATACCCCCATACAAATGTCCTTTCCGATTTAACATTTTTGTCAAACACATACATTTACAGGATGCAAAAATCCTTCCCGATTTCACTTTTTTACCGAATTGAATTGCAATGAGAATTGTTTGGGTGATGTCCATATGTCCATACTTTGAAATGACTTTGTATAATTTGTATTTGTCTGTCTGACAATTAGATCAATTACCATATTATTTACCATACTCGTTAAATTTGACTGAAGATGAATTTATAACATATAAATTATATGAATATAATTTATATAATTTGTATGAACTACATGAAATTGCTCCCATGAAATACCTGGGTTTAGTAATCAAAGCGAGGTACATACGCAGGGAGTGGTGTAGGGTATTATATAGTCGGCCCCGCCCGACTTTAGCCTTTCCTTACTTGTTATATATAAACTATTTTTTCTGAATAAAACATTCGAACTTTAATAAAGTAAATTGTTAATACTTATATTCAGACAGCGGATTATATGCAAAAACACATTTTGAACGGATGATTATAATTGAACATCGACTTCACACAAATGATTTTCATGATGAAACAAATCAATACATCCAACTTTATTTTTGGATCAATGATTTTGCTTGATATACTAAACGGAGACTTCTTTATATTGAATCAATGTAACATTTTGAAAACGATCTCTATTGTATAATGTGCATTTTATATTATTTTATTACAAAAATAGTGCCCTGATATAATAGTGCTAAACGTTCCAGGTTTGGCATCACTGTATATATCGGCACTTTCTGTAAGGAAATGATGGAAATATCATTATAATTTTAGAACACGTGTTAGTGAGTAGTAAAATGCCGAAATTAGAAGGTAAAACTAAATTAATTAAAAAGTGGTTTGCTGGTTTTGAGGAAAAGTGTTTTGCATTTGATGGTAATGATGTTCATTGCACTTTTTGTAACAAAAAGGTAGAAACATTTTTTTACTTGAAAACTTATTGTTACCTGTATAATATTGTAGGTGATTTGCAACAAGAAATATCGACTCGTCCAGCACATTAATACCCAAAGCCACAAACAAATGGTTCACCATAGAGAAGAGGAGAGCGATTTCGATGATCGTCTCAAATATTCTTTGGAAAGCTTTAAATAATGAAGTTTTTAATTAATTTTTAAAAAATACACCAATAGAAATATTCCGGATGAAAGTACAGTTCGGAAAAATTATCTTAGCAAATGTTACGATCATCATCTTATGACAATCAGAAAGGATTTAAAAGATGACTACATATGGCTTTCTGTAGATGAAACAACCGACAAAGCTGGAATATATGTTGCTAATTTAATTGTTGGTAAATTAAGTGAGGACAGTTGTAACATATCTTATTTGTCAGTCTTGTGTCATCAGCTGATACACACGGTTGTCTGCGCTCACGCATTTTTTATATTTTTCTATAAGTTATTTTCTTTTGAATATCAATTTTCTTTATTATGACTACACGTAGTCGTAGTAGAAAAAGAAAGAAGTTGTGGGAAAATAATCCCAGAGTCGAATCGATTTTTTATCTTCTTACAAAAATTTTTAATTTTTGCATACAAAACGGTTACTTTCCTGTTGCTTTTAAAAAGGCTAAAGTAGTTCATATTCCCAAAAAATGCAAAGATCCTCGTCTTCCTACCAGCTACCGGCCGATTAGCATCTTAAGTCTGTTAAATAAAATTTTTGAAAAGATAATTCAAAAAAGGCTTTTGAGCTTCACTGAAACAAATGGCATAATTAAGAAAGAACAATTCGGATTCCGAAAGCAACATTCGACTGTTCACCAGCTTAGTAGAGTTGTTAAAATGATCGAACAGAACAAAAGTAATAGACGAAGCACAGGAATTGTTTTACTGGACATTGAAAAAGCGTTCTACTCTGTTTGGCACGATGCCTTGATCTATAAATTGAATCATTATGGTTATCCCGTTTATGTTCAGAAACTTTTAAAAAGTTTCCTATCTGAAAGAACATTTGTAGTATGCATTGAAAATAGCATATCTACTCCCAGATTAATTCCAGAGGGCCTACCACAAGGATCTGTATTATCTCCCACTTTGTTCTCAATTTTTACTGCCGATTTCGATATTATAAAAGATCACGATGTCGCCTTTTAAGCAGATGATACGGCACTTATATGCAGCGGTAAACTGTCAAATGCAATAGTAAAAAAATTATATATGTCATTGAAAAATGCACAGAAATATTTTAACAAATGGAAAATAAAACTGAACGATGCTAAAACCCAGGCCACAATTTTCCCATTCAACAAATCCCCAAAACGCAACCCTACAATTACACTAGAAATCAATGGATCAATTATCAATTTTAAAGATTCGGTTAAATACTTGGGTGTTGCGCTGGATAAAAAGTTGTCATTCATGCACCACGTCGATTCTACCTGTGGATCAATCACTCATATGCGGTCTGGCACTTTATTCACTGCTTAACAAAAGAAATTTAAATATTAAAAACAAGGTCCTCTTGTACAAAATGTGCATATTACCTATTATGACATATGGATGCCAGGTGTGGTATGCAAGAACAGCAAAATCGCATACCAAGAAGCTACAAATTATATAGAATAAGAATCTAAAATTAATACACAATTTAAACCGAAGGTATCCTACTCTTCATCTGCAGGAGCGTTACGGACACAATTTAATCGATTTCACAATAAATAATCCGAAAAGCATGTTGAATGATATGCAATTGCCTCCAGAGCCTATTATAACCAGATGGGGAACGTGGATAAAGCCGCCGATAATTATGAGGGTATAAAACAAGTATGTATTCTATATTCGATAAATGGTATCAGTTATACAGTCATTGAATTCTAAAGACGCATCATCGATAGAATCTGCACAGGGCATCTTATATAATCCTGTGCTATTCACTAACGAAATCTATAACAAGAAGAATCATCTGTGTCAATCCAGAAATCGTTTAAATTATTGGAAAAGGCGATAACATTAATTGGAAATACGTCAGGCGAATTGGGAGAGAAGCTGCGAAAAAAACTAAAGAACGTACTGAAAAGAAACCCCGATTTGAAGTCAATTGAAAAAAATTAATGATATACTAACCATTCTGCGGATAATTCATTTGAATTATCAAATATAGTAACTGCATATATTATTAAATACAAAAACGCCCCGTTAACTTCATGTAATGTGGAACGGAGTTTCAGTTGGAGAAAGTGAGCGCGATAGAGAACGAGATACTCGAGAATTGTATTACTAGTAAATAGTTAATTATAAGTTCCCTTTACTGTAGCTTCAAACATCTAAAATTATATTTTGGTGCAGTAATATACTCATTTTTTTAATACATAGTTGTTACTTTAGATTGTATGAATATTTTTTTAATTTATTAGTATAATTGTATATAACACCTGTACGATTTCTATATTAGCATATCAATTTTTGTTTTTCACATATATTGAATTATATTGAATTACAATATTCAAGGTAGACAATTTATAATTAATTTATTTATTAATTTATCTATTAAAAATTATCTTTTTTAAATTATTTTGTACCTTTTACAATTTTATAGTTGAAAAGTGGTGAAAAATGTGCGAGAATTCCCGCGGGAATCCCGTATAAATTTCCCGGGATATGGGAAACTGAAAATATACAAATTCCCGGGATTTATCCCGTGGGAAATCCCAGAATGCAAACCCTAATCTAACTCGTTTCCTTTTGGGTGTTACAATCAAATGCTCAAAGACATGACACTCTCGTGGAGTGTATAATTGGACAATTTTTTACACTTCACTTCAGCTTCAATGAATGCTTGGTTGGTTGGTTTACGTGGCCGCTCTCACGGGAACGTCAAATAGTGTCTGAAGTATCTAAACCTAATCAAACACGCTGACGGCGGCGGCACTTGTATTTCTTATGGGTAGACAAAAACCGCCGCCGCCAGAATAGAATTTATTTTAATTTCTTAATGGTGTTCTCAAATTTTTTCACTTTTTTGGAATAGCGCTGGCACGTTTTGTAAAAAATTAATATTAATAATATTAAAATTAATTATTTTCAATTATAAATTTGCAACTGATTTGGATTATCCGTATGAAAGATATGCCAGTTTTATATTAACCATAGCTTATACCAAATTGTGTTGGGGGTAGCAGAAGAGGTGTGGCAATATCGGCATATTATATGAGGGTATAACGGCTATAAAAATTGTCAAATATCAAATTTCATTGTATTACGATCATTCGTATAGAAGTTATAAAGGTTTTAAATTTGCGTTGGTTAAGATGATTTGTGTGGGAGCTACTGGAAGCTCGGCTAAGGTAATTATAAAAATTTTATTAAATATCAAAATTTAGCTTATCCGTTCGGAAGTTATATCGGTTTTAATTTTACATAGGAATATGGACTATTTGTGTGGGACTATTTCTGGGTATGGACTATTTCTGCGCCTAATTTTCCGCAAGCAAAAATCCGTGCTTTGAGTCGAACGCTCTAAATTTCTTCTTATGTAGTTATGCTTCTCCTAAACTTTTCTCAAAGGTTCATTCCCCCCTGAAATATGTATGTATTTACGAATGTGTGTTTTTTATTTTCTTATCTCTCGCCAGAGATCTAATATATTTTCATTTGGCGGCCATAGACAATTCCTACTACTTGCGCAACTTTTTGTTTCTAATACTGCCTCTGATGATGGTTTTAGCGAAAATTATTATGTCTGGCGGTTTCCCAGACATGCATTAACATGTTCGGTTTGAAGGAAAAAAAACGAGACGAAAAACCAAAAGCATAAAACACACCCACTCACAAGACCCAGGAAACAGAAACCCTAGTGAAAATCACCGAATTTTGTTTCAAAGGAAATGTATTTTTGCTCGCCTTTGGTTTTGTTTTAACATGAAGGAAAAATTTAATATCTTTCAAAGTTTCCTACAAAGCGACAGCCACACATACAAACATACATACACTGGTCGTATGCTTTTAAACAAGTATTTTTGGTTTGGTGTTGGCTTTCGTCCTTTGTGTGTGCATGTGTCAATGGCTTTGTGTGAGTGCGTGCGTGTGTTTGCAATATCCTGCTGTATAATGTCTCAACCTCAAATCTCATAAATGTCTCTTTTTGTGTTGCATGTTGTATATTATAAACCACGCCATGCCACACAACACCACATCGCAACAGCAACACAAAGCCCCCATAACATGTTGTAGCCAGTCGCATACACTGACACTAACACACACACATATACTCTCACACGAGTTGAAGGCTTGTGTGAGTAACAGGATATATTCCCAGACATTTTATAAGCCCATCTCATGCACTACAAATACTCACACACACACACACACATACTAGTCATTCCCATACATTCATAACAAAAAATTTCCAAATAAAATTCAGTGCCGAACTACTCTGGCACAGTGGTTCGGAAGAGCAGAAATGGTGATAGAATCAAGACAACATTACAACATTACATTTTGACAATGGCGCCTGAGAAATATCCAGACAAACCTGGCCAAGATATAAAAACAAGTAAAAATGGCGTTAAGTTCGGCCGGGCCGAACTTTAAATACCCTCCACCATGGATTGCATTCCACAGAGGTTGTTGGTTTTCGTAGAAGTGCAGTAATATTACAGGAAAATATAATTTTTTTAATATGGCCAAACCAAAACAAATACAAATATTGAAAAAATTATTTTATAAATAAATATAATATTTTAATTATTTCAAACCATTATTTATTTGAAATCAAAAAATAAATATTCTTATATCTATATTTTCAAAAAGCTTAAATACCATAAATAACGGTAGATAGTGGGTGCTACAGTTGGTTGTATTTCCATTCTATTTTAATTCCAAAAGTACAAATTTTGAAAATCCATTATTATTAATATTATTCAACCATTTTTGCCGTAAAAGAAAAATTACGAATCATAGGAATGCATACACCGAATTCCATGATTCCAGCTGCGCCCATTTGGTTGGTACCATTTTTACCCCCTTGACGTTTCTACGCAATTAGAATTTCATTATTCTATGTGTAGTCGTTTAGTTGGTACTACTTTTATCCCTCTGTACCATTGTATCCCTTGAAGGCATGAATTTCGAAAAATCCGTTTATTTTCCGTGTCTACGCAGTCAGAGGAATATATACTCCGAATTGCATGACTTTAGCTGAGGTCATTTGGTTGGTACTTTTTGTATCCCCTTTTTTCATTTTAACCCCAAAAATACGAATTTCGAAAAATTTTTCTATTTTCCGTGTCTACGAAGTCAGAGGATGACTCTAGCTGCGGTCATTTGATTGGTGCTATTTGTATCCTTTAATTTTTTATCATTTTAACCGCAAAAGGTACGAATTTTTAAAATCTGTTTATTTTAACCCTAGAAAGTCATCCTTATTTTTTGTACACTAACGTTTGTACACTGCGCGTCGTCATTTTGACGAAGGATGACGGTGCAGGGTTAAGTGTCTACGCAATCGAAGGAATGTATACACCGAATTTCATTATTCCAGGTGCAGCCGTTTGGTTGGTACCATTTTGATCCCTCCGTACCCACGAATTGGTACACGTAAGTACGAATTTGGAAAAACTTTTATTTTTCATGTCTACGTAGTCAAAGAAATGTATACTCTGAATTTCATGAGTCTAGCTGCGGTCATTTGGTGGGTACTATTTTTATCCCCTTTTTCCAGTTTGACCCCAAAAAGTACGAGTTTTGAAAAATTCGTTTATTTTCCGTGTCTACACAGTCAGAGGAATGTATACTCCAAATTTCATGACTCTAGCTACGGTCATTTGATTGGTACTATTTTTATCCCTTTTTTTCATTTTAACCCCAAAAAGTACGAATTTTGAAAAATCCGTGTATTTTACTTATCTATGCAATCAGAGGAATGTATACACCGAATTTCATTATTCTAGGTACAGCCGTTTGGTTGGTACCATTTTTATCCCTCTATTCCCATTTTCCCCCTTAAAAGTACGAATTTGGAAAAAATACTTTTATATTATGTATCTACTCATATAGAGGAATGTACACACCGAATTTCGTGTTTCTAGCTGTTGTCGTTAAATATGTACCATTTTTATCCCTTTTTTGACCCATTTCACCACCTACAAATAAGAATCACTTTATGGTGCACGTTTTTGCTATAAGGGGAATGCGCATATCAAGCAAATATAACCAGACATATTCAAAAAACATGCATAAATACGTTAAAATATTAGGGATTATTATGGGTATTTTTAGTCCTTGTGAGGGAAAAAATTTTCCCTTTGGCCCGATTTCGCCCCATTTCAATCCCAACCGATCTACAACTATAAGACGCATTTATGGAAAATTTGGGCGTCCTAGCTCCTTTCGTTTAGATGCTAGCGTGCTTTCAACAGACTGACGGACAGACGGACGGACATGGCTAGATCGTCTTAGAATTTTATCACGATCATGAGTATATATACTTTATAGGGTCTCAAGTCGATATTTCAAGGTGTTACAAACGGAATGATGTATAAAAATGTATCAGAGTCCTTAGCCACAATATTAAAAAGGGACCTCTTCTGTCCTAACAACTTGCCTTTTCTGCATTTCGACCCACTGTTTGTTGCATGTGTTAGTGGGAGAAGAAGAAAATTGAAATGTATCGTAGCAAATAAAACAAAACACACATTGTTTTTTGTCATAAAGTTTTTCCAATTTTTCTGTCATGGTGGTTTCAGATGATGCTGTTGCTGTCGTTTTCTTTTTTTGTTATTGTTTTTCTTTCCTTTTTGCTGAAGTCAGTATAAAATGTTTTGTAAAAAAATGTTTTTCAATTTCAAACAGAAATAGATAAATCTCCATATAGCACAAGAGCATCATGCAACACCTGATGCTCGCTCTTTCGGTGGCTTGTTCATGCCACACGCTTTAACATTTCTATTGTAAACTACAAATGAAATGAAATTGTTGTGCTGCGAACAATTTTCATTTCATTTTCATTCAGAACTGTCCAATGCGGTGAGAAAAACAAGTCATACAAATATCGCTGAAGGAAGGTTGGGTGGAGGTTAACTCTCAATCAATGAGTTGTGCTTTATAGAATTTTATAGTCACCGAAGAGCAGCTTTTGTTTAAAAAATATTTTAATTATTTAATTATTTACTAGAACTTTTCCTCCCAAATGTCTCCAGCATTAAATAGATTTGTCCAGAGTTGAACCTAGCATATAAAGGGTGATTTTTTAAAAGCTATAGGAAAGTTAAAAAAAACACATAAAATTCAGAAAAATGCATGAAATCTTTATTTTAATCGATAGTACGGTCCATATAATTTAATGTTTGAAGATTATTTCATGCAAATGTTGACCTTGACTGCGCCTCAAATGGTCCATCCGCTTAGTCCAATTTTGGCATTTCCACGTTTTTGAGTAACAGAGGCCCAATTGCTGCGAACGGCGAAGAATCGATAATTGATGGTCATCATTAACACTGGCCGATACAGCTGCGATATTTTCTTCAGTTCGCACTCTACGTAAGCGTGTTGGTGGTTTAATGTCCAACAATGTAAATTTGGTGCGAAATTTAGTCACAATAGCCCGAATAACCGCTTCAGTGGGTCGATTAAACTGACCATAAAATGCAAGAAGCGTGCGATGAACTTTCTTAACAGAGCATCCATTTGATAATAAAATTCAATAATTTGCAAGCTTTGTTCGTTTATAAGGCGATTCATGGTTAAATTATAGACCAAACTGAAGATGTTTGACAGTGAAACAAAACACGAAACGTGCGTCAGCTGTTTAAACCAGTGTTGCCAAAAAGATAATAACTAAAAAATCACCCTTTATCAATTATACACAAAATCTGATTTTTTTCGGTTTCAAATTTGAATATATAACTCTAGTGATACACACGAAAAATTCTGAGTTAGACCCAATTTCAATATCTATAATGGATTTTAATCGATTAAAATTTATTCGGAAATATCAAAAACTAAGACTAATTCCATGAGAAACTGAACAACAATTTTCCTCCTATTCTCCGATTTAAAAGAGTTTTTTGAGCTTTTCCATAAGGCGAGAAAACTGTTTTTCGATTTTCAAGAAATATGAAATTGTAGACACTAGGGTGAATTCAAAATTAAGAATTGTTGTTTTTTGTCTTTGTCAAACCCTTTTATGAAAGCTTCATGATGTGAAAGCATCCAGCTTTCTAACGAACAATGATAAACACGAAATAATTTGGGAATACGCAAAAAACACACTAAATATGTCGGGTATAGCGAAAATTTTTTTGAAGCCACTTTATATTAGGGTTAGTAATGTTCATCCCACCACGAACTTGTTACAAAAAAAAAACATATTTTAGTTAGTTTGGGATCAAACCATGTGATCTAAAATTTATAATTCATTTTTATGCCCTCCACCTTGAAACATCGACCTGGGGCCATATAAGGTATATATAATCTTGATCGTCATAAAATTCTAAGATGATCTAGCCTTGCCCGTCGTTTGAAAGTACGCTAGCATTTAAAAAAGAGATAGGAGGTCAAAATATTCCATAAATGCGTCTTATATACAGTATTTAAGTATATTTTTTCAATATTTCTGCTTTTATTTACTTGGTATTGGGTATGCGCATTCCCCATATAACATAAAGTGATTCTTACTCACAGGGAGTGAAATGGAGCAAAATGAGATAAAAAATGTACATGTCAAACGACAACAGCTATAAACACGAAATCGGTGTGTATATTCCTGTAATGGAATAATACAAAAGTATTTTCCTGAATTCGTACTTTTGAAGGAGTAAAATAATGAAATTCGGTGTATACATTCCTTTGATTGCGTAGATACGTAAAATAAACGGATTTTTCGAAATTCGTACTGTTTGGGATTAAAATGAAAAAAGGGGATAACAAATGTACCAACCAAATGGCTGCAGCTAGAGTAACTCATTTGTCGTATAACAAATTGTCAGACAAGACTAAAAATTTATATTTAAAGTGCATTCAAGGGTCTATTAATTCAGAAAAGTATGGACAAAAGTGCAACATATTAAAAACAAGTAAGGAAAGTCTAAATTCGGACGGGCCGACTAAACGATACACACCACTCTCTACATTACAATTTAATTCGGGGAAAAAGTGATATCATATCATATCATGAACCGATGAACTACGTTCATAATGTATGTTTCGAGCAGAAATTTAATGTGTTCAACCAAATTAAATCAAAATCTGTCTGAGAGAAAACAAGTAAGGAAAGGCTACAGTCGGTCGGGCCGACCCTACACTTACTACTCCACTACAATTCAATTCGCCGCAAATCGTGAACGCCATTTGTATGGGAGCAATATATAAATCTAAACCGATCTCATCCCCTTTTACCGTAGATGTTTCTAGTGTTAAATATAAGTTGTCCTGCCGAATTGGAAGAAAATCGGTAAAGGTACGCTTTATCTACAGCAGTTAACCTCAAATCGGGAGCGAAATTTCTATGGGAGCTAAATCTAAACCGATTTGAAAAATTTGTACCACAGATGTTTCTAGATGAAATATGAGTGGTATGAATTGTGTGGTTTTTAAAGCAAAGAATTTCAAATCGGGAGCGACATTTGTATGGGAGCTATATATAAATCTGAGCCGATTTGATCCATTTTCACCAGAAACGTATCTAGTTGAATTAAAAGGTGTTACGCCAAACTTGAAGAAAATCTGTTAAAATGTACAGTTCATAGGCCGGAAAATGTCAAAAAGGGAGCGAAATTTGTATGGTGGCTATATCTAAATCTGAACCGATTTGACACGTTTTCACCAACTTATAAAGAGTGATTTTTTTGAGGTTAGGATTTTCATGCATTAGTATTTGACAGATCACGTGGGATTTCAGACATGGTGTCAAAGAGAATGATGCTCAGTATGCTTTGACATTTCATCATGAATAGACTTACTAACGAGCAACGCTTGCAAATCATTGAATTTTATTACCAAAATCAGTGTTCGGTTCGAAATTTTTTATCGACAAATTTTGTTCAGCGATGAGGCTCATTTCTGGTTGAATGGCTACGTAAATAAACAAAATTGCCGCATTTGGAGTGAAGAGCAACCAGAAGCCATTCAAGAACTGCCCATGCATCCCGAAAAATGCACTGTTTGGTGTGGTTTGTACGCTGGTGGAATCATTGGACCGTATTTTTTCAAAGATGCTGTTGGACGCATCGTTACGGTGAATGGCGATCGCTATCGTTCGATGCTAACAAACTTTTTGTTGCCAAAAATGGAAGAACTGAACTTGGTTGACATGTGGTTTCAACAAGATGGTGCTACATGCCACACAGCTCGCGATTCTATGGCCATTTTGAGGGAAAACTTCGGAGAACAATTCATCTCAAGAAATGGACCGGTAAGTTGGCCACCAAGATCATGCGATTTGACGCCTTTAGACTATTTTTTGTGGGGCTACGTTAAGTCTAAAGTCTACAGAAATAAGCCAGCAACTATTCCAGCTTTGGAAGACAACATTTCCGAAGAAATTCGGGCTATTCCGGCCGAAATGCTCGAAAAAGTTGCCCAAAATTGGACTTTCCGAATGGACCACCTAAGACGCAGCCGCGGTCAACATTTAAATGAAATTATCTTCAAAAAGTAAATGTCATGGACCAATCTAACGTTTCAAATAAAGAACCGATGAGATTTTGCAAATTTTATGCGTTTTTTTTTTTAAAACAGTTATCAAGCTCTTAAAAAATCACCCTTTATATATGATGTTGTGCAAAATTTGATCAAAATCGCTTAAATTAAGTGGCTTCTAGAGAAGAAAAAGTCAAATCGGAGGCAACATTTGTATGAGAGATGTATCTAAATCTGAACCGATTTGCTTTCAGTTAAATAGCGTCCGTCCTCGACGTGCAAAAATCGTGTGTGTCAAGTTTCGCTAGAATCGGGCAATAATTGCGACCCGTATAGTAATTCTATGTCGATCGGTATAATAAACAATGGGTCTATCTCACCTCCTTTTGGGTGTTACAAACAACTGCACAAAGACATAATACCCTAGTGAAGGGTATACACATTTCATAATTTTCCTAATATTTTACTGCATTTATACGTAAAGTCTACAGCTCTAATCTGCCAGTAATACTTTGGAATGAAATCTGTGGGGGACGGCCGGGCCGAACCCTAAAGTCATTTTACTCGTTTTGGTTGTTTTATTTCGGTCAATAATCAATATTTAATTTGAACTAGGAATTGTTCTGACTCAAACACATTTTTCATCTATATTTTATAGAATGCAAATTTATATACACATAACATGGTGACATTTATTACTTTTACATTATTGTTATGAAGCATTTTTATTTTGTGTGTCAGCAAAAAAAGATTGAACTCGGGAACATTTACATGTTTTACCTTCACTCAAAGGCAAATTTCATACAGGTCACCCAAAAACACTTGATAGACCCGAAAACATGGATGATGATGAGTAAAAACTGATAATATGAGGATGTCTTGTGAAATACTGTGAGATTGTGGCAAGTTCCAACAGCCATTTAAAATTTTAAATTTGAACTACCCATTACTTTGACTTTGAAAGGAAGAATAACAATCATTTTTATACCCTACACCACATGGTATAATGTCTTTGTGCATTTGTTTGTAACCCCCAAAAGGAAACGAGATAGACCCATCGTCTATTACACCGATCGGCTTAGAATCACTTTTTGAGTCGATTTAGCGATGTCCGTCCGCCCGTCTGTCCATCTATTCTTGTAATCAAAGTCCAGGTCGCAATTGTCGTTAGAACTAAATGAAACTTTGCACATCGAAGTTTTATGGGATAAGGACGAGCGCTATTTAATTTGAAGCAAATCGGTTCAGATTTAGTTATAGCTCCCATACAAATGTCTCATCCGATTTGACTGTTTCCGCTCTAGAAACCAGAAACTTTGACAGATTTTCTATAAATTTGGCAAAACAGCTTATATTTCAACTAGAAACGGCTCTGGTTAAAATAGGATAGATCGGTTCAGATTTATATATAGCTCCCATACAAATGTCTCCAAATTTTTACAGATTTTCTTCAAATTTGGCAAAACAGCTTACATTTGATCTAAAAACAGCTCTGGTGAAAATGGGTCAGATGAGTTCAGATATATATATATATATATATATATATACATATATATAGCTCCATTACAAATTTCGCTACTGAATTGATTATTTCCGCTCTAGAAATAGCATTTTTGTACAGATTTTCTTTCAATTCGGCACATCGGCTAATGTTTCAAATATAAATTACTATAACGAAAGTGGGTCACATCGGTTCAGATTATATATAGCTCCCGATTTGATTCTTTCCGCTCTGGAAACCACATATTTAACACTCCATACAATTTGGGAAAGCGTCTAATATTTCAACTAGAAAACCTTTGCTAAACATGGGTCACATCGGTTCAGATTTGTATATAGCTTCCATTCAAACTTTGTGTTCAAATTTTCTTACAAATACAGATCGAAGTATGGAATTTGTAGTATATTCTCCTCTTATAGCTGCATCGTATATCACCCGGTTCAAATGTAATGACCTTTTTATATCCTACTCCATAGGGTATAGTGACTAAGTGTAGGGTATCATATAGTCGGCCACGCCCGACTTTAACCTTCCTTACTGGTTATTTTCAGGTTTATGTTTGCCATTTAAAAATGGAACGCTATACGCTCCTTCAAAATTGGGAAATAATTAAAACTTACTTCTAAAGTTATGAGTCTTTAACGTAAGCTGAAATAAATTTATGTGGAAAATTTTCGAGAAGAGGTCGGCCTTCAGTTCAGCCTTCATGAAGCTCATTTTCATCTCGGTTGCTATGTCAGTAAGCAAAATTGCCGCACATGGGCTTCCGAGAACCCACACTTGGCTATTGAGAGGCCATCGCATGCACAACGAGTCGCAGCTTGGTGTGGATTTTGGGCTGGCATCATCATTGGGGCATGTACTGAACAATTGGGTTTATCGGATGTGGTACTGCCGAGCCAGTCGTGGTAGTCATATATGATTAAATGACAAGGTTCAACCTTTCCAAAAAACAGAAATTTGAAAATATTATCAGTATTTGTCTAACTTTTTTTAATTTAAAGTTTTCAATGGCCCACCCTATATTTCGTCATAAGTTAGACGTGAAAAATACTTGGTCTCGTCGAATCCCGCCTAAATTATTAAAAGCTCTAACACGATAATAGTGTAGCATTGTGTAGCATAAGTTAGACGTGAAAAATACTTGTTCTCGTCGAATCCCGCCTAAATTATTAAAAGCTCTAACACGATAATTGTGTAGCATTGTGGGGAGAAATGCTCAGAAATAAAATGTTGCTGTTGCAAAAGATTATTATCGGCGACGAATCAGATCTATATGTATGAATTTGAAAATGAGCAGTTGAAGACTGTATGTGTAGAACGTCTAATGTTGTAACAGATTTTCGGCAAAACGGATAATGTTGCAATGTTGTGTCATTAGAGGAGACTTTCTGTTCTTCCCTCACATCAAAATTAAACGCGGCAGTGTTTTTTGTGGGCATAAGAAGCTGTTGATGAGTTCAAAAGCTGGGTATTCATACCTAATATCTTCCAAGTTTCATAGATTTGATTACATTCAAAATTAAAACAATTTAAATTTATGTCCAAATAATGGATGTGGTCGAAAACTTTCGTCTGATTCGGCCTTGGGTCTCATTGCTACATTGTGCAGCATTATCTTATCTTAATATTTAAAACACTCACTTCATTCTATTTTACCTCAACAAATTAAAAATGGAAAATTTTATATATGTTTTTGCTTAGAATCTTTCCAAGGCTGACATGTCACCAAGGAGATTTAACGTTGATCACCACCAGGAGCAGTCGGGCCAAGCATAAATTCAATTTTTATTGCATTGTTCGACGTGGCCTGTATGTGCTATTCCGGCGAAAATCTCCTTTTAAATCACTGGAATATGTCATTACCATGTACACCTTTTTGCAGCTACAAAATGAAACCTGAACTGACTGAAAGACCGACAGACAGGCAGGCAGCATCCTGGCATCCAGCTTATGGTGGTAACATAACCATTGAAACTACTTCCATGTCATCTATCTTTGTATTTGCAGTTGCTGTTGTAGTATTTTTTTTTTTGACGATTTTTCTTTTGCCCCCAAAACATGCTGATGTGTTTTTGTAGTTGCTTCATTTCTTCGTTCTCATCAGTCGCTCGCTTGCCTCCTCTATCCACTTATAATGAAAGACTGACTGGCAATCCATCAATTTGTAAATCTCGCCTTAAATTCCACTTCAAACACCAGGCAACTCAACTTGAAGCAAGGACGAGACAGCAAGAGAGTGGCAGAGAGGGAGGAGGGGAGGAGCGCTAGCTCGACATACATTGATGTTCGGCAAAACTAAAACAAAACAAAGAAGAAGACTAGGTGGACAAGGCAGCAGAGGGTGGTGGAGGCAGAGGAGGTGGAGTTGGGTTTGGGGAGTCCTGTAACATAACCTCTGAGGACATAAATTCCAAAAATACTCCGCATGCAAACACACACACACACGCACACACATGAGTTCATCGTCAGGTTCGTTGCTGCAGGACAACAACGCAAAAAATGCGAAACAACATTTTCAATGTCCAGCAGAGAAACATGTCAAATTTCAAACTTCCTGTTTTTGCCGGAGCATAGCACCACCAGTAGCAGCATTAGACAGCAACGGCAACGGCACAGTGGTCCTTTCAAAAAGGACACATACGAGAGTGCTCTGTTTTATGTACATTCTCCCATATCTACAGCTACAATTTCTTGTAGCTTTTTTGTTGTCCCATTTTTCCATTTGTTTTCTTTTTTCCTCTTTCTTTCTACTGACCCTTAAGGTAGTAGAACGTAAACTATGCAAAGAGTATTACAAAAGAATGCTGAATGTTGTTGGAGGACGTCGTAGCGAGCCACATTAGAAAATCCACTGTGAAAGTAGATTGTGAAGGCAGGTAGGTAGGATACAAGAAAAGCCCCCCAAAAACAGGAACATTCTTTTGGGTTACTTTTGTCTTTGTGCAACAACAACAAACAGCAACAACTTTATGCCTTCCAACAAGCATCAGCACTCAGCAATAGCTTCAAGTTTAAACAAAGTTCCTTGTTTTTGAAGAGATTAAAGGACTCAGTGTGGCTGAGTTTGAACAGAACAAACGCCACAGAAATAGATTTAAATTTTTTAGACATGAAGGTAAGAAAGTTGAAAAATTGAGCACAACGCTCAAAATTTGTCGATGAAAAATCACTGCTCCGAAGAAGACAAGTTTAGGAGGGCACAGCTTCTGGATATGTGGTATATTGTGGAGAGAATCTTGGTAAGAACTAAGCTGACTCCACACAATAAGTTCCACATCTCATTCTCAAGAATCGCAATAAAATGTCCATATATAAGTATTACTTGAAGAAAAACAAACTTCCTAACCATCAGAGTTACAAGTCGAACCATAATTATCGGCGGCCCTAACCAAAATGGTTCGGCGGCGGCTTTCGCCTGATTAGCCAATGTTCCCATAATTTCATATTATTATCCCATTATCCTTTTTTGAGAGTTGTATTCTCAACATGTTTATAATACAAGGTGGCGCAAAAATAACCTTCTGCTGTTTTTTGGCTGTAATTTAAAAAAAAAATGAAAAACTTTGATTCTTCTTGTGGATTATTTTTATTCGGTCTTTTATTTTTTTTTACATCAAGTCGAGAATATGATGTCATGTAAATGGCCGCCGCCACAATTGATTGTCATTTGAGCCCTTTTTATGGCATTTTCCATTACTTTGCCCAAAACTTCCGGCGACAGGTCCTCACATTCTTGACGGATATTGTCTTTAAGAGCTGCAAAAGTCTGAGGCTTGTTGACATAAACCCGCGACTTCAAAAAGCCCCACAAAAAGAAGTCTGGAGCGGTCAAATCAGGCGATCTTGCTGGCCAGAGCAAATCGCCAAAACGGGAGATTCGGCGCCCGGGAAATGCATCCTTCAGCATATCGGTTGTGGCAAGTGCAGTGTGTGCCGTAGCACCGTCCTGTTGGAACCACATGTTTTCAAATCCCAATTCATCAAGTTGCGCCAAAAAGAACTCGTTGATCATTGCTCTGTAGCGACGTCTTCGAAGAAAAAAGGTCCGAAAACAGCACACCATACAGTGACTTTGAGCGGGTGTAATGGCTCTTCGTGGGTTACACGCGGATTTTCAGAGCCCCAGAAGCGTAAATTTTGCTTATTTACGTATCCGCTAAGATGGAAATGGGCCTCATCACTCATGATTATTTTTGATGAAAAATCATCTTCCTGTTGGTGGTGATTAAGGATGGCTTGAACGTATGTTAGACACGATTGGCGGTCAGCAGCTAACAGCTGATGCACCGTCTAGACTTTGTACGGAAACATCTTCAAATCTTGTACCAAAATTCGCTGTAAAGAACGTCGACTGATACCCATTTGCGTGGCACGTCGTCTGGTCGATGTCGACGGCGCTTCCATGACATCCTCGGCTACAGCAGCAATATTCTCTGCAGAACGGCTACTCCGGGGTCTGCCACACCTGGCAGCATCTCGTGTTGTGCCAGTCTCTTCGAGGTGAGCGACTAAACGTCGCAGTGTTTCACCAATAGGCGTTGGACGGCTAGGAAATCTGCAACGAAATTCACGTTATGCCAAAGTCACCGACCGATTATTGGTCAAATAAATAGTCACCAATATTCCGCGTTCTGGAGCAGTGTAGCGTAACATTGTTTATTAACGTGTATTTCGCATGTGTTTACTACACAAATGTCAAAACAGAACTGACTGATAGGAGGATTACTTTTGCGCCACCTTGTATGAATGAATTAAATAATTTTTTGCAATTGCAAATTTTCATGTGAGGCATATTTGACCAGACATCTTGAATATTATAATTCATAATCCTTCCAAAGAATGTTAAAGCTCTACCTACTTTGACACACTAAAAAAAACACAATAATAAGGTTAATGTTCCAAAAAATGCCCGAACAGTGCAATATTATTATAGTCGGAGTACAGTGCTACTTCAAGTCCAAAATATACATGTGTGGGCCGACGAAGATATCGTTGCTAGTTTTGTGTATCCTAGAGAGTGGACAGAATGAAACATCTTCAGTTTAAACACAACCACGAAAAGAAGCATAAGTGCACCATGACGATAAAGCCTTCCACTTAGCTTAGAGTTTAGTTGTTGTTTATCTACAGATCTAAAAATCGGCGGCGTGGTTGAAGTTTATGTGAGCCCATGAAATCGGCGGCGGCGCTGCTCGTACAGAAATATGCAGCGGCGGCGGCTAGTCGGCTCAAAATCGGTCCGCTTGTATCTCTGCTAACCATTGGTATTGCTATCTCACGTGAAGACTACTATAGGAGCTGCTCAGATGAGGATGAAGAAGAATCAGTGGAACACTTGCTATGCACTTGCATAGGACTGTAAGAACTCAAACTATCCCTCCTAGGAAGTACGTTCTTCTCTGACGGACTTAGCAAATGTAACTCCACAGAATCCACGTAACTTCATCAACAAGACAGTATGCTTACAGAAAGAAGCGATCGATACACTATGATTAGACATCCTAATATCTTATCACATATCTCTTCCCTTACTATTATACTAGTTCTTCTACCTACAATACTCTTGACTCTCTCTTTCTTCTAAACTATATGGGTACCACAATGGGCCTTTATAGGCATCCGAGTGAAACTAGCTACCAGGGGGCAACTCATTCAACCTAACCTAACCATTAAAAGAAGAAATCAAGTTTTTGGAAAGAATTCATCTTGGAGGAAAGATATTTTCAGATCAAGTTGCAAAGAGTATAGAGCAAATAAGCTCTTTATTCAATAGAATGTCCTCGGTTGAGCTCGTGAAAATTGCCTAAAAGCGTGTTTATTTTAAGAGCGCTTGTATCTCGGAGTATTCTGTTGATGTTGCTCGTGGGCATTTTGTAGATGTGTGTACTATTATAAGAGAGCGAGAGAGAATTGGAGAGACTCAATTTACAGTATCCAATCTTGAAGCAAAATCTTGAACACATTCTTTCGCACGTCAAGTAATCCTTGCCCAGAGCGTTTGAAGATTGCGAACGTATAGTTCATCCCTAAAAAATGACTCTGCGAACTACTGCCCGATTGCGATATGCTATCCAATGTTATGGAGAGTATTCTTAAACACAATCTTGTGAGGTATCTAGAGACCAATGACTTCCGTAGGAATCGATTTACGGGACACTTGATGCAATTACTGTCAAAACAATGAATTCGATCAATCCATCCACCAGTTTTCTGAGAGTAAGATCGTTGCTCCCGATAGCACTAAGGCCTTTGTTAGAGTCTGACATGGCGCACTCATATCCAAGCTCCTAGCTTTAGGTGCTGGTAGTGACTTCTGTAGAATTATATCGAGATATCTCAAAGATCGCACTGTACGTGTTGTTGTTGGTTTCTCATTCGACGAGCATAGGTTAACAGCAGGAGTGCCAGAGGGATCCGTCCTTTCCCCTCCCTTTGTCTTATTTTCATCGGCAATCTTTTGGATTGGACTTAGAATGCAATATCTGTAATTTCCCCCCTCCCTTCATTTGGTTTTCATCGATGACCTTTGGGAGTGGACTTTGAATCAGGACAGTAACCTCTGTCATTCACAGTCATTCGATCATAAACCAAGTCTTCAAGAAATTGAGGGAAAAAATGCGATTGATGAATAAGACACTTGGTCAGGCTTTATTGACTATTTCTAAATGGGGTCGCGTAAATAGAGCAGATTTAACGTAACGTAAGACCCAGTATATTTTTGTCTCGCATACGATCCACTGATGTCGTTGTTATCGTAGGACTTCTAGCATGAAAGGCTAAATTGAATGAGTAGTAAATCTCAAAGAAGAAGAACTATTTGTAGATCTACTTTGAGAAGCCTGTTGGGAAGTCTATTTGAAATGAGTCAAAAAAGGACTCCTAGCAAGTCTATCTGGTGAAGACAAATTTGAATGATATTCAAGAAAGCGTAGAGAGGGATTTTTTGTAGGTTTACTTCGAGAAACGAGTTGGGAATGTCCACGTCATTCGCGCTATATTTGAAATAAATCAGAAGATGGTCTCCAAGCATATTTGTTTGGGGAAGGCAAATTTGAATGAGTAGTGAACCTCCAAGAAGGAATAGAGAATAGATATACTCTGACAATAGAGTTGGGAATATTTATCGTCATTTGCGCTATACTTGAAACAAGCATGTCTGTTTAGGGTACTGAATATCTTAAAAGGCGGATTTCCAAGCCCCCTTAGTGTATGCCTCTTTGTTTCCGCCGAGATCGTGTGAGTTGTGGGATTCCTTAGGTCGCAGATCTATGCCAGTAAGACTCAATAAATTGGTGCCCAGTAATAAACATAGCCTGTACGATTGTGTTTCCAAGTTAACCTGAACCATGCACCGGAGTCTCGGATGCGTGCCCGCAACGGAGATCATCGGCACGATTTCATAATGACATTGGTATGTCTTTAAAACAAATCGTTGATATAACAGATACAACTATTTTGTTCAATTTCTTCATCCATTGGAAACCTCCCGTATAAAAACATCGATGTAATACATTCGAATGTCATCTATTTCGATCCAACCTTTTCTTCTTACGAAGGAAATTTTGTGGTTTGGTAATTAAAAGGTGATGTCTTTGACCCAAAAGTCGGTAAGTACAACCTTCACGAAGAAACTTCTGGAATAAAATGAAATTAAGCAATAAATTCAAGCAAATATTCAAAATGCGACAAATCGTGGAAAAGACCCATGAAAATCAGATCACTACACACTACCTTTTTATCGATTAAAAAGCTGTCTCTTATATTCCGATAAGGCAAAACTGTATTAAATTTGATTATGATACTCCTAAAACGAAATCATCGGTAAAAATCGGAAAGGAACTCTCCGATCAATCAATTCAATACCAATCGAGGTCTCAGACAAGGTGACACCTTATCGTGCCACACGATCCTTGCGGACGACAGTGACATCAGTACGAGATGTAACTACAGTTTCTGCAAGATTTGAGAAGGTGTCAGTGAAAGTGGGTCTATATAGCACGCTTGTTATTCCAGTCCTCCTTTATGGCACTGAATCATGAATAAAGCTATGGACCAGTCTGCGAGAATTAAAAGTATAGACGACAAAGGAATCATAAGTTATGTGAGCTATATGCCAACATAATTCGATGCATCAAAGTCTCATTATCATCATGGGTAATTGTCGAATGGATGATAATACTCCAGCACGAAAGGCGTTCGAGGACAAAGACGAAGGTACGCGCAGAAGAAGAGAAGACTAAGAATCTGTTGGAAATACCACGTGGAAGAAGACCTGAAAAGCGTTGGTGTTAGTTAGGCCATGGAAAAAGCACTCACGAAGTGCCTGGAAATCTATTCATAGCCAGGCCAAGAGCAATAAGCAAAGAAGTAAGTAATTAATGGAAAGGAGGAGAACCACAACCAACTCTATACACTTTTGCCATATAGAAACCTATTTCGTGTCTTGTGTGGGGATTCGAATCTTTCTGATCTTTCCTTTTCATTCACCGGTCTGCTAACGTGGATTCTCTTCATTTCGGTAGCCACTACGTCAATAGGAATAAGCCCTACGATCACACCTGCAGTTTCCTCCAATATTGTTCTATATCCGTAAATTGTGCGGAGGATCCACAGTCTATGTGTAGACAACAATATTCTTCTATACGATTTTAGCATGTTTAGGACCTCCTACATCCTTGCCAGAAATGTCTGTGTCCTTACAGCCTTCTCGATTTGATTCTAATCGATGTGATTCTTAAATATCATAAATATCATATATTATATTGTCTATGACGATTCCTTGATATTTAAGGGGGCGGCTGGATCGAATATATTTATAGAGTTCTTATGTTACCATGTTGTTATGTTATATTCACAGTTTTGCAAATTTACATATGCGATATACATACACCTGGAAAGCGTTTTGAATAAGAACCAAAAACAAAAAAATTAAAAACACGATGTCGGAAGGAATGAATATGAAGGCTTAAAGTATTGTTATGATCTACATTCTAGGAGAATATGTTTATTGCAGTCGTCATTTAGGATTTTTTGTTAATAATTGGTTGGAATAAATTCCATTCCTGGAGCCCTGTGACTCATGTAAGGTCAGTTTTAGGTCACCTTAAAGTGAAAGATGTCTTTTGAGCGACAATTTTCGATAAACTCTCCAATTCGTCATTGTGTTTTTTGGCAGTTAATGACATGTCATGTCATAACTTCGAGAAAAAACATCAGCAACAGCCGATGTTCAATGAAAGCTGTGTGTCATTATAAGCGACCCCATTCGACATTTTTATTAATTAAATAATTTACGATGTTCCCCCCAACGAAATGATAGCGATCACATCATTTATCTTTTTTCTTGTGTCGCTCTCTTCAAACTTTAAATCTAAACATTTCAGTTTCTTTTTGCTGCGACTGGTGGTCGTGTTGAAAACTCAATTTAATAAAATCGACATCGACAATCATTATTAATTTAATGTTTGTTGGTGTCTCTGTGTCGTCGTTCAGTCGTTGGCTGCTTCGCCTTCAAGTACAGTGACACAGTTGGAGCTGACAGAGTTTAACCCCGCAGCCCCGGCCCGAGCATGGAATCTGGAATCATCATCTTCAACATCTGCTGCAGCATCTTCTGGGGAAGATAGACGCACACACAGACCGACCGAAGACAAGTGCTTTCTCGTTAGTTTGATGTGATTTCTGGGATCCCCCCTCATGATGTGTGACTGTGTGTGCTTGTTTGTGTCTAGTTGTGGTTGCTTCCCGGCATGACTTATGGCCCTGTGTTGAAATCACATGTGTATGGACATGGACGTGTGTGTGTGGATGTGCAACACATTGATGTTGCACAATGGTTGTTGGCTGTTGGTTGGTCTTCTTCCACTTGTTGTGAAAAAGGGTCTTCATCGAGTTTGTTTGGTTCATCCGTGCCCCCTGTTGTGATCACCAGTCACTAATGAAGATTAATTTTCGGTTTTCTTCCTCCTCGCCGAGCTGCAGAAAGATTTGAGCAATAGCCGCCGCACCAGAAATCTGTACTTGAAGATTATTCTTCGTAATTGTTTGGGAAAACGAAGATGCTTCGATAAACAATAAGCAATGCTAATTAGCTTGGAACTTTTTGTTGTCTGTCTGTCGTCGCTGACTAAATGACGACTCATTGATCGGAGGTCAGAGATTGAAAGTGAACGTGGTGTTGTGTTGTGTGTGCATCTGAAGTGATGGCTTTTCGACATTAAGTGATCCAATTTATGATTTTCAATGTCGTGGCGAGGCTTAGCGAAGGTGGAGTGTTTACGTGTGACTTGAATGTTAGACTTGTACATTTTTATGTCTGACGGAATAGGAACTGGTATTAGAAAACCATTTGAGCTACTGTTTTTTTGACAGAAACAATGCCACTTGAAACATCAGCAAGTAGGAAAAGGATTGACTGTTAATTTGTTTTAGACTATTAAGGTTGTCTCGGTTCCAACGTAGCCGCAATTTTCCTTAAAACTACCACAAACTGTCGAAGACAATATCTCGTCAGTCGATAACACGATCAATGCAAACAAGGTTTCCCCTTTATAAATATATCAAGCAGGATATTCGTTAAAAAAACAATTGCGGGAATCAAGTGATGTTTCATATAAAGTCTTGTGGGCGTAGACAATGAAGACTTCATTAACACTGAACTTCTAGACAGTCTAAAGTCTTCTTTTAAATGTGTTTGTTAAGAGGTCCTTTCGAAGTTTGTCACCATAGAGATCTTTCATAAAAATATTAACTAGCCGACGCACAGTGATTCAGAATCAAAATCCATCTTCAAAATTCGTATTTTTATAATAACGCTAAGAAACTGCAATTTCTAATAAAAACAAGTAAAAACGGTGTTAAGTTCGGCCGGGCCGAACTTTATATGGATTGCATTCCACAGAGGATGTCGGTTTTCGTAGAAGTGCAGTATTATTACAGGAAAATATAATTTTTTAATATAGCCAAACAAAACAAATACAAACATTGAAAAAATAATTTTATAAATAAATATAAATAATAAAACCACGCTTATAAGACAATGCGTCAATTCAAAAATTAAATATATATATTTTCAAAAAAGCTTAAATACCATAACTATTGGTAGATAGTGGGTGCTACAGTTGGTTGTAGTTCCGTTCTATTTTAATTCCAAAAGTACAAATTGTGAAAATTCATTATCAGACGTACATAGTGCAAAATAACCTAACTTCATGATTCAACCAATTTTTCCGTAAAAGAAAAATTACGAATTTGGAAAACACTTTTTTACTTGCGTTTCTATACAGTCAGGAGAATGTAGACACCGAATTCCATGATTCCAGATGCGGCCATTTGGTTGGTAACATTTTACGCCCTTAAGAGTACGACTATCTAAAATCTCTTTATTTGACTTTTCTACCCAATTAGAATTTCATCATTCTAGCTGTAGTCGTTTAGTTGGTACTATTTTTACCCTCTGTACCATTGCATCCCTTGAAAGTACGAATTTGGGAAAAACCTTTTCTTTTCCATGTCTACGTAGCCAAAGGAATGTATACTCCGAATTTCATAACTCTAGCTGCAGTCATTTGGATGGTACTATTTTTATCCCCTTTTTCCATTTTGACCCCAAAAAGTACGAATTTCGAAAAATCCGTTTATTTTCCCTGTCTACACAGTCAGAGGAATGTGTACTCCGAATTACATGTGTCCAGCTGCGGTCATTTCATTGGTACTATTCTTATCCCCATTTTTCATTTTAACCCCATAAAGTACGAATTTTGAAAAATCCGTGTATTTTACGTATCTATGCAATCAGAGAAATGTACACACCGAATTTGATTGTTCTAGGGGCAGCCGTTGGTTGGTACCATTTTTATCCCTCTATTCCCATTTTACCCCTTAAAAGTACGAATTTGGGAAAAAATACTTTAATATTATGTATCTACTCAATTAGAGGAATCGACACACCGAATTTCGTGTTTCTAGCTGTTGTAGTTTAATATGTACCATTTTTATCCCTTTATTGTCCCATTTCACCCCCTACAAATAAGAATCACTTTATGGTCCACGTTTTTGCTAAAAGGGGAATTCGCATACCAAATATCAAGCAAATATAAACAGGCATACTCAAAAAATATGCTTAAATACGCTAAAATATTAGGGATTATTATGGGTAGTTTTAGTCCTTGTGAGGGAAAATTTTTTCCCTTTAAGCCGATTTCTCCCCGTTTCAATCCCAACCGATCTACGACTATAAGACGTATTTATGGAAAATTTGAACGTACTAGCTCCTTTCATTTAGATGCTAGCGTGCTTTCAATAGACGGACGGACGGACATGGCTAGATCGTCTTAGAATTTTATGACGATCAAGAATATATATACTTTATAGGGTCTCAGGTCGATATTTCAAGGTGTTACAAACGGAATGACAAAGTAGGTATAAAAGGTATAAAAATCGAGTGCAAAATCTCTAAAAATGTGAGAGAAACAATTCGACAAAGCCGAAAATAGAAATAACGTCTTTTTCCAATTTTCTGTAAATCTGAAAAATGTGAAAATCTGTAATACGAAAATAACTTAAAATTTTCTGCTCATTATCAACAATTACGTAAAATAATGTGAAACAAGTAAGGAAAGGCTAAAGTCGGCTGGGGCCGACTATATAATACCCTACACCACTCCCTGCGTATATACCTCACTTTTATTCCAATTTTCCGGCAGACAAATACAAATTCTACAGTAGTAATAGGATGAATCAGACCGACATTTGAAAGGAGGCCTATAACAACACTTGGGGACTGGTCCAAACCATGGACCTATATATTTCTCATTCACGGTAGGTATTCATAGTTGAAATATATCATGATCCTATGTAAGACGTATTAGAGTAGAATGGGGGCCCATTTGTGTTATTCCGAAGTATGGACAAATATATATTTGACTTTGTATTCTTAGTTGAAATATAATACAATCTTTTAAATTTGAAAAAAATCCGACGTAAAATTTGCGTTCTTGAGGGGTAAAAATTAAAATGGGGTCATTTCTAAGGGCTCTACATTAAAAAGTGGTTCCATATAGATCACTTTCAAAGTAGGTATTCTAAGTTGAAATATAACATGATATGCAAAAATATATCGAGGTGTAATGCGCGAAGGTTCTAGAGATGTAAGAGGGGCCCAATTTGTATGGGGGTTATACCAAAATATGAACCCATATATTTGACTTTCATAATATGTCTTATTAGATGAAATATAATACAAAATGCAAAATTTGATAAACTTCCGATGTAAATTGAGGTTCCTAGAGGAGTAATAATAAAAATGGGGCCATTTGTAAGGGCGCTACATTAAAAAGTGGGTCCATATAGATCACTTTCAAAGTAGGTATTCTTAGCATGAAATATGAATATAATATAATCACAGTTGGTGATTCTAAGCCGATCCGTATACTTAAAGGTGGGTCTAGGTCAATTATTTCTTGGTGTTACAAACATTTGGCGGAAAACTAACTTATAATACCCTAGTCCACGAAGTGGTGTAGGGTATAAAAACCATAAAACAATACGAATTTTATTTTTCTTCATAATCGAAAAAAGTTGACTACTATAACTTTTGGGTTAATTTCAAAAATATATGCGATTGGCCGATGTTAATGTTAATATATCAATGTTTATAAAGGGTGATTTTTTAAGAGCTTGATAACTTTTTTTTTAAAAAAAACGCATAAAATTTGCAAAATCTCATCGGTTCTTTATTTGAAACGTTAGATTGGTCCATGACATTTACTTTTTGAAGATAATTTCATTTAAATGTTGACCGCGGCTGCGTCTTAGGTGGTCCATCCGCTTAGTCCAATTTTGGCATTTCCACGTTTTTGAGTAACAGAGACCCAATTGGTGCGAACGGCGACGAATCGAAAATTGGTGGTCATCATTAACACTGGCCGATACAGCTGCGATATTTTCTTCAGTTCGCACTCTACGTAAGCGTGTTGGTGGTTTAATGTCCAACAATGTAAATTTGGTGCGAAATTTAGTCACAATAGCCCGAATAGCCGCTTCAGTGGGTCGATTAAACTGACCATAAAATGGAAGCGCGCAATGAACTTTCTTAACAGAGCACGCATTTTGATAATAAAATTCAATAATTTGCAAGCGTTGTTCGTTTGTAAGACGATTCATGATGAAATGTCAAAGCATACTGAGCATCTTTCTCTTTGACACCATGTCTGAAATCCCACGTGATCTATCAAATACTAATGCATGAAAATCCTAACCTCAAAAAAATCACTCTTTATATCAAAATAATCCGTTGGTCCTTTATTAATTTAAGTTTTTTGCAGAACTCAAAAATATCTACTAGAACAAAAGTTATTGAATTTTACAAGACACAATTTCAACCTCCTTCTCGTCAAAAAAACAAGTAAGGAAAGGCTAAAGTCGGGCTTGCCGACTATATAATACCCTACACCACTCCCTGCGTATGTACCTCGCTTTGATTACTAAACCCAGGTATTTCATAGCAATTTTATGTAGTTCATACAAATTATATAAATTATTTAATATAATTTATATGTTATAAATTCATGTTTAGTCAAATTTAACGAATATGGTAAATAATATGGCAATTGATCCAATTGTCCGAAGGACAAATACAAATTATACAGTAGTATACCAAAGTCATACCAAAGTATGGACATATGGGCATCACCCAAACAATTCTCATAGCAATTCAATTCGGTAAAAAATTGAAATCGGGAAGGATTTTTGCATCCTGTAAATGTATGTGTTTGACAAAAAATGTTAAATCGGAAAGGACATTTGTATGGTGGTATATGGAAACCTGGAACGATGTGACCCGCTTTCACCATGTCTGTTTATTGGTGAAATATAATATGTAAAATTTGGCCAAAATCGGTTAAACATTCGGGAGCAACATTTGTATGAGGGCTATATCTAAATCTGAACCGATCTTACCCACTTTCACCATAGGTTTTTTACTTGGATTATAAGATGTTGTGCCAATTTTAAAGAAAATCGGGTACAATATGTGGTTTCTAAAGCGGAAAAAGTGGAATCGGGAGTGACATTTGTATGGGGGCTATATCTAAATTTGAACCGATCTTACCCACTTTCAGCATAGGTGTTTCTAGTTCGATTATAAAATGTTGTGCCAATTTCAAAGAAAATCGGGTACAATATGTGGTTTCTAAAGCGGAAAAAGTGAAATCGGGAGTGACATTTGTATGGGGACTATATCTAAATTTGGACCGATCTTACCCAATTTTTGCATACGTGTTTCTAGTTTGATTATAAGATGTTCTGCAAAATTTAAAGAAAATAGGGTACAATATGTCGTTTCTAGAGCGGAAAATGTCAAATCGGGAGCGACATTTGTATGGGGCTATATCTAAATCTGAACCGATGTTACCCAATTTCTGCATAGGTGTTTCTAGTTGGATTATAAGATGTTGTGCCAATTTTAAAAAAATCGGGTACAATATGTGGTTTCTAAAGCGGAAAAA